>QPKB01000004.1:25868611-26527300 GCA_003546025.1 Camphora micrantha | reverse complement strand
TGGACTTTTCTGATTAAAGATTTATATCTTTTATTATGATGATTTGCATTAGCTTTTTTCTACTTGACAATGGGTGTTGTCTAGCAACATGAAAAAAAAATTATTTTGTTCTCTTTTTTGCTTTGACTTTCACAGTCCAAAGTAGGAATTGTTAATTGTTAAGTGAAATGTTAATGTTTAGTCTTCTAAATAATGTATCGGTTTGTGTCTATTGGGGGATGTAAATGGAACCCGATTCTAATTACCCGGAGGTAAGGAATGTGAAAAATAGGGTATTGGGTCCTATTTAGGCATATATATGAAGTAAATGGTCCGGCTCCGGCTTCCGGTTTCACCTTGTAGGACTCGTGACCCGATATTTACTCAATTTTTGAAAATCTACCAAAAATCATATATATGATTATATATATATTTTTTTTCATTCTCTACTCAAACCGGAACTGGATCCGGATCCAGACCCTTTCGGTCCTATATATGGTTCTGGTTCTGGTTCCGAAGCAAGAAACCGGTTCCAAGAATCGCGATTCTGGTATTGGATCCTGTTCCACCTTATCGGTTCTAGGTCATCATGAACCTGGACGGAATCGAACCCGTTTACAACCTACTAATTGGTCTTTGGAATTGGATTGTTATGTTGCACACAAAGTTTAAATTATATGGTTTGTTACTAGAATATTTGTTAGGTGAAGTACCTACCTAATCCTCCTAACACATCACTTTGATAGACCATAGATGAAGCTTTGTAGGAATATTAATACAGAGAGGTGCTGGTCTCTGTTTGTGGAAATCTTTCTGTGGACCTCATCGACCATTTGAAACCAGTTTGTAACTTGGCTTGTACCAAAAGGGTGATCATACTACAATAGAATCCAAATTCAAGTATTCACATTTTTAGAGTTAGCGCAGGGCCTAAAAAAGAGAACCCAATTTAAAACTCAGTCATGTTGATATTCGTTGGGACTTGGGTTGGGTATATTCCTAAATTAAATAAAACTTGGTGTTTAACTCTAACACAGCATGAAATCATGGTTTCCTAAAAAACTATTACATCTGGGTTCCATTTTTTCACATTATATTCATTGCGTTCCATAAATTTTTACCTTCAGCGAATCAAGCGTTTATACTACTTTTAGCTCTCTGGGTGTAATAGTAGGTAAACTGGTATAGAAGAGGTCATGATAATTGCTTATATTAAAATCGATACATTGAAAATTGATTCCTCTGAACTATACTCCAAATTTTCATATTTCAGTATCCAGATTGCGAAACTGTTTGAAAAAATTGGACAAGGGGCCTATAATATCAATGATTGATACCTTGGACACACCCATTCCTCTTTATTTTCATGTTTTTTGCTTTTGTCAGGTTGCCGAGATTTTCTAAGGACGTTCTAATTTCTTGTGGTGAGATGGTGTAACGATATTACTATTATGCTTTCGCTCAAGATGGAATTTTAAAGAGATGCAATCCATGTACCTCTTGTTATGATGTCATTGCACGCACGTGAGTTAGTGTTAGAACAAGACATTCTCATTAAATTTCTCAGTCACTTTACATTCAATGAAAGGATTTGGTGCATCATTCAATCGCAGACGTTGATCGATCAGGTGCCACGACGCTGGTGGTGCGGGCAGGTCTCCACTTGGCTGCCGCTGCTACCAATTCTCACCATAGGAATGAGCCCCCAACGCAGAAGACTAGACCCAGCCACTGGATGTTTAACGAGATGGAACGAGTTCAACAGGTATCACAACATTCCTAGTGAAAGAGTGATCGCTGCGCCACCTCCACCCTCATGGCCAACCATCATTATGGAGATATACAATAACTGCCTTGCAATTGTTCTCTCTCCACTTCTTATTTGGTGTGTGGCTTCTTTGATTTACATCTTCCCATCTTTAAGTTGTAAAAATACACATCTAGTAGTTCATTTTGGGACAATTATTATATCTTTAGATTTTTCATTTTTTTTTTCACCTGCACACTTGTGTGGTGGGGATTTCCAATTTCACCATTTAATAAGTAAAATCGTTTTGTGGAAGGCGGAGACTGAAAATCCTAATAAATTTGACATGCGGATGCTTTTGTGCAAGGATTTTCTGATGGAGCCCTCTCGCATGCTGTGAGGTGGAGCCCCTATAATTACAACTCATCTGCACTGTGTGGCAGCCGCGAAAGCAAGGCTTGCAAGGATCCCCTTGTATGGAATGGGATGGGCGGCCACCCAAACAGAGCCTGGGCATCGGTACTGTCCCTGGCTTGTAGAAGGGCCTCTTACTGATCCTCCCATCCTTAATACTTCCCGAGCTCTCTTACATGATTTGCATAACAAGTGCTATGATATGAGAGAATTTTTGACAGTCAAGAGTTCAGATTTCTGACCACGAGAGTCGGACAATCTTATATCCAGCTCTGGTCCAGCTGTTTGCAAAATACATGTGCCGATATGTGTTAAAATATGTTGTTAGCAATATCGTGTTTATCGAATCAGAAGCAATGTTCCATAAGCTTTTCATTGCCGAATACATTCATATTGAGTTAAGACGCAGACGAGCCCATGGTCATTAAAACAAAGCCACAGATCCAGCCATTGCCGGCAAGGCGCAGTTCAGTACAGTTGTGTCAGAACCATGAGAACCTCCCCAATGGCCATAGTGGATTTCAGACTTCTTTTTATAATTACACAAAACAATTCAACATAGACCTTTATTCCAAGTGATTTTTGTGGCCAGAACGTAGACTATTTGGGGATAATGCTCGAGTCTATGCTCCCTATCTTCGACAATCTGGATCAATGTTTGTTTATTTTGCAAGATGGGCAGATCTCCAGGCAAACCTCTTGTGCCCTAAAATGGGGCAGAAATATAATTTACATAAAACCACCTGTATTTTGATAATTATGAACAACCACCTGCCCTTTTGGTTGCTACAAGTGACGACTTTCACTTGCATTGTCTGAAAATTTCAATAAAACACCTTGACCATGGCCTGTTTTGGATGGGTTTATGAAACCCATTGTACGTTATCCTAAAAAGTATAAAACTCTATAGATCTAGCCAAATCATTTTCTGGTATTGATTTCAAGACCATATTGTGACTAAGACTATAGACGCATTTTACTGCATAAATCATAGAAATTGAGGCATGCCTTTATAGAACTGAATTATTGGATTCCTATAATTGGTAGTGCCATAAAAAGTTTCCACAAATTCAAACCCATTTCTATAACAACTGGGGTCTGGTGCTGGAAGCTCGGAAAGTGTTTTCTATACTCCTTTTCCTTGGCAATACATTCCATAGGCTGTCTGACATGGCCTGGTCTCCCAAGCTTCAACAAGTGTGGGGAAAGGCATTATACTCCGAATGTAGCAAAAATAGAGTTGCCAATTCCTACTATTATCTTTTCTCATATAGTAAATCTTGGAAAAACTTAGTTAACTGCATAGATAGTTGCTTAATCTCGGTCCCACTGGACTGATCCTACCAGGCAAGGAGAGGTTTTCCCCAAAAAATGAAGGCACATTCAAATTCCTTGTTCTCCATGCTTTAACACACAAAAATTTACAGGTCACAGCTTAGTATGTGATGAAACGTTAACATGCATGAATAACAGATTTGAATACTTCATCGCTGATTCTGAAAAACCTCTGGCCTGGTAAACTAAAATTCTAGAGGCTGATTATTTCATATCAGGAAACATGCGGATTTTTAATTGACCTTGGTTTCTACTTATCCAATCCAAAACAAGAGAACAATCTTCACGTGTTCTGAAATGCCTGCATTTTGAAGAGTAAGTTGGGTAAGTTGGAATAGGTGATAAAGCAGTGAAAAAACCCATTGCGTGTAAAAGTAGCACTACTATATTTTTGGTACGGTAGGTCTTCAATTCAGAGGCTTCCCTGCGACCAGTGACATCTTTAACCATACGAAGTGATTCTGGCACCACAACCTTTCCCAGATTCGTCATGGTAAGCGTCCAGGATGAAGTTCAGCACTTTCTCCTGTCAAACAAAGTTTGATACAGTTGATCATTCTAGTTATAAACACCCCCACATGATGATGTGATTCAAATCACTCGTAGCCGCTACAGCCCAAGTATTTCAATTATAAGGTCCTCAACCAATGGCACCCTAATATCTTTGGGCCATATTTTTAAAACATGGGACACTTACATTAAGGTGACTCAGAATGCTATTCATGCCCTCAATAGAAGGACCACATTTAGGCATGTCAACAGACCAGGCTAGGACTGGGTCTAGGTATGTTGCCAATTTATTTTTGGGCCTCAAAATTCGGCCACATGGCCCAAAAGGGCTGTGCCAAGCCCAAACCTAGCCCTTGAGAAAATTGCCAAACCAGGGTCCTCTCCCAATAGTTTTAATTAGTATATGACCAATTATTTCTATTTCAATTTACGTGGAAAGCAAATGTTTGCAACTAATGTCTTATGTCTCTCTCAGTACAAACAATCCCCTTCAGAGGCTAATCAAATACATCTTTAGCTCATCTTCATCTGAAATAGAGAAGAATAAATGGCAAGTTTAGACTTTAGAGCATTGCATACAACAATAGAAGTAAAAATTCATACAATCATTCTGTACTACAAAAGTATTATGCTCAACTCCTATGAATGATAATAAGATATTAAATAGGTCTCAGTGTCGTAATTTGTTCATTATATATGGTCTGATGTTCCGGTGCTATGACCTCATCCGCCAGAAAGTTTCTCTGATTCCTTTCGGAGAGGCTGGCTTCTGTGGTGTAGTATCTGGGGCTCGCGGGGCTTTCCTCTCTGTTTGTGCTAGTTAGAGGATTCAACCTCAAGCATCCATTCAGATTGTATTAGCCTATTATTTTCCCCCTTTAAAGTAATAATAAAATCAATTATTGTTTAAAAAAACATTTAACATAACTAACTACGATCTATGAAGAGATATACTATTTTTATCCTGAGGCCATATGTCTGGCACAACCAATCTGTGCAATAAGCTGACCAACCGCTTAGATGGCCAAGCAAAAAAAAAAAAAAAAAAAGGCAAGTCTGCACATCAATTGGACCAAGTAGTCGGTCAAATGAACCATTTAAGAGTTTTTTTTTCTAACCATCAACTTATATTCTACATGTGTGCCCACCTGACGAGTGAAATTCATTATCTTTTCTTGGGTTCAAGGACATCAACAGCGTGGGTTCTACGTGTACAAGTCTTCAATGCCGCAAATGTTCCAAGCAGGCACACATGCAATACAAAATTTTATGCAAACTTTTCAGCAAAATAATTAGTGGTAAGTATACATCCAAATTCTTTCATTACTGGATCTAGAAGATAATTGTTGATTTTACAGAGTGCTGTTATGCAGCAGAGAAATAGAAAAAAAAAAAAAAAAAAAAAAAAAAAAGGTACCTGATTCATGAAGTACCAATCACTTTTTAGATCATTTGCATGTATGAATGTGTGAGCATCTCATGCCATGCATCTATGTACTGATCTAATTAAGATGCAGATGCATACATGCACAAATGCATGTTACACTTTCTTGTAACAGCAGATGAACATACATATGTATCAACACAAGCATGATATAATCTACATTGAGAGATGACTGTGACCTGGAATTTTAACACGAAAAATAAAGTCAAGTATTCTAGCGACCAGATAAATTAATACTAAATAGAAGAAAGTGACTGACCAAGGGTTGTGAAGCATCTAGCCATTGATAAATAAGCTCGTTACGGAACCATGTCATTTGTCTCTTTGCAAAGTTTCTGAAGAAATCAATAAAGACAACTATAATTAGCAATGTCCTAAACTCAATGTCCTTATAATGGATAAGATGTATGAATTTTTCTACTATCAAAACAACAGCAACTAGATTTATTTACAAGTTCAAATTGGCTCTTAATGACATGAAAGAAATTATCTTCCATTGTAAGTGATTGTTTGAAAATATTTTTCATAGTACATGATTGTTTCACTCTTATGACTTTCTTCCATTTGATGTTTTAACTAAACATTCAATGCATCGCTAATGAAACTTACCTAGAGGATTTCTGGAACTCAGATAAAAAAGCATGGAAATCTCCAGCAGAACTGCCACCATGTTCCCTACAATTTACAAGGTACTCCATTGCCTGCAAATATCACTATTATGGGTTTAGTGATTGAAACTATTTTGAGAAAATATAAAATGCACAGTTTCCCTCAGAAAGAGAAATGAAAAATGATCTAAACATATGCCCCTTGTTGATTAATAAACGCCAAGAAGCATTGGAACAAATCTATGTTCATTTCATAAGAGTCACCAGAAATCATGGGAAAATTGGCGGTTGGATAAACAGAACTGGTTTGTAGCCCTTAGGTAATGAGTACTCCAATTTTAGGTGAAGGAGAATAACATGAAAAAATATATAGGTTCCTCGTCAATACTTCAGGTGTCAAGCAAAACTTTTTGCAACTGAAAAAGCTTAGCTAGTAGTGTGTGGGGGGGAGAGAGTTCAGGTGACAAGCATCCACACATAAGGCCAGTGAGGACTAGACTGTCAAGCCCACCTGGGGCCATGCCATTGTGGGTTAACAAGATATCAATGAGATCTAGGGGAGTGCAAAATACATACCCCATCAGACCATCCAAACACCCCACCTCTAACCATAGATTGGCACACTTGTATGTGGATAAAAAAGACTCAATTGATGGCATGCCTATTGGATTATCCATAGTCCAAAAATAGCATAAAAAAGCCCTTCTAAATAATTGAGCCACAATAATCTGTATTGACTATGCGCATATGCCTTACAATAGGCAATAAATTGAGTAATTAGGATGATCCCTTTTTTTTTAATTAGACTTTCGCATTGTAGTCAATCAATGATGTGTTGCATCTATTTCATGTTTTGAATGGGTGAATACATACACCAATTTTATTGTGTGGCCTTTACTGTGTTCACTACATGGTGAGCGAAACCAATATGTGTGTGCATGCTTGGTGTGTGTGTGGATATCAGTGGATGTTCGCATCAGTTGACAGCAAATTACACAACAATAATGCACAGAACAGAGCACAAAAGCATTGAAGGATGTATGGTAAACATACTTGTCTATACCCAATTGCTCGTGTTGCGGAATTCATGTTTGGAAGAAGACCCAAGTCAAGAAGCCATGTAGCTTCTGACAAAATCCCCTTATCTCCTAAGATAAAAAAGCAAGCGCTGTTAATATTAAACAACTTACAATTCAGGTGCATAACAATTTCTCATGGTGCAAAACAGATAAGATTTTTTTATTTTTTTTATTTATTTTTTTGTTGTGGGGGCGCGGGGGGGGGGGGGGGAGGGGGTGGTGCGTGATAGGAACTCACACATGCAAGGAGACACAACTCACAAATGGGAGGTAATAGCAGACCTCCCAATGAGAACCTCCACTCACCACTGGAGTAGGGAGCCGTTCTCAAGATGTTAGTTTGAGAGATGGGAACCAATGAAGACTCAATCTTCAATAATTATATTGGGTCCAATTCAAGATTAAATGATCTAGAATCCTAGGCAAATCAATTATGATTAATTGTTTCAAGTGTCAATAATATCTATAGGAACATGAACAAAACTATGATGATATTTTAATCTATAAGGTGAACAAAATCCGAAAATTCTTCACATCTATGCTGACCCTTACCCAACTAGTAATCTATAGATCGAAATCAACGAACTGGTATCAATACTAAGATGTCATAACAGTTCAACTAGGGACCAAATTAGAAGCATAATTTAAGTTATATATGTTCTATTATTAGGTCTCTACCACAGATTATAAAATAAATATATATAAAAAAAAATACTGGAAGAATAAGATATATATCTTTGGATCCATGAAAGCCTTGTCCTTCTGAGAAATAAGTCAGCCTAATTTACTTCAGCACATGCTTGGAGGTAAACATGCTTATGTGAAAACCCCCGCGACTAATCAGCTGTTTTCCCTCCAAGTAGATTTCAGGCCCAAAAATATGTCAAAGCACTCATCAAATGGGACCCACATGCAAGAATAATTAAAATGCCACCTTTCCATATTCATACATGCAATTATGACCCATATAATGAAAGGACTAGTATTTTTTCATTAATAAAAAACTGAATCTACTTAATGGATCCCACTAAGACCTTGCATGCTAGCTGTACCTCGGAGCATGGGCCCCTGAAAAGGCGACTAGAGTAGGAAGTGCAAGTAGTCTTAGTAAATTTGCAGCAGCAACAAGAGTGACAACATTACATATATTATAACAAAACTAAGAAATTAAGATATCCAGTAACTTTGATAGATGAGGACTTGAGTACAATATGTAGACCTCTAGGTGTACCATACAAATTGTAGGACCATGCAGGCTGTATAGACCTGCAGTGTAGCATAAGATTTTATCTTTCACAGTGGCAACATTGATTATCCAGACTAAAACCATTATCCATTGAAATGATTTGAGTTAAAAGTGGTTTTTGAGGAATTACACTAGATAATAGGACACAAAAAAAAAAAAAGACGAGCAATCTGGGTAACGGGGCGGGAAAGGGAGAGAATGTATAGGAGATTTCTGCTACTAAAAGAAACCAAGGTGAAGCTACACCATTAAGAATCAGTAAAAGAAAAAGAAGTCAAAACATGTACTGAATGAGATGCATGATATATGATGTCCGGTAGTCAACTTATAAAATGAAAGCACGATATTAATCATCTATGATATATTAATAAAGTCCAGTTGTTCACTTACCAAGGACAGACCAAAATATGGTTTATCATCTCAAACATCCAAGGCAGCATTGTCTTTAGTGACAACCACCTCAGAAGTCATACATTTTAACTTCTTTCTGTGATGGATATATGGAACACCATAATAAAGAAATATGCATAGAAACTGAACGTGGAACTTCCACATGCCAACTGTATGAATTGCAAACTTACTTCACAAAAATTTGAATTGCATAGGATACCTGCAAGCATCTCCTCACAACGCAAGTCAATCTGCCTATATAGATCCACTCTGGGGCTTGAAAGGAAAAAACAAATGAAGTCATAGTCGAGGTCTTTAGAAAGAGTCTCCCCAGGACCATCAGTCATGGAAGCTCCATCATATGGGGCATCTGATACTTGTTTGTCCAAATGCCCTCTAAAAGAATCATATGGTACATGGAAAGCGGATGGTGGGGATCCAGTTAACTGAAATTGAGAAGAAAGAATGGTTCATAAAAGGCAATTCAAATGAACATGTAACTAAAACTGCAGTATAGATCTTACACAATCTAAAAGGTAACTTTCCTACATGGCTAACCTATGTGAAAGGACCCCCAAAATTCACACACACATATATATATATATATATATATATATATAATATATGGGTCAGCTCTCCTAAGCTCAAGCTTAAGATAAGGTAAGCTCAAGTGTGTACAACCGTGATTTCTATCATCTCCATATGGGCCCAAAAGTTTAATGGTCAACAATCCATTTGGATCGATACATAGTCAATCTAACGGTTCAGTAAAATCAGATCTTACCGAAAGTTGGTGGACATGTGCAATTTAAAGGGGTCATGTGTTTGGTCCATTTGGATGGACCAAAGGTGGGCCCCACAAACATGAGCTTATGAAATTTTCTCCTAAGCTTGAGCTTAAATTGAATGAATACATAGGTTTAAGTGAATGAATTTTACAATGCCAAAGTTCTTGTCACTAAACAAGAAAACAAAGAGCAAGAAGAGTAAATTCATAGGTTTATTAGCTTCTTCTCAACTATTAATCAGTAGCTAAAATTTTAAGAAAAGATAAAATTGATACAAGTATTAGTTTTCTCCAAGGACCTTCACAGACTCACCCTGATAATCTCAAGGCTACGCCTTAATCGATACCAATTATTTCGAGCCACAAGATGAGCTTTTGGGTCACCTGCTTTCTCAACCAATTGCACTGCTGCATCCCAATCCCCATTTCTCTGTAAAAGCATGAGCTCTGAATATGCTTCAGAAGCAACCTCTAAAGATGCTTTGGGAACTTCAGGTCTCCCATATATATACCTTCCAGTCAAGAAAGGAAACAATCTAAAATGACCATCATACCACTAGAAACAATGACATTGTAAGAAATGACTAGATACTGGGTCATGAATTAAATACACATGCCTATAATCAATATCATTTCAAAATTGAGAATTTGACCCACTTGGTCTACTTGACCTGTGAACAGTCAAAACTAAGTCTTGGTTTGCAAACCATGCTCGAGCATTCGATTGGAGCATCTAGAATCTCAAAATCCCTCGTCTCAAAGCATGAAAGTAGAGAAAGAATGAAGAAATAGGTTTTCCAAAACCCACTCCTCGTTCTTAAGATTTTTAATTGAGTTTATCTCTAGTGAAATGATTTTCTTGTGAGTCAGCATATGACTCAATATAATAAAATTGAGTTGGTCAAGTCGATTGAGACCAAACTCTGACCCTGTCTCGACTATTTAGGCCCCGGTACCTGTGATAGACTTAGTAGCAATCAAGTCAGTTTCCTTGCTAATGAGATGCAGTAAGCATGAATTATCAAAAATTTCTGCTCGCATATCTTCATGTTGTGTGATATTCATTTTGACAGAAAATCAGCATCAATACCAGCGCAAGTATAATCCCGTTCCACCAGCAACAATTGGTACATGGCCATTTTTTAAGATGTCTGCTGTAGCTTGTCGTGCATCCTCAAAGAATTGTCCGACGGAATAGTCTAGCAATCAAAACCAAACAAGTCCTCTATAGTAATGCAAGCCAATTAATCCAATTACTAAATCAGTGACCTGAATAGGCTTGAACATGGAACAATACATTTCACAATAAAGATCTATTGAAGATATGAGTGATTCACATACCTTCAAATGGGTGTAATATATCAAGCAAGTGGTGAGGGACTTCCTGCAAACAAAACCACAAGCACAGTTTAAATATAAGCAATGCAATAATGGTGCAAAAGGAACCATAAAAGACAAGCTTTGTGATTTAAAAAAAACATATATATCAGACTCCCTTCTTTTCTTTCCAATAAATGGACTGATACAAACATTTCTATAAAGTCTCATGTTTCATGCCTTCTTGGATCAGTTTTTTATATGCCTTACTTGGAAAAAGGAAAAAAAAAAAAAAGTTACAATGGTTGGACCATTTTCAATCATATTGTTGTATGCTACTTCAATGAGGTTTCAAAATTGATACTTTGGGATAATACCAGGTGCGCCAATAGAAACAAGGACAGAATATAACAAACTAGATGAGAGTATATATGGCCAAAAAGAAGAAAGAAAAAGACAGAAGAGCTGCAAGCCTGCAATTCAGGATATTTTATCTCATTCAATATGAAGTTGTATCTCCATGGACCATTCTTGTGCTTCATCAATCATAACAAATAGCAACCAAAGTAACACCCTCCGCAATGATAAGAAGCCCGAATAGGATGTTTTATACACATGCATAACGCAACACCTCTCCTATTGCCCAGGCCTCATCAGAATCCCTCACCCCCTAGGAGACCGTAGAATACTAGCACAATCTCTTTTTTGTCCCTAAACAAGGTTCCCCAATGCACCTCTCAGACCCAATTTACCTATTGGTGCCCCATGAACATTCATTTTTAGCAGCCTAGAGGTGGGGAATTACCCAATACATGCTTCCCAATTGGACATAAGATCATTAGCTTGAAATCTACAAAATTACTTCCTGCAAAAAGTGCATTTTTCCACCCAAAGCTTGATGATATCATAGACCTCATCCACTCCCATCTGTGTCATTAAAAACTATATTGCACAACTCCATCCAAACAAAAGATACCCTATAGAAAGAACATAATGTCAACCATAAATGCTGCTGAAAGAATAAATCAAAATCACGGTAGATATGTGAATTGATCCAACCAAAAGGGAAAAAATGTTCAGACCACTGTTGGTAATTGCACAAATTATAGCCCAATCATACAACAGTGCTGCAATATAATAGGCCCAGAATATATGCCACCATCACAATTAAGTGAGCATGGACTCCACAAAATTCAAATGCACTAACAATAAAATGGTTTCTGGATTCAAACGCACTAAGAATAGAAAAAATTTGAGATCAAAGCCTGTGCATATAGAATTCTATAACTAAAAGGATAAGGTACTAAGCTACAGTTGGAGTTGGATATCCCAAAGCCAGAAAGAAAGTTAAAAGGATCGAACTTTGATTGATGTTTCTAAGAAGATCATGGCTTTCATAATTATGAGTTTATGACATAATAATTACATTTAATTATCTCGAAGAGTTTCTATCTATCCATCCTTCTCCCCCTCCTGCGCCTACTTTTCAACAACCCCAACCCCACAAAATTGATTTCACCAATTGCGCGAGTATGATCATCTCTTCAGTGCAACTCTCAGGTTAAGCATCAAGGAACACAATTCGGACAGGTCTTTAACAGAATTCTTTTGAGAGCCTCACTCCTTCATTACCAAAAAAATTCTCTAAATGGAAAAGCACATGACAACATCAAATATACGGAAACAGCATGACATTGCATGTTAAGAGGAAGTAAAGTAAAGGACAGAGTAAAGATCATCAATTTATATTCCCTCCAGACTACAGAGTATAAAAAACCTTTCTATCAGAAGGCAAAGGTTTTGCAGATCCAATATCAAGTCCCCGATACACCTAATCACAGAAAAACGAAAACCCAAGTTATTATAGAAAAAAAGAAAAAAAAGACATAGCAGGTTGCAGTGGAATAAATGAGTTGAAAGCAGAATGGGGGATTGGCACAAACCTGCACTGAGTCTGCACTGATGATTTCTCCATTGAGCCGCTTAGCCAGCTCAAGCGCGAGCCTGCTCTTTCCAGAGCCGGTAGGACCAGAGATTACGATGACCTTCTGCTTCTTCTCGCCTCGAACAGGATTGGAAACAGAACATGTTGTGGTTAACACGCGCCGGGGAGGGAATGAGAGAGAGGAGAAAGAACTTCTTCTTCTGGTGGAATGAAGATGAGTGGTGGAGGCAAGCCTCAGCCCCCATGTGCGCAACCCAAGTCCGCTACTCATTAGCAAACAACTGAAGTCAAAAGGAAGGAGTTGGTGATAAGATAATTACTTCCGTGTTCGAACGAACGCTTTTGCTTTTATAATGCCGTCCTCGTCCTCAGATGGTTGTATTGACGATAGAATCCACAAGAGAGATGGTAAATTCAAGATTTTTCTTCTGTTATTCTTTGGGGAGTTTTGTCGAACACCTATCCTGCTACTGCTGTCAAGGTTTCCTAAACCTACATCCGTTTCAGTTCTCTTGTGGGAGAGAAGAAGAGATGTTTGGCAACAGAAGCCGATGGATGGCGGCAATAGAGAGATAGAGAAGACTAGACTTTGAGATTGAGCCGAACGAACGTTTGAGAGAGGGCGAAGTGAGCGTACCCACTTTTCGAGAGCGGATTTTTATTTAACCTGTAGTTTTTATGGATATCCCAGGTTTTTATAATTTGTAAATAGCCCCCATCTTGTTTTAATATTCGTATATATGGATATCCCAGGTTTTTATAATTTGTAAATAGCCCCCATCTTGTTTTAATATTCGTATACATACATCATTTGTCTTTATGATTTTAATGCCTGGCCTTTTTTTTTTTTTCCTTTTCTATCATAGGGTTCCAAACCCTTTGAGTTGACTAGTCCCTCCGGGCCAAGAAAGGAGTCGGGTAAACTTTCTTATAACCCCAGTGTGGTAATGTAGCATCGAACCAACAACCTTCGAGTGCAAACCGTAATCCTAAGCAAACTGAGTTACCCTTTAGGATTAATGCCCGTCCTTCAAAATAAGTAGTTGTAATGAGAACGGGCAACCATCAAGACATTTGTGTTAAAATTTAATAAAATTGGCAACTTTGTCCGTGCATCCATCAAATAAAAATAAAAATGAGTATGTCATTATTTATAAAAGTATCATTTTTTCATGCCAAGTTCCAAATGGTCTCTTATTTGTTGAGTCTCTCGTGCACGTGAAGCCTAACTAATCATGGATTTTGAGACTTTCATCAATCTAACATTAGGTTGGGCATATCAATTATAACCAATTATAAGGGTTAGACCAATTAATAACCAGTATCATGAAAGACTAACTAGAGCCCAGAGTCCAGATCCTAAGTGTCTCCCTCACGCTTCTGAAGAGAGGAAGGAACGGAACTCCCTAGTGACGACCACTTATTAAAATCCGAGTTGCTCATAATGAATGCCCTCCTTATATTTACCCCCATAGGAGTTGTTCTCATCATGAGATTTAATTGTATGGTTGAAAATGTGATTTATGCATGAGGTTCATCCTCGGATCGATAGGCTCTAAAACAAAAGATTCGTTTGTAATATTTCATTTAAACGTAGTGTGCTTGATAAATCTTACATCGACCCAAAATATATTGGAGCAAAATTTTTTGTATTACATTCAAGAGAGAGACAATTTGGCATTCATTTGTTTGTGCACCTTAGCTCATGAAGATTCCAACTCAAGCAATCTCTATTAGGAGGGGATTCAGGATGGCATTTGGGAAACCCCAAAGTCTAAGAAACTTTTATTTGAGATTCCGACTAACGCCAAAAATCCCTTTGACGAGTCTTAGTTGGATTGTACCAAGAGGCAAGAATGTTGCAGCTTTGAAAGGAGCAACTAGTGAATATGATATTAATTAAGTTTTCTTAGCTAACTAGTCCTACTAAAGCATTAGTAGAAGAAGTGGTAATGCTTTTTCAATATTCCCCCTTAGGTGAAATCCTTTTTTTTTTTTTTTTCTTTTGAACACTCCCTTTTGGATGGAACCCGATTGGTGCACCGAATCATTTCTTCTTGAGTTTGAACTAGCAAATGGTTGGCTAGCTCTTATACCATATATATTAAGTTTTATTGAAATACTTTTCAATACTTCCTCTTGAGTGGAACCCGATTTTGTTTTAACATCAGATAGGTTGCTACTATATATGAGGGCAATGAGAGGTTGTGTAATCTCTCTTTTGGGTAAATTAAGAGGCAGCAACATCGTTAGTGAGGTCCGATATCAAGACCCAAATACAAAATACCGATTCAGGAGAATAGACCAAATACACTCAAATACTATGCAGTCCTCTCTAGTTCCACACTCACATGTGTTACGAGGGAAAGCATGCTTCTTTCAAGTAATGTCAGCTCTCCATCACCACCTTGTTGTGGAGCATGTGTAATGCTATTATTAATATGAACCCTAAGATCTTGAACATCATGATAATCACGTGTAGGATTTAATATTAAATAAATAGAAGAGTACCTCCAGCCATCCTGATGCAGAGAGGTTTCCGATCCTGCTGTCTGGTGCTGATTGATATTGAGATCCGTCGAAGAAGAGGCTGGGTGGATGATTCTGGTATCTCTCTCTCCTTGCCTATAAACCCTAATGTGTTGAGTTTTGTGTGTAGCCTTTGTGATGGACAAAAGGCTTTATTTATAGATGGAGAGAGGACCGAATTTCCAATTAGGATTTCCTTAGACTTAATCTCAACCGCCCATCAAGGTAGAGAATATTATGGAATATATCTCATTGAGAAACCGTTTTGAATAGCATATATCCTATGAAAACGGAATTCCTATAATAACCACAATTTGGGAAAGGTAAGGACTTGTGGTCCAAGTAATAGACCTAAAAGTAGTTTCCTTACAGCATGACCATCAATGATGCCAGAGAGAACCCATATTGGTCCGGAAAAAAGGTATTTGTACACTGGAAACAAACCATAAAGCCTGTGCCCATTACTGCTATTTGTGCTTCCTTAGAATGAATTGGTAGCTAGTAATCCGAGAATCTGATTAAGGGTGGCTGAGGCATTTGAATTCTTTGTAGGGAGTTTGCTGACTATTTGGAAACTTGAGAGCTTTCATTCAAGGGAAGTTTTTATGAAGATGTCTAGCACATTGAGTTCAATGGCTGCTGTTAAAATTTTAGTTGCCTAATTCTTCTAAGTTGCACAAATCTCAAGTCTTAATTGAGTTGTGATTTTTTTTTCTTTTAGAAAAAGGATTGTGATGTCACCCAAAGACAGAGGTTGAAGACTCCCGGATGCGTAAAACACTACAGGTAGGAGTTTGAAGAGTCTTGTCCGGAACCAAATCGCACTTCAAGCCAAAAGCTAGAGAGCAGGTTTGCTATAACGAACCCGTGGCTCGCTATATCGAGCCTGCCCTAGGCATTTGGCAGAGAGGCAGCATCTTATTGCTATCCTAGAACTTGCATCTCTCGCATCAAAAGATTGAAAATCATTTTGAGTGATCTTTGAGAGTTCTGTAGCAAGGGTATTTGGGCTAATTATTGAAGAAGAATATTTCTTCTTTCTCCATTGCTGATTGAAGCACCTTGAGAGGCATCAAGATGGCTGTGTTGAATTTGCATCACTTTGAGAGGAATCAAAGTGTGGCCGGCCGGATCAAGCATAGTGAAGGTGAACGGCAGGTAGTCGGCAAGTCCATCGCAGTCCTTATGTTGAGTTGCAACTTGGAAAGGTTATGTGAGTCATTGAAACTTTCTTTCTATAGTGCTTGGTTTTTCCGGTGGTCGCTATCACCCGTGGTGTTTTTGGAGTAGAGTTTTCCAAATTAAAAATGTGGTGCCTTCTTTTTTTTCTTTTGTGGTTGATTGATTTTCTGATTTTAGTTTTTAAATATCTTCTAGATTAATTACTTGATATTGAAATCAATAAAAAATTTCTGATTTGGGACCTTAGCCTGTTTTAAGGCTTAAACGCAATCCAATTCTTTCAGTTGCCTTATAGAGCCATTGGAAGGCAACCGATGCCTACTAGATCAACACAAACGGAACGGACTCGCCGTCTTAACCTATTGTTTGCCTTGGAGCAATACCTACAAAATACTCGGAGATGAAAGGTGAACATTGCTCTCTTTCTATACATGTTTGATTGCTGATCCGTGGCTAACAGAAATAAGACTCAACGTGGAATGTTCGCATGGTTGGACAGTGGAACTACACATGATTTGCCCGTGGTTCTTCCCCTCTTGGCAAAGAAGTCAATAGGGTTTAGAGATTGTAAGTGCCTAAGAATTATAGACTTAGTTAAGTAGGATTTGTTGTAGAGCTTTTGGGAAAGACAGTAGCTCCTGAAGCCTGAAAAGGAAAGAAGAATGTTAGAGGCCCTAACTGCAGTCAGCCGAAGGCACTCCAACGCCTAAGTTAATTCAACAACTCAACAAAGGGTGAATGAGTGGAGAAGAAGAGAGAGAGCTAAGAGTGTATTGTGTTTGCATATCTTTGCTGGTTTTACCTCATGCATATATATATAGGCGCTGGTGACCTTAGATCATTCCTCAGTAGAGGTAGGTGGAGGTATTGTCCTATCGGACCATACCTCGTTCCCTTAGTGGAGGTAGATGGAGATAGGACCATACCTCGTTCCCTTAGTGGAGGTAGATGGAGGTACTGTCCCATCGGACCATACCTCGTTCCCTTAGTGGAGGTAGATAGATGTACTGTCCCATCGGACCATATCCTGACCTTCTGCATGATTGCTGATGTGACCGTCGGATATGGACAATCCCTTATCTATATCCAGTGCCCATCTTATTAGTCAGCACGTAGCCGTAATTTTATTAATGCTGATTGACATCTAGTACCCATCTCGGTTGACCGAGCTGAGGGAGGTACTAAAGTCAAGTACAACCTTGTTTGATGACGCATCTTGACACCGCTGCCGAACTGCGCGGGATCGATACCATTACTGAGCTGTATAAGCCCGAGACAAGACCAGCTGATACTTTTACTAAAACTAGTTCGAGCTCCTGATGAAATGAAACCGCTACCGAGCTTCAGGAAACAGGAAACAGAGATTAAGATAAGCCCAATTGTTATATTTACTCAAATCGAGCCTCATCTCGGTATTACAGAAATGCCCCCACAAAGAGATACAGACACTTCACTCGCAGTCACAAAGAAACCATCGGCCAATGTGAATTACTTTTAGCTATCGACTCCGTACCATCCTAGTGATGGCAGGATGGTAAGAAAGGGAAAGCGTATGGGTCTCACGCACACGCATGTTGAAAGAAGGCAGAGGGCAAAAAAGGGCCGCGTATGGACTATGGGTAGGACTCCGTGTATATTTAAGTAGTCGGCAACCGCTTACAATCATGTTTCCTCTTTGCCAACTGGAAGTAGGGCGTGAGATGAGGCTTGGGTTTTGCTCCTGCATTCGAACCTGCTCAAGACTTTCTAGTGTCCATTTATGGGGGTTTAGTGGGAGCCCCCCCAAAAAAATAGAAGGAAAAAAGAAGAAGAAAAAAGTAAAAGAAGTAGGCATGCACCAGATGGAGAGGGAATGGACCCACATCTGCATTCATTAGTTGTGGGGCATAGAGTTTCTGTAATTTGCTGGCAAGTTTTACATTTAAAATTTAGATTTATAAAAGTTAATGTCCTCTTTGACCAAATTGAAATAGGGCAAATATAAAATAGGGTGTTTCAATTATTCTATTTTATAAATAAATATAAGTTGGTATGTCTGATTTAATTAAAAAAGAAACAAATTTATTATATTGTGAAAGTGAAAAGATCAAAGTTGTCATAGAGTAAAAGTATTACCAATAAACTTGTCATATGAAAAAAGAAAAAATGAAAAAAAAGTATAAACAACCATGTCATATAAGTAGAAGTTAGATAGGCAATCAAATGAAAAATAAACTTTAAAAATGTCTAATTACTTTAGACATTGTCTTCCGTTTTGAAATACTACCTTTTCTTTTAGTTTTTTGAGAAAATGATAAAAAAGGTATTAAACTGCATCAATCAAAGATTCACATTAATTCTCTCAATAGTCCAAGCCCTCAAATATATATATATATATATATATATATATATATATCTATTTAAACCAGTTTTATGTCAGATATCTGAAAGTAGACTTATCAAATGATACCTAAGTTAAATCTTGTTTAAAATAAAGTTATGGTCATCATCAAATTGAAGAAAAGAAAAGGTAGGTGTTACTATAATTAAAGTGAAATTTACATAACATAGCTCGTGAGACGGCAATTTATTCAATTTTAGATTTTACATGGGACTGTATTAAAGAACTTTTATCCATTTGCTTAGAGAGAATCTCTATGATGACAATATCAATTAAAAGGACAACATCTTTAAGTAGGCAAAGACCATACCTCTTCCATATTGGCAACTAACAAAAGAATTTTCTTCCTCTTATAAAGGCTAGAATTCCTTGCTCATTAACTAGGAAAGAAAATATTGGTTTTAAAACTTGGATGAGATTGGGTGATGATCATATCGCCCAATTTGTAAAGGTTTCAACAACCACCGACTCTGACCTTATCTAAAAGCAATCTGAAAAACAGAAAAATATTGAACCCATTCCCACCAACTTTATATTCTTTTACATAAAAAATGCTTTACTATTAAAAAAAATTGAAGCTTCATGATTTGTATGTTTTTATCAGTTTCCCTAACTTTTTCTGGTTTTTATGGTGGAAGGGACTTTCAATTTTATTAAAAAGGCCACTAGGGTTTAAAACAAAGCAGTACATGGCTGCAGCACCAATAAATCGGCCACTAGGTAAAAAGGTTTTGGCGTCCAAAGCCATGTTTCAAAACCACACTCCAGTAAGAAAAGATTTTGCAAAACACGAGAGTGTCAACTATGAGGTCCGGATACCGCGTCCTTTCCTTATCCTGAAAGAAGAAAAAAAAGCGTACCGCGTCCTTTTTATACACTCGCTCAAGCAACATGGTCGAAGAGAGAGGAAACCTTTGAAAAGAACAGCCCACAACCCATTATCTAGGAAGAAATTAACCCAGAACCAAGTCAGAAGCACTAAAGATAACATGAAAAGCCTACAGCACAGTAAGAAGCTGAACTGAACCCAGAGAAAAAAAAAAAAGAGTAGGAGTGCAGGACATAGATCTCTGTGGGATTTACATGGACAAATATAGTTACAGCGGCAATGAACAATAAGCCAATATCTCCACCACGGAAATTCATACCAAGAATACTGCATGATAAATTGATAATCATTGTTGGAAAAAAACGGAGTATTACAACTTCAGAGGTCACCATAAAGTGTATGATCAGAACTTTGATAAATTTCTTCCTTGTTTACAACTCATTGAAGTTGTAATTCATCACACAATATTCATGCCAGTACAATTACAAACACACAGAAAAGATTACCAATCCTTTATGATAATCTACTCCTAAGAATCCCATATGGGGCCAAACGCAGGTATTCCAGCACCCTTGCAGGCGTTCACAACATCTCTACTTCCTTGTGGATTGCTGGTGACGATAACCACCTCAGCCCTCCATCTGCTGGCAGCGTCCACGCTCATCTCGGCTACATTAGGTCGACCCAAGAGAGCCGTATCATGGACGATAACCTTCTCCTTCGGAAACCCACTCACCATCTCCTTAATCTCCTTCCCAAAATTCATTTCAATCCCTTTTGCAACCCACACCAAGCACACATCAGCCGCACAAGTTTGAAGAAGAAAAGAAAGGAAGACGCAGATGCCAGACCCCGTCGCAACAAGCACCACCCTACGATACATATTCACAAGATAAGGAAGACCAGCGAACTGCACCTTTCGGACCCACAGATGTGTCGGCGGATCCGACACCAGGTCCTTGGTGAAGTCTCCCACTGCACCGGCCAGCATCATGTGTCCTCTCTCACCATCCGATATGATTCCAAATGCATGCCAATCCGATAAGGGCGACCTGCTTATTCTTCCTAATATTCCAGCCTCCACTCCTCCATTAAACTTGATCAAAGAAGCATGACCTGAAGGAGCTGCAACAGCAGTGACTGCGACACGTCTCACCCCAACCATGGCAATACTATTAGAATGGTTATGGCCAAGGTCAACCAGATTTCTACCTGCTTTTTTAGTCTAGAGATGCTAAAATTATAGGATTTGGTGTTAGGATCGTAGGAGAATGTGAGGATGATGAAGATCCAGAGGAGCGCAAGCGCGGCCCACCCTGAGAATCGGTGGGTCTGCTCGAAGACGTTGTGGTGAAGATGGCGGATGAGAGGGAATGCAGCCATGGAGGAGAGGAAGAGAAGGAAGAGGATAGCAGAGGCAACGGCAATAATGCCATCGGAGGTGTTGTCTCTCTGTTTGAGGGTGAGGATGAGGGCGTACACTAGCCATGCAATGGATGCGATGCCGCAGCTGCTGTGGACCCCACCAAGGGATTGTAGGAGGGAAGTGGCCGAGGTCTTGATCCAGAGAGGGACCCACTCTCGACCGACCACCTTGACTGCTAGCCAGAACACGACTCGCAGCAGTGCCTCGCTCCTGCATATGGTGAGTGCGAGTACGTTGATAATGGAAAAGAGGGCCGGTTTCTCCCTGGCGTATGGGAAATGACCCGTTGTAGCAAGGACGAGAGTCGTTACGTTGAGAGACAAGAAGAGTGCGAAGAGGCGCTTGTAGACCGTCAACAGACCTTGGTCTAGTAGTATTACCCACAGCCTCGATTCTCTCTGCTGCTTTGCTTTGGCAACGTAGACTCTTTTTTGGCTGGGTTGTTGCTGAAGCGGCTTTTCTTGCTCTCTGTGACTGTCACAAGGAGAGGACTTTTGTTTTCTCAACGTCGTCGATGGGTGCTCCCATCTCTTCTTTTTCTTCGTCATCATCTTCTTGGTCGCCGAGATTGCAGAAATGGCTGCTGGCTTTACTTTGCGACCTTGGCAATACTCGAATGGAGATTCTACGACTCCAATTCCATGGAGTCCGAAACCTCGTTCCTTCTGCTGCATCTTGAAGATGAGTTGGGAGTGCAAAGGGACTGGTTTTAGTTGGATTGATCTCAAATGAAACTCCTCGGCAGCTAGAGAATCTGATCATGGTTTCATGTTGTTCCATGTTTGGCTTGGTTTTGGTCTCTCTGTGGGAGAAAAAGAAGAAAGACTTGAAAGAGACTAGAGGGAGAGAGAAGAAGAAGAAAGTTGAGGAGATAAAAGGAATTAAGAGAGAAAATACTGGTGTTCCTTGCTTCGAGAGAGTATCGTGACCTTGTTTTATAAGGAAACATTTCCTATTTTGAAAGTCCAATCCTCAAGTAAGCTGACTAATGATTTTTATAGATACTAATGACGTTGCTTTAGGGAATTGTGATGGAAAGATTACTTTTAATTTTTTCTTTACTCAATACATCACGATCGAGATCGAGAGTCAGCAACCAAAAGGAAGCAATGGAGTTTAACTGTTATAGCAGATAAAAGCAAAATGGTGTGGATGTAACTTTTAAGTAGTAGTCCTTAAAATAGTTCTAGCAGAAAGAAAAAAAGTCATTATTAGTCCTCCTAGGGATTAAGAGGAGTCATTATTGGCTTTGATCGAAGTAGCAATAGAGTTTAGTTATTAGTGAGAATTTATGTGACTTCCCTTCAGTTGCTGACTTTTTATATCATTATTTCTAATTTTGTCAGTGAAAGACAAGAAATAGGATTTTTTTTTTTTTTTTTTTTTTTTGCAATAATCCAATATTTTACATTGATGTTGACCTTCTCCACTACTAGTATTCTGGGCCTTTTTCAACTTATATAGTAAGCATGAACAAAAGGATATATCTAAATCTTTTGTTAGTATTGCTTGATAGGGCCATAAGAATATATATTAAGGAAATATTTAAAGGAGAACTAGATCTCACCTATTATTATATGAGAATTTTTTTGTATGGCCAACTAGCAATTCATCCCAAACCTAACAACCAATAGAAAATTCCCTGATAGTCATTAATCTCAATCATTGGCACACATTCGAATGGACTTAACCATTGGATCGAGGGTTGCATATTTTGTTGAATATGAAGTCATTAAACTTATGGGCCACAGATGAAGGGGTTAGAAGCATGGATTTGAGGTCAAACTTGATATTTGGGGTGGTCTCACATAGATCATTCCATCCCCCAGGTCCTATCTCCAAATGGGCCCACGATTGAATCCATAAAAAAGTTCTCACGTAATATGTGAGAACAATTTTTCACATGAATATTACCCATTTATTATTTTTTAAAAGATAGTATGGTGTCATCAGTACTCAAATTGGTAATGTCAAATTCTTGGTCGACAAACTTCTCCAAAGAGCTTTGTGGCAGTCCTTTTTTTTATTTTTTATTTTTATGGGGGCGTTTGAACGCATTAGAGTGTTTAAAAGCACGGCACGCCCTAATTTAGGGGTGTAAAAAAAAAATGAAAAACTGTCTAACCGAGCCGAACCGACCGACCGAACCGCAATTGATAACCGTATTTCACGGTTCGGTAACGGTACAGTTAATGAAATCCAAAAACCTCACGTTTCGGTTTAGTTACGGTTTTTCCGTAATAATTCACGGTTATTAACCTAACCGAACCATATCATACGGTTCGGTTAATCATACCGTTTACAAATAAAGAAAAGATAAAGGGGTTGAATGAAATATTTCTTACCTTATTCAATTGCTCATTATGTGTCATTTTATTTTCAATCATTCACATTTATTCCCTTATGTGAGGAAAGCATTCCACGGTTATTAACTGTAACCGAACCGTTTAATACGGTTAACCGCGGTTACGGTTTTTCACGATTTTTTGTGGGTACAGTTACGATTACAGTTTTAAAAGACAAAAAAACCGCGGTTATGGTTCGGTTAACGGTTT
The DNA here is from genome assembly GCA_003546025.1 of Camphora micrantha. Taxonomy (NCBI): domain Eukaryota; kingdom Viridiplantae; phylum Streptophyta; class Magnoliopsida; order Laurales; family Lauraceae; genus Camphora; species Camphora micrantha. Next base: position 26,503,598 of record QPKB01000004.1, on the reverse strand, counting down.
TCCCAAATTTAAACGGTTAACCGAACCGTTACACCCCTACCTTAATCAAAAGGACCAGAAAGACGTTGGGTTATTTACAGGGAACTGTTCTTAGTCGTAGGGCAGTTTGCTTTTGACTAGGATTTATTAGAATGCTTTTCCAATCATGACTGAATCAAACCCTATGGATTTGGACCACCTGGTCAATGCAACATTCACCTTATCCCACTCTATTTTTGTTCTCCTTAGATTATAAGGTAAGAAAAACAAATTTCTTCAATTAGGCTAAGGGCTTCTTAATTTGACAAGTTTGCTTGGACTGAAATATTAGAGTTGATTCAATTAGAGCAGTTTAAAACAAAGCTGTTTGGATTGAACTTTTTATAATTAGACTCTTTGAGATGTGTGATTCAATTAGAATTAGAAATAGCAAGTATGTGTCAATTTATAAAATTTTCTTTTATAAAAAAAGTTATATAGAAAAAGTTGCCAAAATGGTATAGATAGGAGAACATAAAAGTTTTAGAGGCAAGTTTTATCACGAAGAAACAAAAAAAAAAAGTTAATTGAATCAATCATTCACATGAACTTCCTAACCACTCAAAGGGCATGTTGTGTAACGCTCGAGAAAAATTGATTTTTACATACCTTTTTCTCTCTTTTTTTTTTTAAAAAAAAAGAAATTTTAAACCCCCTCATTGGAGAAAAAGCGTAGTCATAATTTTATTTTATTTTATTTTATTTTATTTTTGCTTTTTCATAAAATTGGTTGCACCCAAATGTGAATTTTTTTTTAATTAGAAAAGCGACCAACTAATCTTCGCTATTGTTTCTGAAAACATGGCTACACAAATGTGCCCCAAAGTACTCAAAGATCAATTTCAATTAACGTTTAAGTGACCTAAAAAATACACTTAATAAATATCACCTAACATTAACCAGGTGCTTTTTAAAGATATTTTCGACAAGAATTCCCATATGTTCGATATTTCTCACTTCATTTGGAGTTTTTCGTTGTATTAAGGAGATTCCAGAATTCAAGCCTCATGGATAGCCACCTTTTAGGCTTAAAGAATTCTTCAAATTCCATTTTTCAAAATGTTTGAGCATTTCAGCATTTATGAATTTAGCTTTGAAACATTATTAAGGGAATTCAATATTGTCGACCAATAAGAATTTCTCAATATCCGGCAAACAAAAAGGCCCCTGCAATTCGTTTGGGTACTTCTCAACATCCCATCTAGAATTTTTTCTATTGAGGTTGGACTATTCCTCCACACCCTTGTTTTGAAAACGAATCTTTCTTAATTTTAATACAGTGAAGCACCACCAGCGAATAATCCCCTTTTGCTTTCTAGTTCATTGTTGTGCTCAGCTCAAATAGACATGTATGTCCGTACTGGGTCTGTGTGCCTCACAACGCTGTCGCTCTCCAACACAAGGCCAGGCCAGCACATGTGGAGAACTTTCTCCTGCAACCCAACTGCATAATGTTCATGTGCAGCCTAGCTCATCCGACCCACTTTGAGTATGTATATCAATTGTGGAGAGGGTAGATGAAAATGCCTGCCTTATGGATAAAGATTACCCAAAAAACCAGCCCATCAAATTATTTTAACCCTTGATTTAACTGCCTAAAACTATAATGGCATTTTAACCATAGATCTTTTTTTTTCTTTTTATAGATTCAATCCACCAGTGAGTGAACGTTGGATGAAAAGAGTGTGGAAGGGCGGCATTAAAATCACTGGTGTGCCCAAAGAGGTCCATAGAGTTGGGTTGTACATGCAGTCTATATCTTCCTAAGAGGAGGAAGCTGATAGTTTTTCTGATTCAACTCTACTAGTGGGACTATTGCGAATTCACACATCTATTATTGAAGAAGATGAGCAGGCACGATGGCCAATTCATGCTGGCTAAACTTGCGGGTCCTAATTCTTAAAGAGTATTGAAATCTACCCTCTTAAGAGTACTTAAATCCACCCTCCCGGCTTATATGTACGTAGTCTAATTACATCAGTGATTTTGTCTTGTAGGAACCATACCATTAAGCAAAGCAGTTTATCAAGATTACTGCAGGGTGGGTGGGTCACCTTTTGCAATTTTCGGGACAGCAAGTTTATCTTTATCCGTCTAGTTAGAGGAAGGATAGAACATTGTCGTTCTTGTGAAGTATGGACTCTTGAGTAATTGAGTCCCAAGTTTAGGTTAAAAAACAACATATTTTGCTTTTTCATTTTCTCACCACACACAACCGAACTCCCTTTTTCCATAGTTATTAGTGACTCGAATTTCACTCTAGTAAGAGTAAGCTCATTCTCTAATTTAATGTCAACTTATGGTGCAGAATGTACCCTGGAATTGTGTAGTTGTATGTTAGTAGTTAGTTCATTTGGCTCTACTCATTAGTTGTCAGTTATTTTCATTAAAATAATCTTTTCTGCAAACGAATAAACCATCACATCATCTAATGAATTCGTCAACGCACAAAATTCCCTCCCGCCCTTATAGGGGAATTTTTTTGGTCCGCAACCATAAACACAGAAATTAAGAATGGAGATGCAAGAATATATAAACTCATTTGTTTCATTCATACAGACGGATTTATAAAATATAACATTAATTCCCTCATTTTACATGAAATAAAAATGCATATAAAAAAAATGGGGACATGGTTCAAAACTAGGAAATCATGCTTCAACTCTTGATGAAGGCATGATCCTACTCCTTAACCTGCTTTAAATCTTTTCTTCATGAACAATCTTGCTATCTTCTCCTTATTTCATAAAACTTTGAAATAAAAGGGCTCTTCTTTTTTGGTATTATCACCCATCGCCAACAAGAGGAGATACTGCTTTGGTGGGGTATGTGATGTAGAGAAGTTGAAAAGGGGGAGAAAAACAAAGTCTTCTTACTTTTTCCTTTTCTCTTTTCTCTTTGGCAAATATGTCTAATGGCCCTTTACATCAAATCATTCTGTGGGACCCACAATTGAAATTTTGAGAAACAAAAATGATTTTTTAAATGTATTGAACCCTTAACCTCAAGGTAAAAATGAAACCATCTTAACCGCTTAGCCATCACTTAATAGCCTATGTAAAGCTTATCAAAAGATTATATTAGCAAATTTTTGACTCCTTATAAGTCATAGATGGAGCCATATTGTTAGGCCAGAAATTGACTTGAACTGGCATAGACCAAAATTGATCATATAGCTTAGTCCAAAAATTGGCCTAAACCAAGATTGGTCACATGGCCTAGGCTAGAAATTGTCTTGGACCTAAATCAACAAAGATTGATCATATGGCTTGGACTGGCATCAACCAAAATTGGTCTTATGGCTTAGGCCAGAAATTAGCTTGGACCGGCATCAACCAAAATTGGTCATATGACTTAGGCCAAAAATTGGCTTAGACCCGAATCAACCAAGATTGGCTTAGGCCAAGAATTGGCTTGGACCTGAATGTATACATTGGACCCAATATGACATTGCTTGCAAAGAGTCAGCTTGAACCCATTATTAATCTAATTAATTGGCCTCGTCAATCTAAAAGAGTTAGACAAGACCCATGAAATTCATTAGGTATGGTATATAGCACATCTCCATGCCATATAGCGGTCACCGATCGTGGGCTTGACAGTGGGTCCGGTAGCTGAATAGATTTAGGCCCATTTATGTATAAATGGGCTCAATGCATTCTTGAATTTACGCCTATGTAATCGTGACCTGCAACAAGGATCTTATCCCCAATATAAAAGTTTGACATTTTGTTTTATGCAAACAGCACCTAACTATGCGGGCATGATAGGAAGTTTGAAGTCATGCAAGGAACACAATCCCGTTTCCCAACTATAATGATAGCCACATGAGCATGCGCAGCGCATGAAGTATCTAATCTGCCGAAAAAAATGAATTATCAGTTATTCAACCTTTTCACACGAAAAGTGTAAAGACTGATGAAAATGGTTTTCGGCACAAAAAAACTGTTTTCAAATTGGAAAAAGCGAAAAAAAAAATGAAGGTAGTTCATACAGTCGACTTTCCTCATAGTCAACGTTCATGGAAAGGGAATACTTTCAAACCAATTATTCTCTTGAAAGGTATAAAACCGTTTATTTTTTTTTTTTTTCTTTTAATGAATCCACAACTAGGCACATCATAGATTTGAATTAAAAAAATAAAACTAACTCATTTTCAAATGACTCGTTGAACGGATGTGTCTTTCTTTTCTCTCCATCTAACTTGCCTGTCATTTCTTAACCTTCTCTTCTTCTTCTCTCTCCATTTCTGATATTCAATGCCCTCTCTCAATCTCAAATATTTAGTCCTGCTTGCAATCTCTCATTTCAATAACTATAAAAGCAACTAAATAGATATGTGAGATTTAGTTTTTTTTCTTCAAAGTTGAGAAATGATTGTTACATATATCACTAATTTTGTAAGTCAGACAAAAGGTCCTTAGTAGCCATCATCTCTCTGCTATTTTTAAACTGGGTCTTCTTAGTTTGGGTAAAAGGGTTCATGGGTATGTGAGGTATTCTTGTTGCATCACTGAATGTATTTTAAATCTGGAAGCATTTATTATGCATTTCAAGTTTTTGAAACTGGATACAATAAAAATTTTAATTTGCAGGGTATTTAACCTGCGCACGGGATTTGATGCTAGTCTGTATGAAACATATATCCCTAGAATTGGGCAATGGGGAAAAATTATGCTCTTTCTTTTTAAGCTTTTTCTGGAAGAAACATGCCGACACCAAGGGCATGTTTGTGTAACACTTTTTCGCGGAAAAATGGACGGTTTTCCGCAGAAAACTCATTTGTCCGGCGTTTGGTGCGGAACAATTCCACGGAAATGCTTTCCTGCCCAGTCAACATTTTTCTTGATAATTGTGGAAATGAGTTTTCTATGAGGGGGGTATGGGAAATTGATTTCCTCGGAAAACTTCATTTTCTTTTTCTCACTCTTGTCCATTTCAACCCAAAAACCCTCCAAATATTTCATTTTGTATTTCTGTATATAAATTATTATTTAATGTTAAATAAATAATATACATGTTATGTTATTTTTCTTCAAAAAAGTATATCACCAAATAAGAAATTTTGATTTTCTATAAGGAATCCACAGCCGCACCAAACAACATTAGCACCAATTCAATGAGGAAACTCTTTTTGCACCAAACATGAATTTCTAAAGTCTATGGAAATTCTTTTCCGAGGTTTTCATTTCTATGAAATTTGCTGACGTGGCAATTTCCCCTTTCCGCGGAAAGGATGTGTACACAAACGTGCCCCAAGAGAGATGATGAACTTGGTGGAAAAAAAAACGCGCTCTTTCTTCAAAAAAAACTTGTTACATAAACCTACGTTAAGTTAAAAGATGGAAGAAATGACGATACTAGTTATATGGTGCTCCTATCTACGATTAGATTTAGACGGTTTCTCTTTCATACAAGCAAGATCCAAGAAAATGAGTGGGGAATTTTCTTAGGAAAGGAAACGGAAACACGCAAAATGTTCACAGTGCTAGTTGGGGCCTGGAGCATGTTGGTTGGGAGAGATTTCAAACATAGGCAAATGTGAGTTTTCCTTTATTAGACTTGTTGTAAGGGTTGTTTTCTGCGCTTTGATCGACATCTCCTCATGCTAACAAGTTTGTAGGTGGTCAATATGTAAAATTAAAAAGACAAACTGCTTTTATGAGCTCTTACAAAACTGGTTTACGCGCTGCTTGTATCTTTTAAAAGCTGCTCATTTGTCAATCAACATGTAAAATAAAGGCAAAGTAAATATTTCATTTCCCAAACATGAAAAGATCCATGGGCCATATAAAAAAATAAACAAATTCAAAAATATTTTTTTCCTATTTTTTTTCAAAAAAAACAAAAAAAAGAGTAAAAAACAATTCTTCAAACCACTAAAAGACAAAAGATGTTCACTTTTTACACAAAAAGTTAAAAAGATTCAATACTAATCCACTAAAAATAAAAGATCATGATCACAACCCCTTTATATTTTATTCTCTTGATTTAATGCTTTACTTTATCTTTATTTTACTAAAAAAATTACCAAACAGGCATCTATTCTATTCTAAAAATGTTCTTTCTTCTCCAAATTAATGTTCTTCACTTTCTATAATGGTATGCACAAACTGGAAGAGTTTGAACCATTGAACTAACCAAGAGGGTCATTGTATCTCAAGGACAGACCAACTGCAACCTAATTAGTTCATCCGCCTGGGGAGAAATTTGTCTTGATGACAATGGTCATTGGTACTTTAACTGTTTTCTCACTTTTGTGTTATTCTTACCCCTAGTTTTATTATATTATACTTGGGTTACCAATTTTAGAAATTCCCACCAAGAGGCGGGTGGGGCAGAGCTTGTATATGTTAGTAAAATAAAGCCTTATATTTCACGTCGCCTAAATAATGCCTTTGGCAAGTCTTCACATACTTATTTGAACCTTCCGCCTACTTACCTTACCGAAGCCTTTGGGTTGGTATATGATATAATCTTACATGGCATCCACCCATTTAGTTATTGGACATAATCCTAATGCATGAATCGAGTCATCGGGCCCATTCCCAGCCCAAATTTAATGGTTTTGCCTGGATTTTTAATAGGCTCAAGTCCAACCCATATGATGAAATTGTCATAAATTAAGCTCAGTCCGGGCCATGAACCTGAAAAAAGTGTGGGTAAATTGGAAGTTGACGGGTTGACCCCAAGACTCCAATTATAATCCAACTAATTAAAGGAAGCATATAATTTTAGTAAGCCCCCGCCAAACAAATGAGGAAGCATCACTTATTGCATTAAAATTTGAGGATGTGTCATTGGGGTTGACATTTATTATGACTAGTCAAAATTATCAATAAGTGTCTCACAGTGGAGTTCTAGTGCTCCACACATCCAACGCACGGGAGCGTGTGGGAGACGGCTTCCAGACTCTTGCGGTCTCTACAATTATGACTATAGGACTAGGTTCATAATGTGTAATTCCAGAACTCTGTTCTGCATTGAGAGGTAGTCTTGTACGAACCATGTTCGGCATGAGAGTAAGTGGTGCACTACCACTAATCAAACAATGGATTGGCAATTTGGCATAGTTATTGGGTTTTATTAGATGAGGTTTGTTATGGGTTTTTTTCCCCTTTTTGTTAGATGAAAATACATGGCTTGCAAGGTTATTCCCATTACATCAAGCATAGCTTGGTGGTAAGAACATTCATTATCCCCGAGAATAATAGCTCTGGTCAAGCAATTAGGAATCAAATGTACATGCCACTAGCAAGCATTGCGGCCTACCAATAAAAACAAAAGAGGTCACCGCCATTACCACTTCTACCATTGTGTGCGCTCCACTTAATCACTATATTCATATTGTAAAGTCTCACATTACTCATGTGAGTGTCCGGAGACTAAGCTATATGTGTGGACTCCTCGTTATCAAACATATTGCGTTTTGGGTATGCCAAAGGTGGCTAGAAAAACAAAGCCGCGTGAGTACGCCTATGGAGTCCAATGGGGCCAAAAAACAAAGCCGTGGGCAATGACATATATTGCACCCATTGTGCCATATTTATCAAGTCATATTGGCATTTGAAGCATGTCATAGTATGCCAAATTTGATATGCCATAAAGCATACTTCACAATTTTATTTTGATTAAAATAATGGGGAGGACCTACTTACATTTGAACTTTTTAGTCTTGGTGTAAATCTTTATTTTGAATAAAATAATGATCATGGGCCCACTTGCATTTGTATTTGACGTCTCTTGTAGAGTTGCCAAGTTACATATGTCAAATTACATACATAGCCTTTATTTTTCAAAAGGCATATACAAATTTAAAGTATCCCCTTAGCGAAATCAGCCAATTTTTATTTTAAAAAAGTAAATAAATAAATTTCTCCTAGTCTCATATCTCCTCCAAATCTGTCCTCACTGTATATTGTTTCTAGAAAAAATGCAGAATAAAAGAAATATCGTCCTGATGGTCCATCAGATGCCATGTCCCATTAGCATCTTGTACCATGCCCTTGTTCCTCTCAACCCTCCAAGAAACAGGAACAAGATACTCTTCCTTCAACCCATCAATGGACTTATTCACAAGAGCTATGTCCCTCTTTACTTCCAGCTTAAACCCTCCTTTGCTTCCTTGCGTCCCTGCCACTCCATGCAAGTAGGCCTCCAAGTTGTGCCAGGTCGAAAAACTGCCTGGGCCCTTCAAATACTCTGATTTTCTGGTGTCAATGACCAGAACCAAGCCCACATCGGTGTAGCCGAGAAGGGGGTAGCTGGGGACAATGTCGGGGGCATTGCGGATGCGCAAGAGGCGAAGATCTGGAAAAGAGGAGAAGAGACGCCGAAAGTTGTGGTCTCCCACGCGAGGGCTGGCGAAGACGATGGCAGTCACCAGGCATGAGTTGTTGGGTTGGGTTTGTGGCTTGTTGAAGCCATTGGCGACGATATCTGCAGCGTTGAGAGTTGCGAGGGCTGCGCCCAAGCTGTGGCCAGTTATGGTGATGCTTATTTCTTCGTTCTTGAACTCTTCTACTAGCCTCCTCACCTCTCTCAACACCTGCAAGTTATCATCATCAACAGCAAAATGCACTAACGGTCATCTATCCTATCAATATCAGATCAGTTTGGAAACTCTAATTTAATTAACAAGAGCTAATTAAATTAAGGTCTAAAATAAAATTTCTAATTTTTAATTTTCAATGTACACTCAGTCTATTTCATAAAATTATAAAAAAAATGGCTCGTACTCATGAGATAATTGGGGCCTACCTTTTAAAATAGACCCAGTCTATCTATTTTAGGCTTAATATTTTGGTCTCATCTAGCCCTTGCAAATTGGGTCAAGTCCATCTCCAGGTCAAGGGAGGTTGACCTTTTTTCTATTTATATCCTAATCTACCATAACTTATCGAACCTTATTTTCTTAAGTTCATGCCCACTGGGGCTTGAACCTAGCTGCCCTGCTGCCCATAAGGACTTTGATGCCCCCCAACAGCTGGGCTGTCAATCCGGGGACAGGCATGCTAGCATTTGCTTACGTGGGGAAATGGGTCAGGCTCAGCTTGAGTTGGGCGCTATAGCTAATATTCAGGCCAAATCAAACTCAATCCATAATTAATCAGGCTGAAAGCCATGCATAGTCCAACCAAGGATGGCAAAAGCGTCAACTTGAACCTCCATTATCAGGTTGGTGTTTGATTCGGTTAGCAGGTTAAGAGCAGTAAGTAAGGGTTGAAGACAAACCGTCGAGTTGAGTAGCAAGCTCGGTCTCAATAATAACCCAAACTCAAACTGTTCATTACCGTTGAGGTCAACGTCTACCCTCGCTCCTAAGTGGTCATAATTGTGATCGAGCCCTTGCCTTCACCATAAAACTATTGTTGTGCCGTTTTCTATCACCGATTGGTTTTGGGATAAGTGGTAACTCAATGAGGTGTAAGATCCTACATTAACCCACAAAACATACTATAGAGCTGGGTACAATTGTTGGTCCTATTTTAGTGAGCGAAGGCCATCTGTAAAAGTGATTTACACCATGTCTGCAGTTGGTTTGCTAGAGTAGCTTCCATCGTCGCATAAAAATAATTATTTTTTAGAAGAAGGCAGGCTGCTTGGATGTGCACAAAACAGCTAGAGAAAACAGTAAACTGCCAAAGGGTACAAATATGAAGTGGAGACAATTTTTTCTCCATTTCCATTTTCTCCACACCCACAATGGGCCATGTAATAGCACATCACCAGCTCAATCTCATGATTCTGCCGAATCACATAAGATTAGTTAACCCTTCTGTCGAATCAAGAGCCAGCCAAGTCTCGGAAGATTTGTCAACCGGCCCTTTTTTTTAAGAAAGCTTCACCTGGATCATGTTCATGTAACTCTAACAGCTCAAGTATGATGCAGTGTAGTCCCACATTCAACGTCGCCCAAATCCTAAAGTTGAGCCGGACTTCATATATACCAATTCGGGCCTTTCACCTAGTTTAAGTTTTTTACATGGAACTGATTAGAGATGCACCTAGCTTTCTAAAAAGGGTGGGTTGACAAATCTTGTCAGACTTGGCAAGATCTTGATATGCAATCAATGTCTTATTGTGTACGTAGCTTTCTAAAAACGGGTGGGTTGACAAATCTCGTCAGACTTGGCAAGATCTTGATATGCAATCAATGTCTTATTGTGGGGTCTCTAATCTTCTGTGATTTGGTAGAATATGGAGATTTGCTATTAGAATGGATGAATGGATTTTAGGTTAGCCATCACCAAGCCCACCGGCAATCACCTAAATGAGATATCCAATCCAGCCTAATGTACGAAGGTCCAAACCCGACAATTGAACTCCCAGGAAATTCATTTGATCCGAAGCAGAAATAAGTCTTCCAGAGTTCAATTAATTTTGGTAAGACTATGACAAAGGGCCCAATGGGCCGGCACAGCCCCAAGCATCCAGGCATGATTAGATGCATTTCTCTTCTTCACCCAAATGCTAATCACTCCTCGGTCCGCATGTTATACCAATTCTATCATCAAGGAAAAGCTGCAGTTGAATTTCATCATCAACCTTTGCTAATAATGAAGGAACCACAAGGTTCAGGGTTCTTGACTAGTGTGTGTTTTTCTCTTCAACTACATACCAGTTAGAAAACTTAAAAAGATGTTTAGAACCCATTAGACAGAAACTCACCTGATCTCTGGCACTGTCCTTGTTGAACGGTGACCGTGGATCATCAGAAGTGTAAATAGAGAACCAACCCTGTTGCACCTTTGGACCATTGGCCCCATCAGACTTGCCAAATATAATAGAAGCCGATACAGAAGCAAAATCAACATCATTGATCCATTCCAATGCCTCCACAGTCCCCCTCCATGCAATCACTATATCCCTCCTCCCTAGCAGAGTCTTCCCTTCATCTGTGGCCACCGCAACATATCCTATCCAATTGGACTCCTTACTCCATGCCTCCCTGGACAAGGACCTAAACATGAACGCATCTGGGACGTTGATCTGAGACGTCGCATACAAGAACTTGGTCACATTGTATTTGAATGGATTTCCATTCAACAGCCCCACCTCAGCAAATAAGTCACTCCTGCTGTATCTGCTGCTGCCCGCGAACTTTGATACCTTCTCCTTGTTGAAGGCGTCGTAGGTGGTCTGAGCCATGTCGCCGTAGTGTAGGATGTTTTGCCGGAGATCGATGTCGAGAGGGTCCAGGAGATTGGTCCAGTTATCTCGGCCGTTGATTTCCTTCCATCTAGTGGCTATGCTTCCTAACATTTGGGGTAGGCAGATCAGGTGTAGAATAACAAGTAGTTCTAATTTCCATGGGACTGGTGTTTCAAACATTGTTTATTTATATTTGGGCAAGCTTTCTAAAATGGTTTTGGTTGATGGAAGGGTAGAATAGAAACTGCCAACCACTGCTTCAGGAGGGTTATATATCCAACGTTTGGCTGATTCCTTGAAGTCTACTCCATGCTGCTGCTTCTTTTATTCTTTGCTTCTTCTTTCTTTCTTAATTTCTTTCCGACAACAAGGGCTTGTTATAGGAGTTCTCCACCAGCCAAAGGATCTCTAAAATCCATTGGAAGAAAATCCACCACATCAGATCAGAGCCTACAATCAAGGAATCAAGACAGGGCATTAATTGAGGAATCAATTCAGATCCTTATTTGATTCTCCAAGCATATTGAATCCCATTTCACCAATCACTCAATCAAATCTATTATAATTGTATAGGTGTGGGTTGAAATAGGCCCCTTCTGATTTAAATGGATTTCTCTGGGGCTACTCTCTCACTAAAATATATATTGTAACTTTCATGTTACAAGCTTTAGTAAAAAATAAATACAGGCTCTTAAAACTACACATACGGGAATAAAGAGATGGATTAAAGTGTCATTTCACTCTAAAACTTATGATCTTTGCAAGGTTATTTATTTTGGGGACATGGAAGATAATTAAAATGAAAAAAAAAGAACAAGAAAAAAGAAAGAACAAGAATGTATCACTAAATATTGAAACCACAAGGGCCTATTTATGAATGCTTAGGGGCGTAAACAAAATCTCTTTAATCAATGTTCATTTTATATTTTTGGAAAAACAAATCAATGTTTTTTTTTATATTTCATGGAGGAAAAACTCCTGGGGATTATTTCATTGAGTGATTTGTGAAATGGGATTTTTTTTTTTTGAAGATAAACTATACAACGGTAGGAAAGATCGTTTTTGCTTGTGTTGCTTTTTACTTCATTGTCGTTTGGACAGAAAAAGTGAAGTAAGTGGTAAGGTGATGATGTGACATTTTTATTTTATTGTTGTTTCGATTGAAATAGTAGAGGAGAGAAGTAAAGTTATATGCGACACTATTAGTCTTTTTTTATAACTTTTTGACCTTTCTATTTAGTTATTTGTTTTTTGCTGCAACTAAATGAAATAACTTGTTGAAAAGTAAATTTTGCGAAAAAATGTCTTGTTGATACTTCATTCATAAATCCAACCGTAGGTGGTCGAGGTTATAATTTCTTATTTAATTGATGGGGCCCACTGCATATAAACTCTAGATTGCATAAACATGGATGACATGCAATTGTTTGTCCAAACTACCAAGTTGATTTTCTGTGTTCGCTTTATCTGTAACCTACGTCGGTGAATCAGTTCCTTCTTTTTGGTGGGAAAAAAGATCAATCAGTTCTTAATTCTAGACCACGCTTATGCGATGCAATCCATAGAAGAAAGTTAGGAATCAAACATTTTATAAACACTCTTTATGATGCATCCCATGAAAGAAAGTTAGGAATCACACATTTTATAGGCACTTTCTATGGTTGTGATGTTGATATTCATAAACCTCTTGTCTCATCTTCTATGAAAAAGTTATATGATATTTTCCTTCTGTTGAAGGAAGTCAGTCTTTCTTCTTAGGACAGGCTTCAAGTGGGGTAAGAGGTGTAACTTCTTAAGTTTCACCAACTTGGCACCATTGGATCCTATGTATTCAGCAATCCAAATAAAAACGGGAACGGGTCCTCACCCGAGTGGTAAAGAGCGTCGGTTCTTCTTTGGGTGTCCGGGATTTAAACCCTACATTAGTCACCTCTTTTCACTTGTGTGGGCTTCTTTCCAGCATGTGCGGGCTACTTTCCTTGTGTATGTGGGCTTTCTCTTGGGTCCTAGTCTCCTTTGACATTAATATTAAAAAAATTTAAATAAAATAATAAATGAGGGATCTCCCTTCACAAATCCAATCCATTCAAATTAGTACATGTATGTTTATATTATCAATGGGTTGTGAACTTTACTCTAATTGATTTAAGTGTGAATCATGTTATTTCCATCTCAATCATGTGTTTTACATAGCCTTAGTAAATCATGTTATTTCAATCTTAATCATGTCAATCATGTTAATAAAATCTCCTTTGGCTGTAATAAAAAAAAAAAATCAAATAAAATAATAAAAGAGGGGCCCATCTTTGCAAATCCAATCCGTTCAAATTAGTACATGTACGTTTATATTATCAATGGGTTGTGAACTTCACTTTAATTGATTTACGTGCGTATGAATCATGTTATTTCCATCTCAATCATGTGTTTTACATAGCCTTAGTAAATCATGTTATTTCAATCTTAATCATGTCAATCATGTTAATAAAAATCTTAATAATGTGTTTGCAGTCGAAGTACAAAGAAATCTGACCCAGTGTCAGTACAAGGAGAGGTAGATTTTGAAAGGTGCATGGGTTTAAGATGTGGCATCCCCAATTTTGATTTAATATGGTTGTACAGTTCAATGTGCACAATGCACAGAGGATCCAGATTTGATTGCACAATCACAATTTTTCTTTATAAATACATAGATGGGTGCATAGATGTCAATGGACCTCTGATTATGATCCAATCTAAATAATCCGTTTATGGACCTCTTCATGGGTTCGATTGACAATCGGGTCCGAACCCAGGTTCACTCCTATCCATTTTCAAGTATATGTATAAATATAACCAACTGATACATATAAAAAAGATTTTATATATTGCACAAAAAATAAATGGCACAATAAATAAGCATGTAGGATCTTACACTCCATTGAATTGCCACTTATCCCAAAATCAATTGGTGATAGGAAACGGCATAACAATAGTTTTATTGTGAGGACGAGGGCTCGGCTACAACTATAACCACTCAGGAGGGAAGGTGGATGTTAATATCAACAATCCCACTATCAACGGCGAACACCCGACCTATCAGGCTCAAATACCACTTGTAGGATCATACATCCGATTGAGCTACTACTTATCCCAAAACCAATTGGTGATAGGAAACAACACAATAATAGTTTTATGGTGAGGGCGAGGGCTCGACCATAATTATGACCGCTCAAGAACGAGGGTGGACATAGCCAAACCCCATTGGTATCTTGTAGATGTCAATCATGTTATTTCCATCTCAATCATGTGTTTTACATAGCCTTAGTAAATCATGTTATTTCAATCTTAATCATGTCAATCATGTTAATAAAAATCTTAATAATGTGTTTGCAGTCGAAGTACACAGAAATTTGACCCAGTGTCAGTACAAGGAGAGGTAGATTTTGAAAGGTGCATGTGTATAAGATGTGCCAACCCCAATTTTGATTTAATATGGATGTACAGTTCAAAGTGCACAATGCACGGAGGATCCAGATTTGATTGCACAATTACAAATTTTCTTTATAAATACATAGATGGGTGCATAGATGTCAATGGACTTCTGATTATGATCCAATCTAAATAATCCGGTTATGGACCTCTTCATGGGTTCGATTGGCAATCGGGTCCGAACCCAGGTTCACTCCTATCCATTTTCAAGTATATGTATAAGTATAACCAAGTGATATATACAAAAAGGATTTTGTATATTGCACAAAAAATTAATGGCACAATAAATAAGCATGTAAGATCTTACACTCCATTGAATTGCCACTTATCCCAAAATCAATTGGTGATAGGAAACGGCACAACAATAGTTTTATTGTGAGGGTTCGGGCTCGACTACAACTATGACCACTTAGAAGGGAAGGTGGATGTTGACCTCAACAATCCCACCATGAACGGCGAACACCCAAACTACCAGGCTCTGATACAACTTGTAGGATCTTACATCCGATTGAGCTACCATTCATCCCAAAACCAATTGATGATAGGAAACGGCACAACAATAGTTTTATGGTAAGGGCGAGGGCTCGACCACAATTATGACCACTAAAGAGCGGGTGTGGACGTTGAACTCAACAAAGCACAAAATAGCTTGAAGTTCAGATAGTAGCTGCTTTGTGCTGTGAATCTCTACCTTCTTTAGTTTCATTCATAGTTTCATTGGTGTTTCGGAACCAGAGAAATAAAAATGTTTCAAACATCAATTTGTTGGTGAATTGGGCCTAAGGTCATGTCTGAGTCCAATAGGGTCCAGCTCCAAAATCATCCAGAACAAGATAATTACATCCTTAGATGGGTGGCAATTCATAAATCAACCCGTCCAACCTGCTTTTTGTTGTGTTTTGCGTTTCTGTTGCTTTGCTAAGAGAACCATGGATCTGAATCCTCTACTGCTTTAACCGCATTTCCACTCTACAACATTTTTAAGATAGGAAACATGGCAAAGTTTTTTAGGACAATTGGATTCCTGTTATTAGACTTAACAAAGATTGGGCAGCCGGCAATGACCATTTGATCTGTATTTTTGCATGCAGCTAGATGCCAAACCCCATTGGTATCTTGTAGTGCTAGTAGGTTCCACAAACTCTGGTACTGGCCCTATTGTAAAAGGTTGTATAGTTAAGTGTGCTTGTGAAGCATTAGCAGATCCATCACAAATGATATCAATCCTTCATGAGACCTACCAAATTCCCCTACTGAAATCATGTGCATGGGTTTACTTTTTAATATTATTAGGGAGGGTGATCTAGCCGCTTGGGCTGGACTTATCTCTTCAGGCTCAAAGAGAGTCGGGTAAATCCCCTGTGGCCCCGGTGTAGTAATGTAATTTCAAACCCTCAACCTTCCGCAACAAACCATAATCTTAGGCTAACTGAGCTACCCCTCATGGTTATTTGCATGGATTTACATATGAGTTGTATTCTGTTTCTAACCGAATATGAATCCATTATCCTTTTAAAGGACTAATAGTCAATATCTCCCTGAATCAAAGCTGCAACCCTGCCATCTTGGGGGTGGACTTTGACATTGCTTACAAGTTGTACTAGGGACCTTTAAATGTATCCAACCACTTGCTAATTGACTGCCCCTGTATGCCAATCGGTACTTTAACCCAACAACCTGACCCAATCGGATTGACCTTAACTTTTGTGTTCTTGATCAGGTTCAGTCTCAAACCTTGCATTCTCAGAAACAAATGGTTGGCATTTGACCCTCTTGAGGGCTTCGGCCCATCCCTAGGCTCGGCCTGCGTATATTGAGGGTAAGGCTTAGACAACCCAGAGCCCTTTGACAATCCTAGATGGAGTCGCGGCGGGTGTGCCATTGAGGGAGGGATTATTGAAGTCAACATCCACCCTCGCTTCTGAACGGTCATAAGATCCTACACTGACGACAAGCCAGTGCAATGAAGAGTTGATGAATGCCCACAGGAAGATTGATGAACTCAGAAGAAAGAAAAGAAAGTTTCAAAGTCGTCCTCTTCTGCCCAGTCTTCAGATGGTATAACAGCTGGTTGGATTTCTTCATCTTGTATTTCCAGATTTCTGAAATGGGTTCTTGTCCTGTTTCTGTTCTGTCATTTGTCCTCACTTCTCGAGTCATCTCTTTCAGTACTCATGTGGGTGAGACAACTGTAGTATTTAGCGTGACATAAGATCCCTTCTAAAACAACTCAATGATCTTTACTTGATAGGAATCTTCAATGACCGATTTTCAAGGCCTAGGCCTATCGTACAAAAATGAATGAAGAAAAATTTATTTGTCATGAATTTTTAAGAGAAATATCTATAGAATGCCTGCAAAAATGAGTTTTTATTCATTGATTCTCAGAAGGAAAGATTTCTGGATCAATGCCAACAGCCATTAGTTTTCTCATTTCTCATACCAAGACTAAGACAATTTTGTGGCATGCCAATGACATCATGGCACACTTCCTTTGAGATCTTGTGGTGATCCAAACCGTTCAACAAGTGGGTGTCAGGATCAAATGTAAAATCGCATTTATTTGAGATTTTCAACTTCCACCAAACATTTAACATCAACCAGGTGTTTCTACCAGAAAAAAAAAAAGGAAAAACTTCCACCAAACATGTACGGGTATTAAATGACTGCTTTTGGTTGGATGTGGTCATCCTTCTTATACGGACCAGGGTCATGAAAATTTGTTGCATGTGGTCATTCTTTTTAAGTCTCTGCTGCCTCCTAGGTTAGGATATGATCAAACAAGGAGCCAGTAGTTAAAAAATTACATGATGTTTAGTTATTGATTATACTTTTGGATGAAAATACCAATATTCGAGGTAACTTTTAGGGCCTGTTCGTTTGAGCCCTGCTACTTGTCCCGGGTTCCGGACCGAACCCGGGACAAACACGCTCCTGGGATCCAACGCCCCCTGATGGGGTGTTTGTCCCGGGTTCGGTCCGGAACCCGGGACAAATAGCTTTTTCCTGTTCGTTTTGCTTGGAATATGTGGGTTTTGAATAAATAAAAATTATTGCCGTAAGTGGTTAAAAGTAAAGATCCAAGATAAGTATAACTAGGAGTTCATTTGCTTGAAGAATTAGTACCAGTGGTCCTTTCCATGATATTGTAACATTGTCATCAAACTGAAAAATTCACATCAGCATCAAGCTTTGCAATTTCTCACCACAAGGATAATTCCATTTCATAAAACCCCATAACCAAACAGATCATTCCCTTGACAGTGAAATGTGATAGTAGATAAAGATGATAAACAGTGGGACACGCTAGGTTATTCGTCCAGACAAAAAAAAAAAGGCTGAGAGAAGGGGTAAGAGACGAGTAACAAACCTACTTCTCTTACTCATGTTAGGGAAATTCTCAAAAGCGTCCCCTTTTCCACCTTTTTTTGGTCATGGAATTCTTGTTGAGTCAATTTAGTCTTTTTATACACACTACCTCCCAAGAATAGTAATAAATCCAAGTTTGACAATCATCCAACTTTTCCTCACCATTGGATTGAAATCATGATAAAATAATGTCTTTAAACCATTAAATTTTAGAACCATAGACCAAAAGGTTAGGATGATCTTATAGACTCAAAAATTTATATATAGGTAGGCCTTACATGAATCGTTTCATGCAATGGGCTTCTATGATCATCATGCATCCCCCAACTAAAGGGGTGTTTCCTCCTAAAAAAATACTCGTGCGCTGTGTAGCTAGCACTCCCCATCACGTAGAGGTTAAAGATAATTTGGGTTGTATCACAAAGACGCAATTGTTTTGGACATTTTTCAGTAAGCTAGACATTGTAGTTCCCAAAATAGGCTTTAAATGGCTCAACGAGTTTTTGGGCGCCTCTTTATGTTCAAAATATTTATATTGCCTGATAGATTTTGGGAGTGGAAGACACAGTAAAATGTTGGGTAGCTAATCTATTTTGAATCTCCTTCCAACCCCAACGGAAAGAGGCTGTAAGTGCAAAAACTGTAACTCACAAGATTAGGGGGTGCCTTAAAGGACTTAACCAAATGGCTGTCGGGAGCTTGGCCGGTGTTAGTTCGCGGGACCTGAAAGGGAAGAAAGAAAAGGTCAAAGGACCCTGGCTGTGGGCAGCACAGGGTTCTCCGATGCCTTCATTAGTTCTGGTATCCAGTTTAGAGTGGGGAAGAAGACAGAATGCATGTATGCTCTCTCTTACGTACCTGTTTTTGGTTCCATTCGTGTATATATAGGGATCCCTGGATATTTTATCTTGGGCATGATGATCCGAGTACCGCTGAGGTAACCAGCCCATCGAGCAATAAATGAAGGTCCATCACAGCCCACAAAGCATTAATTGCCAGTCCGATCAGCCCATGTAGCATTAAATGCCAGTCACATTAGGCCTGATCCTGTCTGGGCTCAATGGCAGGAGGAGATCTCACCGGATCCTTTCTTGGGCCTCCCCCTGATGGGGCCGTGACCGTTGGATGCTGCTGTCAGAGGGTTGGACGGCCAGGATGACACCTGGGGGCAAAAGGTGTTCTAGGTATGCGCTTCGGTCGGCGGCCTTCATAGTCGCAGCCGGAACGCATGCCTGGGCCGGGCTCGAAGATGAGGTCGGCCTCAGCCGAGCCGAGGCCCCCTATGACCTCGGCTCGCGCCCTGACACCGTAGCCGGGATGCTTTCAGCCGGACTGATGGCCAAAACGTAAGCTGAGCATAATCTTGGGGCGATTAGGAATCTCCCCACACAATAGCCCCCTAGCTTGCGGCTCCTCTGGGATCTCGGGATCCCGAACTCAGCGGAGCCGGAAGCTATGAAAACGCTGCCGCTGTTAGAGATCTTGCGCTGGCAACAGCTGGCGTCAAGTCCTCTCCAAATTCCTTTTCCCGCTCAAGGCAATAAATGCAGCGCGTCAATCATGAAGAAGTGAGACAGGCAACGCCACGTGTCCCCATCTTATCGACCGCGCCACTGGATATGAGATGCGCGCAGCCGCCCGATATGACGTTTCGAACTTCGAAAACGGCGCATGGGGTAGAGTGACGCTCCTAATGATACTTAACGAGTCATCGTCGTCTTCCCCTCTTCACCTTTTGCTCTCAGAGAACTCATTCAGACTCTCCGCCACAGAGCAGGTTGCAGTCGAGTGCTTTGAGCGACTTTTATTTGCATTTGCCTAGTGTGAGTCTCCCCCTCTTCCTTCTTTGTTAGGTTCTGTTCCTCTAGGCCTTTCCTCTTTCTCCCAACCGCACATGGGGATTTACAGTCACTGGGTAGAAAATGATACTGCCATAGATGGACTTAGGATGGCATATAAGATACCGGAAGACGTATTGATCAGACGAGCGGATCCTGCAGACTATGCACTCCGCTCGTACTCGGGGGGCTGGATGCCCTTTCCGTTGATTGCCATAGTAGAGGGCGGAGTTAGGTTCCCCCTAGACCCGCTCCTTAGGGCCTGCCTTAGCACTTGGGCCCTCAGCCCGTGTCAGCTGTCGCCTAACGGCTACAAAGTCATCATGGGCACAGCCGTGCTGAACAAAAGCCTAGGTATCGACTTAGGCGTCCACGACATCGAAGATGTCTATGATATATGCAAGTCCAAGGAGGACGGCTATTACCTCCGAGTTCGGCCCCGGTGCACAGCCTTCGTCACAGCACTCGAGGACTCTAGCAAATACGCCGGAGACGACCTCGTGTGCGTCTCGGGGAACTGGGAGTTCGGCGCCGAGGAGAGTAGGGTGCATAGGGTACCGCATCACCCCGGGGTCGTCCCAAGTAATCCCCTTTACTTACTGTTATTGAATCTCATTTCCCTCTCTGCCTCGGGACTTGTCGGATTAATACCCTTCTGGTTCATTTTGCAGCTGCTCGCGAAAGGAAGCAACGAGCCAGGCGGGAGGGCTGGAGAAAAAACGAAGAGTGGTACCAGGCTATCAGGAGGTGCACCGACTTCTCCAATAGATCTGCCTGGGCGCTACTGGGATAAGAGCCGAGGTACCGGGGGTACAACAAGAGATCCGTGGTGCTCCCGGCGTTGCCTCAAAGAGAAGTCCCGGGGCCAAGTGAGCCCTTTGCCATCAGCCGCACAGAGGCGGCGTTCGAAGAAGGGGGGCCTTCTCGAGCCGCAACCGGTGTCGAGGCATCACCCGAACCGCAAACCTCCCCCGAGCTGCAGTCAAGCGGCACTCCTTTGGTGAGGAGAGCGAGGCACCCTCGCACCGACTCAGAAATGTCACGGGTCCCGGCGTTTGTGGATCGGAGGCATTAGCGCTCGGGAGTGAAGACGAGTCTCCTCCGCAGGAAATGAGGGACTCTGCAGGGCGTTCAGCCCCCAGTCCTCCTGAACCCACCCCGGTCGAGCAGGAGCTACTGACTCCGGATCCGGGCCCAGGAACCCGGCAGTCACCCGAGGTCGCGCCCGACGTAGGCCCCTCAAGGAAAAGACCGAGGGAGGACGAGGGGAGCTCGAGGCAGGCGCCGCGGCCGCGGTCAGCCGAACCGGCGATCTGGGCGCCGAGTTTCCTTCTTGAGTCAGGAAGGCCAATGACGGTGGAGGACTATATCCACAAGAGGCCAGACGCCCATGTGCTCGAGGCGCTCAGCCATGCTTGCGCGCTCCCGCGCGACATGAAGCGGCTGGAAAAAATGAGCGACCCGAAGTTAATGATGTCGCTGCTGCACTCTTGCTTTCAGGTAAAATTTTCTTGACTGCTCGCCATTTCTTTTACATTGGTATTCCGTCTCGGCCACTAATCTTTCCATCTGGTTTCTTCTGACAGACGCTGCAGAAGTCGATGGCATTCATCGACAGATTTAATAAGCAAGGTCCCTTGGTGGATAGCCTCGCTGAGGAGAAGCAGAGGCTTGAAGAGGCTTTAGAAGCCAGCACTTCAAGGGTGGACCAGCTGGAGGCACTTAAGGGCGATCTGCAAGCGAGGCTCGGGGAGGCGACAGAACAAATCGAGAGTGAAAGGAAGAAGAACGCCGACCTCGAAGCCTTGGTGGAGAGCCTGAGGGGCGACCTTGAGGCGGAGTCAAAGCGGGCGGATGAAGCGGCAGCCAGGGTCAAGTCTGAGAGCGAGGCCGCTTTCCAGGATGCGGCCACCCAAGCGACCGTTTACTACGGCGCTAAGGTGTTCCGCGTCCGCGACAAGACGTGGCTCAAGGCATGGCGTGCCGCCTTGAGAGAGGCGGGAATCTCAGAGGACCATCCCTCCTTTGTAAACCCGCCGAGCTGCCCTGGCCCGTCGGCCCCGGACAACACGGTGATCATCGAACGCACGACCGTCGCCCCCAGCGGCCCAGACCCACGGGAAGCTCCAGCCGATGTCCCCAGCAGCTCGACTTCGCCGGAATTCTGAAGCCTTCAGTGCCTCTGTTCTGCTTCTTTTTTTTTTTTTTTTTTTTTTTTTTTTAAATCCGTGTAATTCGTGCTTCAAAATGTAAATTTCCAGTGATCAATGAATTGAACTTTTTATCATTCCTCAACTCCACTTTGTTTGCATGCTTGATTTCGCCGTAATGCTTGTGCTTATCTTTTAACAAAGCCATAACGGGTAATTAAAGAGGTAATGACATTATTCGACACCGAGGCCTTCAAGACATTGAGGACTCGTGCCGAGGTGGTGCATAGACCAGCCTCTAGGCAATTGTAGTGCCCCGTAGGCATCATGCCGAGGTGGTGCGTAAACCGACCTCGAGGCAATCGTAATGCCCCTTAGGCTTCATGCCGGGGTGGTGCGTAGACCAGCCCCACGGCAATCGCAATGGCCCGTAGGCTTCATGCCGGGGTGGTGCATAGACCAGCCCCACGGCAATCGCAATGGCCCGTAGGCTTCATGCCGGGGTGGTGCATAGACCAGCCCCACGGCAATCGCAATGCAGTCATCGTCGTCGGGTCGCAGATGTTTGTTCCTTAATTGACACTTTCGAATGAACAAGAACTGTAATTCCTTTCATTAATCATCGAATAACCTGAGTACATAATCAAAAGTAGAACTTTTTGAGGTGTGACGCATTCCACGGTCGCGGCAACTGTCGACCGTCCATATCCGCAAGCTTGTAGGCTGATTGCCCAGCAATAGCTACTATCTTGAATGGTCCATGCCAGTTCGGCGCCAGCTTGCCTTGGCCTGGATCTCGATCACCTGGGAGTGTTTTCTTCAGGACTAATTCTCCAACTGAGAACCTTCTTTCCCTGACCCTTCGGTTATAACCTTTGGCCAGTTGCTGCTGATAGTCGGCCAGTCTGATGGTTGCTAATTCTCTGCGTTCATTGGCGAGATCCAACTCCCGGGCAATGTTCGTGTCATTCTGGCCTTGGTCAAAGAGCTCCGACCTCAAGGTCGGGAGGCCGACCTCAAGAGGGATGACCGCCTCCATCCCATATGCAAGGGAAAACGGGGTTGCCGAAGTGGAACGCCTTGGGGTCGTTCTGTAGGCCCATAAAACACTTGGAAGCTCTTCTACCCATCTCCCTTTCGCATGGTCTAACCGCTTCTTCAACCCGTCGAGTACCACCTTATTGGAGATCTCTGCTTGGCCGTTGCTTTGCGGATATGCTGGGGTGGAATAGTGGTTTTTGATGCCGAGTTCCTTGGAGAAGTTTTTGAAGGCAGCAGAGTCAAACTGGGTGCCGTTATCCGAGACCAGGACTCGTGGGATGCCGAATCTGGTGATGATGTTCCTCCAAACGAAATTCTTCGTATCCCGCTCGGTGATGGAAGACAGCGATTCTGCTTCTATCCATTTCGTGAAATAATCGGTCGCCACTATCAACCATCTCTTATTTCCTGGCGTTCGGTGAAGTGGTCCCACGATGTCCAGCCCCCATTGGGCGAAGGGCCATGGACTAGAGAGTGGGCTCAGATCTTGTGCTGGTTGATGGAGAGAGTGGGAGAACTTCTGGCACTTCTCACATTTCTTAACATATAATCGCGCATCCTTCTGCATATACGGCCACCAGTATCCCTGGCTAATTGCTCGGTAAGCTAATGACCTCCCTCCTATATGGCTCCCGCAAATCCCCTCATGTATTTCATAGAGAAAGTCTTTCACTTTGCTTGGATGGACGCATTGAAGGTATGGGCCAGTGAATGACTTTCTGTAGAGCTTGCCCTCAGGGGACAACCAAAACCGTGTAGTTTTCAATCTGAGCCGGTGAGCCTCAATCTTGTCCTCCGGGAGTTTGTCGTCCTTAAGATAGGATATAATTGGATCCATCCAGCTAGG
This sequence comes from Camphora micrantha, assembly GCA_003546025.1. Classification (NCBI taxonomy): domain Eukaryota; kingdom Viridiplantae; phylum Streptophyta; class Magnoliopsida; order Laurales; family Lauraceae; genus Camphora; species Camphora micrantha. Next base: position 26,479,713 of record QPKB01000004.1, on the reverse strand, counting down.
GCCGGAGTCAAGATGGAGGACTTCCCGGGGTGGCTGAAGCTCTATACTGGGTCTTGCCAGCGATCCCACTTCGATAGTTCTTTTCTTCCCTGCTTCAACGGCGGAGGCTAGACTGGCTAGGGCATCGGCATGAGAGTTTGACCCCCTGCTGATCTGTTTGACCTCGGCTGTCTGGAATTCTGAGAGAGACTTCTTTGCGAGGGCGAGGTAGGCAGACATCCTGTCATCTCGGGCCTGATAATTCCCTGTCAACTGGTTAATCACTAGCTGGGAATCACTGAAGACGAGCAGCTGCCGAGCTCCGAGGATTTTAGCACTACTCAGTCCAGCTAGCAAGGCTTCATATTCCGCTTCATTATTTGACGCTTTGAAATCCAGAGTAAGAGCTTGCTCAATAACCAGACCATCCGGAGTCTGAATGACGGCCCCAGCACCTGCTCGCTTGGCTGTTGACGATCCATCAACGAAGACCTTCCATACGGGAGCCGGAGATCGGCTTTGAGATAGTCCGTCATCCCCCGGGAGGGGTACCTCGAGTTCGTCCGCGGGCTCGGGGCCGAGCTGAGTTGGCGCCGAGGTCGGAGGTATGAACTCCACAATAAAGTCCGCCAGGACCTGAGCTTTGATGGCTGTTCTGGGCTGGTATCGAATATCATATTGCCCGAGCTCTATCGCCCACCGCGAAAGCCTTCCTGAAAAATCTGCTTTTCGAAAAACAGACTTGAGCGGATGTTTTGTAATCACCACTACAGTATGAGTTTGAAAATAATGGGAGAGCTTGCGGGAGGCGCTAACTAGTGCCAACGCAAGCTTCTCCAACAGGGTATATCTGGTCTCGGGATCGAGGAGCGATTTGCTCGTGTAATAAACCGGTTTCTGTTGATTTTCTTCCTCTCTGATCAGGACCGAGCTCACGGCTCGATCCGAGACCGCTAGATATAAATACAACGTTTCTCCTGGTTTTGGGGTCGAAAGTAGAGGAGGTGACGAAAGGTAGGCCTTAAGTGCTTGTAAAGCCTGGTCACACTCTGGAGTCCATTGAAACTTACAGTTTTTTCTCAACAATTTAAAGAAGGGATGGCACTTATCTGAGGATCGACTGATGAATCGATTTAGTGCGGCAGCCATGCCAGTGAGCTTCTGGACCTCTTTTGCAGTAGCCGGGCTCTGCACTCCGAGGATGGCAGAAATCTGGTTTGGATCTGCTTCAATCCCTCTCCTGGTGACCAAGCTCCCCAGGAATTTGCCTGAACCGACGCCAAAGGCGCACTTGGAGGCGTTCAGCTTCAGCTTGTACTCTTTCAGAATGGCAAACACCTCGGCCAAATCGGCTAGATGGTTCACGGCTTGTTTGGACTTGACGACCATATCGTCGATGTACACTTCAACAGTGCTGCCAAGGTGCGCCCCGAACATCTTGGTGACCAGGCGCTGGTAAGTGGCGCCTGCGTTCTTTAAGCCGAAAGGCATTACCTTATAACAGTAGATGCCCCTGGGCGTTATGAACGCAGTCTTTTCTTCATCCGGAGCGTACAGAGGTATCTGATGGTAGCCTCGATATGCGTCGAGGAAGCTCATCCGGTCGTGGCCGGCGGTGGCGTCGATCATCTGGTCGATCTTTGGGAGCGGGAAGCTGTCCTTGGGGCAGGCTTTGTTGAGATCTGTGAAGTCGACGCATACCCTCCACTTGCCAGTCTTCTTTTTGACCACCACCGTGTTGGCGAGCCAGACCGGGTACTGCACCTCCCTGATCACCCCTGCTTCAAGCAGTTTACCAACCTCCTCAACCACAGCTTCTGTCTGTGGCAGCCCGGTTCTACGAGCTTTTTGCATTACCGGCTTGTGCTCGGGATCCACATTCAGCTTGTGGCACGCGATCTCGGGGTGAATACCGGGCATCTCCTCTGGGGTCCAGGCGAAGGCTCCTATATTCCTGAACAGGAATTCGGTCAGTTCGGATCGCTCAGGCTCGGTAAGCTGACCGCCGAGGAGGAAAAACCTTTCCGGATCATGTGGGCTGATCCTAACCTCGGTCAGTTCTTCCACACTCTTCTGCTCGGGATGCTGACCGACTCTGTCCAACTCTTTCTCCAATTCGGCCACATTGACCTGCTTGGGCTCGCGACTTCCGGGTACTACGGCCATCAAGCACTGTTGGGCCATTTGCTGATTTCCCCGAACCGTCACTATTTTTACTCTGCCGTGATCTTCGAGTGGAAATTTCAACTTCTGATGGAGAGTAGAGGGTACCGCTTCCATGCTGTGGAGCCAAGTTCTACCCATGATGGCATTATAAGGAGATGGCGCGTCGACTACCAGGAAGTCTACCATCACGGAGGCTCCTTCAACTTGAACTTTAAGGGTCAACTTCCCTTTCGGGTATACAGGTTGGGCACTGAAGCCTATCAATGGAGTTCGGGCCTCGTGCAGATCTGCTTCCGAGAGGCCCATCTTCCGGAAGCAATCGAAATAAAGGACCTCGGATGAACTGCCGGGGTCAACAAGGATCCTCTGGACCCTACAATTCTTCAGTTTCAAAGTGACGACAAGCGGATCATTATGCGGGAGTTGTACGCCCTCCAGGTCGTCCTCAGAGAACCAAATCTTGGGCTGCTCCTTTCGAGGCCTTTTCGCAACCGGTTCTAGCTCGGCCGCCATTACCTGTTTTCCATGGGACGCCCGTCTCGCCTCGGCACGCGCCTGGTTACTCCCTCTGGGTGGGGGAGCGAGGTGTATGACGCTAATGAGTTTCTCGGATCCATCACTGTCCTGACTTTTTTCATTTCGGTGCCGAGCTCGGAGCTCATCCCTGCCGTTCGCCTTGACATATTCTTTGAGATGTCCATCTTGGACAAGTTTCTCCAAGTGAGACCTGAGGATTCTACATTCCTCGGTATTGTGGCCATTCTGTCTATGATAAGCACAGAATCTACTCTGGTCGCGGTTGGCCGAATCGCTCCTCATGGGCGGCGGCCAGCTGAAATACGGCCTGGATTTGATTTTAGTCATGATCTTGTGAATAGGCTCCTTAAATATGGTATCAACAGCTTTGTAGGGATCGGAAGACAGTCTGAGCTTTTTGTTGTTTCTGTAGGCAGGTGTGGAAGCCCTCGCCGAGCTAGTCGAGGCCTTATGGCGGCTTGGTGCCTCTCTCCTGGACGACCGATCTTCCTTCGTTGAAGACTTCCCGTTCCGATCTCTTCGGCCGACGTGAAAGCTTTCCCTGGCTCTGAGCTGGTCATCCTCTTGAGCTATGAATCGGTTCACCCTGGCCATCAACGCCGAGATAGAAGCCACAGGATTGCCAGCCAGGTCCTTCCGGAGATCATTATCTGGCAGCAAGGCGTTCTGGAACGCAAAGATTGCCACTTCGTCTTTGGAGCCATCGATCTGGCTGTAGACCGTCCAGAACCGCTTGGCGAACTGAGTGACATTCTCGTGCTGCTTCATCCTTAGGGCCATTATATCGGCGTCCGTCTTAGGGATAGCTCTGTAAGCCTGGAACTTCTTTATGAAGGAATGCTGGAGCTGCTGCCAGGTTGAGATGGAATTTTCTGGGAGACCGCAGAACCATTTCAAGGGGAGTTCGCCCAGGCTGGACGAGAAAACTTTACAATTCAAATGGCCTTCATCTCCCCAGACAGACATCCTCTGTGAGAAATGTCGCAGATGCGCAGCTGGATCCGAAGCCCCTTCGTAGGTGGCGAACCTTGGGACAGTGAACTTCCTCGGTAGGGGGTGATCCCTAATGTCACTAGTGAAAGGCGACGTGCCGAGGTCGGCGAACGCGCCAGCGTCCTGATGACTTCGGGTGAGGCCGGCCACTTCCAGGTTCCGCCTAACTGCTTGCTGAATTTGCTCCTCAAGCCATCCCTGAGCATCATTACGGACCTCGGGGATGTCTTCTGACCGTTTCCTTGAAAGGCTGCGGTTACTGCTGGAGGCTTCGTCATTAGCTCGACTACGTCTTCTTTCGTTCAGGTGAAGCCTAAGGTCCCTCTGAGAAGGGGTGGTCTGCTGATGGCGAGAAGAACCTCCTCCGCTGGATCGCTGCAGATGCTGTCTGGCGGTGTCAGCTGCCTCAGCTGTCTCCCTGAGCTGTCGTTGGAGGCGTCTGATAAGGGCATCCTTCTCCCGGATAGTAGCATTCTGCGCCTGAATCTCCTCATAAATGGGATCGAAATCCTCATCAGAACTGCGAACCCCACTGTCCCTCCGACGATCCAAGAAGACCGGGGACTTACGTCGAGTCTGGTGAAGGGTGAGGTCTCTCCTCCTAGGAGGCTGGAGAGGAGTCACCACCACCTCCGGGCGTGACTCTGGACGGGGCTGATACCCCCGCAGATAGACAGGAGTGGACCTCAAGGACTCACGGAGAGGGTTCACTATGGTCCCTACGGGGCCTGTCTCGGGCGCTTTTCCATTTTTTGCAGCTCCCTCAGCCATAGCTCAAAGGAAGGTCGACAATAGCGTATCTTTCCCACAGACGGCGCCAATTGTAAGTGCAAAAACTGTAACTCACAAGATTAGGGGGTGCCTTAAAGGACTTAACCAAATGGCTGTCGGGAGCTTGGTCAGTGTTAGTTCGCGGGACCTGAAAGGGAAGAAAGAAAAGGTCAAAGGACCCTGGCTGTGGGCAGCACAGGGCTCTCCGATGCCTTCATTAGTTCTGGTATCCAGTTTAGAGTGGGGAAGAAGACAGAATGCATGTATGCTCTCTCTTACGTACCTGTTTTTGGTTCCATTCGTGTATATATAGGGATCCCTGGATATTTTATCTTGGGCATGATGATCCGAGTACCGCTGAGGTAACCAGCCCATCGAGCAATAAATGAAGGTCCATCACAGCCCACAAAGCATTAATTGCCAGTCCGATCAGCCCATGTAGCATTAAATGCCAGTCACATTAGGCCTGATCCTGTCTGGGCTCAATGGCAGGAGGAGATCTCACCGGATCCTTTCTTGGGCCTCCCCCTGATGGGGCCGTGACCGTTGGATGCTGCTGTCAGAGGGTTGGACGGCCAGGATGACACCTGGGGGCAAAAGGTGTTCTAGGTATGCGCTTCGGTCGGCGGCCTTCATAGTCGCAGCCGGAACGCATGCCTGGGCCGGGCTCGAAGATGAGGTCGGCCTCAGCCGAGCCGAGGCCCCCTATGACCTCGGCTCGCGCCCTGACACCGTAGCCGGGATGCTTTCAGCCGGACTGATGGCCAAAACGTAAGCTGAGCATAATCTTGGGGCGATTAGGAATCTCCCCACACAGGATCTTTGCATAATTGCATACAAGGGTTAATCTGGTACGATCAAGTAGCCCATAGGTTTTTAAACATTTCATGGAAAAATACATAGTAATTTCATAGCAAAAACATAATAATAATAATTACAGAAAGATGAGCAATTTACAAATAAGCTAAATGTAAACAATCTATCTGCCACTGCAGATCAGCTGCAGATATAATCCTCTTTCTGTGGAACAGCTAGTGTAGAAAACAATCTAATTTTTTGTTTCTTTTCCTGCCTGCTTATAGACTGCATACGCCACAAACCAGCGCCACTCATAAAACTTCAATTTAGAAGAAGAAAAAGAAAAAGAAAATAAAGAAAAGGAAAAGGTTGGTGGGGCCCTGATGGACTAGCTCCGAAAATCAGGTTTCATGGATGATCCTCTACTAATAAATTTTCCTTTTTCTCCCTCAAGTTCAGATGCAGGATTGTCACATAAACCTAAGTGTTGGACCAAGTAAAATCAAAAGTGTAGAAAAAAAGCATTTATTTTAGAATTAACTGAAATGTAATGAATAAGATGTAAGAAACCATATACCAACCTAAAAGCCCAACCCAAAAGCTTAAGCTTTTAGGTTGGTATATGGTTTCTTATATAGTATCAGAGCGGGTTTCGATCCCGTCGACCTTGTGTAGCCCACGTGGCTCTTGTCGTTCTTGTCTAGCCCACGTGGCAAGCCCGTTCACGAAATCCATTGGTGGAGAGTGTTGGGAAGTCCCACATCCTACATCGCCCAAGTCCTCAGTTGGACAGGACTTTATATACTTGTTTGGGCCTTCCACCCATCAGCTTAAGCTTTTAGGTTGGTTTATGCTTTCTTACATAAGAGATAGAATTAGAAAAATTACCACCCTTGAATTCTAAACTTGAAAGTAGAGCTTCACACTAAAAATAGAAATCAGGGAGGGGAGAAGAAGATACAAACAACAAATTTCAGGCAAAACAGAAGAAAAAAAAATTCTAGACAACTGTAATCAAGTACAATGATATCCGATTACTGCATTGAATCTCATATTTTGGTAAACATGAATTCATTTATGTAAGTTGAATAATTAGTGAACATCATTTCCAATTGTTGCAGACCTACAAAAACAAGATACAAAGCCTGAAGTAAGAAAGAAGTACCCAACCTGTCCATCACGTCATTGCTATTGATGGCTATCAGGTCTTCTTTGGATAAACATTGACCCAATTAGAATGGCGATCCCTGTTATTGAAATTGTGAAAAGAATACATCTCTTAGATGAATTGCATCCTGGCCTTCTGGGAACACCTTGTTCTCTCTGAGGGATACTCCAATTCCTTTGAAATCCAATGGTCAGTGGATTGTAAGCAAGATAAAAAGGTTGTTCATTGTAACTACTAAAACAAACAACAATGTAGAAAAAACTCTGTGCAACTACTAAAAAAGCATATGAAGTCGAAATAAATTTGCCCTAAAAAAGCGGCCCATTCCTAAGACACCATCTACTTTCTTTAGAGAATTTCAAAATTGTGCCCAAAGCCAAGTGCTTCAAGATACCAAATATTAAATAAAAATTGTTCTTGTCTTCCAGCACTTGGCGCAATGTTAAGACATACCCTGCATTAGGGAGGGATACAGATTTGAACCTAAGGTTTATGCTTGTATTCTCTGTAGGCAGTCTTTGTTACTTAGTTGTGTACACTAGGACAGGGCATCAAGTAATAAAGTAAAAATATTATACCTCAATAGTATATTAAAATGAGTTATAACATGTGAAAACATATCTGTAAGAATAGAAAGGCATTATAAATGCACATAATAGTAAACAAATGAGAAAAAATAACACAAAAAAATAAGTTAAAAAGGGTTTTCTCTTATTACAAATGTTGGAACTTGGAAAAAAAAAAAAATGATTACCATCTATGATTGTTGCGCAAGTAGAAACATATAAAATTATGATTACCTAGTGACAAGATCACTTAAGAACATACACCTAGTAAAACATGACACACATGAAAGCAAAACTAAACATGTTCCTAAAAATCACAATTGTGGGATGCCATGGAAATTATACGATGAACTGGCAATTGGCACAACATCACGACTTCTAAAAGAATTTTATGATTGGTTTAAAAAAAAAACATATAATGGTTTAAAGATAAAATATGGAAATGTTTGGAATTAATAGCTTAGGTAAATTGAGAACTAAAACTACCTGGAAGATTCTGGAATATAGTGAGAGTTACTATGAAGAAGGATTTGATGATCATTTAGTTCATGCCGCCGAATATATTTGTTACAAAGATCACAATATTCTGGTCGATTACCACAAACTTCCTGAACCCACAAAAGGTGAAAGCAAGTTACACAAACAATTATAGCTAATGACACTGCAAATTTGTTATGTTTCAACACAGAGTTGTCAACAGTTGCTACCTGATGCTTACTGAGGTCAACTGCAGGCAACAGGAACTCACAATATTCACATGTAACAATCCTTTGTGGGCAACTTTCATGTTTATGGAGCGCCAAAACTTCATGCTCAATTTCCTCACTGCATAGTGAACAAGCTACCTGCCCTCACAATAATTTAATTTCCAAAATATTTCATAGATTACATAAAATCCTAAATATCACTACCAAAACCAAGTCACAAATTTATAATTGGAATCAGACCAACTTCAGAGCCCATGGAAGCAATGATTTAGTTATGTAGGAGGTTGCCAGGCACTAAACATGAAAGCCACAAACTTACAGAGGTTGTCTTCAGGGTTGGGCCATTGTACTAATGATCAGAACCATTCAGGAAGTAGACCACAACATGGATTGGTTAACATTGGTCCTCTTTACACAAAACAATCGAACATTCATCAATGAACATAGAAAATAGAAAGGCCAACAGTTTACCCTCTTCTCAAATGGCAAGAATTATTTTCAATGAAAAGGAAGAATGTACCAAGCACCGACCATCTGCCATGAATGCTTGTTACTAGAACCAATTCACCTCGTGGAATACAAATTGTTTTTGTCTCCAGCCTTGGATGCCAACCTTTTGCTGATAGGAAACATCATGAATCTTTGTTGATTTACTAATAATAACGATAAAGATATTTTATTAATAACTGCCATGAGGAAGAGGATTCAAGCCTACAATCTCAACAACCACTTCCCACTATTCAAAATTGAAATGTCAACTAGGCTAGGTGAGTTTTGTGTATGATACATAAATCGGTCATAAATTGTCCAAGACAGCCAAAACCTGAACCCACCCAAAATGGACTGAGGTCAAAATCTATAAATCCTTACCCGCGCTGAGCCCAGTAAAACCACTATCAAACCCACCCCTAATAACGGCCTTACCAAGTGTTTGGATGGATAGAAATTGATTTTGACTGACAGTGATCTTTGAAAATCATCACTCGTTTATCAAAGACTATGTTTGTACAATATAAGGGAGTTTACTGGTTTATACACCAGTGGGTATTCGGGGTTATGTAATTCAGCATCATACCGATACAAAGAACCAGAATGAAACGAAGAAAAGGGCTTGCACAACCGAGCGTTAACTAAGGATACCCTTGTTAAAGTGATAATAGGCCCGGCCTATCTCGGCCCATCTCTTGTATGATAATAGGCCCAAACCTTGTATGATAATAGGCCCAGCCCACTTGTATATATGAGATCTAGTCAAAAGATAACTTCGTATATGCTAGGATGTCATTCCTTATTTAGAGATATAATTAGATCTTGATTCAATGTTTTGTGGTGATTTGTAGTCTAAATTTAGGCAATGTAAAGTCTTTATAAAGAAGTGTAATCCAAGAAATCAATACAACGAATGAGAATATTTCACAGAACTCTCTCTCTCGTTTCAGTATCCTTTTCAATATGCCTATGAATGTCATGGTATCAGAGCTTGAGTTCTAGGAGATCTTCTTCCTTCTTCATTCTGAGAGATTTCTAAAGCTTCGCTTCTTCTCTTCTCTCTGCCTGGGATATCTCTGATCAAGGTGGCCCACCTCTGATCAAATCACTTGTAGCCAGCAATCTACATGGTGATGATCGACTACTCTTCAAAGATTTTTTGAAGATTTTTATGGATTTTTTCTTCATCGGATCAGGTGTTATCTACTCACTTCTTCGTCTGACGGTTTTGGCATTTTTTTCTCAATAAGATTTCATCTTAGCCGTACAATTTTGTGGATACTTCTCCAAATCCAGTCTACCTTGGACTAGAGGACACATTTTTGATCTCCTCCAGGATGATGTCCTCTGATCTGTGATTGGACCACGTTGTGGGGCCCACGCGTCTCTCCTGCACTGGATCTTAAGGTTGTCTGGCTCATTTTTTTCCTGTTCTGGGGACATTATTGTTGCATTTCTTCATACTGGGTTAGTACACACATCTCAGTAATTCTGATCATCTGTGATTGTTTTGTTACACTACTCTGGTTCCTTTCGTTACTTTTCTACACTCTCTGGTGGTTGTTATGTGTGTCTTCAAGTTGTTTTTTACTCTGCTAGTAGTAGGATTGCTGCCTGTTATTTATTTTTATTTTTTTTGAACATATCTCTGCATTAATATCATGGAGAAAGGAGATATCACTTTGATCAAGTTTAATGGTAAAAACTATACCACTTGGGCTTTTCAATTTCAAATTTACCTTAAGGGTAAAGAACTCTGGGGACATCTTGATGATTCCGATCCCAAACCTACTGATGATAAGCTTCTTACTAAATGGGTGGTTAAAGATTGGCAGATCATGACCTGGATTTTGGGGTCCGTTAAAGCACAGTTAATCCTGAATCTTCGCCCATATAAGATTGCTAAAGAAATGTGGCTCTATTTAAAGAAGATATATTTGCAAGAAAATTCTGCTCGCAGGTTTCATTTAGAACATGAAATCTCACAGTTTGTTCAAGGGACCTTGTCGATACAGGATTATTATTCTCAGTATACAAGTCTGTGGACTGATTACGCTGAGATTATTTATGCTGACCTTCCCGCTGCCTCCTTATCCAATATTCAAGAGATCCACCAAACAAGTCAACGGGATCAGTTTCTGATGAAGTTACAGCCTCAATTTGAAACTGTCCGCTCCAACTTAATGAGCAGGGTGCCATCCCCTTCACTCGAATCATGTTTGGGCGAACTCCTTAGAGAAGAACAGCGCTTGGTGACTCAGACAGTATTTACAAATAATGCTCCTCAGGCTGCTCCTATCGATGTTGCTTATATAGCCTGGGGTAAGCCTCAAGCCCGGGACATGAGCAAGGTCAAATGTTTTTGCTGCCACAAATTCGGCCATGTTTCCATGTTTCCACTCAGTGCAACCAGAAGTTTTGTTCCTACTGCAAAACCAAAGGTCATGTTCTTCCAGAATGCCGGATGCGACCTCAGAATAGAGCACAGCAACAGAGAGCCTACTCTGCACATCTTCCTGAAGCTTCTTCACCAGTCATGCCTGCACCACCTGCTGCCACTTCTTCTTCTACCCTTATTCCTGAAATGGTCCAGCAAATGATCATAAATGCTTTCTCTGTACTTGGCCTATCAGGTAAACCAACATCTTCAGTATCCACCTGGTATATTGATTCAGGGGCCTCCAATCACATGACACACTCTCCTGCCAATATGACTCATATTAGGGAGTATGATGGAGACCTCTGCATCAATACTGCTGATGGTGGCAATGTTCCCATTTCTGCTGTTGGTCAGGTTCCTCACTCCTTGCCCTTGCATAATGTTTTTCTTTCCCCTCGCTTAACCACAAATTTGTTATCTGTTGGTCAACTGGTTGATAGTAATTGCTCTATCTTTTTTTCTCGCTCTGGTTGTATTGTGCAGGATCAGGTATCGGGGAAGGTGCTAGCGAAGAGCCCTAAGCAGGGACGACTGTTTCCTCTCTAGATTTCGTCACAAGAAAAGCCTCCTTCGGAGTCTGCTTTGTTTTCTCATTTTAGTCATAATAAATGCCAGTTGTGGCATAATCGTTTAGGACATCCTAATTCCAAAACTTTGATGTTTTTATTAAATTCTAGTTTAATTAATGATAATAAAGTTTCTTTTAAGAATGTTTCTTTTAATTGTGATAGCTGCAAGATGGGGAAAGGGAAAACCCTTCCTTTTCCTCTTCATGATTCTTTAGCAATGAAATGTTTTGATATTGTTCATAGTGATGTCTGGGGCATTGCACCTGTTATCTCTCATTCTCATTATAAATACTTTGTTACATTCATTGATGATTATAGTCGTTTTACTTGGATTTATTTTTTGCATGCTAAGTCTGATGTTTTTTCGGTTTTTAAAGTTTTTTTGTCTTATGTTGAGAATCAGTTTTCCACTACCATTAAAATTCTTAGGTCTGACTCAGGGGGGGAATATGTTTCTAAAGACTTTCAAATATTTTTGCAATCCAAAGGCATTATCTCCCAGCAATCTTGTCCTTACACCCCCCCACCCCAACAAAATGATGTGTCTGAACGGAAAAACTGACATCTCTTGGACATTGCTCGTTCACTTTTGTTAGCATCTTCTGTTCCCACTAGGTTTTGGCCCGAAGCTCTATCAACCGTTATGCATGTCATAAATCGTTTACCTTCATCTAGATTAGACAACCAGACACCGTTTTTTAGATTTTTTCAAAAGAATCCTCTTTATGATCATCTTCGTCCTTTTGGGTGTGTTTGTTTCGTTCTTCGTCCTCCCACTAAGCGCACTAAGTTAACAGCTCAATCCTCCATATGTGCCTTTCTTGGTTATGCTCTTAATCAAAAAGGTTATCTATGTTATGATGTTACAGCCAAAAGAATTCGGGTATCTTGCAATGTTGTGTTTTTTGAAAATCAATATTTCTTTTCCAGGCATGCTGATTTGCATAACTCTATCTCGTTGTCTTTTTTACCATCTTTTTCAGATGCAATGCCTCCACCTGTTAAGCCTGATTTTGTGTATAAACGATGGAATGTTACAGATAATCATGTCCCTGGGTCTCTCGCTACGCCTACCCTGACTACACTTGATCCTACAACTAATCCACCTTCGAAGCCTCCTGCCCTGGATCCTGCACCTAATCCACCTCCGGAGCCTCTTGCTCTTCGCCGATCCATTCACACTATAAAGCCACCTGATCGTTATGGCTTTACTCATGCTTCATTATTAACCACTTTGTCTTCTATTTCTTTCCCTAACTCGTACTCTCAGGCTGTGCAGCATGATTGTTGGATACAGGCTATGCAGGAAGAACTTACTGCTCTCCAAACAAATCATACATGGGACATTGTTACCTGTCCTTCATCTATCAAACCCATTGGATGCAAGTGGGTCTACTCGGTGAAATTGAAGTCTGATGGATCCTTGGATCGCTACAAAGCCCGTCTAGTTGAACTTAGAAACCGACAGGAATATGGTATCGACTATGAGGAGACTTTTGCTCCGGTGGCCAAAATGACAACTATCCGTACAGTTCTTGCAATTGCTGCCTCTTAGTCCTGGCCTCTATATCAGATGGATGTGAAGAATGCATTTCTTCATGGGGATCTTAAAGAAGAAGTCTACATGCGTCTCCCTAATGGACTTCCTTCTTCTTCCAAGACCGATGTCGCTCGTTTAAGACGCTCCTTATATGGCCTTAAACAGGCACCCAGAGCCTGGTTCGACAAGTTCCGAACCACTCTCCTTCAGCTTTCTTTTATACAGAACCCGTATGATCCTTCGATGTTCACACTTCATTCATTAAGAGGATCCACAATTCTCCTTGTGTATGTCGATGATATCATTATTACTGGCCCTCACAGTGATATGATTCACCAGATACAGGCCTCTTTGCAAGACAAGTTTTATATGAAGGATTTGGGACCTTTGAATTATTTCTTGGGTTTGGAAGTTCATCAATCCAAGAAAGGCTTGTTTCTTCATCAGCACAAATATGCTACTGACCTAGTGGATCTCGCTGAGCTTGCTGATTCTAGTCCAGTCAACACCCCATTGGAAGTAAATGCCAATCTTCGTCAACAAGACGGCGATCTCCTTCCTGATCCTACATTTTATCGTCGTTTGGTAGGTAGCCTTGTCTACCTAACCATTACTCGACCAAATCTCTCTTATGCTGTTAATCTGGTCAGCCAGTTTATGACAGCCTCGCGGCATCATCATTTGGCAGCAGTCAAACGGATTATTCGATATATCCTTGGTACCTCTACCCGCAGCTTATTTTTTCCAGTGGGCACACCACGTACACTCACTGCTTATTCTGACTCAGATTGGGCCGGCTGTCCTGACACACGCCGCTCTACCACAGGATGGTGTGTTAACTTGGGAGACACCTTGATTTCCTAGAAATGTAAAAAGCAAGATAAAGTCTCCAAATCTTCCACAAAATCAGAATACCGGGCCATGTCTTCTGCTTGTTCTGAGATCCTATGGCTCCGTGGGTTGCTCTCCAAGCTTGGCTTCTCCCAGCCTCAACCAACTCCTCTTCATGCTGACAACACAAGTGCCATTCGAATCACCGAAAATCCGGTGTTTCATGAGAGGACCAAGCATATTGAAGTGGACTGTCACTTCATTCGGGACGAGTATGATCGCAAAGTTATTACTCTTCCTCATATTTCCACTGAGTTCCAGCTTGCTGATATCTTCACCAAGGGTCTTCCACGCCCGCGGCATGAATTCCTAGTTTGCAAATTGTTGCTGGTTGATTCACCGCATCAATTTGAGGGGGGGTGTTAAAGTGATAATAGGCCCGGCCCATCTCAGCCCATCTCTTGTATGATAATAAGCCCAAACCTTGTATGATAATAGGCCCAGCCCACTTGTATATATGATATCCAGTCAAAAGATAACTTCGAATATGCTAGGATGTCATTCCTTATTTAGAGATATAATTAAATCTTGATTCAATGTTTTGTGGTGATTTGTAGCCTAAACTTAGTTAATGTAAAGTCTTTATAAAGAAGTATAATCCAAGAAATCAATACATCGAATGAGAATATTTCACAAAACTCTCTCTCTCTCTTGTTTCAGCATTCTTTTCAATATGCCTATGAATGTCAACCCTTACTCTTTTGAGAGAGGAACAAAAAAGGAAAATTGAGCAATCAGAATTTTGAAGTGAAAAGGCTTGGTAAGGCCATAATTATTCAGCCTCTCCTTCTGAAGGACTCTTCCAGAGGGTATGAGACTAAGTTTGTCTTTTTAGAAGTGCTTTCGAGCAGGATCTCACCTTCTTGAAGAAAGATCTGAAGGGAAGATGACTTGAGAATTCTAGGTCTTGGGAGGAATTCTCTGCACTCTAGAGTGTATGGGGAGTGAGGAGGGTCTTGAACCGTTGATGAAGGGTTAGAATGGATGACCAAGGGCCCTATTTATAGGCTTGGGAGGCAGTTACAGTCATTCCAGGGAGTTACAACTTGAAAAGTGCCCCAAACACTCTCTGTAAGGTCAACTCCGACAAATAGGATCTTTGTCTGACCCGATGAACCAAAATGTGGAAAGTGTGCTCAAATGACCTCCGATTGATCTGAAACTTTAGGGAATACTTCTTGGGTTGGTTATTAGACTATGAGAGAGATTTCACCATCATTTGATCTCTGGAAGCGAGCTTTAGCCTCTAGGTCTGAGCACTTTGTCTTTGAACCGGATCTTGATAAAAAATGATCTTCAATGACTTTGAAATTGCAGGAAACCTCCTTAGGACTTATTGTTGATCAACAGGAGAGATTTCATCATGATTTGGCCTTCTGAAATGGGCTAATTTGAGTGATCAGACCTAGACGGTAGGTGTTTAGGAAATGGGTCCGAGTGATCTCAAGTTGCTTCCAAATTCTGAGACAATACCTCCTTAACTTATTCTTGGGCTTTAGAGTTGGTTTTTGTCTTGGAAATCAGTTAGAAATGGATCTTAGCCCTCTAAGTTCGAGCACCTTTGACTTTGATTGACTTTATTTGTTTCGTGCTTGGATTTGAGATTAGTTAGGATTTGAGATCAGTTAACTTTTTCTTGCCTTGGGAGCTTGTGTTTGACCCCTTTGTAGTGACTTGATCCCTAGGAATTGGTTGAGTATGAAATTCCAGCCTACGTCTGAGAACTAGGGTTTGGTGTCTTCAACAACCTCGGATTGCTCTAAAACTGTGAAAAACCTCTTAAATAGGCATTCTCAGACCCTAAAGTGGGGTTCACCTTGTTCTGATCTTTTGAACTAGTCCAGCTGTTGTCATTGGGGTTTAGGTCTGAGTATTTGTAAGTTCTCGAACCTGGAGTTAATGAGCTGCTTCTTAAGTTTTGAATGACTTTCGAAGCTGGTTTTGAGCTTCCTCAAGTTGAGTGAAGCAGTTCTAAGCCCTTGTTTTGGAGTGTAGGCTTTCATGCTTCTCTTTGACTGATTTTGACTTGTTTGGGGTGCATGTGTGATTTTTTACATGCCAACACTCTTAAGTTTTTGTTACCGTTTCAAAATATGTATATATATATATATAAACTACTTGTAACATGACACACAAAAAACAAATACACCCCCCCCCCCCCCCCCCCCCCCCCAAAAAAAAACACACACACACACACAAAAAAAAAAAAAAAATCAACTGAAGCCATAGGAGACGTGAGAAACTACTTGTAGTGGTTATTACCCACACATACAAATCAATCAAACTCAACCTTTCCTTATTAATCCGAGACACAAATGCATTAACCACTCATAAACCAGACACACAAAACCACTCGAAACAAAAACATCATTCCAAGCTATTGGACTAATAGGAGAAGTGAAAAACTACTTGCCTTTGTAGTAACTAAGGACGCTGTAAATGGTTTGCACCAAAGCTAATAAAATGAGGAAAATCGCGGCAATTAAAGAGATTATAGTCCCTGGGCTAGTGAAATGGTTGCGTATTAATTGACCAATCCACACCCTGAGATGGTTAAAAGGTCTCTCTCTGTGCAGTCTGATACCACTCATGACATGGGTGTAGGTGCTGTAGTTAGGCGTCAAGTTACTGGTCAACTCCTTGAAAAGGTTGGCAACCTCCTTGTCGCTGCCCAGGCAGTTAAACAGTATATTCTTAGATCGAAGCTCCTTCACATCATCAGCATTATAAATTAGAGAATCTAAGAAGCATATGTATGTGGCAATCGTGCAATCTGAAAGACCATCGAGGCACATTTCATAGGCAATGAGATTGAGCAGGCGAGTCCTGGTCGCATCATCGACTACTATCTGAGGAAGCTTGAGATGGCCATAAACAAGGCCTTGTTTGAATTTAATCTTGCTCCAACCCTTACGATGGCTTCTACAGAGCTCGATGCCTGCCTCTTTGAGCTCCATGACTGGACGAAAATAGTAATGCCAATAACCACTTCCAACGAAAGGTGAAATGGCACCATCCTCGTTTTTTTGGGCACGTTCCTTGTCGTCACCCTTGTTGGGCAAAACACTGCACCCTCTAGAAGACTCTACAAGTTTCTATCTCTCTCCCTTGTTGACTTTTCTAGAAAGACCATGTGACTTCATGTAGTCTCTAGAAGTCTAGAAAAGTCTAGTGACTTAACCTCTCTAGAGAATTCAAACCGACTTGAACTTGTGATGATCAAGAGGGCCACGTTGACCCACTCCCATCTACATGAGATCTCCCAACCGACCTTACACTCCTATAAATATGAGGCCTTGCCTCATTTGCAACTCAAGTGAGAGTAACACAGAAGTGAAGTGTGTGAAGAGAAGTGAAGTCTAGTGAGTGTAGAGTGAGACACACTGAAGTGTGTATTGAGAAATTGTAGTGAGTGCTCTTTTTGTAGTAAGTGAGTGTATTGAGTAATTTGTAGTGAGTGAGTCTTTTGCTTGTAAGAGTGTAGGCTTAAAGTGTGTGTAAGTTGTAAACTTTGTAATAGTGTATTTGTGTAAAATTTATAAAGTGGGTTCTTGTTCTTAGTAAAATTTGTATTTTGTAATTAAATTGTAGCTAGTGTGTTTCTCCCATTGTCTAAGGTATCAAAACCATCTTCCAACAAAGTGGTATCAGACCCAGGTTCCCCTATAAGCAGAGATGGCATCAAGCTTGGTTCAACCCCAGATCCCGAAGTTGACGAAGGAGAACTATGAGAATTGGAGTATCCAGATGAAGGCGTTATTTGGATTTCAGGATCTATGGGAGATCATCACTGAAGGATACGTGGAGCCCACTGCAGAGCAAGAAGCTGCGTACACTCCGGAGCAGATGACTGCTCTTAAAGATCAAAGGAAGAAAGACAAGAATGCTCTGTTCCTACTCTATCAAGGGGTAGATGAATCAACCTTCGAGAAGATTGCTGAAGCACCATCTAGCAAGAAAGCATGGGAGACCCTTAGCACTATCTTCAAAGTTGTTGATCGGGTCAAGAGGGTTCGTCTGCAATCCCTCCGTGCAGAGTTTGAAGCCATTCACATGAAAGAAGGTGAGAATATTTCTGATTATTTTTCACGATTGCTTGTCATAGTAAATCAAATGAAGAGAAATGGTGAAAAGATAGAAGATATTAGAGTTGTAGAAAAAGCATTGAGATCCCTCACAACCAAGTTTGAGCATGTGGTTGTGGCTATTGAGGAGTCCAAAGATTTAGAGACTTTCTCAATAGAATAATTAATGGGATCACTCCAAGTCCATGAGCAACATATGCAAAAGAATAGTGGCTCCATGGTCTTGGAACAAGCACTAGAGTCAAAATTGACTCTTAGTGAGCAAAAGCCCGGTCGCAGAAGTTGGAAGCGGGGCAGTAGCACAAACAACAATCGCGGCAGAGGTAAAGGGAGAGCAAACCCTCAAAGCCAAGGACAATCTCAATCAAGGAGCGCCAACAGTTGCGGAAGAGGAACTGGCCGAGGTGGATTCACCCGTGGTCGTGGTAATTCAAGAAATGTTCAATGCTACAACTGCAACAAGTTTGGACACTTTGCCTCAGAGTGCTAGAGCAAACCAGCGGAACGGGAGGAGCGATCTAACTTCACAGAAGCAAGAGACGAAGAAAAGGAATTGTCCACAGTTCTCTTAGCACAAGAGGAAGTTATGGCCAAGAGAATGTTTAGTACCTGGATTCCGGCGCAAGCAACCACATGTGCGGGAAGAAGGAACTCTTTGAAGAACTTGTGGAAGACGTCAGCAAAAAAGTAAGTCTTGGAGACTCATCAAAGCTTCTGGTACGAGGTAAGGGAAATATCAAGTTTTATCAGAAAGATGGTGTGCCTGCATATATATCAAATGTGTATTACGTGCCCAACATGAAAAGTAACATCCTTAGTCTTGGGCAACTCCTGGAAAAGGGGTATGTAATACACATGGAGAATCTCTCTCTGTCATTGAGAGATATACATGGGAGGCATATAGCCCGAGTCCAAATGGCGAAGAATCGCATGTTCCCACTCTATCTTAACACAAAGTTAGAGAAGTGCTTCCATGGACTTATAAATAATGAGTCATGGAAGTGGCATCTTAGATATGGGCATCTTCATTTCAATGGGCTCAAGCTATTATCCACTAAAAACATGGTGCATGGCTTGCCAACTATCGAAAAGCACGAATATGTGTGTGAGGCATGCACACTTGGCAAGCAACAAAGAAACTCATTTCCAATAGGAAAATCATGGAGAGCAAAAGCACCATTGCAGTTGGTTCACATAGATATTTGTGGACCATTGGAGACACCTTCTCTTTGTGGTAATAGATACATCATCACTTTTATTGATGACTTCAGTAGAAAGCTCTGGGTATTCTTTATCAAAGAGAAGTCTGCAGCCTTCACTACCTTCAAAAATTTCAAAGCCCGTGTAGAAGTAGAAAGTGGCTATAAGATTAAGACACTTAGATCTGACAGAGGTGGAGAGTACACCTCGAAAGAATTTCAAGAGTACTGCAGATAGTGGGGTATCAGGCATCAGTTCACAACTTCCTATACACCGCAGCAGAATGGAATAGCGGAAAGGAAAAACCGCACCATCCTCGATATGACAAGGACCATGCTCAAAGAAAAGGGTCTGCCAAAAGAATTTTGGGAAGAAGCTGCTGCGTGTACAGCCTACTTACTCAACAGATGCCCTACAAAAAGTGTCAGGAATGAGACACCACAAGAGGCATGGAGCAGTCACAAACCAAGTGTGGCCCATCTAAAAATTTCTGGGTGTGTTGCGTATGCCCAAGTACCAGAGGCAAAGCGGAAGAAGCTTGATGATCATGGAGAAAAATGTATCTTTATCGGATACAGTGAGGAGTCTAAAGCCTATAAACTCTACAACCCACTTACTAAAAAGGTAGTGGTAAGTAGAGATGTAGTCTTTAGTGAAGAAGATGCATGGAGGTGGAATGAAGAAGACACATCCCAAAAAAAGCCTCTTGAAATAGAAGAGCATGAGACGCATCCTCAAAACCATGAAGGCCCGCGGCAAAATGATGCAACATCTCCACATACAGCATCATCACTTCGAAGAAGTCCTGAAGGACAAGATGGATCATCAGCAAGCAGTTCATCAGCTCGAAGCTCTTCCTCCTTAATCACACCCATCAAGATGAGAAGCCTAAGAGACATCTATGAGGAAACTGAAGAGACCAACCTCTTATGTCTCTATGCTGACCATGAGCCTCTTACCTTTCAAGAAGCAATGAACGAAGATTATTGGAGAAAATCCATGGAAGAAGAGATTCACGCCATCGAGAAGAACGACATTTGGGAGCTTACTACACTCCCTCCAAGCCAGAAAGCTATCGGTGTCAAGTGGGTATATAAGATCAAGCACACGATCGATGGAGAGATCGATTGATATAAGGCGAGGCTTGTAGCTAAAGGCTACAAACAGCAATATGGCGTGGATTATGAAGAAGTCTTTACTCCTGTCACCCGACTTGATACGGTAAGAATGCTAATCTCTCTTGCAGCACATCATAGTTGGAAAATTTACCAACTAGATGTTAACTCAGCATTCCTAAACGATATACTGATGAAGAAGTATATGTAGAACAGCCAGAAGGCTTTATAGTAGAAGGAGAAGAGCAAAAAGTATACCGCTTAAAGAAAGCGTTATATGGGCTAAAGCAGGCCCCACGAGCATGGAATGCTCGTATAGACAACTATCTAGAGGAAAACGGGTTCTTCAAATGCCCGTATGAGCATTCAGTCTATATAAAGAGAAATGCTCATAGCATGCCTCTACGTTGATGACTTACTATTCACTGGGAACAGCCCCCAGATGTTCGAAGAATTTAAGCATGCTATGTTCAAGGAATTCAATATGACCGACTGCGGACTAATGTCCTTCTTCCTGGGTATAGAGGTCAAGTAGCAGAAAGATGGTATTTCCATCTCACAGAAAAAATATGCTAAAGAACTCCTTGAAAAATTCAGAATGAGCAACTGTAATCCTGTAAGCACGCCTGTAGCAACAGGCTTAAGACTAACAAAAGAAGGAGAAGGAAGAGACATTAATCCGACACTATTCAAAAGCCTGATAGGAAGCCTAAGGTATCTCACAATCACAAGGCCAGACATTGTCTATGGTGTAGGACTTTTGAGCCGATATATGGAAAGACCAAAGGAGTCACACTGGGTCGCAGCCAAAAGAATCTTACGGTACATCAAAGGTACCATGAATCTTGGTCTTTTCTATGGCTATGGCAATGAAGTCAAGTTATATGGATATTCAGACAATGGCTGGGGAGGTGATCAAGATGAAAAAAAGAGCACTACAGGGTGTGTGTTCTATCTTGGATCTACGGCCTTCACATGGGTCTCTAAGAAACAAAGCATTGTAGCTTTATCAACATGTGAAGCTGAATACGTAGCAGCCTCAGCAGCAGTCTGCGAAGTTATATGGCTAAGAAACCTCCTGGAAGAATTTAATCACCCACAAAATGAATCCACAACTATACATGCGGATAACAAGTCTGCCATTGAACTTGCTAAGAATCCTATACAGCATGGTAGGAGTAAACATATTGACATCAGATTCCATTTCATAAGAGATCATGTAAAGCAGAAGACAGTGAAGCTAGAGTACTGCAGCACTACTGAACAAGTGGCAAACATTTTCACTTAGGCTTTACCAACTGACACCTTCACAAGGTTAAGAGAAAAGCTTGGCATGAAGACAACTTCAATCTAGAAGATTAAGAGTGTCAGTGTTTTAGGGGGAGAATGTTGGGCAAAACATTGCACCCTCTAGAAGACCCTACAAGTTTCTATCTCTCTCCCTTGTTGACTTTTCTAGAAAGACCATGTGACTTCATGTAGTCTCTAGAAGTCTAGAAAAGTCTAGTGACTTAACCTCTCTAGAGAATTCAAACCGACTTGAACTTGTGATGACCAAGTGGGCCACGTTGATCCACTCCCATCCACATGAGATCTCCCAACCGACCTTACACTCCTATAAATATGAGGCCTTGCCTCATTTGCAACTCAAGTGAGAGTAACACAGAAGTGAAGTGTGTGAAGAGAAGTGAAGTCTAGTGAGTGAGTGTAGAGTGAGACACACTGAAGTGTGTATTGAGAAATTGTAGTGAGTGCTCTTTTTGTAGTAAGTGAGTGTATTGAGTAATTTGTAGTGAGTGAGTCTTTTGCTTGTAAGAGTGTAGGCTTAAAGTGTGTGTAAGTTGTAAACTTTGTAATAGTGTATTTGTGTAAAATTTATAAAGTGGGTTCTTGTTCTTAGTAAAATTTGTATTTTGTAATTAAGTTGTAGCTAGTGTATTTCTCCCATTGTCTAAGGTATCAAAGCCATCTTCCAACAACCCTCTCCGATAAGTTTGGTTCGAAGATAGTCAAGGAGGTGACAGGCATCGATCACTTCCGCATCATCTTTGGGTTCCTTGAATATACTGAATATACAAAACAAAACACAGCAACAGAAAAGGACATACAACCTAATGCAGTGCTTGATTTTACAATAATATTCAATGAGCCGCTTAGCTACATCATCTCTCTAGGAATATGTGGGTTCACGTAGAGGGTGAACTACAATATCGAAGAATCTCTTCAATTCAAGAATCACTTCACTCTCAATAGTTTCTTCATTAGAACCATGACGCGTTAACTGCATCAAAGCTTTGACAATTGAAAATGGAATTTGATTCTCCAGAAAGAACATGTCCCTCATAATTAGTGGCTGGTTAAGATAGCCACTCTCCGATAGATTAGACCCATTTACAACAAGGTCGATGAAACGAACGATGAAGCAACCGTCCAAGAACATCATCTTCATGAACTCTGCTTGGTTGTATTCTTTGACGGACTCATCATGGTAGCAATTTTCGGGAGACGACCCTCTTGCATCTGAGACGAACTTGTCGTAGACAGCCTGTTTCTCAATATTATCTGTATCTGCTGGATCTTTCTTGGGGCAACGCAAGAGAAACCAGCGAGCTGTGACGTCCTTATAACGCTCCATAGGCTTAAGACATTCTTTGCCATGGTGAACAGGACCGAACGACACCACCAAGGGATCAAAGCATGTCTTGTTCGATTCAATCTGGCGTAATGTTGAGACCACCTTCTGTATCCGAGGCTTGGGTCTGGTTTCTGGGTCTTTCCCTTTAATTATCTCGATAAGCCACATCCTATCTTCCGGTACCTCTGGTAAGGGGATTATTTCATCCTCACTAGTTCCAGTGCCCATTCCAAATACTTAGAGCTAGTCAGCTATAGCAGTAGTAAGTAAAACGAACGCACCAAGTTCACTTGGAGGGAGACAAACATATAAAACCTGCACGAAGAACAGTAGGTAGGGAGAGTAATAGAGAGAGAGGGAGAGAGAGGGAGAGAGAGATTTATGTACATCCCCTTAAACATGTTTTCCACTAGTTAATTCCTCAATGATATCATAGCTTAAGGGTAAGACCAAAAAATAAAAATAAATATTAAAAAAGAGCAGAGTTAATCAACTCTAGTGACATTTTCAGAACTTGTCATTTCCGGCAGAAAACATGTTTAAGGGAAAGTAATCATAATTATCCCAAAATAATATATTGAAAAGAGAAGGAAAACAAAAGGAAATAAAATGTGGAGCCATAACAACACCTTGAAAAGGACAGGCCTATGGAAAATCCAAACTAGGGATTTATTGTCTAATAACTACCCTAATCTGCCATATAAATGGTGGCCCCTAACGCAACCATATTTTTAAGGAAAATGGTCTCACTTTTCCTGAAAAATACTTCTCAATGTATTTATTACAGGGAGTACGACTCCCTTGTGTGGTCTTTTTTTTTTTTTTTTTTAACCCAGCAAGGGGTCTGGGACCTAAGAGAGAGAGCACGCATACAAATGGGAAGACACATTACAAAAGCGGGAAGAAGGGCCACACAAGTGGAAAAGAAGCCCGCACAAGAGGAAAGAAAACCCGCACAAGAGGGCAAAGGTGGTGTACCCAGGGTTCAAACCCTAGACAACCAGATAAGAACTACCGCTACTTACTAGTAAGGTAAGTGGTTGTTTTCCCCTAAGTGGTCTATTGAACACTTCCCTTGAAAACTTTGCAAGGGCCTGACCGTGCCCCAAGTGTAGGGTCGTCACAATTGTAATAATAACCGGTGAAACCGGGTCGATCCACAGCGAGCCAATGATCGCAATGTACCTGTCCTATTGGAAAGTCTAGTGCTAGCCTATCAAAAATCTATAAAAATAAAAAAATCCTACTCTAATTAAAAATTAATTACAAATCTGAATAAAGTTAATTACAATCCGAATTAAAGAAAAATCCTAAAGGAGAGACCTAGTCTAATAGATATATGCTAAAAACTGCATTCACCATAAAAATAATCAGAAAACCAATTTGAGAGATTAAAAATTCAGAAATAATTAAATTGAAATTCAAGATTGAAAGAGAGCCTTGCAATCTAAGGGTCAGGGTTCAGTTGTTTTCTAAATACTGAAAATATGAGTGATTTCATTAAGGACCCAAAATCTAAGAAATCAAATTTATTAATATTGAAAAATTTCATAAAGACTCTAGTCTCATTCGAAAATTTCCAGTATTTAGCGGCCTTTAAACATACAATATATCATTAAAAAATAAGGCATCAAAAAGACATAAATAAAGAAAATAGATTAATAAATTGAAAATTAAATTTTAAATAAAAATTGCTTACCCATAAAATCAACTAAAATAAATCAACTTACACCCTTTCTCCTTAGATTACAAGTAGCAAATCTACCTCTCCATCCTTCTTCTTCTTCCTTAACAAAATAATCAACTTTTTCCTTGGGCCTCATATAATAGGTGAGTGAGAGATGTAGATATTGGAGAGAAAGAATGGAAAGAGATTAATGGGAGAGAGAATGATGCACGTGAGATATAGTGGAGATAGGAGAGAAAAGAAAGAGAGAGGGAGAAAGGAAAAAAAAATTCAAAACGTTAGAGAGAGTAATAAACGTTGTGTCACGACCCGGGCCCGAGATCCGGTAACCCCGAGCCGTGATCCACATACTTACTCCCGTAAACCCCGAATTAACCGAAGTCAAAACGGAATCCACAAGGGATAACATTCTCCAACCCTGTCAAATATAAAACTTTTGCGGAAACAATTATATTTGACAATGTCAACTTACCATTTACATGTATACAAAATAAAGTTCTTATACATGTATCATTTCTAATATACCTTGATCAACACTACATATCAAAAACATTATGCAGATGTCAAATTAATTACATTTCCAAAATGAATTTATAAACAGTCCTCAAAACATTTCTCAAAACGTTTATCAAAGGTTCCAATCGCACTTCGTACTCGGATATCCAATTCAAATGGTATCCCGCCGGTTCCACTCAATCAATCCTCTTGAACCGGAGCGGTCTCCTCCGCTGGCGCCGGGGCGCTGCTGCACCGGCAAGGGCAATCGGGCCTGTAATGCCATCAATAACACTAATGAACACGACTGTTCAACAATGTATAAACAATTCTTACAATAATATATTAACACATTCATATTGCATTAATAGCAATTTCAATACTAGAGAAATCTAGACAATTTTACAATAACAACAAGAGACATAATGTCAGTCAATATACATGTACGAAATGGCAACCACCATAGCATTCATTACATTGTATTTCATTCATTACCATCTTCCCTCAAAGGAAGGATTATTTATTTACCATCTCCCCTCAAAGGAAGGGTTCATCTTCCAATGGAAGGCATCAATCAACACCCGAACATACGATCGGAATTTGGTGGGACTTACTAGTGTCCGGGCCAGGGACAACTAGCATCACCACGGAGCTTCGGAACCAATATCCATCTACTACAGCAGGATTAGTCATTTTTTAATTCATTGAACTCATTTAGAGTTCTAATACAATAGCTAGGTAGTGCCAGACTCAAGGATCAACAACCTTCAGTAAGAAATCCTTTTATGGATTCAATTCAATTCAGTGATTCCTTTATGACAAAGGAAGGGGATAACAATAATATCAATCTCATTAGATTGAATCACAATGTTACAATGAGAGTATTATTAACCACATATGGTTTTACTCAATCCTATCTCAATCCTAAACAACCATTCGGGTGTAACCATTGGTTTCCAAATGCACGTGTTATTCACGATGGACATCACATTTGTACATTTAATATGTGCATTACTAGCCCCCATAATTATCACCTATGGAGCTTAGGCAATCATCGATTAATATGGTTCATTCAAGGAACCCTTTTCAAACACCATTAATTCTCAATAGCTTAATCTCACTCATGATTAGTCTTAAAACTAATCGGTGAAGCGTTTTAACTCACGAGATATACCTCAAATTCTCGTAAAAATCCAAAATCCAAAATTCACTGGACTCACAGTTAATGCCCTAACAGCATCCTAGCGGTTAGCCGCAGTCTAGTTGGCGGCTAGCCGAGAATTAGTAGGCGGCTAGCCGAATCGAGTTCGGTCAGCTTTCCAGAAACTGTGCAATTCCTGACTCAACTTCGGTCAGTTTGGCGGTTACCTGGCGGCTAGCCGAAATTTCAATTTCGGCTAACTGCGATACGGCGGTCAGCTCACGGTCAGCTTTCCAGAGACTGACCATTTTGTGGATTCCTGGCGGTTAGCATGGCGGTTAGCCTTGTGGCTAGCCGCCAGCACCCAGAAATCCATTTTTTTTTTAGTTTCAGAACTTCTGATCCTTCTTCCTTCTTCTACTCTCATTTCTCCAATCCATTTTCACAACTTGCATAAGAGATTTGGAATCTCCTGTTCCCTCCTCATACAACATTCATTCATCATTTAATCACAATAACACATCTAATCATCCATTAAATATATCATTAAACCCATAATAACTCCCAAAACTCAATGTAAAATGCATATAATCCATGGAAATACTATGAACAACTACAATAGTTAACATTAATCACAAGAGATGCTTATACTTGCCTCTCTTGAAGCCAATGAATTCAAAGCCCCCTTTTACTTAGCTTGGCTTGAGACTAAAACCCCCAATTTCAAACCCTAATCCATAAAACAAGCATATGCACTCCCATGAGCCATTCATGCTAGAAATCACTACAAAATCACTAATAAAACTTGGAAACTCTAAAGGAAGACTCATTACTTACTTGTAGCTCAAAGGAAAGGATTCTTGAGATCTCTCTCAAGCTCTATCACTTCTACAAGGGAGGAATAGCTTGGGGAAGATGATGAAGATCAAGCCCCTCACTCCAAAGACCACTTCAATCACTCATATTCTCACTCTTGATGAAGGAAATGGAAGGAGAAGAGAGAAAGATGGAGACCCTAGGGTTTCATGAAGTGAAATGGAGAAATGAACTCCTTCCTTCATTTCATTCTAATATAAACACTTCTCACACCAAAACCCCCTTTTCTTAAGCTTATTTACATTTAGAGTCAAATGACTCCTCACTTGGTCTATTTGAGGTCAAATGGAATCGTGTTTATTATGAAAGTTAACGTACTCTTCGACATACACACGTTGGTATCAAGAATTTCCGTATTTGACGAAACACGTGAAAACCCGTATTTACGAAAAAGTCTTTAGCCTACCTTGTTTGAGTCTAAACTCACTTTAATCAATTCAATTTCATTTCATTATGCTTAATGCATCATTTGAGACTAGTTTGTCTCTCTTTGGTTATTAACCTTGACTAATCCAATTATTCATGCTTAATTAGCATTAATCTCACTTAATTAATCTTAATTATGATTAGTCCAGGTCGGGGTGTAACACGTTGTGTGTGAGAGAGAAAAGATAGAGATGATGGAGTTAGAGATTGAGAGGGAGAGAGAGAAATTAAGGGGAGAGGAGAGTTAGTTTGGAAAGAAGAGAGAAATAAAATAGAGAAAAATTAGGGTGGAGAGAGAGGTTCACGTGAGAGAGAGTGGGGATGGGATAGAATTATTAGATAAGAGTTAATGGGATAAAACAAAGAGAGAAAAAATAGGGGAGGAAGAGAGGGTGATTAACGTGAGAATGGGAGGAGTTTTTTTTTTTTTTTTTTTTTTTTTTTGAAATTTCTCTAACTTGAACTGCTTGAATTTTGGATCTTGAGCAATTGTTTTGATTTTGAAATTGGGTTCCTTATCTCTTGTTGTTGCACAAAACCGTTTGGGACTCTTCAATCCTTTTGAAACTTTTCACTTGGGCCCTATTATAATCTCCTTGATTTGGCTTGATTCTCTGTTGAAAATGGCCCCACTTGGACTTGAAATCTTGTGGATTTGAGGTGGCTTGGACGTTCTCCTTCTTTCAATCTCTATTAAAATTTTCCAAAACTGCATCTTGAGATTTTTTTTTTTTTTCAAACTAGTAATAGGAATGGGTCCCACTATGCCTTGTAATGACTTGGAATGATCCATGGACGTGCATCTCCCTTGCGGTCCCATTTTGGCCCACACATAAGACAGTTTATAAACATGATGATAGTGGTGTTAATGTGGGCCTACTGTGTGGGTCATAACATGCATGGTTCACTAGAGTGTATAAATTTATTAAATTAATAATCATCCCATGTATAAAACCCAACTTTATTTGGATATTGTTTACTCAGACTTAAATGCAAGCAATGGGTCCCATATTATAAGTCAGGTTACATGATGATGCATGGTGATTATCTAAATGCAATAAAATTAAATCCCACCGGCATTACCTTGTTAAGTTAATGATAGTGAATGAAAGTGCTCAAATAGGGTGGGGTCCACTTGTGATCAATCACATATGGTCAAAACTCAAATCATTTGACAAATTCAAATCGGGTCCTTACACTATGCATGGGGTTCAAAAATGCAGAATTTGATAATTTCACCAAAACATGCATTTTTATCAGATTTTTACTTAAATTCAACCAAAAAAGTTTAATTGCATAATTTTGTGAAAATCTATGAATTCAATGCATTTTGTTTAATTAAGTTCACAAATTTATGTGAATTAATTATTTAAATATGTGATATTGTGGACTTATCACACCCCCCAACCAGCGTCTTGCTAGTCCCTAGCAAAAGATGCGAAATGTGAAGTTGACTGATCTAACCAAATCTAACCTAAGAAAATAAAAGCCACTTTCGCTGGCACTCTCGACTGCATTTAGCATATGCAGTAAGCCCTTAAACCCCTAGGTTACCCCTAGTGGACGAGTTGTGCCTCGTGAGGGTTTGCAGTGAATATGCCCACAAAATTCATTTACCTAAAAATAAAATAAAAAAAAATCAACGGAAGGTTTCTCAAAAGACGATTGAGTCAAATCGGATGCCTTAAATCCTTGAATAATCAAGATTTCAGACTTTTCAAAATCTGGTTCACGTTTTTGTTTTCAACTATTTTCAAAAATTGTTCCAAAACTTTGGGTGCCTTGTGAAGTGTATACATCAAATCAAAAATTTTTAATTGTTCTAAGATAATGCCATGAAAACAGAATTCACCCTCAGAATTTCCAACTTTCTTAAATTTGGGGTAACTATAAGTCTCCTCTCAAAGCTACTATGACAGTTTTCGCACTATTGTTTTTTCAAAGGCCGCGAGATGCAACTTTTTTTTTTTTTCTTTCTTTGTTTTTTTTTAGGAAACACACACATATAATTGTGCAACGCCTAGGTCCCTTAAGCTTTCTAATTAACCCATGTAAGGAGCTTTAGGCCAATGACTCCCAAAATAGATGTTTTTAGGGCACTAGGTATATAAATACCCCTACGGGCTTACTGGCTCGGGTTAAAAAGGCTACGAACCCAAACTAGTCACACAATTTTTTTCATTCTTTTCAAGATTTATAACTAAAAACTATTTTTTTTTTAAACACCTATTTGTGCATCCCTTGTCACCTTCTTTTCTTTCTTTTTTTAAACGGTCCCCAACAATAGGCAGCCTTTTTCAATTCGCCCGAATTAATTCACTGGTTTTGGTTGGCCTAACCTTACCGATGAACCAGGAAAACTCATATGGCCAAATTTCAAAAAGTTGTCTTTTTTTCTCCTTGACAGAACTCTGAAAATGGCACTTAAATCTTTTTATCCAAAACTTTTGAAATGATGTACACGTGTTACTGTGAAAAACAAAGTTTGGTATTCTTTTTATCTTTTAGAAAATAGTGAACCTTCATTTTACTTGCTTCCAAAAATTCTGAAATTCCAGATTTCTAGACATCTTTGAATCGTCAAGTTCTTTTGAAAACCCCTCCCCCTTTTCTTTTCTTTTTTTTTTTTCTTTTTGTTTTTGTGTTTTTTTTATTTAAATTTTTTTTTAATAGGACATTGCAAAAACGAAGAAGTTTTGTCTAAAATTAGACAAGTGTGCTTGTTCCACCCTCCAACCTAAGATAAGCATCGTCTTCGATGTTATGCATGAAATGTAATAAATATGAAACTGCAACATGAGGAATGTATAATAACGGAGGTAAAGTGGAAGAGGGTACCTGGGAATGTGATCTGATCTTCTTCTTGTCCAAGGTTAGACAAAATACACAAAAAGAAATATAGCAAAAAAATATATACATATCGTACAAAGGTGTGGGCTACTGTCAGATCCAGCGCCAGTCAATCCTGATAAACAAGATTTACTAAAGTGATAACTTCATCATCAGGCACACTGGCCTCCAAGAATGGTTTTACTCTTTGTCCATTAACTTTGAAAAGCACATCATTCTTTGGGTTTTCCAACTCAATTACCCCATATGGAAAAACTTGTTTCACAATGTAGGGACCTCTCCACCTTGATCTTAATTTGCCCAGGAAGAGATGAAGTCTAGAATTATAAAGAAGGATCTTTTGTGATGGATAAAATGTTGTCCTTAAGATATGTTTATCATGAAAGAATATTGTCCGTTCCTTATAAATTCTAGCATGTTCATATGCTTCATTACGAATCTCTTCCAACTCATTTAATTGAAATTTCCTCTCAGTCCCAGCTTTCTCCATATCAAAGTGAAACTATTTAATTGCCCAGTATGCTTTATGCTCTAATTCCACTGGAAGGTGACACGCTTTTTCATGGACTAGTCTGAAAGGAGACATTCCTATTGGAGTTTTAAACGCTGTCCAATATGCCCATAACACATCGGTAAGTCTAAGAGACCAATCTTTGCGATTTAGGTTTACAATTGTCTCCAATATTCTTTTGATTTCCCGATTCGATACCTCCACTTGGCCACTTGTCTGTGGGTGGTAAGGGGTGGCCACTTTATGTGTAATTTCGTATTTTCGAAACAAGGCCTCAATTGTGCGGTTACAAAAATGAGTTCCCCCATCACTTATTATTGCACGTAGAGTTTCAAATCAAGAGAAAATGTTTTCCTTTAGAAACTTTTTTACTGTGTTAGCATCATTCTTTCTACAAGGAATGGCTTCTATCCATTTAGAGACATAATCAATAGCCACTAGGATATAGAGAAAACCAAAACTAGAAGGATATGGTCCCATAAAATCTATCCCTCAAACATCAAATAATTCCACTGCCAAAATTGGGTTTAATGGGATCATATTTCTTCGTGAAATACTACCCAATTTTTGGCAACACTCACACGCTTTGCAAAATTCAAAGACATCTTTAAAAAGTGACGGCCAGTAAAATCCACATTGCAAAATTTTAAAAGCAGTCTTTTTAGGTGAAAAATGACCTCCACATGCATGCGAGTGATAAAACGAGATAACACTGTTTTGTTCTTGATCAGGCACACATCTTTTAATAATTTGGTCTGGGCAATACTTAAAGAGATATGGGTCATCCCAGAAAAAATTTCGGACTTCTGTGAAGAATTTCTTTCTATCTTGTTGTGACCATTGTTGTAGAACAGTACCCATCACAAGATAGTTTGCTATGTCCGCATACCATGGGGATTGAGAAATAGAAAATAAATGTTCATCAAGAAATTGGTCTCGTATTGGTGTAGGCTCTAAAGAATCAGAAATGATAAGTCTAGACAGATGATCTGCCACTACGTTTTCTACTCCCTTTTTGTCACGTATTTCTAAATCAAACTCTTGAAGTAGTAGGATCCATCTAATCAATCTGGGCTTAGCATCTTTTTTTGAAAGAAGGTATTTAAGCGCAGAATGATTAGTGAAAATAATGATTTTGGATCCTATTAAATACGAGCGGAATTTGTCTAATGGAAAGACTACTGCCAATAATTCTTTTTCAATAGTGGAATAATTAATATGTGCATTGTTTAATGTTCTGCTCGCTTAATATATTACGTAAGGCTTTTTATCCTTACGTTGCCCAAGGACTGCTCCAATTGCATGGTCGTTGGCATCACACATCAATTCGAATGGCAAGCTCCAATCAGGAGGTTGCATAATAGGAGCAGTTGTCAGCATGCCTTTTAGCTTAGTAAAAGCCTCTTGACATGCTTCAGTCCATTCAAATTCTATATCTTTCAATAGAAGGTTGCATAGGGGTCTAGATATAGAACTGAAGTCCTTAATGAACCTTCTATAGAAACCAGCATGTCCTAAGAATGATCTTACATCCCTTACGGTCTTGGGTATAGGCAGATTTACAATCAAATCTATCTTCGATTTATCGACCTCCATTCCTTTGGAGGAAATTATGTGACCTAAGACTATTCCTTGGCGAACCGTGAAATGACATTTTTCCCAATTAAATACGAGGTTCTTTTTTTCACATCTGATAAGGACTTTCTCAAGGTTACTTAAGCAATCCTTAAATGAATCTCCAAAGACGGAGAAGTCATCCATTACCCAGCCATCACCCTCAGTAAAACAATACGTGGAAAAGTGAAGGTCCATTTACATCTCCACTTTATAGTTTATATCTTTCCCCCCTTATCTCTAATTATACTTCACTCATCATCTATTTAATGACCCTTCGTTATAGTTCATTTCATCATCATTTCAAGCATGCAAGCCCTTGAGAATGGGTGACGATTTATGTTTTAATTAGACGGCAATAGATCGGCTTCAAAACACTCAAGTAAACTAGACACCCAAACATTTGCAATTCGCAAGACCCTCTTTTAAGTAAGTTGGCAACTAGAGACTGCCCTCTTACCCGTCGTTCATTTTCTAGGGCAGAAGCTACTCACCTAAGATAAAAAAAATGTTGACATGCTCTATCACCCATTGTTTCAACTCAATCACCCATTCTTTGTTGGATAATGTGAGACCGGCACCATTGCGTATTGGGTGGTCGCGTCCTAATTGATGGAAGTAATTTATGATACTGGTAGCTTATTTTTAAAACCATTGGATTATTAGCTTCAAGAGACAAACATAAACTATTGGATTCTCCAGTGCCAGTGCCAGTGCCAGTGCCAACCCAATAAACCTAGCAGCGGGTCCACCTATACAAAACATGCTCAATTCATTGTCCATGAGTGCCTGGCAGGGGCCATGGCCCCCTCCATCATTTAGAATTTTTTTAACATGGTTTTGACTCTTAGAAAAATAAAGCAAAAAATATTGTTGATTTTGGAGAAAATTTATAATAAAAAAAAGAAAGAAAAAGAAAGGAAAAGTAATGAAGGAAATGAGAATAAATATGTAAAGTTTGATGAAGATTGGAGAAGAGAAAGAGGAGAAAGGGCATCTTCTTGTTCGAGTGTTGAAAGGAGTTCTAGGTTGCAAATTTGTAGAGACTTTGAAGTATGAATAAAGAATAATTAGAACAACGAACCCATTGTCTCTTTTATAAATTTTTTTACATAATAAAGATGTACTAATTTTGCTACATTTCATTTTGTCCTTTTAGTCTTTGTGGCTCATATTGATAATCTGCTTAAAATCAATGTCTATTTGCATTCTATTATTACAAGAATTTTAGCTCAATCGAAGCTTTATCCATCATGGATAAAGAAATGCAATCTTTTTTTTTTTTTTTTTGTATTATTATCCATGTCAAAAAAATACAATTGGGGAAATTTATTTTACTAAGATAAAACCTAGTGAAACGATAGTTATATTTATTATACTAAAAAATAGTCAGATATCTATACTCTCATATATGAATTGATGTGTCTTATATTAACTCTTCTAGTTTCAACAGCAACATCAGAACATGCATTCTCAACCATGAAGATGAATTTCTTACTAATTATTTAATTATATATTTTGAAAATAAATTGCAGAAAAATTCAATACTGAAACAATAATCAATGATTTCAACTCAATAAAAGAATCTCGTGCACAGCTTCAATAACTTGTTTATTGCATATTCTATGACTAAATTTTACATTTTTTTTTAAAGTTCTTTTTCTTTGGCCCCCCTAAAAAAAGTTCCTGGTTCCGCCCATGTCTATCTCTGGACTCTTTAATCATATAACCCAAGTAGGTTAGTAAATTGGTACATTACATGACATGTACATGTATCCACTTCGTCCGTCAGTCTTATATTGTTTGGTTTGATATGTAATGGGCACAAGATGATCAATTGTGGACTATGAGTATGGTGAGGCAGAGTGCATTCGTGAGGAGGTGTTCGTGGTTAGTGGATGGATATTGAGGCCTACTCAGTTGTGGTTATCAATATGTTTGAGTATAGTAGTTTCTCTTTGTTGTTCTATTGTAAGGTTCGCGGTGATACCTACTGAAGGGCTAGCCAGGCACTGTATCTGTGTGCGAGTGCATGTGTGATCTACGATCCTTCAAGTCAGACACCACTAGACCTATTTAGCCTCCTACAGTTAGGGTGCCTCCCCGTAGGTAGAGTTATGCGTGCATATATATTTACCATATGCAAATCGGGAGTGGACGTACGCCACCGTACCAGCTTTGTCGGTTACTGGGTTCACTTGGGTTGCATTCATTCTGACAAGGTTCACCTGGCTTGCATTCATTCCAATAGCCTATTGGTAGTGCCATGTATCACCTAGTTGATACATTTGATTTTGGTGGCCTTGGTTGTTATGGGCCTTAGACTTAGCTTTAAGACATTTTGCAAATCTATTGAAACTTCTATACTATTGAAACTCTAAGGCTAAACTTCATACGTTGTGTACTTTACTATCGGCATAGATTGTATGAGTCGATGCTTCCGCGATTTCATTATAGTGACTAATCATCATTTATAACCTCACCACGGACTTTGATCCACCGGAATTTGGGCCACAATGGTAATTAGAGATTTTTTTTTAATTGGCCCCCGATTTTCAGACGCTTGGGATCAGGTTAGGATCTGATATAATCTTGCGGGCCGATATAATCATGCGGGCGTGACACAGAGTGAGGTTAGTGCTTGGCCTAGGTGAAGATGATAAGGCATCCTGGGATGTTGATAGGCGCAGTTTGGCTATGTTAGGGGTTTGGTCGATGGGAAGATGGGACGAGGGATGATCGGTGGTGATGAGTTGGAGAGGCTAGAGTTCTGATGGTGGAGTGGATTTGGTTGGATTGTGGTCGTGGTGAAGAAAAGTTGGGTTCGGTTGGGGTACGTAGGTTCGTGTTCGTGCAGGTTTGTACTATGGTGTGAATGGATGAGATCGATGGGAGAGATGGGAGAAGACGAGTGTTGGTCGTGGATGATGATGAAGATGATGGTGAGAAGAATGTTAGACATGATGATCAACATGACCATATGTGCAATATTGTTGGACCTACGGTTTGGTCCCACTAATTTAAGTTACTTTTTTCTTTTGGTTTTTGGTGGATTCAATTTTAGTAAGCCCAAATTAAATAGGACTGTGGTTGGCTAGACTCATCTATATGGTTTTCCTGTCCTTTCTTAATCCTAATTCATGAGATCTGAAAAGTAACCATCAACTTCACGCATATTGGAGTGGGTGATAAGGGAGAAAAGAGAAAACCCTATTTGAGAAAAGAGTTCTTCACATCATCAGGATCATGGCGCAAGGTACGCTTTTTAATCTTTTTTATTATTTATTGTTAATGCATAGATCAAGATCCATGTATTTGATTTGAATTACAAATCATAACAGATTTTAGAAAGAATGATGGGTGGAAGTGGGTTGCTGAGCAGAGAGATGACGTGAGGAAAGAAGGAAAGTAAAAGAGGGGGTGTTGCAGAGGTTGGTGAGGACCGTGTGAAGGAAAAGATGGTGAGGCTGATGTGTAGGTGAAGAAATTAGTGACATTTGCATGTATGCAGGTGAGTTTGGTGAGACTCAGGTTGCAAAAGTGATGATGGGGACGAGATGGTGAGGATGGCTGTTTAGTTGGGATATTTGGAATGGAGAACAGTGACGGTGCACGGTTTGAACAGGTTGTGTGAGAGATACAAGGGATATTGGAGATGGAAGGACGAAGGTGAGACTGTGAGGACAGTTGCAACAAAAAGAGCCAAGGCCATTTTCGAAACTTTTGAAGGAAAAAAAAAGTGGAGAAAAGTGGCCCAAGTCCATATATTTGGACGGATGTCCGGTTTCCGAAGAAGATTGGAGGGCTTAAGTACCATTTTCAAATGTCTCTTTTATTTTGCCCTGTTTTGAAAAATCTCATATTGAAATTTTCCCTAAAATGAATCTATTAACTCCGAAAGAGTGTCCGGAATTCAAAATGATGTGGTGATTTTTCATTTGCTGGTCAGGTCGCTGCACTATATTATTGTACAGCGATGCTGTACTGAAGCTCTTCCCATATTTGCATTGGTCAATTTCCACTGCCATTACAGTTGGCCTCACCATAAACTGCTGATCTCATGTTTTTCCACGCCGTTTTAGTCTCTTCCTTTTTTTTTTTAATTCTGATTACATGTTTAATGTATGACTCAGTTTAATGGTATGCCTAGCTTTGAGAGGTTTTAAAATTTTAAGGTAGGACAATTTTCTCATGAAACACATAAATTCACTCAACAAATTCTTATGGCCTGATTTTCTGCATTAGATTACATAGGTGTCAAATAAGCTCCACGTAGACTTTTAAAGAAGTGAGTGGTAAAGGATATCAGATTAGAAGTGTAGGAAATAAGATGGAAATGTAGGAGATTATTTGAATTTCTTAGTTATTAAATTAATAGGGGTGGTGGCTGAATATTCATTTCTTATATAACTTTCCTTGATTCAATGTCCATTAAAATGGATCGATTATTTGATGAACACTTTTGGTTTCTATTTTTAACCACTTATGGTATGAATTATCATAATTCCTATGCATTCAATACTTATGTATTCTACTGCAAACAAATAGGAGGGATGAGTTTCCGGGAGAGAATATTCCATATGCTGACCGGCTCCCAAAGTTCATACTGCAGAGATCCTCTTCTACTCAACACTGCAATATTAAAATATACGGCCCATCCACCCCACTAACCTTCTTAATTAAATGTTTCGTATAAAAAAAAAAGTCATTGCAAATCAATGACAAATCTACTACTTGCTTTATATTTACATATAGTTATTTATGCATTCATATATAATTATTATATT
This sequence comes from Camphora micrantha, assembly GCA_003546025.1. NCBI lineage: Eukaryota > Viridiplantae > Streptophyta > Magnoliopsida > Laurales > Lauraceae > Camphora > Camphora micrantha. The sequence goes on along the minus strand of QPKB01000004.1, from coordinate 26,442,677 downwards.
AAGGCTGAAATATTGCAGAATTGTGCAATACCATTATTTTAGACTTGCTGCTCCAACACAACCTTACTTGGGTCATTTTGGGTCTTTGTACATAAGTTCATGCATACCTTGAGGGTTCATATGTTTGGATAACGAGAGGGTTAATATTTCTTTAACAGTAATTATTGCATATGACTTGCAGAGAATTCAAGTAGAAGGCACAAAAATTACTTGAGAAGCAAAATACGTAGTTAGGGTAGTAAATGTAATGAGTCTTTTTTAATTAACATCTTTGCAAGTGTAAGAACAGAACCTTTACAAGACATACATCTAAAACACAAAAACCAATTAAACAACAAACAAATGTATTTATAACAATAGATGCTATCTAACTATAACAACAAACAAACACAAATTAAAAGGATGGAATTGAAGTCAAAAACTCAATTCCTATATATCATGCCGCGAATGCAAGAGAGATGTGCCTGAAGAAGTAGAAGAACCTGCAGTGATATTTGAAGCAGCAGTGAAATTCGAAGAAGCAGTGCCATCTGTAGCAGACGAAGTGTAAGAAAATGTGCACATATTCATCGGCGGGGCAAAATACATGGGCACAGGCATCTTAGATGGAAGAATTGGGAGTGGAGCTTCCAAATTAAGAACACTAATCACTTGCCTAATAGCAGGTCTAAAATTGTGATCAGGGTGAGCACACCATAGCCCCAAAACCATCAATCTCTCCATCTGTTCCTCATCAAATTCATTATTTAGTCTCTCGTCAGCGGCATCAAGAAGTTTCCCCCTTCCATAGAGCTCCCAAACCCATTCCACCATCCTAACCTTACTTGCTTCTGCCTTTGGCTCCACAGGCCTTCTCCCACATGCAATTTCCAAGGCTACAACTCCGAAGCTATAAACGTCAGACTCCTTACTCGCCTTTCCCGTTGTGACGCATTCTGGTGCCAAGTAACCCATGGTCCCTGCTAGCACTGTGGTCTGCGAGCCAAGTTCGTGATCCACAAGCCTAGCCAGGCCGAAATCACCGAGCTTTGTATTGAAGCCTGAGTCCAACATCAAATTGCTCGATTTGATATCTCTGTGGACCACGCATTGCTCCCATTCTTCGTGTAGATATAGCAACGCTGATGCCAATCCCATGGCGATTTTATACCTCAATGCCCATTGGAGCAAGCTTTGTCCTCCAAAGAGATGATGATCTAGACTCCCATTTGGCATGAATTCATAAACAAGAAGGAATTCACCGCGTTCATGGCACCAACCGAAGAGTCGAACTAGATTCCGGTGTCGCAATTGGCTGATGATCTTCACCTCAGAAACATACTCCTTCTTCCCTTGCTTGGAACCCCTTGACACTCTCTTAACCGCAACATTCGAGTTCAATTCACTCAGGAATCCTTTGTAAACACCTCCAAATCCACCTTCTCCAAGCTTGCCATCCTCTGAGAAATTGTTTGTTGCAAGGGATAGTTCACTGTAGGTGAATCTCTTAGGCCCTGTTCCTTTTACAAATTCATCATTCATGGACACGTCAAAGACATCATCTTCCTCCTCTGCAAATTTAAGACTTCTCCTCCTCAAACAAAACCAAGTCAGACAACCCAACCCAACAATCAAAACAGCCACACCAACAACCAGGCCTACTATCAATCCAGTCTTCTTCTTCTTCTCATCCGCATTCTCCAAAGTAGAATTAAAATCCCATGAAAGGATCTGATGTATCTCCACAAAGTTTCCCGTTGCTGCTGAAAACCCGATATAGATCCACTCTGGTAGGTAGTCCCTCAAATCCACAATATAGGACAGACTTGAATTCCCTCCAAAAATAGGATTTTCTGCGTATGTTAGAAAGACGCTGAGATTTCTTGTACTTGAATTATAACTTACCCATGCATTGGCAGTAGAACCTCTCTTGATGCTACTGCGCCATGTCATGTTAGCCCTCGAAACAATCGAATTGACGTTGATGCCAATATGATCTGCGCTCGGATCCCATCCGTCCATATAACTATCAAATTCAACAGCAACAAGTTGATTCCCTGTTGAATTCAAGGAGGAATTTGAACTGAACAGGCCTAATTGACCACCAGCCGAAGCCGGAGGTATGTATGAGCCATTGGCAGCAAGGAAGAAGGCAAGACCATCTCCGTAGTTTGATTGGTTGAGCGCGTTGATGATAAAGGAGAAGTGGGTGGTGAAGTCGGTGAGCCTTCGCGTCTGAGAGTCCCACAGGCGCACCGGTTGACTGTAGTAGGCTCGACCAACACTGCCGTTTATGGAGACGTCCCGTTGGTTCTTAGTGAGTTCGATGACTCGACCCGAGGAGAAGGCGTCTCCCTTATAGCCTATGTTGGGTGCGTTTGGCACAAACTCGGAGAAATTGAAGTAGAGTGAGTTAGCAGATGGGAGAAAAAAGAAAAGGATGACGATGGTGCATAAGAGATGGAGGGGCTTTTGACATGGGAGATGAGTTCTTGTGTTGCAGAAAACCATGGTTTGTAAGGGTTAGGTAGGAAGAGATGGAGGGGAGCTTTGTTGCAATACAGGCATTGATCAATGGTTAAGAGGTTACTCGGGTTTTAAATGACATGTGAATGATGATATAAGTTATTTCTATGTTATGTGATATATTCATGTGTTGACATATTCATATGTCGAAACGTGTTGACAAGGAGCTTTGTTTTGTGTTTTTTAACTAATAAGACGTGTCATTGTAGTTGTAATATTGTGATTGGTTTGAGTGGTCAAAAAGTCTTCTCTCTCTTATCTCTAAATATAAGATTGCATAGTATATTTGACAATTAACTAGTTAAGTGAAAATAACGTGAATTAAGATGAGAAATGATAAGGGGTCATATGAAAAGTATATTATTTTAAAATTCCTTCCAAATTTTTCGAAAAAAATGTAAAAAAAAATAACTTCCTTTAAAAAAAAAAAAAAAAAAAAACCACTTTTCTATACAAAAAGTTAAAAAAATTACATACCAAACAACTAAAAACAAAACACAATCATAACCCCTTATATTTTATTCTATCTTGATTTGGTGCTTCACCTCATCATGCTTTAATTCATCATACATCCAAACACGCAAAACGAGGGACATCAAGGTGTACAAGCTTGTCTTACTGATGGAGCCCATTGGAGTGAAATTTGGCTAGCATTAATAATAGTGAGACTGATTTTGACGGTGCGGATTAAGATAGGCCAGGCTCACCAAGGAGGCTGCAAATCGGATTAAGATAGGCTAGAAACTTTCTTTGGGTACACCTAGGGAAGAAATGGATCTGGTTTGGATCGGTTCCATGGTGTCCCTTGATGCATACTCAAATTACTGAAACAGGGTCGAACCAAAACCAGATAGAGGACCAAGGACCATATCTTGGGTGTAAACTCTTTGACTAAATCCAAATCCATACCCGGTTTTTATTTGGTCCATCCTGCAGACCCAAACCTGGACCCAGATCCAGTTCCATCACTAGTTGTTTCTGCTAATTTATGTAGTTTAGAATTTTGTCCATGTGGCAGCCTTATGTGGGATTAGATGATATATGGACAAATGTAAGAAATGTTTGTAACTAGATGAATGGTTCTTGTTTGTTGTGCTTGGACGTGGGGACTTAGCATTAGAAAAAGCAGAGCACTACCAAGTCAGGCCGCGACAAAGGAAGAGAAGAAATCAGAGGCATTGTCTTGGTCTAAACTCAGGATGGTAAGTAATTGTATCTGTCAAACATATGTGGAAGGCCAGTTGATTTCTTCTTAAATTCTAGTTCTCTATAATTTTAGTTCTGTATGGCGCAAGGTCGATTTTGTCAATTGTCTAATTAAAAACTAGGACGGGCCTAGATATTGCTCAGCACAGCCCAATCAGGCCCATGAACACCCCCAACTAGGGGTGTCAAAGGGTCCGGCTGCGCCGGGCCGGCCCTGTGGTTGTCTTTACCCTACCTTCAATATATATAGGGCATGGCTCGTGCATGACAAAGCCCTCGGAGGGAGTGTACTTACCCTACCCTTGAGGGCCAGGGTAAGGCTCCGGGCCTCAAAATAAGAAAAACCTTATTTAGTTTTTTTAACACTATTGCCAACTAACGAATGTCGACCAAGCTTTATTTTGTCTAACCTCTATTACAAAGGGACCACTAAGAGAACATTTGGAGAATAGATGTTGTTTCTAAAAACTTTCTTTTATCAGACAAAGTCATACGTGCTTTGATGACTTAGATTCTAAAAATACGGTTTTATTTATGTTGTCAAAGAAATAAAATGGTTAAAGATTGTACTCTATCGAACACCTTTCGCAGGAATTTTCACCTACCCAATCTGTACATAAGAGTTTTATAATTGAGAATTTTCAATGCATTTACATTTACCTACCTTTTATAAATTGGCATTAATTTCAATTTGATGCCAATCTAAGTATTAGGCATTGTTGGATCTCAATCACAAAAACAAATGAACTAAAAGAAATCACTATTAGTTTATACTTTAAAAAATTGAGAGGTATAATTATCGAACTAAAAGTATACTTGGATCACCACATATCCTTAAAGGTATGCACTTATAAACTACATTCAGAAATTGATTGGCATCTCAAATTACTCTATTGAAGAAAAAATGTGTCATTAACGAGAGTACACCCCTTTTGAATTAGCCATAATATATAAAAGTAATATAAAATGCTTAAATAAGAATCAATAAAACTAGAATGGATCGAATGTAACACTTTTTGCTTATGTATTAAGTATAATACATAACTTAAATAGTTAAATAGAAATGAAATAAGCCACGTGTATATGTGTATAAGTTTTTAGGGCATTTTGTAATGGGTATGGGGATATGACATTGCGTTCATATCGCGATTTTACTACTGCTATGGGGATGTTATATAGGCATTTTAGTATAGATTTATATTATCATCATCATCATCATCATCAAAGTCCTGTACTTATATTAATTTTAGCTTATTTTATAGGAAAACTCTCAAAACTCCACATTTTAAAAACTCCCCTTTTTGTTCCCATACTTTTTTAGGCTTTTAGGCCATGGAGCCCACCTTGAGTTAATCCAATCTTTTCATGCACACTTCCCTCCATGAATTGTCACAATTCCAAATTTGAAACTCACCCAACTTTTGCTCACTATTAGATTCAAAATAATGCCTCTAAGATCATTAAACTTTAGGGTCATATATCAAGGTTTTAGATGATCTAATGGAGTTTGAATTTAAAATTCCGGCAAGTCTTTCCATATATTTCAATCAAACGGCACTACATGGTTGTCATGTATAATAAAGGACTCCACAAGGAGGCAGATTTTTCGAGAAAACAAAAACTCCCCAGGAGCTTTCTAGCACTCTTCATGTATAATATAAAATATAAAATAAATAAAAAGTAGGAGGGCTGGAAATAGGGCTAGGCAGGGTTATAATGTCCAAGCCCAACCCCCAGATTTTAGGGAAAAATTGTACATGCCCATTCCTATGGCTTTTCTTTAGAAATAGAGGCCCACGTTTCAAGGTCTTTTTGACAGCCAGAGCCGAGCCGCTTTGTTGAGGCTAGATTGATAGGCATACCCTAACTTTGCGGGTTATTTATTGTAGGACCCCCGGTAGGAGTCTGGATCCTTTGTTTCGTAGAAATAGGAAGATACTGTTTCATTCGACCCTAAATCGCTAACTGTGTAAATGGAAACATAGAGAGCCATTCGGTCTTTCTAGTTAAGAGAGTTAGATTTCTGTGATCGTCAAGTGGGCCAGATAATTTCAGTGCCCCATCGCCACCATCTGATCGTTGTGCGCCTAGTTGGTCACTGCCGAAGAGTAGGGACATAGAAAAGGCGGCTCGATTATTTGATAATCTCTCTAACCCATCAATACGGCCTTTTTTTCATTTGGGGAAGAGAGGCGGAAGACGATCACATAAACTTGCAAATGATTGATATCGACCCTCGAACATATAGGTTTGGTGCAAGAGAAACTAAGAGAGCTTTTGGCATCGTGGCATTCGGATGTTCCCACGAGCTAAGGCTCTGGAAAACATATTTAGCATATGTAAATCACTATTCCGAATTTGGATCTCACTGGAAGGAATATCAAAATCTTAATCTTCTGGCATAAGAAAGTTGGAACAAAAAGACTTTTTTTTTTTTTTTTTTTTTAAGAATAACTTGTTGGCACAATTGTTTCTTACTTATCTCTTTCCTTTTAAAAAATGGCATTTAAAAACTCCAAGTCTTCTCATTTATCCTAAAGGTAAGCTCATGTTCACAATCTCAAAAAGGTAGCCCCACTTTATAATTCTAAAGGTGGGTCACATGGTCACAATAAAAAAAGGTGGGCCCATATTATAATGCTATCGTGGTAGGACCACATTATAAATCTTATAAATGTGGACCCTATCTTCTAATTTATTAAGTTGGGCATCACGTTGTAAATTCTAAAGGTGGGTCCCGTGTCCACAATTATAAAAAAAGGTGGTCCCACTTTATAATACTTAAAGGCGGGTCATATGGTCATAATCACAAAAGATGGAACCATATTGTAAATCCTCTGAATGTGGGGCCTACATTGTGAATCTTATGAATGTGGCCCCATGTTTGGATTTCTAGAGGTATGTAACACATTGTAATTTTTTAACGGTGGGTCTCATGTTCACAATTAACAAAAAAGATATCCCCACATTATAATTCCTATATAGGTGGGCCCATATTATAAATCTTATGAATGTGTTGTCCCATGTTCTAATTTCTAAAGGTGGGCACCACATAGTAATTTCTAAAGCTGGGTTATTTGTCTACAATCACAAAAAATGTGGCTCCACTTTGTAATTCATAAATATAAGTTACATGGTCATGAACATAAAAGGTGAACCCACATTGTAAATCCCAAGAATATGGGCCCCATATTCTAATTTCTAAATGGAATACCATGTTGTTATTTCTAAAGGTGGGTCACATATTTACATTCACAAAAGATGGCTCTACATTATAATTCCTATAAGGGTAGGCTGACAGTGTAAATCCTATAAATATTGGTTCCATGTTATAATTTTTAAAGGTTTGTATCACATTGTAATTTCTACATGTGGGTCCCATATAGGATAATAATCTAGTACATAAATAATAAAAGGTGGGTCCTACATTGCAAATCCTATCTAAGCTATTTTGAGCAAAACTTTTATAATATTACCAAACAAGTTCTGTACAATATATTCTAATTTAATATAATTTTGCAAAAAAGTTAAACAAAACAACCTTATCCGAGCATAAAATTGGAAACAACACCAAAACTAACTATGTGAAACAAGCCCTAAAGTGACCTTTTTGGTATAGGGCCCATCTAACATGTTTTTTTTTTTTTTTTTTTGTAAAATCATTTTTTTAAGGTTTTCCTAGATAGTCATCTCCGTCTGAAATTGAAAACAGCTAAAATGTTCGTTGCCGGGAAAACCAAGGAAGGAGGAAGAGAGGGAAGGGAAGGGAAGGTACCTGATAATCAATCTTCGTTCGTTGCTCGCCGCTGAGCACTCTTTTCTCCTCTCCGCCATTCCTCTCATTCCCTCTCCTCCTCCCTATCTGCCCCCTTTGTCGTTGTTGTCTCGCTATCATTGGGGCGAAACGCCCTACGTATCGAAGCATGGGCGGACATACCTTGTAATGATATGGGGCGACCGTCCCATGTCGGATCTTGAAATTCCAAAGAGGTGAATGGGCTCTTGAACCATGCCCCACATAAGCCTAAACGATTGCCCCATATGTCTTATGTTTAAACCTTCGTCTCCTTTTCTCTGCCTAAAAAAGCTCTTCTTTTGACCCTTTTTCTCTCCTAGTTTCTCTTACCGTCTTTGCATTGCTTCATCAGTTTCTTCTTTTTTTCGATCACTTGCTAACTATCCAAATCTTAAGAAGTCCCTCTCGATCCAATCAAGCTCAATTTCCTTTTCGCGTTTTCCCTCTTGGATGATTTAGTGTTGAAAATCAATTATTTCTTTATTTTTCCATAACCCATGGCAAAAAGATAATCAGGACTTTTGTATGTTTCTTCTTGCACTTTCATTATGATTTCAGACACTTATCTAACATTTTCTTTTGTTCATTTGCAATATTACTCATGTCGTCCTTGCAATTCATGTCTATTGATTCTTATGTGGATGGAAGAGATTTGAATTTGTAGGTTTTATGTATACACTATTAGATTTAAAGAAATCAAAATTGGATCTTGTGTGAATTGTATTTCTTATTGACCATATGCCATTGGATTTACGATTTGCTTAGATTACTATTGTATCATGTTGTGCCTTATTGTTACATCTATTGGCTAGTTTTTACAATTATGTTGTCCATCTTGTATTCTTGTTTCTGGGAAAGATAGTGATGTTGTTGATATTTTGACTAAGGGCATTGTTTTTTCAATTGACCATTATCAGCTCCACCCAAGCGAAAATTCTGGATCCGCCACTGTATCGAAGACGAAGAAATCCCCATTTGAGTTTTGGTTCCGAACGTGAAAACACCCTTACCCTTTTGGGTTCTTCAATTGTGTTTTTCAGCTTTTTATCTTTGGGGCCGTGACTTGTCTTTAGACTTTGGCTTCAAAGAGGCCTGCTTATTAATACTTATAAAACAATTAAAATACGTCCTACCTTCTCTTTTTTTTTCTGTTTTTATGACGGAGGGTGTCCAAGCTCTTTTGGGTCATAATAATCCCTACAGCCCTAAGGGAGCCAAGAGATAACTAAAATATCTTACCAAAAAGAAACTTTCCTTAGACTTTGTTGAGATAACAATGGCCCCCAAATATAGACCAAAAACGCCTTGAGCAGGGATATTGCCCTTTTTTCTTTTTTTTTTTTTTTTTTTTTTTTTTTTTTTTTTTTTTTTTTTTTTTTTTTTTTTTTTGCTGGGCTGGATATCGCAGTTCACGAAAGAGAAACAAGCGGGATATAAGAAGATAACATGAGTACCAAGAACAAAAAAAGTAAGAAGAAGAAACAAGCGGGATATAAGAAGATAACATGAGTACCAAAATAAGTAGCTAGTTAGGCTAGTCTTTTTCCTATTTTTTCTCCTGTTGACACCTTTGGAAGTGTAAGAACATAATCTATACGAGACATTATACATCTAAAACACATAACGAGAATAAGATGCTATATAATTATAACAACAAAGGAAAATCAATTCGAAGGGTGGAATTGACGTCTAAAACTCAATTCCTACATCGGTTTGGCGCGAGTGCAAGAGAACTGTAGCTGAGGAATTTGAAGAAGTACCACTTTGATTTGAAGCAGTGAAATTCGAAGAAGTGGTGTCATTTGTAGCAGAAGATGTATAAGAAAATGTGCACGTATTCATTGGCGGGGCGAAATACATGGCCACAGGCATCTTAGATGGAAGACCAGGGAGTGGAGCTCCAAATTAAGAGCATTGATCACTTGTCTTATAGAAGGTCTTGAATTGTGATCAGGGTGAGCACACCATAGCCCCAAAACCATCAATCTCTCCATCTGTTGCTCATCAAATTCATTATTTAGCCTCTCGTCTGCAGCATCAAGAAGTTTCCCTCTTCCATAGAGCTCCCAAACCCATTCCACCATCCTAACCTTATTTGCTTCTGCCTTAGGCTCCACAGGCCTTCTCCCACATGCAATTTCCAAGGCTACAACTCCGAAGCTATAAACGTCAGACTCCTTACTCGCCTTTCCTGTTGTGACGCATTCTGGTGCCAAGTAGCCCATGGTCCCTGCTAGCACTGTGGTCTGCGATCCAAGTTCATGATCCACAAGCCTGGCCAGACCAAAATCCCCAAGCTTTGCATTGAAGCCTGAGTCCAACATCACATTGCTAGATTTGATATCTCTGTGGACCACGCACTGCTCCCATTCTTCATGTAGATATAGCAATGCTGATGCCAATCCCATGGCAATTTTGTACCTCAATGCCCATGGGAGCAGAGCTTTTCCTCCAAAAAGATGAGAATCCAGACTCCCATTTGGCATGAACTCATAAACAAGAAGTAAGTCACCGCGTTCGTGGCACCAACCGAGAAGTTGGACTAGATTCCGGTGTCGCACTTGGCTAATGATCTTCACCTCTGAAACATACTCCTTCTTCCCTTGGTTAGAACTCCTTGAGACTTTCTTAACCGCGAGATTCAAGTTCAATTCGCTCGAGAATCCCTTGTAAACACCTCCAAATCCACCCTCCCCAAGCTTGCCGTCCTCTGAGAAATTGTTTGTTGCAAGGGATAATTCATTGTAGGTGAATCTCTTAGGCCCAGTTCCTTTTACAAACTCATCATTCATGGACACATCAAAGTCATCATCTTCCCTTTTTTTCAGGTTTATGGCTTCTCCACCAAAAACCAAACCAAATCAGACAACCCAACCCAACAATCAAAACAGCCACACCAACAACCAGGCCTACTATCAATCCAGTCTTCTTCTTCGCATCCGCAATCTCCAAAGTAGAATTAAATTCCCATGAAAGGATCTGATGTAGCTCCGGATATTTTCCTGTTGCTGCCGAAAACCCTATATAAATCCACTCCGGTAATACTTCCCTCAAATCGACCATATAAAACAGACTTGAATTCCTTCCGTAAACTGGATTTTTCGCGTAAGTTAGAAAGACACTAAGATTTTTTGTATTAGAATCATAAGTCACCCATGCATTGGCTTTTGCACCAGTCTTGATGCTATTGCGCCATGTAATGTTGGCCTTCGAAACAATCGAATTGACGTCGATGCCAATATGATCTTCACTTGGATCCCAGTCATTCATATAACTATCAAATTCAACAGCAACAAGTTGGTTCTCTGTCGAATTCGGACTGAATAGACCCAATTCACCACCGCCCGAACCGGGAGGTATGTATGAGCCGTTGGCAGCAAGGAAGAAGGCAAGACCCTCTCCGTAGCTTGATTGGTTGAGCGCGTTGATGATAAAGGAGAAGTGGGTGGTGAAGTCGGTGAGCCTTCGCGTCCGAGAATCCCACAGGCGCACCGGTTGACTGTAGAAGGCTCGACCAAGACTATCGTCTATGGAGGCGTCCCGTTGGTTCTTAGTGAGTTCCATGACTTGGCCCGAGGAGAAGGCATTGCCCTCATAGCCTATGTTGGGTGCGTTTGGCACGAACTCGGAGAAATTGAAGTAGAGTGAGTTAGCAGATGGGAGGAAAAAGAAAAGGATGACGATGGTGGGGGCTGATAGGAAGAGATGGAGGGCTTTTTGACATGGGAGATGAGTTCTTGAGTTGCAGAAAACCATGGTTTTGTGAGGATTAGGGAGAAGGAGATGGAGGGGAGAGAGGCATTGAAATGTTGAAAGGATACTTGGGGTTCTAAATGACATTAAAATATGTGATAATAAGCTATTTGATGAGATTTTTTATTTTATTTTTTCTACTTAAGGTTCTTCATCCTTTGGGCTGGACTAATCCCTCCGAGCCCAGAGGGAAGCCAGGTAAACAACCCGTTGCCTCAAGTGGGTGACATTAGTGGACTCAACATTCGATTCCTACAAAAGGGAAACCGGGGGTCGGTTACCAAAATCTCTAACTCCGAAAGAGGGAGAACCGTTGATGAGATGAAGAGCTTCCTTGTGAGAAATATGATGATTGGGTTGAAAGCTCAACTAGGGAAGAAATGGATTGGGTGTGGGCCGGTTCCATGGTGTACTTTGAGGCAAATTCAAATTACTGAAAGGTAGGTGGGCCCAAATCCGAATAGAGGGCCAAGTCCCTGTTCTAAAATTGAGACCCGGAAACTGATATACATTTCTGATATACAGTGGTGGCAGTTTACCCTGGTCTTAGTCCTTGTGTGTAAACGTTGTGTATCTAAATCCAGACCTGAATTTTTTTAGGTCCATCCAGCGGACCCAAACCTGGACCTGGCTCCAACAATTGAACCCATATGTAATTATTGTGTCAGATCATTTAGGGCCTGACAAGTATGAAGGAGCATTTAGAAATTCCAATATATCTAAAAAAATTTAAAATACTCTATAGAGGAATTCCCTTAGGTCACGTCTGAAAACTATAAATCTTCATGGAGAAGATTTTCGATTTTCCTAAAGTTACGAAAAATCGATGTCTGGCAATTGTTAATTCTTGATGATTTGGATGAATGAAAGTCTTCATTTGTTAAGGTTTTCAGATCCGACTACCCCCCATAAGATTTGAAAATCTTCGTTTATATGAATTTGCACACCGAATTCCCATTTTTATCAACTATATATATGCATTGATACACACTAATATTAAGTAAAATTCTCAGGTACACAAATCCTCAGTGAAGAACTCTCGTTTTAGTGATAGTGAAGAATCATCGTATCTACGGATTCCTCTATTGGTACCAAACGGTGCTATTAATTCCAATATAGAAACAGCCGGACGAAACACCTTTATCCCTTGTTGTTTCTGCTAATGTATGTAAGCTTGAGTTCAGTCGATGTAGGAATAGATGAAAAAAGGACAAATGTAAGAAACGCTTTAACTAGATGACTGGGTCAGTCCTGACTCCTGAGTCCTGTCTGTTGTGCTTGGACGGGGAACCTTAGCATTAGAAAAACCATAGCACTACCAATGCAGGCCACAAATAGCTAGAAGAAGAGAAGAAATCAAAGGCATTGTCTTGGTCTAGACTACGGATATAGTAGCAAGTCACTGTCAAAAACATGGAAGGCCAGTTGATTTCTTCCTAAATTCCAGTTCTGTATACGCTGCAAGGTCGATGTTCTCAATGAAAATCTTAGGATTTTGAGTGTCATATTTACCGAAGGACTCCCGGTGGCTAGGACAAATGTCATTGTGGGCTTCAACTTCTAAACTAGTAGAAAGTCATGCTGACGCAGCATGACAAAGGAGTTGAATTCAGTGGAGCTCATCTAATGAAAATCGGAGCCATTCAGAATTAACGTCTGCCCTGTTTATGAGATATATATATATATATATCCTCAAATTTAAATCTAGAATGAGTTAGTCGTCCATAAACTTGAGACTATCATTGATAACTTGTAGGAATAAAATTTGAAAAGATCCCATAAACTGGGCAGGCACTTATTTTGACTTGGATTTTTATGGGTCGGTACTGGGTACCCACCATAGGTTCCACCACTTGAACTCACAACCACCACTAACACTCACAAGTAGCATGTGGTGGATCACTCTAAGAATGTAAATGGATATCTAATTATCTAAAAGTTCCGACACATAAAAAAAATGGATTTGAAACTTGTTTTAGGTTCCAAATTATAAATATCTCTAGATTCAAACCCAATTTAACTTCCAGTTGCTAAACAGGTTTGGGTTCAGTTCCAAATCCATGCAACTTCTAAACCCTGGATTCGGGATCCATAAAATTGGCAGTCTCTCTCCGGCGATGAGTAACTAACCTAAAGATAGCAATCGCCCTCTTCTCCACTTTTGGAATCATGATCATGTTTAAAGATTTTTTTTTTTTTTTTTGAAATCTTCTTGAATCCAGATTTAGTGAATGATTCATACATTTCTTGGCTGAAAGAGTTTGGATATGCATTTTTAAGAAGAGGGTTTCTTGACTTTGTATAAGCTAATGTCCAAACCTTCATGCAACAAACTATATATCAGTTCTAAAAATGTTGAGATTTATTAGTTGTAGGAGGTAGACTCTGTTACTGAGCCGAATGGTATTCCTTTTTGACTTGTTGGGTCAAATGATATCTCTATTCAGTAATAAAATAAAATGAAATAAAATAAAAAGGATTTTATCGGAAAAAATACTTAATGCACACATGTGACCCGATCAAGCACTTTACATGTTTAGTGCACCAATTAGAGCAATTGGGCCGAAAAATCCTTCTTTTTTTTTTTACCAATTTGACATGTGGTTGGTGCCGATCTTAATTTAAACTACCTAAGGTCGGTGCCGATCTTATTGTGTGTGAAAAAAATAAAAAACTTGCGTCGGCACCGACCTTACTCTTAACTAGCTAGTAAGGTCGGTACTGACCCGGTATCAAAATTATGATAAGAAAGTTACAACTTTTTGCCAAAAAAATTTAATAACCTACGTAACCTGTAGTAAATTCAAGAAAGACAGGTACGTACTTATAGCAAGTGACTTGCATGAGATTGCAATTCCATACAAGCTTATTATGTAAAAAACATCCTAACATTATCCACACATTCTTCAAATCAAGGATAATTTCAACACATAAACATACCCTGTACAAAGACTATCATTGCCATTTAATAAACTTTATGTAAACATTGTTCACATACAACCCCAAAACATCACATCAAGTGTTATGTATGTCTTCAATTTTATGTATGGAAGGAAGAAGGAGAGAGTTCTTTCATGCAAATTGAAGAAGGAATGATCAATGGCTGGTCTTGGTTTTGTTTTAAAAGGACATTTTCTCAATTTTATGAGAAAACCTAGTTTCTTTCCTCTATTTCCAATTTAAGCCAAATGGTGACCAACTTAACTAATTTGAGGTTCAATGAAGTGGAGTCAAATACGAAAATTGGCGTACTCATTGAGATGCAATGCAATGACATCAAGATGACATGCAAATGATGAAAAATTAGAAAATCTAAAATTATGGAAAAATCCTTTGATCTATCTAATCGAGTCAAACCCGATTCAAACTACCTACCCAAGACCCAAGGTCCAATCCCATAGACCCACCAAGACTAACTAAGATTAAAATAACTTAATTTTCTAATTAAATACAATTGATTTAATAAAATGTGATTAATTAGCAATAACCAAGATTAAATCGGTTCGGGGTGTTGCACTGATTGCATAATTTGAGGGTTCATATATTTAGATAATTGAGATACCTTAATGTTCTTTTAACAGTGAGTACTTATTGCATATGACTTGCAGATAATCGGAGTAGAAGGTAAAAAACCCAGTAGTTATTACAAATATTAAGCGAAATCAAGTAGCAGAATTAGTAGTTAGGGTAGTAAATGTTATCAGGTCTCTTTTTTTTTTTTTTTTTTTTTTTTTTTTTTTTTTTTTTTTTTTTTTCATTTACAACTTTGGAAGTGTAAGAACATAATCCATACAAGACATACATCATCTTATTACAATAAACGACACTCAATTAGAAGGGTGGAATTGAAGTGGAAAACTCAATTCCTACATCAGTTTGGCGGGAATGCAAGAGAGCTGTAGCTGAAGAATTTGAAGAACCAGTGAGATATGAATTGTCAGTGAAATTCGAAGAAGAGCCATTTGTAGCAGACGGTGAATAAGAAAATGTGTGCACATTCGTCGTTGGGGCGAAATACATGGCTACAGGCATCTTGGATGGAAGACTAGGGAGTGGAACTTCCAATTCAAGAACATTAATCGCTTGTCTTATAGAAGGTCTTAAATTGTGATCAGGGTGAGCACACCACAGCCCCAGAACCATCAATCTCTCCATCTGTTGCTCATCAAATTCGTTATTTAGCCTCTCGTCTGCAGCATCAAGAAGTTTCCCCCTTCCATAGAGCTCCCAAACCCATTCCACCATCCTAACCTTACTTGCTTCTGCCTTAGGCTCCACAGGCCTTCTCCCACATGCAATTTCCAAGGCTACAACTCCAAAGCTATAAACGTCCGACTCCTTACTCGCCTTTCCGGTTGTGATACATTCTGGTGCCAAGTAGCCCATGGTCCCTGCTAGCACTGTGGTCTGCGAGCCAAGTTCATGATCCACAAGCCTAGCCAGGCCAAAATCCCCAAGCTTTGCATTGAAGCCTGAGTCCAACATCACATTGCTGGTCTTGATATCTTTGTGGACCACGCATTGCTCCCATTCTTCGTGTAGATATAGCAATGCTGATGCCAATCCCATGGCGATTTTATACCTCAACGACCATCGGAGCAACCTTTTTCCTCGAAAGAGATGAGAATCTAGACTCCCATTTGGCATGAACTCATAAACAAGAAGGAAGTAATCACCGCGCACATGGCACAAACCAAGAGTTGAACTAGATTCCGGTGTCGCAATTGGCTAATGATCTTCACCTCGGAAACAAACTCCTTCTTCCCTTGTTTAGAACCCTTTGAAACTCTCTTAACTGCGACATTCGAGTTCAATTCGCTCAAGAACCCCTTGTAAACACGTCCAAATCCACCCTCCCCAAGCTTACCATCCTCTTAGAAATTGTTTGTTGCAAGGGCTAGTTCATTGTAGGTGAATCTCTTAGTCTTAGGCCCAGTTCCTTGGCATTTCCTCGAACCAAACCAAATCAGACCACCCAACCCAACAATCGAAACAGCCCCACAAAAAAGTACCAGGCCTAATGCCGAGCCGGTCCTTTCTGGCGCAATGGCGGGCTGATCTCGACCACCGTCAGTAATCTTCTCCAATGTAGAATTAAAGTCCCATGAAAGAATTTGGTGTATCTCCACAAACCTTCCTGTTGACGCTGAAAACCCAATATAAATCCACTCTGGAAGTACTTGGCTCAAATCCACAATATAGTACAGACTCGAATTCCCTCCAAAAATTGGATTTTTTTCATAAGTTAAAAACACACTTAGGTTCTTAGTACTAGAATGATAACTCACCCATGCATTGGCGGTAGCACCATTCTTGATGCTACTGCGCCATGTCACGCTGGCCTTCGAAACAATCGACAAAATATTGGTCCTGTATAGAGCCTAAGAGACACTTCACAGCCAGCCAAACAAGAAAGCCATAAAAGTTAGGAACCCTTCCTTTGCAGAATTTCTACATTTATGACAGTTTTAACAATGAAGAAGAGTCCCATGCCATAGTTCAATGGTCCAATCACAACAGGCCCTCACCTAACTAGATAATTTTAGGGACAAGATATTGACAGTTGATATGAATGTTGATGACTGATCTCATTCCAAGTAACTTTTAGACTGGGATCTCATAAAGCACACCACAGCGCAGGCACTATCAAAGAGTCTTACCGTTCTCACACATCATATTTTATACCCAAACCTCATGTCCACAGCTGATAAAGACGCCTTACCTCAGTAGTTAAGTGCAGCAGTTCTCACCTGGCCGCCCAAGGTTCGAACCACGGACATACCACCTTCTCTCACCCAAGGGCTTCTTCCCTCCCGATGTCTCCTTCCCTCACCCAAGGGCTTCTTCCCTCCCGATGTCTCCTTCCCTCACCCAAGGGCTCTCCCACTACCGTGGGTTCGATGGATCCCCAACCCCTTAGCAGCTGAGATACCAAAAAAAAAAAAACTAGTGCCAACAGCTTTAGCCTTTAAGTAGCCTTCCATTTCTATTAAGCTTCCAAATCTACTCTACCAACCTCACTATTGACTTATCTTGGATGGCTTCCACCCGCATCCAGTCTAAATCAATCAAGAACCCCGTGTAAACATCTCTAAATCCCCATTCCCCAACTTCTCTATGAGAAGTTGGTTACTTGCTGTAACCAACTCTTCATGTGAAAACCTCTTAGGCCGTGTCCCTCCTTCAAAGACATCATCTCTTGATGTGAGGTTGACCTCTTCTATAGCTTGCATTCATCTACTACCATTCCTATTCATTACCATTACCCAACCTACACAGACCCCCAAAAAAAATTCATAGTACATTTTTATAAATTGGTTGTTTTGTTTTTCATTAAGAATACTTTGCTATTTATAGAATACAATAAAGATCATTAACTTAAACTAAGAAAATAGGCAAATCAATATAGAGAGAAAACCTAATCACTTCATGAAATATAATCTAACCTGATCATAATCTAAGATAATACGAAATCATAATATATCCAACCTTTTTAATATGAAATATTCTCCATCAGCTCCTCCTATGAATGCACTGACAAAAAATACCAAACCCATTGTCACGCCCCAATTCCGGATCCCGAGTTTACCGGCACGGTCCCCGAATTTGGCGCACGACCTCCCGAATGAACCGGGAGTTTCCAGGATCATAGGTCCACAGTGAGGTTTAACTAAAAACTTTTCCAACAATATCCATAAGAACAGTTAAGTGCGAGAGCAAATAAATAAAGAATATGGGTAAGCAATATGTCAAATATAATGGGTGCAAGTTCATGCTAATCTCAAAGTGGAAATATAAAGGTGAACATATCATGAATAATCCCCCAACATCACACAAATGGCAATCAAACCCAAAAATGAAATCACTCAACCCCCTGCTCAGGCTCTCCATTATCGGGCATGGCCACAAGGTCGCCCAAATCCCACCCGTACTCATCAACTAATGGCGCCTCGAGGAACACCTCATCCTCTAAGGCAATAGGGTCGGTAATGATACCTAAGCACTAAATAGTGGGTCAGATCCAAAGGACCTGGCGGCACAGTACACTAATAACGTAGTATGGATGCATCAAAAGGAGATAATGACATCAATAAGATTAATGGAGTAACAATGGTACAAATGCTAAGAAAATCGTGCAATAATGGAACAACATGGGTCAATATAAAGGAACTAGCTAAATCATCCATCTATTCAATATGGCACATCCACATAGGCTAGTACCGCGGGAAATTAAGATGATGTCCTCATGTACTACATTCGAGTGGCAATGGGAAAATGCACGGGATCACAACACAACCGTATCGATATTACCGGAGTCTGTCCGTCGTATGATGGTATCGTGTAGTGTCGTGTGATAGATACCCCTAATGGCGTACATCCACCTTACTAGCTCATCACGATGGCCTTTCTATATAGATAGTTCTTACCAAGGGTGATCAGTGCGAAGACTAAGCTAAGATAAACCAAGTGGATGTTTTAAGGCGACTATAAGGAACCACATATACAGGTCAGTGTCTGGCTAGGCTACCATTGCGTGAGCAATGTCTCATCGGTCCATACAATGTCCAGTATCATGGTCCAATCCATATTACAGTCCATGTAAACCATATAATCCATCATCATATCCATATCCATATCAATCATAATTATCAATCCATATAAGTTCAAATCATATTCCATCCTCAATTGGGTACCCAATCCTTATGATCCATCCATCTACTCCGTGGTCATCATATCCATCCATCCATTAGGCCATATAATAGCATGCCTAGCCACAGACACGGGTCAAATGTACTCCATGCATAGTCAAGGTCACCTCTAGGTCAACCCTAGGCCAAGGTCCTCATTTCCATTTATTAATCAGGTTGACAATGAATATAACAGTAGTGACACTAATGAAAGAGCATGAAGGATATATGAATCCAACATCCATCAAGAAAGGAATATATCCAGGTAATCCATTCTAGATCCAAGCCACACATTCAAGTGTAGGGTCCCACTTCACCAAACAGTGATTAAAAATGGTTTCAGATGCATATTAATTAGTAATTTGGTGCTCTAAAGGTAAAGGCACCCAAGACCCTTTTCCAAGCATCCATTCGGTTCCATTTCCACAACCCTAGACCCTACTTTAGGTGGCTACATGGGTCAAAGGTTAAGCTCAGCCCTTCACTCATGCTTAGTCCACTCATCTCAGTCCAAATGGAAGGTCAATGGGGCCCACAATGGTTACATTACAAAAGCAACAGGTTCTGGAAATTCTGCTCGCAGTGTATTCGGATGAGTGAAGTGTCGAGCAACCCAAACAGCAGATATCCTCGCTCGAGCAAAGTGTCGTATTCTTCGCTTGAACGAACGTCCAGAGGGTCCCCTCGCTCGAGCGAGCAGACCATCTAAGAGCTCCCTTGTCCCAACGAGCCTGCTCGCTTGAGCGAGATGTACTCTCGCTCGAGCAAACAAACAACCTGGGGGGCATGGGTTACAACGAGCCTCCTTGCTCAGGTGAACTGTATGCTCACTTGAGCGAGAATTTTTCAGATTATGTTCTCAACTACTTCGCTCGATTTCCATTCAAAACCCATCAATCTCATTCCAAATCATCACAAAACCATCTCCAAACGTAAAATCTCATCATCTACTACAAATTCATGATCCATGGGCTATTGATCTTCCAAATGGGAGATCCCATCCATCAATAGCCAACAATCTATAAACAAGAGCTTAAAGAGATAGATCTACACATCAAGACATCCATAGAATAGAAATTGACATAATTCAAAGGAAGAGAACATGCATTATATGCTAAAAGGTATATTGTGCTTGACGTTGGTCCAACTGAGGGTTCCTTTGCTTGATCTTCAAGATCCAAGCTCCAAAATCACAAATCCAAGCTCTAAGGGTCTCCAATCTCTCAAACGGCCCACCAATCTCAGATCTACAAAGATCTAAGTCTCCTACACCCAAATTCCATGGAGAAAATGCATAAAGAAGGAGAATTCTACGAGAAGGAGAGATAGATCTAGAAGGAATGGAGCTAGGGAAGGAAACTCACATTATTTAGAAGAGAAGAAGAAGATCTAGCTGATGGAAGGAGTCCTCTAGCTTGTAGATGGTTGTAGCTTGGAGAGATGCCTTGTTCTTTGATGGTGAAAACCCTAGATCTAGGAATTCTCTTTGATGGAGGAAGGAAAGATGGAGGGAATTTGAAATGGAAGAAGAACAGAGAAATGAGAGGGAAATGAGAGAAGAGAGAGATGATCGTTTGAGATGGGGGAGATGGATTTGTTATATAGGCTTTGTCTTGGAAAATGAATAAAATGCCCTCCTTAAGCAGCTGGGTCAATAAAGGGACAAAAGGGTATTTAGGGTATTTGAGGTTTATTTGCACAAATCTCCAAAAGAAACCCTCCTAAAACTTAGAAATTACATCTAAGGGCCTCTAACCATCTAACTAACTCTACTAAAATACATCTAACTCCCTAACAATCCTATAAATCTCAAAAGATCCTAAATCCTATAAACTATGCCTAATTCCAAGGAAAAGACTAAACTATCCTCGCTAGCCCCTACTAATTAGCCTAAATATAGTTAATATATTATAATGAATTATAATGAGGGCCCACAAGTGGGCGGGGCCTCACATCCACCACCCATATCATCTTCTCTGCTTGAGTAAATCTCCCAAACTATGCAGCAACAATGGCTCTGTAGTACTGTGCAAGCTATGATTCCAGCTCATGCATGCAAGGAAGTAAATGATTTGATACTGGTTCCCACACATACGACTGAAGGGTACCTACCATTCAGGGTTCACAAAATTCTCAAAATATGACTGCGACAAAATGGTTCTTAGAGACATGTTTTATGGGGGAAGTTGCA
Source organism: Camphora micrantha (assembly GCA_003546025.1). Lineage (NCBI taxonomy): Eukaryota > Viridiplantae > Streptophyta > Magnoliopsida > Laurales > Lauraceae > Camphora > Camphora micrantha. Next base: position 26,421,538 of record QPKB01000004.1, on the reverse strand, counting down.
TTGGCCTTAAAATCCACATGCCGAGTTCGCTGGGTTATAAAAATCAGCAGGGGCAAGAAAGAGGGTGAGACCATCACTGTAGGCACAGCAAAAGTTAGTGTGTCAGTGGTAAAAGAGAAATGGGTGATGAAGTCTAAGGTTTTGGGTGAAAGAATCAGAAAGCCAGACATGTTTGACAAAGGTCAGTTGATCGATACGGGCCAAAATATAGACTCGGTTGCATTGGATGGAATCAATGAAATTCAAAGCATCACCCTCTTATGGAATTCCGGATCCAGTTGTATCAAAGTGAGGAAAATTGGAAAGAAAAAACATGAGAAGCTCCACAATTCCAGATAAGAGTGTATGCTACATTGCAAATGTTTATACAACTTACTCTATTCATTTAGACAAAAAAAAGATAGACAAACTTGCAGAAGCATTTCAACTGGCCTGGTTCCTTGTCAAGGATTGGTATATTGTTATGAGAATGCGTTTGCAACTTAGGTGAAAAGATATAGAAACTAATGCACTACGTATACTGTCGGTAGCACCACCAGTGCTGCAAGAGCGGGCACTTGCTTTCTACGGGATTAGAGCATCAAGATAAAATGTCTGGCTTGTGATTTATATTGATTGAAGGAGTCACCATTATCAAACTCAGATGAATCAGAAATTATGTCAAATATTGAGTGTTTCTTTATGTGACCTGTTAAACACTGGTTAAAGAGGTAGGGTTATGGTTATCAAAAAGAAAGGTAGGGTTAAGTGTAGAAAGTCAACCACGTTGTGTTCCCTCTCTTGCCTGTTTATCCTTTGTACAAAAGCGCATGGCTTAAAGAGGTAGTGTCATGTGCATCAAATGAATGAAGAGTTGAGTGAGCTTGGGACTTGATGATGTGGGGTCAAACATCAGATCCAGTGATGTAGGTATAGTTACTTGGTTAGGATCCTAGTAGACCTTCGAGTTCAATGGAGAGTTCTAATTAGGTGAGTGACGCATAGAAGATGGGCTTTAGAGGGTTTTGATGGATCGATAAACTTAACTGTACAACAATCGAAGGATTTTTTCTTATCAATCTTGTAGGAATATTACACAAATGATGCCTGTTAAATCATCATCTGGAATGGAGGTATGGATCTTTGATAATTGCATACAAGGGTTAATCTGGTACGATCAAGTAGCCCATAGGTTTTTAAACATTTCATGGAAAAATACATAGTAATTTCATAGCAAAAACATAATAATAATAATTACAGAAAGATGAGCAATTTACAAGTAAGCTAAATGTAAACAATCTATCTGCCACTGCAGATCAGCTGCAGATATAATCCTCTTTCTGTGGAACAGCTAGTGTAGAAAACAATCTAATTTTTGTTTCTTTTTCTGCCTGCTTGTAGACTGCATACGACACAAACCAGCTCCACTCATAAAACTTCAATTTAGAAGAAGAAAAAGAAAAAGAAAATAAAGAAAAGGAAAAGGTTGGTGGGGCCCTGATGGACTAGCTCCGAAAATCAGGTTTCATGGATGATCCTCTACTAATAAATTTTCCTTTTTCTCCCTCAAGTTCAGATGCAGGATTGTCACATAAACCTAAGTGTTGGACCAATTAAAATCAAAAGTGTAGAAAAAAAGCATTTATTTTAGAATTAACTGAAATGTAATGAATAAGATGTAAGAAACCATATACCAACCTAAAAGCCCAACCCAAAAGCTTAAGCTTTTAGGTTGGTATATGGTTTCTTACATAGTATCAGAGCGGGTTTCGATCCCGTCGATCTTGTGTAGCCCACGTGGCTCTTGTCGTTCTTGTCTAGCCCACGTGGCAAGCCCGTTCATGAAATCCATTGGTGGAGAGTGTTGGGAAGTCCCACATCCTACATCGCCCAAGTCCTCAGTTGGACAGGACTTTATATACTTGTTTGGGCCTTCCACCCATCAGCTTAAGCTTTTAGGTTGGTTTATGCTTTCTTACATAAGAGATAGAATTAGAAAAATTACCACCCTTGAATTCTAAACTTGAAAGTAGAGCTTCACACTAAAAATAGAAATCAGGGAGGGGAGAAGAAGATACAAACAACAAATTTCAGGCAAAACAGAAAAAAAACAATTCTAGACAACTGTAATCAAGTACAATGATATCCGATTACTGCATTGAATCTCATATTTTGGTAAACATGAATTCATTTATGTAAGTTGAATAATTAGTGAACATCATTTCCAATTGTTGCAGACCTACAAAAACAAGATACAAAGCCTGAAGTAAGAAAGAAGTACCCAACCTGTCCATCACGTCATTGCTATTGATGGCTATCAGGTCTTCTTTGGATAAACATTGACCCAATTAGAATGGCGATCCCTGTTATTGAAATTGTGAAAAGAATACATCTCTTAGATGAATTGCATCCTGGCCTTCTGGGAACACCTTGTTCTCTCTGAGGGATACTCCAATTCCTTTGAAATCCAATGGTCAGTGGATTGTAAGCAAGATAAAAAGGTTGTTCATTGTAACTACTAAAACAAACAACAATGTAGAAAAAACTCTGTGCAACTACTAAAAAAGCATATGAAGTCGAAATAAATTTGCCCTAAAAAAGCGGCCCATTCCTAAGACACCATCTACTTTCTTTAGAGAATTTCAAAATTGTGCCCAAAGCCAAGTGCTTCAAGATACCAAATATTAAATAAAAATTGTTCTTGTCTTCCAGCACTTGGCTCAATGTTAAGACATACCCTGCATTAGGGAGGGATACAGATTTGAACCTAAGGTTTATGCTTGTATTCTCTGTAGGCAGTCTTTGTTACTTAGTTGTGTACACTAGGACAGGGCATCAAGTAATAAAGTAAAAATATTATACCTCAATAGTATATTAAAATGAGTTATAACATGTGAAAACATATCTGTAAGAATAGAAAGGCATTATAAATGCACATAATAGTAAACAAATGAGAAAAAATAACACAAAAAAATAAGTTAAATAGGGTTTTCTCTTATTACAAATGTTGGAACTTGGAAAAAAAAATGATTACCATCTATGATTGTTGCGCAAGTAGAAACATATAAAATTATGATTACCTAGTGACAACATCACTTAAGAACAGACACCTAGTAAAACATGACACACATGAAAGCAAAACTAAGCATGTTCCTAAAAATCACAATTGTGGGATGCCATGGAAATTATATGATGAACTGGCAATTGGCGCAACATCACGACTTCTAAAAGAATTTTATGATTGGTTTCAAAAAAAAACATATAATGGTTTAAAGATAAAATATGGAAATGATTGGAATTAATAGCTTAGGTAAATTGAGAACTAAAACTACCTGGAAGATTCTGGAATATAGTGAGAGTTACTATGAAGAAGGATTTGATGATCATTTAGCTCATGCCGCCGAATATATTTGTTACAAAGATCACAATATTCTGGTCGATCACCACAAACTTCCTGAAACCATAAAAGGTGAAAGCAAGTTACACAGACAATTATAGCTTATGACCAAGCAAATTTGTTATGTTTCAACACAGAGTTGTCAACAGTTGCTACCTGATGCTTACTGAGGTCAACCGCAGGCAACAGGAACTCACAATATTCACATGTAACAATCCTTTGTGGGCAACTTTCACGTTTATGGAGCGCCAAAACTTCACGCTCAATTTCCTCACTGCATAGTGAACAAGCTACCTGCCCTCACAATAATTTAATTTCCAAAATATTTCATAGATTACATAAAATCCAAAATATCACTAGCAAAACCAAGTCACAAATTTATAATTGGAATCAGACCAACTTCAGAGCCCATGGAAGCAGTGATTTAGTTATGTAGGAGGTTGCCAGGCACTAAACGTGAAAGCAACAAACTTCCAGAGGTTGTCTTCGGGCTTGGGCCATTGTACTAATGATCAGAACCATTCAGGAAGTAGACCACAACATGGATAGGTTATCATTGGTCCTCTTTACACAAAACAATCGAACATTCATCAATGAACATAGAAAATAGAAAGACCAACAGTTTACCCTCTTCTCAAATGGCAAGAATTATTTTCAGTGAAAAGAAAGAATGTACCAAGCACCGACCATCTGCCATTCTGCCATGAATGCTTGTTAATAGAACCAATTCACCTCGTGGAATACAAATTGTTTTTGTCTCCAGGCTTGGATGCCAACCTTTTGCTGATAGGAAACATCATGAATCTTTGTTGATTTAATAATAATAACGATAAAGATATTTTATTAATAACTGCCATGAGGAAGAGGATTCAAGCCTACAATCTCAACAACCACTTCCCACTATTCAAAATTGGAATGTCAACTAGGCTAGGTGAGTTTTGTGTATGATACATAAATCGGTCATAAATTGTCCAAGACAGCCAAAACCTGAACCCACCCAGAATGGACTGAGGTCAAAATCTATAAATCCTTACCTGCGCTGAGCCCAGTAAAACCACTATCAAACCCACCCATAATAAGGGCCACCCAGGGCAGTTTTAACCTGATTCATTGCCATCGCTAGAAAGTATTGGCACTCTTCTTGAAAATAAATTTACAACTAAAAGAGAAGGTCAAGAAAAGGATCAGAGTTACAACAACCGGGTCGTACCAGACACAAATAAGGGATGAATTTCGTACACATCTATGATGCCCAAATACAGCATGGATATGAAAAATATAACCCATGGATTAATGAAAAGAAAGCCCTTTAGAAATGCCAAGTAAACAAGTCCTTTAGAATAAAAAATAATAGATGAGAGGAACATGCCTGACCATGTATTATTTTATTTATTTATTTATTTATTTATTTTTAATGGATTATGTGTCAAATTGAAAATGACTACTTGAAAAGTTCTTCACAGAAACAATTTGATGAGGACATTAGAGCTCACATAAATTATGCAAGAGGAAGAAGTAGATCAAGATAACATACGGGCAAGCATCTTTGTGGTTAGATGATCACTACCGGGTGTTGGATTGCGATTCTGGAAAAGATCCACCATTGGATCTTAACTCTGATTAAGATCAATGGTTGGATCTAGTCCGATCTAGCAATCGAACAAGATGAAGACCCCATGTGGCAAAATCAGGAAGACCCCACATTGGGATGTGCCACATGAGAGGGACAGCAAAGAAGAGAATTGAAGATCTAAAGGGCCCATCCAAGTGACCATGACCGGACGGCCCATCCTGATTTAATTATTTCTTGCAAATAAATCCATAATTAAATAAGGGAGATGCTCCTGTAAGAGTTACTCTCACGGTACTATGAAAGTAGGGCGGGGGCCCTCACGTCCATATCCAATGCCAACAGTCCAAATGCGAAGGCCCCTACCCCTTACTCTCTCTAGTACCGTGAGAGTAACTCTCACAGGAGCATCTCACTTATTTAATTATGGATTTATTTGCATAAGTGATGCTTTAAATATTTAAGTTGGATGTTATGATCTTGACTGTGGGATAAGATACATGGTTGAGATCCAGTTTAGGGTTAGGTTTTCTCTATATAAGCATTGTGAAGACTCTTTCACGGTCAATGATTGATGATGAAGGAAAAAGATTGCTTTTGGCTACTTCTTTTTTATGGCAAAAATTGTGAAAACAATTTTTTGAGAAGTCCACAAAGTTCTAACGTACAAAAAATAGGAGAAACTTGGTATTCATTTCTCCAATTTGTATTACATGGGTTTGCTATCCATGCCTTATGGATGCAGGTTGTTTACACTTTTCACAACCCCTCCATCTGGCCTCAGGTGGTTTCAAATTGATGCTTCTTTGAAAGTTACTCTCACAGTACTATGAGAGTAAGAGCAGGGCCCTCACATCCATATCCAATCCCTAACAGCCTAAATGTGAGGGCCCCCACCCCTTACTCTCATAGTACTGTGAGAGTAACTCTCATAGGAGCATCTCCCTTATTTAATTATGGATTTTTTTGCATAAGTGATGTTTTAAATAGTTGAGTTGGATGTTATGATCTTGACCGTGGGATAAGTTACGTGGTTGAGATCTAGTTTAGGGTTAGGTTTTCTCCATATAAGCATTGTAAAGACTCTTTCTCAGTCAATGATTGATGATGAATGAAAAAGATTGCTTTTGGCTACTTCTCTTTGATGGCAAAAAATTGTGAAAACAATTGTTTGAGAAGTCCACAAAATTCTAACGTACAGAAAATAGGAGAAACTTGGTATTCATTTCTTCAATTTGTATTACATGGGTTTGCTTTCCATGCCTAATGGATGCAAGTTGTTTACACTTTTCACAACCTCTCCATCTGGCCTCATGTGGTTTCAAATTGAACAAAATGAATAGAAAATACAACAATTGGGAAAAATAATGACAAAAGATTGCACAAACATAGTTCTGTGGGCTTAGTTTCGAAAGTCGTTGTCTAGTCGGACCTGACCCTCTGTCTGTCAAATCTCTGCCTTTTTTCTCCTGTTTTCTCCTTCAGGCCACTAAGAAAACTTTGACATTGATTTGGGACGGCCTTACCAAGTGTTTGGATGGATGGAAATTGATTTTGACTGACAGTGATCTTTGAAAATCATCACTCGTTTATCAAAGACTATGTTTGCACAATATAAGGGAGTTTACTGGTTTATACACCAGTGGGTATTCGGGGTTATGTAATTCAGCGTCATACCGGTACGAAGAACCAGAATGAAGCCAAGAAAAGGGCTTGCACAACCGAGCCTTAACTAAGGATACCCTTACTAGTTACTACTTTGAGAGAGAAGAACAAAAAAGGAAGACTAAGCAGTCAAAATTTTGAAGTGAAAAGGCTTGGTAAGGCCATAATTATTCAGCCTCTCCCTCTGAAGGACTCTTCCAGAGGGTTGGAGACTAAGTTTGTCTTTTTAGAAGTGCTTCCGAGCGGGATCTCACCTTCTTGAAGAAAGATTTGAAGGAAGGGAAGATGACTTGAGAATTCTAGGTCTTGGACAAATTCTCTGCACTCTGGAGTGTATAGGGAGTGAGGAGGGTCTTGAACCGTTGATGAAGGGTTGGAATGGACGACCAAGGGCCCTATTTATAGGCCTGGGAGGCAGTTACAGTCGTTCCAGGGAGTTACAACTTGAAAAGTGCGCCAAAACACTCTCTGTAAGGTCAACTCTGACAAATAGGGTCTTTGTCTGACCCGATGAACCAAAATGTGGAAAGTGTGCTCAAATGACCTTTGATTGATCTGAAACTTTAGGGAATACTTCTTGGTTTGGTTATTAGACTATGAGAGAGATTTCACCATCATTTGATCTCTGGAAGCGAGCTTTAGCCTCTAGGTCTGAGCACTTTGTCTTTGAACCGGATCTTGATAAAAAATGATCTTCAATGACTTTGAACTTGTAGGAAACCTCCTTAGGACTTATTGTTGATCAATAGGAGAGATTTCATCATAATTTGGCCTTCTGAAATGGGCTAATTTGAGTCACAGAGGGTCAGATCCAACAACTTATCTTTTGTCGGACCTAGAGGGTAGGTGTATAGGAAATGGGTCCGAGTGATCTCAAGTTGCTTCCAAATTATGAGACAAACCTCCTTAACTTATTCTTGGGCTTTAGAGTTGGTTTTTGTCTTGGAAATCAGTTAGAAATGGATCTTAGCCCTCTAAGTTCGAGCAGCTTTGACTTTGATTGACTTTATTTGTTTCGTGCTTGGATTTGAGATCAGTTAACTTTTCTTGCCTTGGGAGCTTGTGTTTGACCCCTTTGCAGTGACTTGATCCCTAGGAATTGGTAGGGTATGAAATTCCAGCCTAGGTTTGAGAACTACGGTTTGGTGTCTACAATAACCTCGGATTGCTCTAAAACTTTGAAAAACCTCTTAAATAGGCATTCTCAGACCCTAGAATGGGGTTCACCTTGTTCTGATCTTTCGAACTAGTCCAGCTGTTGTCATTGGGGTTTAGGTCTGAGTATTTGTAAGTTCTCGGACTTGGAGTTAATGAGCTGCTTCTTGAGTTTTGAATGACTTTCGAAGCTGGTTTTGAGCTTCCTCCAGTTGAGTGAAGCAGTTCTGAGCCCTTGTTTTGGAGTGTAGGCTTTCATGCTTCTCTTTGACTAATTTTGACCTTTTTGGGGTGCATGTGTGATTTTTTACATGCCAACACTCTTAAAATTGGGATCTGGTGTGAGACCAACGGGAATGAGGCCTTTCGGCGTGAGGTCGAGAATCAGGCATTTTCTTCTTCTTCCCTTTCCATTCTCTAAGTTTTGTTGGGTTTCATCTTTTTACAAACATCCATCCAGAGCCATCACAACCACAACCATCACATCCCATCCTCTTACCCAAAGATCATCAACACCAGTACCTTAAAACCCATCAAACCATTGGTCGACCAATCCAAAACCCCATATCTACATTGATGCCACACACGTAATACCCAAAATCCCAATGGTCGAATCACCCTAGCCTCATCCCACACCAGCTGAACATCTCTATTCCCCATCTACATCAGCCAAACCCTATACCCATCAAATCCACAATAGTGGAGTCCTATTGAACCAAATCCCTATAGTCGAAACCTTAAAACCCGAAATCCAGCAATGTCGTATCTTCCCCAAGCCATAGACCAAATGGCAGAGCCCCTTCCCTACCAAACTCCATTGGCCGAACCCCATAAATCCCATTCCCTGCCTGCCAAACCAACTTGAGCCCAAACCCAGCTCATTCGAAACTCTTCCAGCTTAGCTGAGACCTATACCAGACATATCCATCATGGCTGAACCTTATATTTAGGGTTTTGGATCCCTTTGAACATTCCTTTCAGCTCCTTTCTTTATTTCTGATTGTTAGTTTGTTTATTGCTTATTTGGGTCACATCAAATTGCAGGAATTTCTAAATACAATCCTGAATATTTAATTCTAATCTCACACACACCAATTTCATTGGCAACCCTATTGAACCTAACCTTTGTGTCAAATCATCAAGAGGGACATTAAATCTACTTGATATTGGTTGGTCCATAAGCTAGTGGAAGAGATTTCCTTCCATTGCAACACCCAATTCAAATTTGGGGGGTCTCATTGTGGGACTGCGACAAGGTCTAGAGTCACTTCTTATTTACTAATTGAAATTCAATAAAAGGAGTGCAATCTGATTTTCAGTTTTATAATTTAATTGTGAATGTTAGTGTTTTTCTGATCACATAATGATGGGAACATCAACCCTAATTCCCCTAATTCTTTCAAGATCTACCCATGAAGGAGTAGGGTTGCAGATCAAGCCACTCTATAGACGCATGATGCATATCCCGACTTTGATCGCCGAGGATTTGTGAATCCACCTTTGGAGTGCCATCCTGATGACATCCAACGGTTGGATCTAGCTTTTAATCGATAGAAGACCCCATGTGCACAATCATTTTGAAGGCCCCACACCAGAAAGCAAGGTTTAAAAAAATGGAATTGGGACCCAACTCGCCCACGGCCCAGTCACCTAGAACTCGGCCAAATCGGGTTACGTCCCAAAAGGCTCACAAAAAAAAATCAAAAAATGAGGAAAAGGAAAAAGGAAGGAGAAAAAGAAGAAGAAGATGGAAGAGGAGCATCGTACCTGGCAGAGCAACAACAACAGAAGCAGTAGCAGCAGAAGAGCAAAGCAACATCTGGTAGCAAGAAAGCAACAGCGGCAGCATCTGGCAGCAGGAAAGCGGTAGCAGGCAGGCAGGCAGGAGGAAAGCAACAACAAAGGAAAGTAGTAGTAACAGAGAAAAGTAACAAGCCAGCAATATTTTTATTTTTACGTCTTTTATTTTAAGTTATGATGATGTCATCACTTTAGGGCGTCATGTCTTAAAGACAATATTATGCTATCTTCTTCCTTATGTTATGATGCTATGATGGAATGAGAAAACCCTCATTTGAGTTCTCCATGAGTCTCCACTGGCGTGCTCACGGGATCCTCGGTAACACCTCCGGATTGGATTTTGTGAGAGCCCAAGACAAGGTATTCCTATTATCATCCTTTATTTTCCTTCCTGCGTTTTCTTTCGCAATAGAACTTTAGATCTATATCATCTAGGAGTTTCTTGCTACTCAAGCCAAGATGCAACCGCTAGATTTCAAGATCTGAACCACCATCCCTTAGATCTACAACATCCTCCCAAAACCCAAAACCATACAGCCATACCATACCTAACTTCCACAAGGATCCCTCCCTCCTTTATTGCAGGATTTGCAACATTGCCTTAGAACTTTATCAAATTACCAACTTAATTTTCTATGATAGATAGTTTGGATGGTGTGATTTATAATTCAGCATTAATTATTAATTTTCAGATTGATCTCATCATTCCATATTAGGCTAGATTGCATCTTGTCCTGCATCACACAATATCATTTAGCTTAGCCTTGCATGGTCGTGCATCACAATTTAAGGATTAGATCAACATACCGGAGCATGGGTATTTAAGTAATGTTCCTTAGCATGCTTTTTGGGAATCATCTCTCCACAAAATGTACATTTTTCCAAAAAGCGTGAGCAGTGTGCATAATGCAAATCAATGTTTGAAGTAGGAATAGCTTTCTCACTGCCAAAGAAAAAAAAAAGGGTCAACCATGTGCATGTTCATCAAGTTATAACATAAAAAAAATTCTAGAAAAAATAAAATCCATAAAACTAAGTACACAGTAAGCACTATTAGATATTAGTAATAAAAGGTAAATTAACTTTAGAAGTTGATTTTCTATTCCAAGTGTAGGATGTGCAGTCTTATATCCTTTGAATATAAGTTACTAGAAAAGATGATGGTCAAAATGATCCACATGGCACTAACAATAGTTACTTTACAGCTTGATATCACAATGATCATTCAAGCATTCTCTTGCATAACATATCAAATGAATTCTTTCATTTAACATCTTTTGTTTCATTTAAAAATGACTGCGTAACTAGACCTCTCATTCATATAATAAAAGCAATACATAAATTACTTGTGTTAGTGCTGAAATTCTTTACCTGCCCGGCACGCAAGATTGCAAAAAAAAAAAAAAAAGACATAAGTTAGACATGTTCTTACATTATTTTTCTATTTAAATTGTAGGTCAGGATATGTCCTCAAAATGGGATAGGATATAAGGAGCGACAGGGCCACACTCAGTCAACCCTAAGTCCATATGGATCGCCAGATTCAAATTGAACCTGGCCCATAGACTCATAACTCATAAGCACTACACGTCCCAGCAGGAACGACTCTTCCCTCTCTTAAAATAATTGAATCTTATATTGATTAGTTTAAGTTGAATTAGGACTTAGGACTCTTCAGTTAGAAAGATACCTAGTTTTTGTAGTGATTGATAATGATATCGAATGGTTTAGATTCTTCTTTTCTTTAGTTTTTAAAAAGGATGTAGCCAGTTTATCACTTCAATTTACTAGGATTTAATATGGCCCTTCTCCCACTGGACTCATCAGCTAAAATCCTTCAACAATTTTGTTTCCCCTTCTTTAGAAATTTAGAACAATAAAAGATGCATCTACCTCTTTACTAACCTTACTCATAGTAAAATTCAAGGAACTTCACCAAGCCTTGTTGAATCGATCCCTAGACTTTTGACTGAAGGCCAATAAGAGTCCATGAAGCACTAATTCCTCATCTCAAACTCAGCTCAGATAGTGCTTGCATGACTGCCTCTTATGAAAACTGGCTTTGAACCTGCATACTCAAAAGCTATTCTTAAAAAAGCCAATCATTTAAACGTCGACATCTCATTACCTGCCAGACTGCCGTATACAATTCCTTATAGAACTTCACAACTTCATCTGAAAATGGTATATGGGTCATCAACCATCTTGTTAGGAATTTGAAGATTTATTCTTTTCCCAGGAGCATCTTTTTTCCCTCAGATGAACTCCCATGAGCAATTAAATGAAAAAAAAAAAACCGCTATTCCCATCTCATTTCACTAATTTGAATTTGTTCTTCTGTTTCCACATAATTTCCTCTTCTTCAATTGACCTCAAAACCCGCTATTTTCCCTTTTGAGACAGCTGCTCCACCTTCTCCTCCTCTTTTCTTTTCTATTTTTATTTTAATGACGAGGGTTTTCCCATGGTACATTCCCCCGGGCTCGCGCACAAAACCGACACACATGCACAGGGTAAGTCTGAGGCGGGATTCGAGCACAAGACGTGGGGACCAAACACACGCCTTATGCCAGTCAGCCAACTCCCAGGTGGGTCCACCTTCTCCTCCTTAGTCTCTGAATTGGCAAGGGTAAAACTCAAGGTCTGAATAGATTCAGACCAAGAACATAAATGCGAGTTCAAAAGCTCTCAGGATGCATAATCCCAAAGCCAGAACAACTCAGAAGTTATGCCAAAATTCAACAAGCAATGCCCAAAATTACTTTGGCCCAGAATTACAAAGGTGTATGATATGTCCAAAACTAGTTAATGGGATTTTCAAATAGGAATGGATATTTTTTTGTGTCTCAGCCATAGCAGTAAGTAAATAAAGTAGCAAATCCAGAGCCCTCATTCACTGGGCCTCTGTAGTAATAAGGTTGGGATAGATAATTTACAGGGTTGGCATATTAGTGATAACAGTTCTAGCAATGTATGATCGCAGAGGTGGTGCGAGATCTGCCTAGAAGATCGACCGACAAAAAAGGGTTTCCCTCGCTTAAAATGGGATTTCAATTGCAAGCATAACAGGTAATTAATTTCATATGTGGTCGGTCCATCATGTACCGAATTGTTTGATTTCCAGAGGAATGGCCTGAAGTCTCATCAACTTTCCTGCTTTAGAGAGCTACTTTTCTAATGAATTGGACAAGAGTCGTAAATGCTGGCACCCAATTACACTATGACAGCTGAAATAGACTTCTTTGATCGGACATCTGAAATGGGGATTCATATATAATCCCATGAAACCAAACCATGTTGAATTCCAAGGGATTCCAATCAAATCCCAGTAAAAAATCGTTTTCTTTCCTAACTGTATGCTCATCCAAAATGAAACAAACACTAGGAACTATCGAATTAAACATATATGCAAACGAGGATCGAAATCAAATTTCAATAAAGAATGGAAACGTGAAATCGAAGCGATTACCAGTGACTGCAAATGGCTGTGGAGGATTCTGATGATGGGATCGCCATCAAAACCGAGATAATCTGCGGGCGATTTGGTTCTGCTCGTGCCAAAGCAGAATCCCTTCGATGGTGAGGAAATCCAGACGTAGGAGTTGGGAAGTATACAAAAAAAAGTTCTAAAAGAAGCTTGGGTGTGGAGGCAACGTCGGATGGGGCTTTCTGAATTCTGATTCTTCTTCCTTTCTTACTGTTTACGGGAGAATGAGAAGATTTGCACTCCGTTATCATGGGGGCCACTTAGGCCTCATCAATCGTGGGGCAATGAGAGATTAGAAGATCTAAATGTGAACTACCTACGTTCAAAATCGTAACTTTGCAATAAATGAAAGTTTAGATCCCTATTAAAGCATAGGTTTGGATGGTGGATTTTGGCGGCAGACCTAAGTACAAACACAAGGGTGCGGTCGCACCTGCTAAACTACGATGCACTTATAAAAATTATAGGTCCACTCGAGAAAATTCAATAAAAATCGTGAGTCCATCCTAAAAATCCATATAAAAATATTAGATTTGCCCATATATATATATATATATATATATATATATATGCTTCGAGCCTTTAACCAACCCTCCAAGGCAGTTGTGTGAGTAGATTTTAGTGTCTTGTGTTGCATTTTCTGGATAGGTAGGAATTGATTACATTGGAATTCAAGGTCAAAAGAGCTTTATTTAAGAATTCATGAAGAGGAGAGGGCTGTAAGTAGGTTGTGAGGCATATATAAGGTATAAAAGGAGATGCAATGCAACCCTCACTTTCCTATAGTTTGAATTACTAGGGCGGCTGTCGGGTATTCATTTTCAACCTCCCCTTTAGGGCCTTTTTGGGGGCTTTACTTGTAGAGTTGAGTGAAGTAAATGTTAATAAAATATAAGTGAGTTTTGATGGTATTTTATTTTTAGTTGTTTGTGGTGGAATCTTTTTTACTTTTTTTATTGAAAAGTGGAGTTTTTTTGTCTTTTAGTGGATAAATGAGATTACTTTTTGACTTTTTTGAGAAAAATATTATAGAAAATTTGAATTAAAGTGTTTTGGTGGAAATTTTTTTTATAGAAATTGGAGCTTTACCCTACTTGACTCTACTAGTAAAGCTCCAAAACAGGCCCTTTATTGATTTTTATAACTCTACTAAACTCATTAATTATAAATTAGAGCTTCAAGAATTCGAGCTTTTGAAAATAAAATCTCAAAAATTTACCAAACACTCTGACACATAATGAAGCTCCAATTGAAAAATAAGAGATTATTTTTATAGTTACTAAATGCAGATTTTCCAAAACAGCACCTATGCCTATAAAGAAAGGATGACATGCTACCCCGAAGGTATCCATGACTGACCCAGCCTTTTAGGGCGTATTTGGCAATTAACTAGTTAAAGTAAAATAAAGTGAATACAGATAAAAAATGACAACGGATTATATCAAAAGTACATAATTTTAAAATCCCTTCAAATTTTTCAAAAAGAATAAAAAAAATCAATCCACTTTCTCTACTTAGATGATAAAAAAAAACTCTACGTTTTTTATATGAAAAGCCAATTGTCCTCTAGCCTATACGATATCTGATTCCGACGTACGTCCGCCCAGGGGTTATCCGATTCCCGCGGATCGGACCTTTAACATACGATCTATTGGATCGAATTCATTTCATCTGATAGGGCCGGTGGTCCCACAGTATGCCACTCAACCAGACTTATTAATCTATTAGGGAAAAAAAAAAAGAACACATAAGAAGATCAAATCAGGCTCGTTGTTATGGTGGGCCACCTGATGGATTGGAATGTACGGTGGAGATGAGAGGAGAGCAGGGAATTGAAAACCTCATTCCCGAATTTATCGAATGCTGGGGTTGAATATTCAATTAAATTCAATTCAATGTAGGGTCGTTAAATAACGGTTTCTCCCGAAGCCTCTCCCGCCCTATTTATACTATCATCTGCTTTTCCTCTCATTCCTCCACATACAAATCCATCTCGTCTGGTTTTTCCTTTTCTCTGATGCTTCGTTATCTACCAAAACCATAGCAAGAAGAAGAAAGAGGAAAACAAGAAAACCCTAAAAAACAACAAGAAAGAGAAGATGTCTTGGCAGACGTACATCGATGAGCATCTGATGTGCGACATCGACGGAAATCATCTCACGGCCGCTGCGATCCTCGGTCATGATGGAAGCGTTTGGGCGCAGAGCGCTTCTTTTCCTCAGGTGAGATTCTTGGATCTCTGTTTTTTTTTTTTTTTAATTCTGTAGGGTTAAATCGGATCTGATTAGGTTTTCATGCGGGATTGTATTTGATTCATCTCTTTTGTGATTTTTTTTGTTTGGATTTTGGTTTGATATGGCTTAGATGAATCTCATTGAATGTATGAACTAGCTTCATTTCCTTAGGTGAAATTCTTCGATTTCTTTTTTGTAGGATTATATCGGATCTGATTCGGTTTTCATGCGGCATTGCATCTGATTTCTCTCTTTTTTTGAATTTTTTGTTTGGATTTTGGTTTGATATGGCTTAGATCTTATTGAATGTATGAACTAGCTTCATTTCCTTAGGTGAAATTCTTCGATTTCTTTTTTGTAGGATTATGTCGGATCTGATTTGGTTTTCATGCGGCATTGTATCTAATCTCTCTCTTTTTTGTGAATTTTTTGTTTGGATTTTGGTTTGATATGGCTTAGATCTCATTGAATGTATGGACTAGCTTCCTTTCCCTAAGTGAAATTCTTCCGTTTCTGCAAAAAAAAATTATTTATTTTTGGATTCTGTTGGGTTAAATTGGATCTGATTTGGTTTTCATGTGGCATTGTATTTGATATCTCTCTTTTGTGACGTTCTGTTTGGATTTTGGTTTGATTTGGATTAGATCTCAATTGAATTTATCAGCTAGAAGGATTATTTTTTTCATTCGTGTTACACTGGATGTATCTGGTTTTGATGGTATCGATTAGATAAGGTTTCATGCAGTCGAGTTGGTTTAAATGTTTTTCTTGGATAGAAATTACATGTGTTTGATGTTGTGGTAGGGCATGATTGATATTTTCCTAGATTGGTTTGATACTTAGGTTTCTGTTTTGGTTTTGATTTGTATCTCACTGTAATTGTTTTTTTCATTTAGTTTTCTGAATCACTTCTCATTTTTACGGTGAGATCACTTTCTGGTGGTTTGATTCTATTCGTTTGGGTGATACTGTCGTAATTATGTAATGAAATTGTCAGTCATGTTGGGTTGCAGAGTGTGGATCAACCATTGTTAATTTTTAGTAATGCTATTCTAAATTGCTTATTTTTTAGTGAACTGAATTTAATAACAGCCATTGTTTATTGATCTGGAAAGTGTCAAGTTTATATTAAATCTTACCTCATTTTGTTGTTGAAATGTTTATAATCCAAGGAAAACTTTCTCCTAGGAGCAGGCTGCATATTTACATGAGCATGCCTATCGATGAGGGGGAAGGGTAGATGGAAACATCACTATATAGATGAGGGTCACCCAAAAAATAAGCCCCATCTGATTATCCCAGCCCTCAATTTAGCAGCTTTAAAACTTAATGGTGTTTTAACCATAGAATTTTTTTTTTTTTATAGATTCAATCCAATGGTGTGTGAAGATTCAATTAGTGTAAAATTAGGCATGGTGCCAGAGCATCGGATTAAAAGAGAAAGGGCTGCATTGATCAAAGGGGTGCCCAAGTGGGCCCCATAGGGCTGGACTACCCGTAAGAGAAAATCTTCCTATAATCCAAATGTTTATCACTTCAACTTTAATTCTCACCGTCAATTTGTGTCTAATTCCATAATTTTCTTACTCAAACTAATGATTTCTTAGGAGTTATATTTGAAAATAGTAAAAAGATAAGAAGAACGAAAAAACCTTATATATCATGGTAGCTCAGTTGGTAAGGCACCTCCCTTCCACATAAACAAGCAGATCTATCCCCTTACCAAAAAACAAGAAGAAATATATTAAATCTAAATCTGTTACTCACTGTTGTAATTGCTGTTTGTTTAGAGGTCATTAATTTGTATAATTTGCCACAATGGCTGTCTGTATGGCAATCATTAATTTGTATAATGTGTTGTATTGGCTGTTTGTTTAGCTTGTCAGTAGTTTCTTTGACTTTTGACTTTCTTTTTATGTAGTTTAAGCCTGAAGAGGTTCAAGGTATCATGAATGACTTCAATGAGCCGGGATTCCTTGCCCCAACTGGCTTATTCCTTGGGTCTACTAAGTATATGGTAATTCAAGGCGAGCCTGGAGCAGTGATTCGTGGAAAGAAGGTGACTTATTTGCATCTCAATATTTTGTGATTGTCTAGCTCCGATCATTACCATTTTTCATGTGTCGGAGAAATGTTTCTTGAATTTTTGTGGGCCTAGTTAATTGAACTTTTGGGAATTTGAATGTCAATGCAGCTATGTTAACATTTTATAATTGGACTAAGCATGCTATGAAATTTTATGTCTAAATAAACCTTTTCTGTCATGCCATTGCTTTCTGTCCTTATCAGTAGTTCCAGGAATCTAGTTTGTATTTTGAGAATTTTCTTTATGCTGCTCTTATTTGTACTCTTTTGCCACTATTTGATTTGCATTCATATTTCACACTCCGTACTAATTTTACTTAGCATAAGCTGTTGTGTCCTACATCTATCTACATATTTATTTATTGCAAAACATCTCCTACCTATGCTACACAGATGCACATAGGTGCTAAATATTCACGGGCTACTTATTTGGTGTCTGGGTTAACTGAAAACAAGTGCACCTTTGTGATTCCTATGTGTTAACCCTCAATTCCACAACAGGGTCTGATTGACCCAGCTGTCAAATGTTTATAATCTCTATGGACCAGTTCTCACTAACCTTAGTAGCAGAAATACCTTCAGAATGTAAGTGGAGTGCTGCTTATGTGTAGGAAATGATTCTCCCTGCTAGCAAACAAGTGCACCTTGGGTGATTCCTATGTGTTAACACTCAATTCAACAACAGGGTTTGACTGACCCAGCTGTCGAACACTTATAATCTCTATGGACCAATTCTCACTAACCTTAGTTGCAGAAATACCTTCAGAATGTAAGTGGAGTGCTGCACTTATGTGCAGGAAATGATCCTCCTTGCAATCAATGTGCTATTTGGCATGGTGACTGTACTTTTTTTAAATTCCCAATCTAACTTTCTCATACATCGATAAGACTGCAATGTAGATGTGCATGGAAGGTCCCAAAAATGAGAAGAAAACAATGACACCTATGCAGCCTCTGTAGTGCATCAGGTGGCTCTGGGAGCTCCAATCCAACTGAAGACCATCATTGTTTGGCTAGAGACATCTGAGGATGGATGCATCAATAAGGGAATTATGGTCATTAGAACGTTGTGAGATTTGGTATGCTGTAAGCATCGTGCATATCATACTGGGTAGGTAATTTTTGAGCACTTGATAAGCTCTTCATGTGCCACAAATCTCTGAGCACCAGTGTTATGCCAATTTTATTTCGAATTTGTGGCTCCTTTGATTTTCCAGTTCTTTTAGCCTTTATTTTTTTAGCAAATTATCCAATAAGTAAAACTTTCTATTGAAGAAAGAAGCTGGCTGTAAATACTAAATGTGGTAGATGGTCCACAGAGGCGAGTAGGCCATACAAATTGCCATGTGAAGAAATTCTACTGTAAACAGTAGAGACAACTAAAAAGGACTGATTGGTTCTCTGACGCTAGGGATGTCCTTAAAATTTTGCATGCCTTTTTTCGCATATGTTAGTCTGATTTCAAATTTTCCTTTCCTTTTTTTTTGGCATTTTCATTTGCCTCTCTCTCAACACACAATTTTAATTGGTTTGATCATGACCGTTCTATATCACATTCAATTTGAATGGGCTCGCACATTGTCAAAATTGTTGCCACTGTTAATGTGTATAGTTATAACGAAGATTTCTCTGACATTTCAAGTGTTGCATTTTTCTTCTTTTATTTGCATTTGTGGTTGGCAGGGTTCAGGTGGCATCACCATAAAGAAGACCAACCAAGCTCTAATTTTTGGCATTTATGAGGAGCCCTTGACTCCAGGCCAATGCAACATGGTCGTTGAGAGGTTGGGTGATTACCTCATCGACCAGGGCATGTAGCTCCTCCTCCTCCTATCCTGCTTTGTCTGTCATTCCATTTCTTCTTTTCCGTCAGACTGTAATTTTGATTTTCAACATTTTGGTATTCTTTCTTCTATAGCCATGAACTGGCAGTAGAGAGTTGTTTTTGCAAACAATAATAACCCTTTTGAAGAAGGACACTTTGGTTTCTCGGGTTGTCAGATCTCCTCTCCTATTCATGTTTCATGCAATTTTATGTGGTGAATTCCCTTGCCCATTACTGTTGGCAGAAATGTCGGGTCTTGGATTCTTGATTTGATCTTGTGTGATAACAATTTTAAGAGCCATTTGGTCCTATTTTTTGTGCTTGCTTCATTTTTTTTTTCTTCCTCAAAACTCTTGTCTATGCATCTACTATCAGTTTGGCAGAAGGGGTGAAAAAGCTTGGGGCTCCTCTACTGGGAGGAGAAAGTAGCATAAATGTTGATGTAGTTGCAATTGGGATGGGAAAGTACTCTGGTAACAAGTGAAAGAAAAAAAAAAAACCATGTCTGTCTGTCCACTTTCATTGGTGGGATTTTTGTTTTCCTACTAAGGGTAAAAAACCCTAACCAAATAGCCCATTCTTTTCCCTGGGAAAAGAAAAGGATTCTACCAAACAGGTCCAACTGGGATTTTCCCATGCCCCAGCCTGGCTGCCCTTTAGTTTATCTATAAAGTTAGTTACTTGGTAATTTTTAAGGAAAAAAAAAAAGCTTAAACTCCAAATTTATTGGGTTCAGGAGGATCTGGATGAGCCTGAAGCAAATGATTTGTCCATCATATGTGTTTTAATTATAAAAAGTCTGTTTGTTAATTCCTAAGAATTCTCAGACTTTACATTTTTAAAAGTAGTTAAAATCGAAGAAACAAAAGGTGAATGTCTAAAACTGCCATCAAATAATCTTCTTTTTAGCTGAAAATGAATTGAGGGGACATGGGAAACAAATACCTAGCCATCACTCTGGTAATTTAAATACATGTAAATCGAAATTTCATTTGCATCACCTATATCGCTCACCCTTACCTCTTTCATAAATCGTGATCTTTCATTTGAGCCCTATTCGACCATGAATTCCCTCCATACAAACAAACGGGTTCAAAAATAAAAAAATAAAGTCAATCCACTATTTGCTCAAATGTTGAGGCTACCTCCCCTCCAGGGAAAAACTAGAACTGATCTCTGACTGAGTGCTGATGCTGTGGAACTTGTGCAGTGTTTACAAGAGGAAAAAAAAAATGTAAAATTCCTCAGCAACTATCAGTAACATCAGCATCATACAAGGGAACATTATCTTCTCTAATTGTTGATCCTATAATTTACCTGCTTCATATTGAATTCCTAGAAATTAGTAAAGATTGTAATGTAGGTTTATCAATGACTATTAAAGAATCAAGGGGTGATGAGTCTAGTGTGGACATCCAGTAAAGTTAGGGCCATCATTTTGTTAGGATCTATTTTAAAATGGCTGGGTTGGGTTGGCCAAAATGTAATATATTACTGAGAGAGAGAAAAAAAAAAAAAAAAAAAAAAATGAAAACTGATGAAGGCACCCCCTTTCATGTAGCAGGAAAGTGGACTCTACTGACCTACTTATGTCAATGTTATCATGGTCGTAAGTGGGCCAGTCACAAGTCACAAGTCCAAAGTTGAAAAGGTTGTTGCTATAGTGAGCACCAATAGTTGCAATTGTTCAATTCCTTTTTGGTTCTACAAAGTCCATATGGCATGCTGAGTGCTGATGCCCCTTAAGTCCGGAAACGATTACCACTGCCACCTGCTAAGTGCCAAGTGACTGGCTTGCTCCTGTCTGCTATTGTAGATTGAATTTTAATGCCTCCATCAGCCTCTGATGCCATTAGTTGTAGACTTGTAGGGGAGATTGATCTTTGCATTCCCCTTTGCTCTTGCTTAATAGCAAGTTTCTATTAATGATTGCACTAAAATCATCTGAATTTTGGGATTTGTGGCCTATGACTTCAAGTTGTCTTTACAGTTGAAAATGGATTCTCTGTTTGATGTTTTCCAGTACTCATCTCCCACAGCACCATGGATCAATCCTTGGTGCTGATCCATGGTGCTGCCAGAGCACAAAAGGTGGACAATCTTTAGTGGTGGAGTTAGGATTTTCATTTGAAGGGTGCGGATCTTAATAGGTAATTTGGTTTCGAATGCAAATTAAAAGTTTTTATTTGAATTTTGAGGATTTATTGGATTTTTTAAAATAAATGTAGAATTTTCATGTAGGTTTTGGACGGCACCGCAGTATGAGGGTCCATGAGCACAAATAATAAGCATACTGGAGCAGTGTACAATGTAAAGTACCTAGTGGTACTGAAGCAGAGCACCCAGGGGGTGAGCATGGATTCTAGACTTAGGCTAGTTTGGGAATAAGATCATTTACAATTTTCTACCTTGTACAAGTGTAAAAAAAAAAAAAACACAAAAACTGAAAAGGGGCTGCTCTACACTGTAGATTCTTCTCGTCGCACAAATACACCCTAATACCACGCATGAATTCATGTAAAAAATATTTTTTTGTGTGCAGAGTGTCTTTTGGGGATTCGATTCAATTCTTCTCTCATGTATTGGAGTGTACTCAAATGTCACGCGCATTGAGAGGATATTCACCATTGGATTGTAACAGTGCAAATGATGAGAGCCACCTATCCATCTAATTATTATCTTATGAATACAAATTTTGATCAATGTACTATTTAGACTTTAGTCGTATTTCCATTTCTTGTTCTTCTCCCATGAACAGGAATGTGCTTAAATATTGATTTGTCAAATTATTTACAATTGGATTAAGGCAGCACGTATGTTACAATTTTTAGCTCATATGTAATTATTGTGAGATTAATTTGTTTCAATTCAAAAGGTGAATGTCCCTTTGATAAAGTGATGTTTGGGCTTTATTTACCTGGGAAAGCATTCATCTAATGTTTTGGGATTAGAAACTGAGCCTTCAATGGGTATGTCATGGGGATGTGCAACACCAAGGGCCAGTTTGTTTGTACTGGATTGAATTCTATGAATTTTAAAATTTGTATTCCTATCAAAATGGTTTTAAAAAAAGGCTAAATTTAAAGAAACAAAGGTGAAGGATCCACTAGTGGCTATCCTTCGCCACAAACATCACCTTATAAATCAAATCAGATTCTAAGGAAAGTAAGGTTCTGATATGCATCTCCAACTTCTTCACCATATCCCTCTTTAGTATTCCTTTGTGGAACCTATTTTATTACAAATTCATATGAACTCAATTTCATGCAAACAAACAGGCCTAAGATACATTTGTGTGGTGCTGTAGAAAACTGGTTCCACAAAAAAACTTTTCCACACTCTGCTGAAAACCAAGTCCAAACTCCCACCCCCACTGGAAACAGGCACATATGATCACTGCAATTTCATGGACGGTCCAGATAGATATGAATCTTCCCTATATTGATGAAGTTTTTCCACAATCCAAGGCCCCATATGCAAAATAAATGGATTGGTAAAGAAGATTGACAAGTTTTAAAAAATGCCCATATTCAGTGCACTCAAGGGGTTGTCCAGCTTGATAGGTGAACCATCTTGTCTGGGCCTCATAATTTAGATGGTAGCTCCCACCTCACGCCTGGTTGGATGTACCATATCCAAATGTTTTGCTTGTGATATTAGAAAACCTCTATGAGGACATCACTCAATACTTTGAAAACCATCTCCTCTTAACATGATTTTCATTGTTATAATATTTAGTATAGGAACTGCTAATGGCAACTTAGTAGTATAATAGTGATTACCTGTAGAAAAATAATGATAACAAATGCAGAAAAGAGAAACAAGAACAATATAATTATAGTTACTGTGACGATGACGGCCATAACAATTGCATTAATGATGATTATACCAGGTAATAGTGTTAAAAAATAGCCCTCTTCTAACTGATGTCTAAAAAGGTTAAAGATTAGAGACTAGAGCGCAAACACAACATTAAATGACAAAAACAAAAATCAAGAGTCCCAGATAATGATGATTATAACAGCAAATAATATTCAACATTAGCCCTCTTCTCATAGATGTCTGAAAGGTTAAAATTACAGGTACAAATGGAACATCAAAGTGTAAAACAACAACCAGCAGCCCCATCAGAGATTGGACTACATATTTGGCTAAGTTTGCTGTAAAGAGAACATTAGGACATAGAGAAGAAAGGATCTGTAACAGCAGGAAGCTGTCTCAATTGTCGTGGAGGAAAAAATAATCAGCATGTCATCAGATAGCAAGCAAGATCAAGCTTATGGAGACATGACCCGATGGCGGATTCTGCTGGAGCGCCTGACAGGAGTTATAATCTCCCCTCTCCTGTTTCTAATGACAGCATTGGAATTCATCTCTTCTTCTCTATCACTACTTCCTTGCTGCATTTCCATAAAACAAAGAGTCATTTTATGGGAACTACTCTTCCTATATATATCACTTGAAATTACATGAGATTAAACAAATTGATCATGATCTTAAATATTTTGTGACCATGATCAAAAGATAAGATAAAAGCTTAATATTTTTGCACCTTTTGAGAAAAGAATGATCATGCACAGTACAGTTAAGGAAATTGGACAAGAAACATTCCTCAGAAGACAAATTATTCTTATGTTTAGATGTCTAGAACCGGAGAGTCAAAAGAAGTAAAAAGCAAACAAAGTTAGACTTAATTGTTTCTTCATACATGCAATTGGAAGCTTTATCTGTAATGAAAACCTGAACATGATGATGACTGCTTATTTTGTAGATGATACAAGGTTTTGTTAATGATATATAAGCCTGTACTCAGGTAAGTGAGTTCCCACCTTGCTCAACTTTATAGACCTGATGTGGGAGGCCAACTTCAATGGGAAAGGATGGAAATCCAGGATGGATGGATGGATTAGTGGTTGCGGAGCAAAGTTGGTCCCCATTGAAGCACTCTAACTCTACATTTTAAAACCCGCAAAGTAATTGAATGTGCAGTTTTTTCATCGATTAATCCAGTAGTAAGGGGATGAGCTCCAATCCCATGCATTCTAATTGAATGTGCAGTTTTTTCATCGATTAATCCAGTAGTAAGGGGATGAGCTCCAATCCCATGCATTCAGGGGTGTAACTAGTGATTCAGTACAGTAGTGGATATTAGTGGGATCAGTGTCAAGTTAGGATCAACAGCTCACTTGAAAGGGTGAGTGTGAGCTGGTCGAAGGCCATATATCAAGACAAATTCTCCAAAACCCTTCTGCTTTCTATTATGGTGCTGAAACAAATCCCACATACTGGCCCAAATCTCACACCATTTGAGGAGTTATTCAAAATAGTGGACACATACAGTCTACGTGGACAAGAATCAGAAACAGGATAGCATATGTACGTGTAAGATGTATCCAAAACAATAAATTGAATCATTTGGTATTTAGGAATTAGATGTATCGAAAAATAAAATAAAATGAATCATATGGTATGTAGGAATTAAATGCATAAATAGTGTGTTAGCCTCATTTGTTGCTTCAATGAAAGTTCATCCAACCAACTTAAGTCCATATACATGCACATCAAAACATGTAATTGCGAGTTCTTGATCATATATGTGTATATATACATTGTTGGGAAGTCCCACATCACCCAAGTCCTAGGTTGCTTGGGCCTTCCACCTATCAGCTTATTAAGCTTTTGAATTGGTATATGGTTTCTTACATACATATATTGTTTTCCTGTCTTTAGGTAATGCAAGCAAGATTTCAAGAAAAAAGTATAAGTAAACAACAAATCCCTAGCAGCGACACGCATAAAGCATCCACTGAAACAAATCAAATCTTTTCAAATTTTGGAACAAAAAAGAATTCAGACTCATTTGTTTTTCTCCTTCAATTTACATTGAACAGGCACCATTGAACCCGACATATGTAGCCATACAAATACACAAAAGCATGTCTGTGTTTATTCATGCACAAGTATTGTTTCAGTTCTAATATCACTGCATTACGTTTGATTTTTCATTGGTTCATAAATCTAATATGAGAGTTTCAAGTATATATTTGATGTATTCATGTTTGTGTTTATTCATGCACAAGTATTGTTTGAGTTCTACTATCACAGCATTATGTTTGATTTTTCACTCGTTCATAAATCTAATATGAGAGTTTCAAGTATATATGTGTTGTTTTTCTGCTTGTATGAATGTGATGAGACTGCATTGTGTGCATGGACTGTGTGAGCTTCCAAAGGAAAATGTTCTGATGAATCTCATTTCACATGTGAGCATTTCTAACACTGTAATTAAATTCAGAATACTATGTTACAGTGCAATTAAATCTGGAATACCACAAATTGAACCCCATGTGTTCTAACGCTGTAATTTAGTTGAGAATGCCAAGTCTAACTTTATTTAACAGAAATAACAGAAGTACTGAAATATATACTCACGTCTTTCGCCATAAGCTTCTCCTGGGTGGAGGCAGATCTTCCATTGGAAGGCGATTCTGCCATAGAGAATTCTGAAGCCGTGGGGTACGTCTGACTACTTGAAGGAAGGCTCCTCCTTGTAGACCTTTTACTTACTTGAGATTTAGAAACTTTTCTTTCTTCAACCTCTGCTCTCAATTTTTGATCGGTGCTCTGCTCTGAGAAGCTAGTTTCACCCACTGCATATTCACCAAGCAATTCCACATTCGGCGGATTAGTTCGGCAGGATTCATACCAGTTGTCATTGGAAAGCGCCAAAGACAAGGGATTTGCATAAGAATCACCCTTCTCTAGGACCTGTTCTTTCTCTGGAAATGATAAACTACCCTTTTCAAAAGCCTGGTTTTTCTCTGGAAATGACAGACTACAATGCTCCAAAACCTGTTCTTTCTCCGGAAATGATAAACTTCCCTTCTCCAAGACCGTCGGTTTGGAGGGTAGCTGTTGGCAAGTGTGTGAGGAAGAATCATTCGCAGAAGTCTTCCTGCGTTTAAGGCAAAGGAAACCCAAAGCCATAGATGCTGCAATCATTGAAACCAGAGTAAGTCGTCCAACAGCAGCTCTTTTATTTAACTTGTTCTTCATGGATTCGAGCAAAGAAATGTCTTCTTTTCCTGAATTTAGCTCTGTTTCAGAAGCACTGGCAATATCAGGGACAAATGAATCCAATACTAACTGGGCCTGGGAACCATGTAGAGATTCTGAATTATCTGGGACTTCTCTACCCTGTTCTTGACTTTCAGATATAGGGTCAGTCATTTCCATGAGTTTCACTATTTCATCTTCACCCATCTCTAGTTTTCTAGTCCCTTCATCAATAACTGTCCCAGATATCTCCACAAGCTCTTTCTCAAAAGTGCTGTAAGTGTCTTCATGGGCAACTGAATCCTCTGAAAATTGGGTCTCAGGCACTTGTAAAGAGTCATAAACTTCTACAGTTTCTTTACCTTGTAGCTCCAAAATCTCCTTAGCTTCTCTAGTTTCTGCCATTCCATAATCACCCACCTCGACTTCCCCAAACCCTTCATCATTATTGGTCTCAATTACTTCCATTAAACTTTGTTCATTTGCTTTCTCCTGCTCCATAAAACTAGATAAAGCAGGTACCTCACTTTCCCCAGCTTCACACAGATCATTATCAGTTTCCTCTGATTCTACAACCATCTCTTCCACCATTGATGGAACACCATCATATGATTCTCTTCCTTCCAAATCAACCGTTCCAAACAGAAGATCCCCATGAATCTCATTGTCTGCATCAGTATCTGCAACTGGTTCGATAGTTTCTGAAATCTGGTCCACATCAGGCCTCATGTTCTCTGTAAATTGGAACAGGGGCTTATGATGTTCTGAATACCCTTCTCTAAAACCTTGTAACAATTGCAAAGAAGTTGGAATGGCAGGGCGGTTTGCAGGAGATATGTAAAGGGTAGTGAAGAACAGAATGCCCAAGAGAAGAAGAGATTTCAATACCAGAGAAGAATGCCAAAATCTTTCTCCCTTCTCTTCGTCATCGACATCATTATCGTCGTCCCCTCCCTCGCTTTCTTCGGTTTCTTCATTATGAGAGGGCTTCGAATCCAACCTATCAGCGCCTGAACAAGTCCCATCTTGCAGTTCTTCAGTTCCATCTTGTGAAGAAGAAGTGGAAGAACTTTTGAGTGCTTCCCCTTCAAACGATGTGGGGGACTGGGTCGAACCGCCACCTTCAAGCACTACGCCTTCTTCCCCATTCCTCAATTTGTTCTTTCTATGAAGAAACATGTCAAGACGCCTGTTCGGCTTGTAGCGAAGGAATTGAGGCCTTGGAGACAGATAATTTGTCAGAGGATCATAAGGAAGATAAGCAGAAACCGAATCAGAGCTATAACCGTATTCAGAAACCTTCATCGACGGGGGCGTGATTTGCGAATGCAAACCAAGAAGATCAGGACTGGTTTCCCCCTCGCTGAAATTGGGGCTTTTCCCCATCTGGCTTTCTGAGAAATCCGAGCCAAAAGCTTCATTTCTCTCCATCAAGACCTTCTTTCTTGGTAAAGCAGCCTTTGAAGCTGCAGAAACGGTCGGTGACATGAAGTTCTTGGCCCCTTTCTTTGGGTTCTGTGAGCTCGGGCTTATTCTTTGATGAAAATGCTCATCATTCTCGTTGATCTCTTCACGATTAGCCTTTCCCAAAGAGGCTCTCTGGTAAAAATCTGGCAAACAAAAAGGGGTTTTGGATGATCTGTTACAAAGAACTCAATAAACCAAAAATAATAATAATAATAACAAGAGATAGAGAGAGATTCACCAGGGGAGAAGGGTTTTGGAATTGCAGAAGGTCTGTTTGGAGCGATTGATGGGGGATGATTCTTCTTGCAGTAGTCCATTTGATCTTCGCTTTGATGGGCTTTTCAACTTTCTTGGAAGATATGTGAGATGTTTTTGTTTTCCTTTCTTTGTTCTAAGGGCTTTCTTCTTTGGAGGGGTAAGGAAATGCGGATCTGCCTAGAGAGACGAGCGTTTTTTGAAATTTTTCTACCGTTGTAGAGGGTGTCAGTTCTCTAACGGCATTTTATTTATTTATTTATTATTTATTTTTTCATTTTGGGGATGGCTCCAACGGTCATGAGATAAAGTTTTTAAGTAGTTTGTATTAGGCTCTGCAACTTGAGCAATGAATTGCCATGAGAATAGGGCCCACTGGACATTTGACTTGGTGGGCCCCACCTCATATATGGAATTTCCCAATATGGTGATCCTGGACATCCGTTGCTTGGCCTTCTATTCTCCACCATTCATAAATCCTAAGCTAGGAATTTATTTATTTTTTTGGATATTTTTCCTTGCACCCCTTGATTTAAGGTGGTTCCCATCAAATCAACATTATGGCTCAAGCAGGGACTAAGTGAGTGTTTAAAGATCCAGCTCTAGATGAAGGAAAGCAGTAGGGATTTTATCTTTTTGGGATTTCAACCGTACTCATTCTCTAAGACCTAATTTCTCTTCACAAGTATTGACATTTATTAAAAAAAAAAAAAAGATTTATAAAACGGTTTGGAGAGATAAAAGACGGTGTAAAAATAATAATTTTATTCTTATATTATACGATATCTTACGGGTGTAGGAATTGCACCATGCAATATCCGACACTAATAGGATGTCGCAAATACAAAGTCTTCTTTTTTTTTTTCAAAGCAAACGAGAGTCTTAAAGCAGGGATGAGAAATAGATTTTTGTGTGAGTGCCAGTTCTTGTAAGTTCAAGCTTAGGATAAGGTAAGCCCAAGTGTGTGGTAGGGCCCACCTGCGGACCCATATGGGGATGAGGATAGGGGAAATTTCAAAGACTCCCTAGGATCTTGCTCTTTGCAAAAAATCAGCCCCAACCGTGATTTTTATCATCTCCATATGGGCCCAAAAGTTTAATGGTCAACAATACATTTGGATCGATACATAGTCTATCCAACGGTCCAGTAAATTCGAATCTAACCGAAAGTTGGTGGACATGTGCAATTTAGGGGGGTCATGTATTTCGCCCATTTGGATGGACCAAAGGTGGGCCCCACAAGCATGAGTTTACAAGATTTTATCATAAGCTTGAGCTTAGGAGAGACTTACTCTTTTGTGTGATATCCTACGAGCATAGCAGGATTAAAAAATAAAAAATAAATTGCGCTGCACGGAATTAGAATGATCTTCCTCTCTTTCCTGGGAATTTCATCCCCCTATTCTTGTGAGCCACTGATCAACAGTATAGTAAGAGATCAGGAGAGTTTTATGGAAGCCTCACTGATGGTACAACTGAATAGTGGCCCCTGTGTATCAGACTGAAGCAATGCAGCTGAAAGTAGTATGGCAATGATAAATGCCAAACAGGTAGATGTCAGCCAATCCTATGGATGGGATTGCATAATTTGTGTGAATGATTTTCAGGAAGGGGACACCCGTCAAATGAACTAGCATGAAGGCCCGTCCGATACATAAGTTAAGTCTCATGTAACCTAAATAATATATGAAATATATAAATCTATTTATATGAAACACATAACACAAAGTTGCCTCTTTCTCACATTTGTTGTCTTCTGCAAACATGTTTTAATCTTATGCCTTGCAGATTCTACACTACATTTGTCTCATCTAGGTCTTATCCATCTTTGACAAATTTTATACCGCAATTGCCTCATCTAGGTCTTATTCATCTTTGAATTAGAATAAAGGGACATAGAGAGGGAGGTTGGTTGAGATATGTGTGAAAAAGAAATGTCCAAAGTTGGTGTGATGAATAGTTTTAGTAGAGAAATGGTTTAAAGATATGAAAGGGGTGTTTCCTTTTTTTTAAGAGATACAACCATTGATTCAAAGAGAAATAAAAAGTTGGCATGTCTTTTGAAGTAATATATAGAGCCCAATTGCTGATATGGCTCAAGGAAAGAGAGATTCGAGAGTTTTTTGTGTAACTGTTTTGTAACCACTTTTCACCTTTCAAAGAGAAAGAATGGTTTCTCACATTTCCTTGAGAACCATGGTTCTGAAAAGCTAATTCAAGATATGTGCATCTAATCTTGATCTTAGCCAAGAGGCCAAGAAAAGGTATAGGGTCACGCTACAAAACTCAGAAAACGCCCCTTCTTCTAAGCCTATGAAAGTGCCATGTCATCCAATTTAAATAAAGATAATGAGATTTAACACAAATGGCAAGTTAGAGATTGATTCTTCTCTTATTACTTACCCAATCTCATATCCTTAAAAGTAGCTAATCAAATCAATCTTAATTAATTTCTCCTTTAAAGTAGCTATATTCAAAACTCAATCAATCACGCATGTGTCTTGTGGCATCCATCGTATTTTTTCATGTGGCATCGATTATGTACGTCATGTATTTAATCATATGGTAGGACGCACTCATATTAAAATAAGATTTGAAGGATAAATCCATGTAGGGGTCAGGATTCAAAATAAACGATTTGGGTTATCATCATGTGAACCCCCTCTTATTTTTGTTGTAAAGGGCTTTGCTTAATCCAAATGTGTGCTCCACTTTGCAAGATAAAGAAGTGCTAAAAAGTCAACTGAATTAATTATATCAACGTGAGCACCTAAAGAGAGTCTCTCTCAAATTCAAATCTTCTATAATAAAGGTGAGTAAATAAATATGAGTTGGCATAAACAATGTGAAGTGGCATTATCTCATTGGACAAACCAAAAGAGGTGAAAACACCCCTTTTGAAATGGGGAGTTTTTTGAGAATTTCCCAAAGGTATATGTATATATGTTCATCTAATCTAGATCATGTCTTTTGGTGTTTCTTTTGGCACATCCCAGGACCATAGTTTATATCCAGGCCCATCCCAGCTACTAAAAATTAAGGCTAAAGCCTAGCCCAAACCGGGGTCGGTCTCGGGCTAGCCCAATCCATGAGCACCCTTAATAATTTTAGCTGCGTGGGTCATACCCATGCTTAGTACGGATTATTGTGTTAGTTTTCAATTACTAATAAAAGAGGTTTCTAAATACAAGGACTCCAAGATAGATAAGTTGTGTAAAAAAGTCTGTATCGTGTTTTAGGGATGGCTCCTTGCTCGTAAAAAATCGGTGATTACCATATCTTCTGATTGCGTACAATACGGATAGTGTAGTATATCATGTATCATCTTATTGGGAAATATTAAGTGCATCTATCCTTCACCACACACGGTGAGAGATAGATGCACTTGAATCCGCCTCCTCTTCTCAAGGTGTGTCAATCAAAACTATGTTTAAATCCATCTCCTTCTATATGTGTCCTTAAATTTCTTTTTAATAGGAGTTGTCCCAGGGACACTGTCCCAAAGGAAAAAAGAGAGGGAGGAGGGAGAGAAAAGAGAGAGAGAATAATAAGTAGTGGAGCTCCGGATACCATGTACTTCTCTTATTCTCTTCTTGGTGGCTCTCTCTCTCTCTATCTTTCTCCACTACTCTCTACTCAAACCCTATCCCCATTACATAAACCCGATCTAATCGCAATCCTAATTCAAAACCCAAATCCCTAATTTAAAAACCTAAATCTACATCCCTAATCTCAATACCTAATTATAATATATTAACCTAGAATACTTGGATCTAATTTTGACCTTATTTTCTATTTTGACCGGAAGTTACATTCAATTTTTACAAGTGAATAGCATGTTCTCTCTCATGCACTCCCTCACTCATACAACTCCCATCTACCCCACTACTTCTAACAAGCATGCAACCTGTATAATTCTACATTTTCATGCACTTCCTCCTCTCATCAACCACTCATTTCAACTCTTGTTCTTTCTCTTTATATGCTCCTTTTATTTTGCTAAGTTACACAGACGATTGTAGAGATTCAAAGAGGAAGTGGGAAGCAGGAAGTGCACCATTTATTTTTTCCAGTTTATAATAAATTTGATTTGTGTCTTCCACGTATGATATACACATTTTCTTACTTGTTTATGATATACATTTCCTCTCTGATATTTAGTCTCTTTCGTATTTAAGACTTTATTATGATGTTCATTCCGAACTAATTCATCATTTGTATTTTTATTTGTGATATAGAATAATTTTTTAATCTATTGTTGATTGATTTGAATTGAATGTGAGCACGGGTTTTTGTGCTAGTTATTATATTATATATATATATATATATATGAAAGAGTTTCAATTGAAATCAACCTCATTATATTTTGACCATTCCATTCAATGTTGGCTACATTGATTTCAATTGAAATCGGCCTCAAAGCTGCCTTGGCTTTTGAATTAGAAGATTTGATGTAGGTTTTTAAATGAGATTAAATGAGTAGGTACGTTTCCCCTCTCCCCCATCATAACTCTCCTTAATCAATTACTCAAATATATCTTTAAATGGATGGTTTCTAATCCTTATCTCCTCTAATCTTATTAATAATTAAATATCCCTAAATTATCTCTCTTCATCTCCTTATATTGCATATTTCTATATTAATATACACATTACAAAAAGAAGGACAACATTGGCTTCTCTTTGAGCCACATCAGATGCTTGGCCCATTTACATATTAAATATTTGATTATTATTCTTCTTTGATTACCTTTTCTTATTGAATAAAATCTCTTTGATAAATATGTTTACAAAAAAAAAAAAAACCCTAGCACTCTAATTTTTAGCAAAATTCTTGATTCGTGAATGTTTTATAAAGTATATATATTTAACCAAAAATTGAGTTTAAGAATAATGAATGTCTTAATGGGCATGGACCTACATAGGACAATTATTATCATTTGGTAGGGCCTTAGATTAGGACATTATTATCATATGAGATTTCTAATAAGCGATATATTATAAACAAAACCCCAAATTTAAATATTCTTCTTTTTTTTTTTTTTTGCCCGGGCTAATTAACATGGGATTTTGTTGCTAGTCCCTAATTACAATTCCACATTTCGAAACCCTAATCCCTACTCCCTAAAGTCTAATCCCTAATCAATAATATATGATTCTCTGTTTTAACACCTAATCTATAGTCACTAATCCATATTTCTAAAACCCCAATTAGTAATTTCTAATAAAAAAAACTAATCTCTAAAATTTAATTCCAAACCCAAATCCCTAATTCCCTTTATTTGATCTCTAATCCAATATTTTTTTTTTATTTTATACTTTCTAACTTAAATATAATTAAGAGTATCATATTCTATATATAATTGGAAGTTATTTGCAATCTACAGTTGAAGATTATCCGACGAGAATTAGTATAGCAAATGGTGTTTGGACCCTTGACATTTTACAAAGTGAGATTTTTTTTTTCTTTTGGATTCCTGTGATTTTTTTTTTCTATGCGGAAAGTAGCGACTAACATGTAAAAGTGATATGTTAGACTTATGGAAACGGATCCCCTGTTTGGTCCAAAGAGGGAAGTCCTGTTTGGACCAATCAGGGGGTGCCACCTGGGGGAGTTGAGATGTCACATCCTATCTCCTCAAAAAAATCATCTCTTCCCAGGTGGCACCCCCTGATTGGTCCAAACAGGGATCCAGATCCTAGACTTATTGGGCAAACATGGCCCCACATCGCAGTAGCGTATAACTTAGGTGGTTGGGTTGCTTGTGTAGTTATGAAAGTGGATGTGTTCGAGTATTCATTCTTGTTTCTTTACTGGAATTTATGTCTAGAATTTGGGAGATTGGGGTTTTTTTTGGACATAATGTGACATCTTGTCCCCTGGCATTTGAAATGCTGTGTTTCTTTCAATAAAGTTTTAAATTCCAACCACCCAAAAGACCTTTTGAAATTCTTGGAATCCACTCCTTATACCATTTGTTGGAATTTCAAATCCTCCATAAAAAAAGAATTTAAAATTCTATATAAGGGGACAACTTTTGGAGAATTTGAAATTCTTCCATATATGAATTTTTGAAATTCTTAATAAAGAAACGGGCTTATAAAGGAAAAATAGCCCACATCAGCCCAAATGACCACACACCCAAATTAGTGGGCCCACTTTGATGACCACCATCATTCAAGTTTAAATACTATTAACTTTCCATGAAGAGTATGGGATAGCCCAATGAAATTAAAGGGCATCTCAGCTTGGCTAGGTGTTCCAGAATTGACATTGGCACCAATGAAGCGAGTGGAACACGCTGTGTGGTGGAACATAGAGCAAGGAAAACTCGAGCAAACCACACTGGTGGAGCGGAGCGGAGCACAGCTAAAAAAATTAAAAGCACTCCACAAATGACTCTTGGGCTTATAGATTATGTTAGTTTATGATTAGGACACTTTACAATTTTTTCCCATGCAATAGAAGGGAAAAAAAATATTGACCTTCCATGGACTGTCTTTGGTAATTTATAAAAATCAGTATACTTGAGTAGTTTTTTATTACAAACACAAAAGGGTGTCTAAATTCTAAAACCCATTATAAATACACTCCAAAATGAAAAAGGGGTTGTGCACAAAAGCTTTTATAAAGAACGAGGGGCCTCCTATAATTCTCGAAGACTCAAGGGCCGCTTTATGTAAGAATTTCAAAAAGGGCTGTTTTATCCACGCAATATTTAGAAGAGCGCTACTAAATCAATCGTTTAATTATCCGGAGGTTCCGATCCGAGAAAAATCGCGAGTTTAAATCTTTAAATAGATTCTGATTAGTAAATGGGTCCGATTCCGAAACTTTGCTTTTGGATCCGAGATCTAAACGGTCCAATTCCAGAGCGACCGTGGACCTGGGATCCTGTTAATTTCCACGTTAACAAAAGGTCTATCTAACCCCATTCATTTTCCCCTTATATTCATTCGCATGACAAAGTTAGGGATTAGGGTTTTCTTTGTCTCCTTTGTTCCCTAATCGCTCTCTACTCTGAATCTACACCAAATTCTGAAGAATTCACCAACTTTTGAACCAAGATGTTATGCCTTTTGCTGCAGATGAAATCACCATGTCTTAAAATTTTAAAATCAAGCAGATAGTGGCATATAACTTCATAAATTTATTTATAAAGATCTTGAAACATTACATAACTTCATGAAAAATTAAAAAGCAGTGTAAATCTCATAGCCTTTCAATATGAATGCTATATTCATCCCACAACATATTTGCATTTGTACCTTTCGCTTTATTGGTCCAACGTATTGCTCTTGGAATATGATATGATAGAATCATATAACTTATTTTCATGACCTACTGTCATAGAGATCACTTTTCAGTTTAACATGTTGCTCTAACGAAATTATCACATGGACAAAAAATGAAGATATAAATTGATGTGGCAGCCTCCTTCTTTTAACAGAACAATTGAAAATGATATAGATTAGATATCCTCTTAGGCAGTTGATGCCATGGAACTTACCTTACTTTCTTCATACAAAATCATGGAGTTTGATAGATATGCATAAATATGGTATACCTGAGCTATCCAATGTTACGCTATTAAGCATTCATGGTTAAATACCTAAAAGCATATTATTTAAAAATCTTAGTCCTTACATAGGAGTCTTCGGTATTCAAATTACTATTTGATTAAATTTGAAACAATAGAATTGATCAAATATAGCACCATCTTCTTTCACTAAAAATAACACAACGGATATCGATCACACAGGAAAACACCAAAGTTCTCATATGATCAAACAATGTAATCCACACATCATAATTATCGACTTTTTACCCTAAATTCATATCCCACTTGATTGGAAAATAGAAGATCATACATTTATTCATTTTAATAATAAATTAGTAAATATATAAATCAGTAAATAAAATCTGAACTCAACCCTATAGGTTGCAATCAATATCCACGAATTTCAGCCCTTTTGATAATAAAAAAAAATCCAGTAAATAAAATATAATTGAAATCGAAGCCTCGAATCAGCCCTACTGTAGCAATGACAAGGTGGCCTGGCAAAGGGACAGGAATAAAGAAAATAGATGAAGAGGATGATTGAAATAGGGAAGGAAAGAGAAGAGTGTGAGGAAGAGCCAAGGAAAAAAGAAAAGGGCGAGATAGGGAAGGAAAACAGCAAAGGAGAGGGGAAGGGAAGGGCGAGAGATATGCAAGGGTTAAATAGAAGGGGGGCCATAATGGAGAAGATTGAGTGGAATAAACATAATCTGGGAGAGGTAGACGGGAGATCAAGAGAGTAAAGTGGAAAGGAGTTGAGGGCATGGTAGAGAGAAGAGGGGAAGAGAGGAAGGGAGAAGTTAAAACATACCCTTTCGCTGCTTGAGGATTAGAGGTTCGCAAATCACAATAATTAATTCTTAAAGATTTCTTCCTACGGGGTCAAGGTGAAGAGAAAAATCTCACTTTTTGCCAGAAAAGAGAAGATTCTCTTCTTTTTCTTAAGTTATCGAAACACCTCTAAATGAGAGGGTAAGAACATTTTCTTAAAAATAGAAAAAAAATCTTATGTTTTCTTATGCGCTCAAACAGGCTCTTGGGTTTTTCTTGCTTAAGTTTGCTTCTCTCTTTTATTTTGTTTTGTTTTAATCGCTGCAAAACCAACAAGAACCGGTTTTGAAACATGTCTCCAGGTTCCGGCTCAGTACCAAAACCACATTTAGCTTAAGCGTTCTGGTGGAACTGGACTGAAATCGACCCGTTTACAACCCTATTGCTAATGCCACACCCCAAGCTTCTCGGAGCACACCCCTTCTCTATACACACCCCAAATGAGTGGAAAAAAATCACAAAATTTCTTTCTGCACACCCATTATTGCCAAAATACCCAAACCCCTCGACCCTCATTTTCTCAGTTCACTCCCCCCCTCTTCCTCTCCCTCCCTCCCTCCCTCCCTCTGCCCGCCGCCCTGCCCCTCTCTCTATCTCTCCCTCTCTCCCTCCAGCGATGCTTCCGGAGGAGACGGTGGTGGCTAGGCTGGGGTTGGGGTGGGCGTGGGTGAGTGTAGAAAGAAGTTGGGAAGAGAGAGACTTTTGATAGATGACCTTTTAGGTAATTTGACAGAGGATATATTGGTTATAAAAAAGGGATGTGCTCAGAGAAATTTGGGGTGTGGCATTAGCAGCTCTCTATTCCAAACCGACCACCTTATCAGATCTCCCAAATTCGCACAAAAACTCTAGAAATAGAATCCTCTCTCTCCCCACAAACCCTCGTTTTCTCCTTCTCCAATCGTTGAAGAATCCCCCAGATCTCAAGAACACTTCGTTTTTCATTCGATCGATCCTTCGATTCCCTCACGAAATCAGGTAAAACATGGTGTTTTCCGAAATTTTCCCACTTTCTCCTTCATGTAAATCTTTCGTATTGTTTGGGCTTTTTTCGGATTCTAGGCGGTCTGTATCTTTTGCATATCGTCGATTTCAATTAGCAGAAGAACAAAATAATCAGAGATAAAAGGTTGAAACCTTGTCTTTCTGATGTAAAAACCGTGTCTTTCTGATATACTTAGGGTTTCAAATCGTTTAGATGTTGTTTTGCATCAGAAGTGTTATAAAATCATGGAGATTCCATGATCTAGGAATCAAAAGCAAACAACCTATCTGCCTCACTCACAAAATCAGTTGATTGGATTTAGGAAAGATAGGCCCTACATAAATTGTTGGATTGACATGTGTATATATTAATTATCATGGTTTCACACATGATTAATCCAATGGTTTGTATCAGCAGGCTTGAGGAAAATTTGGGGCACTTCCTATAGAGGTAGGGATGTAAGATGATTGAGCTGGATCAAGCAAACATAGGTCAAATTAAGTAGTCTTCTAATATATATTTCTTCATGTCACTGGTTGTGATGGTAAATAGTCTACTTCTATGTATCTGTATACAAATGTTCAAATCTGCAATCAGGTGTGGAGTAGATGGCATTTCCTGACCCTATCTGCCAAGCCAACCTGGAGTGGGTTGGTGGTTTTAGGGCAGTTTTCAAAAAAATTATGAAACTAGGATTGACCCAGGAAGCTATTGGACCAAGTCAACTTGAAGAGTTAGTTTTGACAAGAGTTAGAAAATCAAAATGTCTATATTAGCACATAAAAAGTCCATGATCTTTATTAACACATACAGAGAGAAAAATTGAAAATGATTTTTGATATTTGTTGAGCTTAGAATAAGTTTTGATAGAATTAAATGAGTGTTAGTTGAATCAACTAATTCCTTACTAAAGCTGTTAAAAAAAACTGATATTTTGCATTGAGTTCTGGATGTTATTCGTAATCTAGGTTAACTTTGCTGAGTCTAACTGAGTTCTGAAACTATGATTTGGAATTCAAGTAGACAATGTTCAACCCAATTGATGAATGGGTTGGTTTTAGTTGGATCCTTACCTCTGCTTGTCAACCTGACCTAGTAATTCAGGGTTTGAAGTTTGAACTGACATTTCTAATCTGATTACTAGTGAACAGGTTGAGCTTGGGGTAGGTCCATAGTCCATACTTTGCTACCTAAACCAAGTGTTCGACTTGACCTGGCAATTAAGATTGTTTTCATTTTTCCTGCTTTATCCTATGAACTTCAATAGCATCTTTGAAAGTTTTAACTTCTTGAACTGATGAGTTTTCTTTGGTTTCTTTTCTTAGGCCATCAAGTTTAAGATCCAGATTGGGTCTTTGTTTCCCACACTGATTTCACCATGGCGGCCCTGAAGGAACTTCTCCCACCTGCTAAGTCGTCAACTTCTTCATTTTATGACCATTCCAAGGACCCATGGTTCAAAGAGCGGTTTAATTCATCTGAAAGTGAGCGAGTATCATTAGTCAAAGCCAAACCGATCCCTCCCTATGGGAAGCGGTCTGGTTATGTTCCTCGGAAACCTGAGGATTTTGGTGATGGTGGGGCATTCCCCGAGATCCATGTTGCCCAGTACCCACTCGGCATGGGCAGGAAAGATGAAAAGCCAGGGTCGAAAATCCTTCCTCTGACTGTTGACTCCCATGGAAACTTGGCCTTTGATGCAATAGTAAAACAGAATGAGAATGCATCAAAGATTGTGTATTCACAACACAAAGACCTCATCCCGAAAATCCTTACTGAAGAGGAGAATAAAACTGACGAGTGGGAGAAAGAAATTGAGGAGACAACAGAACGCACAAAGGCTGCTTTAGAGAAGATTGTAAATGTCAGACTGAGTGCAGCACAGCCAAAGAATGTTCCAACTCAGTCGTCTGACTCAAAGTTTATAAAGTATAAGCCATCACAGCAATCAGCAGCTTTCAATTCGGGTGCAAAGGAGAGGATCATACGGATGGTAGAGATGCCCGTGGACCCACTTGAACCACCAAAGTTCAAGCATAAGCGGGTTCCAAAGGCATCTGGGTCTCCTCCTGTGCCAGTCATGCACTCTCCTCCTCGCCCTGTGACAGTGAAAGATCAGCAAGACTGGAAAATACCTCCATGCATCTCAAATTGGAAGAATCAGAAAGGTTACACAATCCCATTGGATAAACGTCTGGCTGCTGATGGAAGGGGTTTACAAGAGGTTCAGATCAATGACAATTTTGCTAAGCTTTCAGAGTCGCTTTATGTTGCAGAGCAGAAAGCTAGGGAAGCCGTTGCTATGAGGTCGAAGGTTCAGAAGGAATTATTGATGAAGGAGAAAGAGAGAAAGGAGCATGAGTTAAGGGCATTGGCACAGAAGGCAAGGTCGGAGCGAACTGGTGGTGCACCACCAGCAGCTGTACCTATACCAACCGAAAAGGGCATGACTGATGGTGGTGAGGTGAGAGTGGATTATGAAAGAGTGAAGGAGAAGGAGATGCCAAGGGAGACAAAGGAAGAAAGGGAAGAGCGGCTGCAGCGTGAAAAAATTCGCGAGGAGCGACGGCGGGAAAGGGAGAGGGAGAGAAGGTTGGAGGCCAAGGATGCTGCAATGGGAAAGAAGAGTAAGATCACGAGGGATAGAGATCGTGATATCAGTGAGAAGGTTGCGCTGGGGATGGCCAGTGCTGGAGCAGGTCGTACAGGTGAAGTCATGTATGATCAGAGGCTGTTTAATCAAGAGAAAGGAATGGAGTCTGGGTTTGTGACCGATGATCAGTACAACATATATGACAAGGGTCTATTTACAGCACAGTCTACATTATCTAGCTTGTACAGGCCCAAGAAAGATGCGGATGCTGATATGTATGGGGGTGCAGATGAGCAGCTTGAGAAGGTACTTAAGACCGACCGGTTCAAGCCTGATAAGGCGTTTTCTGGTGTTTCTGAAAGAGCTGGGCCAAGAGAAAGGCCAGTTGAGTTTGAGAAACAGGTGGAAGAAGCCGATCCTTTTGGTTTGGACCTGTTCTTGACGGAGGTGAAGAAGGGAGGTAAGAAGGCAATGGAGAAAATAGGGAGCGGAGGGACCATGAAAGCAAGTGCAGGCTCTTCAATGAGAGATGGCTATGATGGTGGGTCTGGCAGAACCCGCATTGGATTTGAACGGGGTCACTGAAGAGCATTCATATGGGTGTCAACCTTGGTTTTTTGAAATAAAAAATGGACTGTACATGCAACTGATGTTTCATCGAAGATTGGAGTGACTTCTTCAGGAAGGGATGTTTGATCCAGGTCAGTTCCTCCATGTCATTACCAGGTGCCTTATGCTTGATGTATTGACTTTAATGTAAAAGTTCTTGCTTGATAGCAGTCTATTTCATGCTTGTTATACTTTATCTGAACTACATTGGACTTATTATGGAGTTGAAATGTTTACAGTTTAATTAATATGATGCTAAAGAACAGCTTGAAAGAGCATGCACTTAATCCAGTTTGTATGTTTTAGATGGAACTAGATGTGCCACAGGGTGCAGAGACAGATCCTAGCCATCATCTTGGGGCACATAATGTAGATTGCTTCTCTGTGAACAAGTCTGGTCTCTCCGGGGAATCACAGGCTAGCAACTCCCGCCTTCCACGTTCCTCTCTTGGCCACTGGGTCAACTCAGCAAAATAAAAATAAATAAATAAAAAGAGTCTGGTCTCTCTGGTCTTTTCATCATTGGTTCCTTGTACCTCGGCTCGACTCGACTCAGCAGGGTAGTGTCTAAACATCAATTTGATTGATGGTTGTAAAACTTTGGCCCAGACCCAGTTGACTACTGAGATATAGCCTGCAAATGGAACTTGGCTAGACGCAACCAAGTGTTGTAGTCCTATAGGTCGTTGGCACGGCTTGGTTGCATCCCTAATCATGTAATTCTCTCCCCATATTTGGACTACTTTCAAATTTCCCCCTGTAAAACAAGCATCCAATTCAAATTAACAATCTTAGCAGAAAATAAGAGAACTACTGTGCTAGGATTAATGTGATTGTGTTTCTCATGGTTGTTCGACTTCAGCAGCCCCCTCCTTGAGAGGCGAAACTACCTCCTGTATCCTTCCTGTCTATCATGAAATAGAAACCTGATGTCAGATGCTGTTGAATACATCAGTGTGTTCATGAAAAACAATCGAATCTGAAGCGAACTGCTGGATGTGTTCTTTTTTCTGGCACATTTGAGTGTAATATTGTTTCCTATGAGTAGTTTCAAAGTCAGAGTAGATTGCAAACCCTAGTTTTAAAAAATAAATAAACCCTTTCCAAATGCAGTTGAAAATCTTGCTACAAATAGTGGGATGGATGTATTATTGTGAAACTAGGGATTTA
Source organism: Camphora micrantha (assembly GCA_003546025.1). Taxonomy (NCBI): domain Eukaryota; kingdom Viridiplantae; phylum Streptophyta; class Magnoliopsida; order Laurales; family Lauraceae; genus Camphora; species Camphora micrantha. The sequence continues at coordinate 26,379,813 of QPKB01000004.1, read as the reverse complement.
TTATGCCTGCAGGTAGAGGGTGCAACTTGGGCTGCATCGAGCCCAAGCCCGCATGAAAACCCTATTCGGAATGGGCATGCTCGAGCTCGAGCCTTGAGAATCTGAATTGGGCCTGGGTATGGTTAAATTAGATCCATAATTTTCTTATATATGAATCATGCCCAAGTGTTGCAGAAGAAACGTTTTACATAAAAGTGGAAATGACCCATGAATTTTAGGTACCTAGATCAAATCACAGGTGAGGGTCTTCCTCTGATCAATCAAGATATCAACTTGAATTGGACCTAGGCAGCCATAATATGTAGTGGGCCTAACATGTTTGAGAAGAAATTATTCGTGTGTTTTATGTATGATTGTTCTAACAACGAGCCTGATTTTTAATAAATGGGCTCCGCTGATACTCCTTCCAACTCATTGAGGGAGAGACTGTGAGGAGACACAGGTGGGGAATGTGCATGTCATTCTCATGTTCCCCACCCTCACTACTGCAAATACCCGTGATTGAAGGAAATGTGACAATGCATCTCGTACTCTCATGGCCATTGTTGACTTGTTGACCGTCAAAAGCTAATAATTCAATCAGGTCACGTGGCCCACCTGAATTCCATGGTCTTGAGCACCACCGATTAGAGATGGGACCTCGTTGAAATGGGTGTAGTGTGTAGTGGATCTAAACGGGTTGAGAGTTGAGACTTCAGAGATCCATGAATGGAGAGCTTGTTGTCTCACTGAGTTGAATCGACGACTTGGCCAAGTTATTCCACTCCTGAGGTTGAGCCAGGTCAGACAGGCGAATATTTATTGTCCAGCCGAGTCATGTATGAGACTCGGTTGACTCAAATAGCTCTGCTGAGTCATGCTAATTTTATTGGTTGGATTCTGGTCGGATTTAGATTCGGGCCAAGTTGGGCTTTTTGTATAACAAAAATTGGCCAAATTGATTTTGACTCAACTATTAATCAGGTTGACTTAACTTGAGCCTGTCTTGCATTGCACGTGGGCACAAGCCGTACTTTGTAGCCCTATGGCCACATGTGCCGATCCTGGACCAAAATAAATACTCAAAGGCCCTGGCCTGGAACACCAATTTAGCACAGAAGAATATTTTGCAAATGGGCAGCCTTTGACCTGACCTTAATGCCATGGGCCGTATCCAGTTCTCAATATTTAGATCCACAAGTACCAAGCTTGAACAAGCTTTGGTCTAGCCTGACCCAGCCCATGAAGCCCACTATAGGAATGTAAAGGGGTCAGTTCTGGTGTGGGTCCATGGTTGACCGATAATCAGAACCATTAATGAGAATGTGGAACTGGAGCCCTTAATGAAAGGATGGAACCGAACCAGAAGCCGATTTCATGTATGGGATGGGTCCTGGTCTAAGTAGAGAATGCCATGAGAAAAAAACCTAAATTTTAGGAGGAATTCTAAAAAATAGACGTAATATATCGAGTCCTGAGTCCATGGGTCTGAACCAAAGTGGAACCAGTCCAGACCTGTTTAGGTCATATGTCCAAAAAAGAACCTTGACCCGTATACTTATCGGGGCCTAAATAACTATCTAAACCCGGTTTTTAATAGGTCGAAACGTCATAATAAACGGAGAATCAGGGACCCATTTACATAATTGGAGTAGAAGTTGGAGGCTTGAGAATTTAAAGTAATTTAAGCCGACTCATGTCCGAGTTGGGCTTAACCTAGCTGGTGGGTTCTATATTATGCATGCATAGCCTTATTGTGAACTCGAAACATTTATTAATCAGGTTCAAAATATTATATTTATGACCCAAACCTAGCGGGTTGGAAAGAAAAGAAAAAAAAAAAAAAAGAGGAAAGTAGGGCAGATGAGCAGAGTATTACATATTCTCACACCACACAGAAACATACAGAGAGAGAGACTGACGAGCATGAATGAGAACAACACAACAAGAACACAAGCAAAAGAAAACATGACACATACAATCTGGTAAAAAGAAACTAATATTCACTCAATGGCAACAAAAGGTGGCCTTTCTGTCATGTAGATTGCTAGCTTGTGAGCCGCCCTCCACTTTTTTTGTTAGTTGAATTACCCGTGAACTCTCTCTCTCCGAACACCAAATTCTCTGCTCACCCAAAAGAAGAGAACAGTATAAAAAAAATCCCATAATGCAATCTCCCTCCTTCACATAAACACTGACTCTCCACTTTTCTTTCTGCTCTTCTCAATCTCATTCTCACAATGTTGGATTTTTCACGTTCTTCTTGCATTATATTTCTTCTTCTTCTTATCCTACTGCATTGTAACCAAGCTTTCTGCCACGAGAAAGGACTTAGGCCCAGTAAATCGTCGTGGAAGCATTTTCCACCCAATTCAACACAGACCCAATTGGCAGAACGGCAATTCATGCAATGGGTCAGATTTGTTGGTCGCCTCCGACATTCCCTCTTCAGCACAGCATTTAATAAGATCTTCCCTTCCTACACTCTCTCTGTCCATAAGAACCCTTCACATGGAGACTTCACATCCATTCAGGCCGCCATTGATTCACTTCCTTTTATTAACCTTGTGAGGGTTGTTATTAAGGTCCATGAAGGAGTTTATAAGTGAGTTTTGATGCCCTGTTTTTTTATCATATTGAGTTCCTTTTAACTTCTTTCATCAATGTGGGATATGTGTTTTGTTTCATACTATCAAATTCTCACGTGGGAGGGTTGATATTTATGTCCTGATTTTAATTGTTTGGTTTAATGAGACTGTAATTGAGCATGCATGGTTGTAGATAGTGAGCTATAATGCTATATAAGTGTTTAATTTTTTATGTCTGCATGTTGGAAAATGAGTTTGATACAACTAATGAATGTATGGAAAAAACTTATTAGCTTTCTTTTTCTTTTCTTTTCTTTTTTCCTAACTGTTAATGCTTTCTAGTTTTTCTTCTAAAATCTGAGATTTTGATATTTGTCAGGGAAAAGGTGAATATTCCTCCATTAAAAGCTTTCATAACAATAGAAGGAGCAGGAGCTGATAAAACAATAGTTCAATGGGGAGACACAGCTCAAACATTAGGACCCAAAGGGCAGCCCATTGGGACCTTCAACTCTGCAACTTTTGCTGTGAATGCCCCTTATTTCATAGCCAAGAACATTACTTTCAAGGTAAAAGGAAAAAGGCTTTAATGATGCTGTACAGTTTGCATGCTTTCTTGGCACTAAGCGATGCTGTTTTAGGCTTCAATTCCATTGTTGTCATATTCTCCTAGCCAAAAAGAAATGGAAAGCTATTCTATCTTTGTGCCTGGACCCTTAACCTATTCATTGTTCTTTAGGAAATCCATGAGCAATTTATATCAAATTTACACTTGTGATGCTTCTTTTGTCCTTTGTGTATGCTCCATTCACCTAGGCTTCAAAAACTCATTCTAATGTTTAATTTGTTTTTAATAAATAACATTCCCATGGTAAAAATTTTTTTATTGCATTGGTTTTTGTTAATTCCACACTTTTGTTAGTCCTGAACAAACTTCAACACTAGAGTAAATATTTATTTCCTTTTTATAGCCCTTGGTTTTTGTTTAGAGCACTGATTCTAAGAATGTTCAATGTCTTTCTTTTTTTTGGCAGAACACTACCCCAGTTCCACCACCAGGAGCTGCAGGAAAGCAAGCAGTTGCATTTAGAATATCTGGAGATACAGCTGCCTTTCTAGGTTGCAAGTTCTTGGGTGCACAGGATACACTCTATGATCATGTCGGTAGGCACTATTACAAAGACTGCTATATTGAAGGCTCTGTGGATTTCATATTTGGAAATGGACTCTCTTTGTATGAGGTGGGATTCTCTTTTTACTTTAATCAAAGATATCTCTTCTTCCATATTACTCTTGATTTTCTTTGCCTTTTGGGCCACCTAACTGGACCATTTTCTTTTGTTGTATTAGTTTAATCTTGGGTCCACTCCCAATGTATTTGCTATTTCCTCCTCCTTTTTTCTCTCTTTTTGGAACTTAGTGTGATGGGAGCAACTGGATATAATTAAAATGCAAGACCTAGTATATGGAGTAGAGATGACCCATTTTTGCAGAATTCATACAGGGGGTGGACCTTGGGGGTTTGTTTTTATAAGTAGAACACCGTTAGCCAACCCATATGACTAAGATTCAGATCTTGATGATGATGATGCAACAGCTCCATCTTTATTAGAATCTACCCTCACAAAATCTGCCCCTCAAATGTCTTAAAACTGGCTCAATTTTCACTTTAATCGCAATGATATGGTTGTTGGATTGGACACATGAAAAGTTTGATTAGCTCATGGCCAAGTAAAAATGACTCTAATCTAAGTGATGATGTTTAAAATGTCAAATTAGTGGAGATTGGACTGATTAGAAACGAAGCGGACTTGGGCTTAACTTGAATGCAAATTAATAGGATCCATTCTGGACCCATGTCACCTCCAACAGACTAGCTGATTAATGAATTTTGGACAAGGAGCTTTCCTATATATGTTGCCTTTTTTCTTTTGTTTTGCATAAATTGAGATTCAAGAGCATTTCCAAGGTTATGATTTTTCCATTCCTGTGTGTATTTATTGTGGTAGGGTTGCCATGTGCATGCAATAGCTCGGAACTATGGAGCCCTCACAGCCCAGAACAGGAATAACCTTTTAGAAGACACAGGGTTCTCATTTGTGAACTGCAAGGTGACTGGGTCAGGGGCCCTCTACTTGGGCAGGGCCTGGGGAACCTTCTCCAGGGTTGTCTTTGCATACACATACATGGACAACATCATCATCCCTACCGGCTGGTACAATTGGGGGGACCCTACCAGAGAAATGTAAGCTTCTTGCTATTCTTCTTCATACAGCTGCTCTTTATTAATTATTAGCATTGCCTGTTTTATTCTTGTCTCTTATGTGCTGCCCTACTGGCAAGGTGACTACGTATAGAAAGTACAAAGTACTCATTATTTTTATTAGATTTTTTGAAGCGCACTGTGGTTTAATAGGTGCGACCGCACCCACGTGCTTGAGCCTGTGTGTGCCCTAGCCCCACCATGCATCCATAATTATGTTCTTTCTTTCTTTCTTATATTCTCTTCTTCTATGCATTTTGGACTTCTTGATGATCAGTGTAACAAGGAGATGCCATGTTTGTTGGGATGGCACATATTCAAAATTCCAGCCTCCACTCATCAGATGGGGCACTCTTTTATATCACACCTTGTGTCAGTGGGTCACATTGGGTTGGAAGCAGCTGAGTTATAAGAATGAATTCAAATTAAAGCAACAGATTTGATGAACACAGTGGAGCGAAGCACCAGGAAGAGTAATGTAGGGCCTACCATAGATGAGATATGTCTATCTTACACTTAAGTCTAGGCCAGAAAATTCAGTTCTAATAGTTTTAACTTGAAATAAGTATTTTGATGATTTATGAAAAAGAGGGTAATTTTCTCCTACGGACATTCACATATAAGAACACGTGAAGCGGTCCTTTGAATTCAGGAGGCATCCTTGTCTCTTGGCTGGTCCCACACATCCTTTACTGGCAGATGGTGGAGATGAACAATTCCCTTGAAAGAGATTCATATTCTCACAAATAAGTATGTTCAAAATTTACACACTCATGCGAATCATAAAGCTACCGCTGTGGATGGTGTACTCCTTCTCACGTCTCCATCCAGGGATCGATCCTGGGTGGGCAGCTTTACTTCAAATCTCCTTGCCACAAGGTCAACTGGCAAAAAAAAAATTACACTGATTTCCCATGATTTACCAAACAAAGCTTTTTTCCGTTTTAATATTATTTTTATTTTATGTAATTTTTTTTTATTTTTTTTGCTTGGTCATACATTGCAATAGCAGATAGTATTGGATGAAAGAAACAGAACACTCAATGTATAAAAAGCTGACAGATCATATAATTTTGAGAATTGAATATGATAATAACCGGACAAAAGGGGCATTTATGCCAATTCCATGAAGAATTTGAATCATATAACAGCACATGCTACTCTGAAGTTTTTCAAAATAGGACAAATGGTGGGGTCTGGCGAGGTTTGTGCCAAATTTCATGAAGAACTTGAATTCTCTGCACAGCCCATGCTCTCCTCCATTTTCAAAAATAGGAATTTTCCTGTAAAAAGTATGGAAAAAAAGTTCTCAAACTTAAAGGTTCTGCCCATGTTTGTGCACTCTAACCTACCCTAGGTAATACAAATATAAGAGGGTTTGAAATCTAGCTAGATAAGAAAAAAGGGGCAAGGAAAATAACATACAAGCCAACATTCAACATTTTTTTCAAGTCCCTTATATTTCCAAATCCGCTTTTGTCTTATATGGCTTATCCCCTCCATTTACAAATGTCATGTTTCTTCTCTAAATTTCAAAATTCTAGCCCGTTAAAAGTTTCAAATGACCTTTATGATTCCTGGAATTTCAATTCCTTTCTTCCTTTTTTATTTTTTTATTTTTTTTTGTGGAATTTCTCAATGCTCAAGTATAAGAAGGATTTAGAAATCTCACTATGCCCTGACAATTGAAAAAAAAAATCAGACATGAATTCTCTAAATTATGATAAAGGAAGGGGATGAGGGGACCTGCCAGACTCCACACACGTTTAGTTTTTTTTTTTAAATGAAAGTTTTCAAAAAAAGGCCTTAAGTTTCTACTTTATTTCAAAAAAAGACACAAGTTTCAAAACTATTTCAAATTAGTCCCTAAGCTATTCAAAAAGTTTTCAACTAAAGGCATCTGCCCATTTAAAGCTATTTTTTGCAACTTTTTTTTCCCAAAATGTTTCAAAAACAAACCAAACAAAACCAAGCAATTTCCCATTAGGTCCCAAAATCTTTCTAAAATACCAAAATTACTCTTCATTGAAACAAAGCTATCTTTCACCTCCTCTATATTATCCTCATTTCCTTACCCGACTTCCTCATAGTGATAAAGAACAACCAGTGTTCCCACAAATAATCAACTGCATGTAATGGCTACCGAAATTATATCAAGACTTTAAATCAAGGGTAATTTTGATATTTTAAAAGTATAGAGGAAAAATTTATCAAAAAATTCATTAAAATGGCCAGATAAAAAAAATCTATGGACTAATTTTAAATTTTTAAAATTTTATGTTCCTTTTTTTTTTATTTTTAATAAGGTAAAAACTTAAAAGTCCTTATTTGAAATCTTTCTTGGAAAAAACAAAAACCATCAAGCAACAGCAGATGATCCAGATCCTTTCTTCAAACCAGACTGGCTAATGTCCTTGGTCCTGGGTGGCTTTTGTGTTGTACGTGGAGTGTTGAGCCCACCATCTCTCTCAATCAAGTACGGCTTTTGTCATTTTGCCTTTTTGCTCTTTCGGCAGATGATCACAAGACGCGAATCTTTCTGACTCGTACCCGCGCCTACATTACATTAAACTACATTGATTACATACATACCCCCTCCATTACCAAACCATACCCATAGTACCCTACTTCACATTAGTCAACAGTTCACACCCCTCCATTACCAAACCTACCCTACTTCACATTAGTCAACAGTTCATCAGTGATGAAACTCACAGGGTCCTGTTACCCATGATTCAATCATCCACAACTTGAAAAATCTAGGACCTACTATTTGAATGATGGGGCAGCTTAAAATAATGCTTGTGATCTGTTGGAACATCCATTACTTGAGTTCTTCAGAGTCTCCCAACTATCCTTTCTTCATGAAAGCAACCTAGGTTTATGTATTTATCACAAAATTCAAATAGAATCAACAGAAGGCCCAGTGTATCCCTCACCAGCCCGACCTTTGGCCTCCGGCCCCGGGTTATAGATTCTAACGAGCAAAGGCCACTGGGGGGTGGGTTTTTTTTTTTACATACAGGGCTGCACACATAATAATCAGAAAAAAAATTAGCCCATAAAATTTCTCTTTTGGCACCTAAGCATTTGTAAAACCAGCATTTGGAAAAAAGAAAGTAAATAAACCCCAACAGTAATTCTCAGAGTTCTTTTACCAAAAAAAAAAAAAAAAGCATTACCCAGAATTCTTGAAAATGCATCACCTTTTTAGCTTGTAGATGTATACTTTATTCATATGTTCACCTTTTATCATATTGCAGGACTGTGTTCTATGGGCAATACAAATGCACAGGACCTGGAGCTAGCCATGCAGGAAGAGTGTCATGGTCAAGAGAACTCACAGATGAGGTGGCCAGGCCTTTCATCTCCCTAAACTACATTGATGGATATGAATGGATTAAATTTTAGTTGTATTAACTTTATTTGTGTCCCAACTGGGCCAACTCCCATTGCTTTCTTAAAAGTCTGTAAAAAAGAGAGACAAAATGCATGTGTGCAGTTTTTCATGTTAAGAGAAAAGGGAGTGGGCTCTCAGCTCTGAGAAAAACTGTGGCAAATCAAATCACTCTAATCATGTGCCATATAAGCAACCCAGACCATGCCAATTGTGGGTCCTGTACGAATAGATGAAATTCCCAAAATCGCAATTATGAGACCATGATTGATAGCCAACCAATTGGTGACCATCAACCCAAGGTTAAAACAATCTACAACTTTGTATTCAGTGGCAGAAAGCACTTACTGTTCCATCTGTGCTTCTTCTCGACTCTCTGTTTACATGTGGTCCAATAAGAAGTAAACAAAATATGAATGCCGAATTCATGATAGTTTCTATAAGTATGGCATAAACACATGAGGCCCATCTGGGTCATCGATAGCAAGGTCCCCACTTGCTCATAATCAAGAACTAAACCCGCACTGATCGCATAAAAAGAGGGTTCTGAAGATTAATTGTGGGGTGGTGGTTGTTTCAATGTTTTGTCTAACAGTTAGGATTTTCTAGTCAATCTAATTTAGAACCATACAAAGGCAATCTTACAATCTAATTTAGAACCTCATGAGACAACAATTAATCCTTTGGCAATCTTACAATCTTCCATATTTTGATTTATGCTTCAAAGCCAAGTACAAACAGATTCAAATCAGAGCCTCTTTAAGAAGTATCAGCCCTTTTGTGCTAATTCCCATTTCTTAGACCGGAAAGATGAAAGGAGAAGCTCTATATCAACCTCCAACATCACCATCTCCTATGCAAATAATCTCTCTCTGCTTCTTTAATGAACTCAGTAGATCTATCAAGCCTGCCCATTACAGCATTCTTAAAATTAAAAGCTTCGTGAACCTGTGAACATGAGCGCCGCATCTGAACCCCACTCAAGCGTGCTCTCGACTCCACCGTTTCATTCCATAAGAGCGCCTTCTTCGGACCCTGCATAGGCCTCTGCTTAGGGGCGCTATGGGACCGAACTTTCGCCCTGAAAGACTGGGTATTTGTCATGTAATTAGGATAATTGGAGTAATGCTGGAAGAAGATCTCTCCACACACACTCTTTGCAGGAGTCATGGGCATTCCACCAGAATTTGCTAACCGCGGGGTGCTTTGGGCAGTGTTGAACCTGCATTCCTCCCCGGTGAGCACCCAATCGAAGTCACCAGGATTTCGGCAGCCAGGAGTTGAGGACATCTGGTATGGCAGTGGGGAGAGCGTTTGGAAGAGTGAGCGGTCTTCGCTGCAATCAGACATGCAGGGGTTGGTTCGCCCAGATCTAGAATTGGACCTGCAAGTGTCAATTTCAACTGTCTTTGGGCTCTCATCAAAAGTGTTGATGGCCGTTTCAAGAGATGCCGATAACCTCCTGCTGTGAATAGATGTAGTGTGTTCACTCCTTGTGTCATCAAATCTCTCCTGAGAACATAGTGAAAAAGGGTTGAGCTGAAATCACTGATGTCCCATGTAAACATGCTCGATTGGAAACAGAAATAAACTCAATAAAGACCTGAAAATTTGAACAGTTGGTTGGTCTCCAAGTTTCAGTTCATTTTGATACGAAATAGAACCCCAAAGTTTAATGGGAAAAACAAGCATCGATTTGCTCCAACTTGCATAGTCATCACTCATCACATCTCAACCGCTTTATCTTATCTACCTAGGGTCAATATCTATCTAGAGTCTGGCTTGACGAGTTCCACCATATAACTATAGAAAAACCGCCTGTCAATCTTATATTCTAATGTAGTAGAGTGAGGCTCTGTGTGCTTTTGTAAATGGCTCTGCGAGAGATTGATTTGGTGGTGGTCAAAAGGAAATTAATGAAGTGTCCTCAAAATGGTCACTTCTCCATGGAAGAGATCATTAACTTCACCACCGTCAATTAAGCCTCATTTCATCTATTTAGGATCACATTCGCCTTTACGAGTTATGCATTCCTATTCGAAACATGGATGAAGCGTGAATTGGTATGGCACATGGAGAAAAACACAGGTGAATGATGAGCCCTTATTCTGTAGAAAAGAGAGAGAATTATAATGGATCTTACAATGGAATTACGCAGCTGAAACCTGCAGTCTTCATTTGGAAGCCGCCATTTCTGCATTCGGACAGTGGCCTGTGCTCTTATAAGAGCTTCCATGCTTTGAAGAGTTTCAGCAGCCCTCCTCCTCACAAGAAAGCCTCGGACATGAGCCTGCAACTTCACCAGTCCCTTGAGAGCTCTAAGAGCTTTTCTAGCCTGTCCAAACCCAAACCAATATCAGTATAAAAGAAAGTAAAGAAGACACAAAACTACAAATAAAATCAGAAGGATTATGACATGTAGTAAAACCTACACAAAAACCAACCCAAAAAGAGCCTTCAGTTACATAGTTGAACAAATCAAATAGAAGTAAACGGAAACACACCAATATAATCGATCCATTCAGCTCGAAATTAAGGTATGAAGAAAGAATAAATCTGACCCATTAGAGGAACGGGAACAGATTCCTAAAAGAACTGTAGCACCAGATCTAAAAATGAACAGTGAGATTTTTAAGAATCAGAGAAATTAAAGACTGCCCAACTAAGGCCTCCAGGACTATGAGAGGACATCATTCTGGGAAGTGTGAAATAGTGAACAAGAGGTGAAGAACAAAACAGGGACATGAACAAAAATAACCCAGAAAATCAGCTGAACAAATTGACATTATAAAAATGTCTCATTGCAGAAAACAAATCCATGAATTCAACTTAGTAACTAGTTCAGTCGATGAAGAAAAAGGACAAAATAACACCCAGTTCAGAAAACACCATCCACAAGCATTCAAGAAAGAAAAAAAAATTTAAGGAGAAATTCAACAAACACCAACAAAAATAATTGAAAAATTACCATACAAGAACACCCATTAAACAACAACAATAAATCGAATGGAGAAGAAGTGATTCTTACTAAATATCCCCGAAAAGCGGTCTGGATTTTCACGGCGGCAAGCCGCTCCCGATCAGCGCCGAACATGGTCCCTCTCCCATGGCTAGTTAGCCTCACCACCGCAACCGCCGCTTGAGCAGCAGCAACCGCAGCATCAGCTGCCGCTGCTGTGGCTGCCGCCACTGCAATTGCGTGCTTGTTCTGCTCGTTCTCTGTCTCACTGAAGTAGTTCGCCTGCCACGCCTCCTCCTTTGCCGTCGGAATCCTCCCATTTGCACACGCCGGAATCTGACCCACATTGCCGGAACCGTCAAGATCCCACATTTCCTTCTCCTCGCTGGAATTCAAGCTCTCTTTCTCCTTTCCCGCGCAGCACAAGTTCCTCAGGCACCTCGTCGACCACCCCATTTTCCCAAAGAAGGAAATGACACAAACAAAACAACAAAAACGAAATTCTACAGAAAGAGAAGAGGAAAAGAGGAGAAATTGAAAACCCAATTGAAATATTTGGAAAAGGAATCTACTTGTAGCCTGTAGGGAGGACTAGGAAGGAATGATGACATCAGACAGTGGAAAAGAAAATTTGAAAAGGTGGGATTTTTTTAAAGAAAATCTGTACATACATAAACATGAGAAGTGAGAAGGATTCTGCAGAAAAGAAAAATATGGACATGTGATGACTGACGACAGCTCGTGAAGGAACTGCATTACATGACAAAAAGATAAGAAGATACAGCAGCTCCAGGATAAAATATAAATTCCCAGAAGACCCAATGAAACCTGCAAATTACAGGCAAACCCAGAACAGAATCTATTCAAAAAGCAGGATAGACAGAGATAGAGTGTGTCTGTGTGTGTGTGCTGAAAATTCAAAAAAAGCTATGAGTGTCTTGATCCAATGGAAGTGCCTACGATATATCTTTCTCTCTCTTCATAAATTTCTCAGAGAGATTCGTCCGGTAGAAGAAAGATACCTCAGTTTTTCAGGGGCTGACAAGCTCGTGAATTTTTCATGTTCTTCTTCTTCTTTTTCTTCTCTGCTATCTGCAACTGCTATCTTTCTTCCTCTCGCGTTCTACAAGAAAATTTAAGTTACCCCCTTTTTACTACTCTGCTCTGCTCTGCGGCTGCTGTATTATTGTTACTGAAGTGATGGATAAAAATGAGATCTTGAAGGTCCTCTGTTGCAACATGCAAAAAATAAAAATATTTTGCAAGTAAAAGATGATAGGAATTTTTTTTTTTTCTAAAATGGGATTTGAGAAATCTCTGTTCTCTTCTATTAAAAAACTTTCCACCCTATAAAAGTTTCAAATTTTTGTTTTCTTTTTTACCATTCCAGAGAAGAAGCTCCTCTTTCTACTTATTTTGAATTTCTCCTTGGTTGAAGAATACCTTTCTATTGATTTTCACTTATCCATGGGAGAGGGGACCCAATTGTGAGGCTAGTCTGTATATTCATCAGTGGGACCCTTGAAAAAAGCGGGGCCCACTGGCCTGGTTTTTTTATGAACGCATCGGAGCCAATCATGACCAGGATTAACTTGGATTAGAGTGAAATTTATATAAATGTTAAACGTGTAGTGGATAACACGTTGATTTTGAACCACTTGAATTTTTAGACTCAGGCTTGTTTTTTTACCGGAATTTATGACTAAAATTTGGGAGATTGAAGTTTTTTTTTACATGATGTGACATCTTGTCCCCTGGTATTTGAAATGTTGTGTTTCTTTCATTAGAGTTTCAAATTCCAACCACCCAAAAGATCTTTTGAAATTCTTGGAATTCCACTCTCTATATCATTTGTTGGAATTTAAAATTCCACTAAGAGGACAACTTTTGGAAAATTTAAAATTCTCCGAATTCTTGAATTCCTAGAGAAAGTGGAATTCCTAAATCCTCCTATTTGAAATTCCACCAAAATGCAAAGGTGGTGGAATTTCTGAATTTTTTTACCGGAATCCTATTTGAAATTCCACCAAAATGAGACTTATCATGTGCTGGTATTCATAAATTCTAGTCAAGAAATAAGGGATCTAGAAATACCAAAGGGACATCATGTCTCAAAAACCCCAATCACTAGAATTCTAATCAGGAGTTCCAGTAAAGAAACAGGCCCTTAGTGTGTATGTAAGGAAGCTGATATTGGAGGACTGGCCTCACATGGTCCCGAATCATGCAATAGACCAAAAGGAGTGCTCACTACCACAAAAGTCAGTTACACCCAAGCATTCAAGCATGAGAAAATGGGTCATAACCAAAAGTTCTGTATTGAACCTTCACTTAATTGGTCAGATGTTAATGGGTCAGATTCAGGTTGGATCCATGGTAGCTCATCTTAGGTTTTCTGGATTGGATCCTTAGGTTAATTGGGTAAACCGCCAATCCACAGAGATATGGACCCGCGGATCTTCCGTGGTCATGCTCTCTCTCTCTCTCTCTCTCTCTCTCTCTCTCTCTCATACTTTTATTCTGATCCTTTCCTTGTAGTAATTGGGTCTAGATGAAACTAGTCCATATAAACACTATGATCTGTAATGTTTCTCAAGCTATAGATCAGTCATGATTTGGTATTGAAAAGAGGTCTATCACTGCCTGGTATATAGTAACTTTACCCTTTCAGTTTCAGATAGTGATGTCAATGGACTTAGGTTGGACCAAATCTGATGGATCCGAAATAGGAATATGAATTGTGGAACCTGGGCGAAATGGGTTGCTGTAAAATCTTCATACGTTGGATCTCAGATGTTCAATTCTGAAGTTCAAGCCTTCCAGACTGAAGTATTAATCGGTGCACCTAAGACTCCTGCATGAGCTTGGATCTAATTCTAGCTCCTGCACTGTTTCAAATATCTGCATCGCAAATCATTCTGCTAAAATATCGGAATTACTTGCAATTTGAGGTGCTTTCTAGTGATGTGAAAGCATCTCCAACAGCTCCTTCAAATCCAAGGTGGATATATGCCACATTGGATATTTGGCATGGAGTGGATTTCAACACCATGCCAAAAATGACATGTTGTTTGGCATGTTCAAGCTCAATGTCAAATTTCGCAAGTGGAAAAGGGAGATGCAAAATCTTTTTTTTTTGGATTATTTTATTTTAAAATGGACAATTGGAGATCGGGTGGGTTGTCACTTTTGAAGAGTTAAAGTCCAAAATGTCAAAAATAAAATAAAGTAAAATATTAGATTTGGCATATGGGGTGGAGTTGTCACTTTTTGGATATATCAAAATCCAAAATGCAAAATCGCCACATAAACTATCAAATGAAATTTAACATCTCCAATTTGGCATATCTACTGGAGAAGCTCTTAGTGTTTGCTCTTGGTGTTTTCTTTTTTTTCTTTTTGTGTAAATAATAGTAATGTCAGCTTTATTTCTCTATATTGTAACTAATTTTTTCAAATTGGTGTGATAGAAGCAATTCCTGGTGAAGCTCGGTTGCATCTGGACAGTTGTATATATGTTCTTTAGGGCGTGTTTAAATATATGGTGAATTGAAATAAAGTGAGGTGAAACATTAAATCAAGAGAGAAAACACCGACATCACTATTTATTTGGTATTTATTTTTAGTTATTTGATGTGAAATCGTTTTTATTTTTTGTGCAAAAAGAGGATATTTTTTTATCATTTACGAGAGAAAGGAGATTGTTTCTTGACCTTTTTTTTTTTATTAAGGAGGACATTGTAAATGTGTGTATCTTTTATATGACCCATTGTCTTGATAATTGGGGCTTTACTTCACTTTAACTTTATTAGTTACTTGCAAAATACGTCCTTAGGTCATATTTGGTAGTTTTTTAGAAAAATAAAGATAAAATAAAATATGAAATGAGAAAATAAAATATAGGGGATTTTACCAAAAAAAATAACTTTAACCATTGCACAAAACAATGAACTTTAGCCGGTAGTGCACTAACCACGAAATCTGTACAAAAAACGTAACTTTTTTTACCATTTTTTTTGTAGTTGCATTCAACTTTCATTTTCTGTGTTTAGGGTCGACTGCGACCCTCGCTATAACAAGTACGGGTCGCATTCAACCCGGAGCAGGCATAACCTCTTCATCTTCTTCGTTTCTCCTCGAGTGTTCAAGTTTTCGATTAAAGGAAGAGATGGCTAGAAGATCTAACCTAGTAAATTGCTAATCGGCCCTAAAAATATTGTTGGTGGGTTGGTCAATTTAAGAAAGTTCGGTCCCTAATAAATGTTGTTGATTAGTTGTGCATTATATAAACTGCTGGTGCCTTATTCTCTTCATCATCTCTGGTTTTCTTGTTGGTAGCATCTTTTATTTTAGGCCATACTTTAAGTGGCAGATCTTCTAGCCATCTCTTCCTTTAATTGACTAACCCACCAACAATATTTTTAGGGTCGATTGGCAATTTACTAGGTTAGATCTTCTAGCCATCTCTTCCTTTAATCGAAAACTCGAACACTCGAGGAAGAATGAAGAAGATGAAGAGGTTATGCTTAGTTAGGATCGAATGCGACCCTATCGCTCAAAACATAAAATGAAGGTCGAATACAACCATAAAAAAAAATGGTGAAAAAAAGTTACTTTTTCTGTCGGGTTCCCTATTTGGTGCACGACCGGCTAAGTTATTATTATTATTTTTTTTTTGCAAAATCCTTTAAAAAACTCGAACACTCAATGAAGAAGGAAGCAGATGATTACTTAGGATTGAATGTGACTCTCTCGCTCAATACATAAAATGAAGGTCAAATAAGACAATAAAAAAATAGTGAAAAAAATTACTTTTTCTCTACGGATTTCCTATTTGATGCCCTAGCGACTAAGTAGGTTTTTTTTTTTTTTTTTTTTCTGTTAAATTCTCTAAAATATAAGTGAGTTGCGATTGTATTTTACCTTTACATTAAATTCTTGATCGTTTTGGATTTTTTTTTTTTTTTTTTTTTTTGAAAGAGCCTGTATCTGCAAGGCGGTTTTAGGGTTTCTGCACTTCTCAAAGATCTGACCAATCTCTCTTTCCAAACTCTCTAGGTCTCCTTTTATCTCGATTTTAGGGTTTCTTCAACTGTTTCTTCCCTGTCTCAGATCTATCTATCTCTTCTTTCTTTGTTGTTGAATTCTGCCTCAAAAAACCAGTCTTCCATCTTTTCTGGCTGCAATTCCTTGACGAATCTTTGCTTTCTTTTCCGAATACTTGAAAACGGCTTGTGTTTTTTATGATTTAGGGTTTTGATTTCCGTTTCCTTTGAATCTTCCTTGAGAGCTGTGGCTTAGATGATTTTAGGGTTTCAGTCTTCGATTTTTTCGTTGCTGGTGTTCCAGCGGCACCGATCTGATCCGGAGACGATCTTTTATGTGAAATTGTTCGATCTCTCTTCGGATTTGTTCCCTTTCGCAAGGATCTGAGATTTAGAGATTTTTCTTCCTGCTTGTTTGTTCCTTCTAGGGTTTTCTTTCGTTTTTTTTAGGTTTGTTTTGGTACTGAGATGGTGAGTGGTGAGGGTTCGAGCGATTCTTCGTCAGCGGCTGCTGCTGCTGAGCAGTATGGTGTGAGAAAGCCGATTTCTGTTGCTGGACCGACCGAGGCGGATATCCAGAGAAGTGCGGAATTGGAAAAGGTATTCTTTTTGTTGTTTAAGATCTTCTTTGTGTTTTTGTTTCCTTTTTTTTTTTCGATTTTTTTCCTGACTTTGTTGAATTGCAATGGAAGTTCTTGGTGGCTTCCGGCCTTTACGAGAGCAAGGAGGAGGCGATAAAGAGAGAAGAGGTTCTTGGTCAGATTGATCAGGTAAATATGGTTCGAGTTTGCTTTTCTTGAAGTTCTTTTTCCCCCATTAATGATTAGATCATCTTCTCTGATTGAACAATGAATTAAACGGAAAAAAAATGTGGAAATGCTATTACATTTTTATTTATTTTCTGGACCTGAAGGCTGATTTTTTTGTGTTATGGGAAGACTGGGAAGGATTCATGGAAATCCCAAGATGAGGGTAGAAGAAAGAGAAAACAACCTTGGTTTCTGGGTGGGGTTTAAAAAGAAGTTGCAATCTTTTTTCTTGTAAGAAAAGGGAAGATGAATTGATTGGATTTTGCTAACATGGGGTGATTTTTTTTTCATTGCCTGCCTCTCCTTTCAATGAATTTGTATGACTATTTTCTGTTTTCTCTGCCTTCACATGTTCTGTGGCTGTAGCTATTTAATTATGCACGCTAGGAAAATTTTTTTGCCTTTTCCCTTTTGAACAATCGTATGTTTATCTTTTGCATCTTATTTATTTTATTGCTATTTTGAGAGAGAACACCATAACTTTGAAGTAATTCCGTGTTTGTTTTGAGTCAGATTGTAAAAGCTTGGGTGAAGCAGCTTACCCGTCGAAGAGGATACACAGATCAAATGGTTGAAGATGCAAATGCTGTCATTTTTACTTTTGGATCATATCGCTTAGGGGTAAAGATATGAGTCTGAAGTATTTTTTTTTTTTTATTGAAATGTTCTTGTGCTGCTTCTTTTGGAAATGTATCCTACAACAGCTTATCGGAGGATTTGGTACTATGAATGCTATTCAAATCAGCAGGCTTTCTTTTAAGGTGGTAGGCCTTGTATTTTGAGAGTTGCATTTTCATCTTATAGTGCATTGTTTGGACTGTTTGTTCAAGATTGATTCATGCTCTGATGAAGCAGTGGAAGGTTTAAGTTGCAGCTACCAAAGTGGGAAGGAAATTTCACCATTGCGTCAGTTGTTATTTTATATTTTTGAGCATTGATGTGATAGGGAACAGTGGGAGGAAATTTCTGGTAGTGAAGTGCATTATGTATTCATCTTGGGGAGCTTGGCGTGCTCAACATGAAAGGGAAGATGAAACGTCGAAGAACGTTTTTGAATGAAATGGGGATGTCATGTACATATGAAGCACTAAAAAGTGCATTGGAAGCAAGTCAATGATAAGGTCAAAATTATTGGGCATTTGTTGTAGAAGAGTGTTTCAAACTAATCAGCAGTCTGTTAAGTGTGGGGATGTTATCAAATATTCAGCTAAAAAAGTTTAAGCATTCAGTATTTCCAAAGTTTATCTTCTGTTTTATGAGTGTTTCAGCAAGTATTCTTTCGTTTATGTTTTGGTGAAGCAACATATGAAATAATATGAGAGTTTTCTAACTTTAGCGGGAGCTAAAAGAGCCACCGAAGGATTTGTGATTCATGATGGGCAATCATTTGTCATGCGTGGTACTATTGGAAAACGAGAGAACCCTTTATTGGTTTCTTTGAATGTCTTCGTTGTGGTTGGGTGGTTGTGGTTTGTATGTTTCTAACTGGCTTGTCTCTTTTGGTAAATTTGACAATTATTCTTAGTAGCTTATCTGAAACTTTATTAATAATGTATGAATGTTTCATGAAAACCACAGTTTTTCTTAATATTTTCACGTTCATAACTTTTGAGAGGCTAACCAATAGTAGCAGAAT
Organism: Camphora micrantha; assembly: GCA_003546025.1. Taxonomy (NCBI): domain Eukaryota; kingdom Viridiplantae; phylum Streptophyta; class Magnoliopsida; order Laurales; family Lauraceae; genus Camphora; species Camphora micrantha. The sequence continues at coordinate 26,361,137 of QPKB01000004.1, read as the reverse complement.
GGATGTGGTCCAACCTCACCGCACATTACTGAACCCAACCAAACCACAAATTTGGACTGTGCTTTTAGGGACAGCTGGGTTCACGCTTGAAAATCCATATCATTATTTGACTTGGATTGGGCTTATGTTTGGGCCTCAAGGAGCTATAAATCTGTATTCCTATTATACTTTACATTATTTTGATATTTTGTGTTTTTGTCAGCCAATCTTCTCACTTCTCAGTTTATTGTGCAGAAAACAGTGGAACCTCAAGTTCGATTCAATTTTTCCCAAACTATTATTTTTGAGTTTTTATTGGTAACGGTAAATTTTCATTAAGACTGAGAATAGTGCACAAGGATAACTGTTGCAAGGTGCACTACATTGGATGGAGAAGAATCGAAATAAACACATGGTGAACCTATTGCTCCATTCTTTGCTGAAGAATCCACAATGTCATTGGCTTTTAAAAATGTGATGAAACATGGCTTTGAATATATACTTACGTAAATCTTATGTTATCATTCAAGATAAAGTTGAACTTTCATGGGCATTTGCTGTTAGATGTGTCATTAGTGGAACTGCCTTCCAACTATCAACCTATACAAGGAAGACTTTTGGAAGACCCTGGACTCTCAAAATGAATAAAACTTCACTTGGGAGTTGGGTCTACTTATTCTTTCACCTCTCAACTTGACTAGAGAACTCCAAAAAGAAAAAAATATCACACCAACTGGACATGATTTTTTTTTTTTTTGCCATTTTGCATTATTCTTTCTTTAGTGAAACCTTAAGCCTTAATACACAACCCCTCCGAAGTCTTTCATCTATCAATTGAATTGGAGAATTCCATCAACAGATAATATTCATACCAATTACACTGGGTTTTTCTCTGTGCCATTTTGCTTTATCCTTTCTTTCTTTAATGAAGCCCTAATCCTTCTTTCCCTCCCTAGCATACATTTGATGGAACTGCTCTCTCTCTCTCTCTCTCTCTATATATATATATATATAAAACAAAAACACCCATATCTCTATCCCTTTTGCCTTGTTCCTTCATCCCTCTCTCACTCAAAACTCTCCATCAGTGAACAACCCGTATTCACAGCACATTCCTCCCCTCACTCAAAACTCTCCATCGATGAACAACCTATATTCACAGCACAACATGCAGAGTGGATGTGAAAGAGCCGTTCTTGTGCAATCTCCATTTCCTCACATCACCAAACCCCATCCTCAGGTGCTCAACTCCCACTCATTCTTTACGTCTTTTTAGCAAGTTTTTTGGTTTTCCCCCCTCTCCTTTTGATTTTTTTTTTTTTTTTTTGTCAAATTGTCCTTTTTTGGGCATTTGTGACCTCTCTCCTGTGTTTGATTTCAAATGAGCTAGGACTCAAGCCAAATTTGCTACATGCCTATGAGAAATATGAGAGATTTCCCACTTTACAAGCAGATAGCCTTGAATGCTCTCCTTGTCTATACATTTTGTAGTATTGTATGTTCCTTAAATGAATATCCTTGTTTCCTTTTCTTTTATTTTTTTTTTGTGTAAAAACCCCCTCCTGTAAGATTGCATTGCTATTCCTGGTGGTGACTTGATGTCATCCAGTTGATTCACTTCCCAACTGGATCGGAAATTGACACTTTGCTGAATTATTTGGTTCGAAATGTAGCATCAAGCTCGTTTGTGTGTGGGAATGGGGAGTCGTATCCATGTGCAAGCTATAACAGAAGGAATGCTATCCACCTTAATGGGGAAAAATGATCATCTTGTGTAGCAGGGGAAAGGTCTAGGTTGTTCCCTGCTATAAGCGATGTATTGCATCGATGCCTGCTTGCAGTGGAAAGTAGGCAAGGGTTCTTGTGCTAGTCTAGATGAGTGTGTGAAGAAGTTCAGAAGAAAAGGACTCGACATGCTAGTTGGAATATAAGAACTTTGACAGTTAAGAGCATGGAGCTGGTGATACAGAACAAGAGTTAATGTAGCTTGTCTACAAGAAACAAAGCGGAAAGGGGATAAAGTAAATGAGCTCACCGATGGCTACAAACTCTACTACATAGGAAAGAATAAAGCTAAATAAGGGTTTGAAAGAAAATATTGTGGGGGCAAAGAGATTGGGTGATGGACTTATAACAATTAAACTAGTATTCGAGTAAGATATAATTTATATCATTAGTGCTTGTGCGCCCCTTGTAGGATTAGATGAAAGTGCTTGGAGATGATTTTGGGAGGATGAGGATGTTAAAGGATTTAGTGTCTTCATTATATTTTTGTCATCTCGTGCTTTTTGGAGTTTTGATGTTTGTATAACATTTTTGTTGTATTCTGTGTTGGTTGTGAATTGTGATCTTATTGCTGTATGGTAATCCTGCAGCTAACTACACATATGTTGACAGGTTCATGGTCCTAGCGCCGACATTGATACTCTTTGTGTTGGGCCATCCTATGTAAGCAGAGAGGTAAGCAGTTCATATCATTCATTCTTGATGTGTAAATCTTAATTTTGTTTTTTTTCCCCCCTGAATATTGGTGCTTCTTGATGTGATTAACGACCCATGTGTTTCTATTCTGCAGGAAGATTTTTTTATTATTTTGCATAACATTCTGGCCGACATGGAAGAGGTGACGGAGCTACAACCAGTTCCAGATGCTCATGTCCCAGTAATGAAATTTAAGTTTTGTGGGATATCAATTGATCTACTTTATGCTAGTGTCTCCCTGTTGGTTGTTCCAGAAGTAAGTTGTCCAAAAATTTGAAAAATAAAAGGAAGAATGTGTGATATTCTATTAAGTCTCTTATGGGCATACTTTGTTTGCTCTACTATCATTCCATCAACTAATTTACTTCTATGCAAGTTCTGGATTTTTTTTCTTCACTGAGTTGGACATTCATAATTATTATATCTTTTTTTTTTTTTTTTTTTTTTTTTTTTTTTTGAATTTTGACTTACTTCTGTCATTTCTATTTATATTTTAGTTTATCTTGGGCATGCCTGTTCCGTTCAAGTGTCAAATGATATTTTGGTTGTTTTAACTGGTCGAACACTATATGTATGCATATGTTTTCATGTCTTGATACATTACCATTGCTAGAGCTGTTTGTAGGACTTGGATATCTCTCATGGATCTGTATTATACAATGTTGACGAGCCGACTGTTCGAAGTCTTAATGGCTGCAGAGTTGCAGATCAAATTCTTCGACTTGTTCCAAATGTTGAGGTGAACATTTAGTTACTTAGCTGTGTTTTATATTTTGGTCTATGTTCACTTTTTTTTTTTATAAATCTTGGGACGTCTGAACTCTTATGCAATTTTGTAGCATTTCCGGACGACACTCAGGTGCTTAAAATTCTGGGCTAAAAGACGTGGTGTCTATTCAAATGTAAGATAGATTCCTCTGGTCTTTTTCTCCTTATCCTTTCCCCCACATTTTAATTCTCTCTCTCATGTTTCAGGTCACTGGATTTCTTGGTGGTGTGAATTGGGCTCTCTTAGTTGCTTGTGTCTGCCAGCTTTACCCTAATGCAGTTCCCAGCATGCTGGTTTCCCGCTTTTTCAGAGTTTATACACAGTGGCGTTGGCCAAACCCTGTGATGCTTTGTGCAATAGAAGAGGATGAACTTGGCTTTCCGGTATGGGATCCGCGTAAAAACCCCCGCGATAGAACTCATCATATGCCAATCATTACACCTGCATATCCATGCATGAACTCTAGTTACAATGTTTCAACAAGTACCCTTCGTGTTATGATGGAGCAATTTCAGTTTGGTAACAAAATCTGTGAGGTATGTATGGAATTGTGTTCTTTTTTATTTCTCACCATTAGATTCTGATTGCCTTTCTGTTGGTTATTCATGCAGGAGATTGAACTTAATAAAGCCCATTGGAATTCTCTGTTCGAGCCGTACCATTTCTTTGAGACATATAAGAACTATCTACAGGTTGATATTGTTGCCACCGATGCTGACGATTTGCGTTCTTGGAAGGGCTGGGTAGAATCCCGGTTGAGGCAGCTGACTCTTAAGGTAAATTCTATGCTTTTGGGGATGGTGTCAGAGAGTGAGATTCAATTGTTATTATTTTTTTGGGACTAAGTTTCGTGTACTCTTTATTATGATCTTAACCCGCCCATCATTATTCATGACTTAGCTGCTCTTCTTTTTTGATGTTACAGATTGAACGGGACACATATGGGATGTTGCAGTGCCATCCATACCCGAATGAGTATGTAGACACTTCCAAGCAATGTTCACATTGTGCTTTCTTCATGGGCTTGCAGAGGAAACAAGGAGTGCGAATCCAAGAAGGCCAGCAATTTGATATACGGGGAACAGTAGACGAATTCAGGCATTCAGTGGACATGTACATGTATTGGAAACCGGGAATGGAAATTTATGTCTCTCATGTGCGTAGGAAGCAGATTCCTTCATATGTATTTCCTGAAGGATACAGGCGACCAAGGCTGTCGAGGCACACTACTCAGCAGCATGCTAAGGCTTCTGAGGATGGTGGGGTTGATGATTGTGGGTCTGGGTCTCCTGAGAAACGGCTTAAGAGGAAAAATGATACTGACTACCATGAAGCAAGTCCCGATAAAGCAGCAAAACGGGCTTCTCTTAGCCCAAACGGGGGTAGTTCTCCATCTGAAGTGAGCATCAGGTCACGTGGAGCATGTCAAGTTGGGTCTTATGAGACTAGAGGGGAGCATGTAGCAGCAGGCATAGTGGGGTGTGTCGATGCTGTTTCAGTGGAGAAACATCTGAGGAAGGGAAAGGTTTGTGAGAATGGTGGGGTTGATGATTGTGGGTCTGGGTCTCCTGAGAAACAGCTCAAGAGGAAAAATGACGTTGAATACCATGAATCTGGTCCTGATAAACCAGCAAAACGGGCTTCTCTTAGCCCAAACAGGGGTAGCTCTCCATCTGAAGTGAGCAGAAGGTCAGTTGGAGCATGTCCAGTTGGCTCTTATGAGACTAGAAAGGAGCATGTATCGGCAGGCAAAGTGGGGAGTGTCGATGCTCTTTCAGTGGATAAACATCCAAGGAAGGAAAAAGATTGTGAGGATGATGATGCCAGTCAGGATGAACGAGTGAAACAGAATCTGTATGGCCCTAGTGGGAAGATATTCCTTTCTCCATCTAAAGTTTCTAGCAGCAGGGTTGATAAGGTGTGTCAGGCCAGGTTGGGTGAGGAAGCTAAAGTAGAGTACTTTGCAGCAGGAAAGATGGCAGGTACTGAGTTTGTTGGTGGATCTGTTGAGCAACTAATCAGCTGGAGGAATGATGGAGAGCAATTGAAGATGGCAAAGCATGCACATGAGACAGAGAATGCTGATTTTCGATTGGAAGTTTGCAGCAATACTTCAAATGCTGCAAGTCAGATTAGTTTGTGTGAGCGGGTTGGATTGGAATCTTCTGTAGCCAGTAGCAGTGAGGAGCATACTGAGGGCATTGGAGAGAGTGACAATAACAATTTGTTGCAGGCTGATGTACTTGAAGCGGATACGGAGCCACTTTCGGAGAATCATTGCATTAAGGGAAATGGGGAAGTCCAAAATGGACTAACGGATGAGTTAGAGGTAGATCTTTTTGCATTTATGGGAATTGTTATGTATATTTGTGAATGTGATTGTATATCTTGGCTATTCATCACAGCTGCTCTCAACATGAAAATTCCGAGGCCCAGAAGTCAGGCTGGTTCTCTTGTGAGGTGGGCCATGTGTATGAGAAAAATAAGCGGTTAGAATTTGACTGGTGTTTCTATATTGAATGTAAACATGTGCCCACTGTCTGATGTGCGGTGTGGACCATTTTTGGGCCAGGAGGAGTTCATGGTGGTCCCTGCTCTGATGAGTGATCTTTATCTCATGTGCCTCGCAGGTACATCTATTTGAAGATTTTCTTCAAAAATTTCTTCAGGAAAATATGCTTAGAAAGCCCTCTATTGCTCACTTCATATCATTTGATAATTTTTAGTAATCTTGGTTAAAGCAATTTTCTGCTTGATATTGTCTTTGTTATATGAAGCCAAATGCTGCACTTGGAATGGTCCTAAAAGTTCGTGGTGGGGTTAATTCTGAATCAAGCCAGAAACCAGTAATAAGGCACGTTTTTCTAAACCCTACTTTTGAAGCCGGAAATGTTCATTATCTTTATACTGTCCTGTTTTGGTGGTTTTCTTCGGCCATGTCATTGTGGTAGGTTGAGTCTGACATCAACTGCGTGAGGATTTGATGTGGCAGCTGATTCATATCAAGGCAAGAGCCAAAGACAGAAGGAGAAAAGAGCAGCCCTTTCAAGAGGGTAAGTTCACTTTAAATTGTTGGTTTTCGATTTGGTTTTCTAGCATGATTGTGTTCATGCATGTGTGTTATATCATGTGATTTGGAACTGAGTCAACTAACAGCAAATCTGGGAGGTGTGGTGAGGTTGCCGGCTGTGTACAGGAGTTATGTATTATGATTGTGCTGCAGAAGCTGGGAGAGCATCTTACTTAAAACTCTAAGTCAGGAGAAATGTGTGGGTGCTTTCTTTCAGTATTTTTTTAGCAGTTGGATCTTGTCCGCTCTTTCTAATCCTTTTTTTTTTCTTTTTTCTTTTTTTTTTCTTTTTTTTGAACTGTTTGGGGTTGGTATTGTTTAGTGATGGGTTTTGGGGGAATCTGATATGGTAAAATGCAGTTCTTTAAAGAGTTGCATCCCAAATGAGACAGTTTGATTCAAGTTGAAGATCGGGTGTGGAGGGTGTGGAGTGTGGACAGTTAGCGTCATTTTCTGTTTATTTTTTGGCTCAAACCTTGTGACATTCATGCTTTGTAATAAAACATTATTAAAGTCTCTCTCTCTCTATATCTATCTATCTATCTATCTATCTATCTAATCTGAATTTGCAATGAATACTGTTTTCCCTTGGATTGGCTGAAATGATGGGTGTTAGTCATTGTATGTACAACCATTGATAGTGGGATGATTGTGCACGGCGCCAGGGCCTCTTTCATCTATGTTCTCATGATCATATGCAAGGAAATGGCTCTGCATAAACCAGCGCATGAAGCTATTTGTTGATAAGTGAGGGTCCTTCAACAAGCTAAATGCCCACGTTTAATTATACTGTTTTGCAGAAGAACTTGTCTGGATAAATGAGGATGCTGTTAGATAAAGCATGTTTTTTCTTGGGGTCCTGTTTGAATCTTTATTCAAGAGCCGATTTTTTTGGTGGGAAAAGGGCTCTCGTCACACTGTAGAAGGTGCTCACTGTTGCAACTTTGAGGTTGTGCTTTTAAGTCAAATTTGTTGCCAATATAAAAAAAAAATGCAGCCTTTGGTTTGGATTATTTTCCCCATCCATTGATTCCCTGCGTACTCTCTTTGTTCAAAAGCTTCTTTAGTTTTTACTAAAGTTGCCCTCACTGCCGCTTCTGCATTCCACTGTTATTCTGACCCTCATAGGTTTTTGTTGAGGCTTTGGTACCAGTGCTGTATTTTGCGTGGTTGATTGTAATTAAGATTCAAAGAATTCTCAGATGGGAAATCTATCCATACATGGGAAAGATGATTGTCGTTCAACCAGCCCCAGCCAAATGCACTAAGCAGTCTAAGCCGTTTATCGAACATTCAATGACACAGGCATACTTATATGGTGGTTCTATTCAACCCTGATATAAAAAACTTAATTTAGAATTGGCTCTTCCGTTTTAGCAAATCTTGGAATCTTGGTGCAGGAAAACCTAAGGAATCGCATCATCATTAAACATAACCACATGTAATGAAAAATCAATCCATATAATTTTAAAGAAAAAAAAAAAAGATCGGGAATGTGCTTGGAGTTGTTCACCATGGGCCTTGCATATTGTATCCCACGTGCTTTGATGGCATCTAGTGCGTGTGTAGCCACTTCTTCACGATAGAAAAAAAAATAAATTGAATTAAATATTTTTGATTCCATGGAAAGACGTTTTCAATGGGGAAATTGGCCCTCTTCGCATCGCTTGCACAAACTGGTGTACATGTCCAAAGTCAAATTAACTTTTGTTGTAATCTTTATTTTTTAGTTATCGGAGGGTTTTCAACTCTTTGGGTTGGATTAATCCCTTCGGGCCTAGAGGGAAGCCGAGTAAACACCCATGTGGCTCCAAGGTGGTATCACTAGTGGACTCAACCTTCGATTCCTAAAGAAAGTGGAGCCGCTAGCTCCAGAAGAGAGAGGAAACGTGGTCCTCATCACTCGGCCAACCCTTAGGGCCTATTTGGAAAAATGAGGAGTGAAATAAAATGAAGTGAATTTCACATGTGGAGTAGAGTGAAGAAAAGTATGTTGAGGTTAAAGTAAAGTACTTCACTTCACTCTATTTGGATGCTTATTTTGAAGTTAAGGTTTGGAGTAGAATCCACTTTTACTCAAAGAAATAAAAGTATTTAGAGTTGAAGTGAAATATAGTATATGTAGCTCACAACATTACTTCATCTATCGAGCCAGACTCATCCAAACGGAGTAAAGTTGAAATTTTAGACTGTTAGGGCCCATTTAACTTCACTCTACTCTAGTTTTTGCCTATCCAAATAGGTCCTTAGGGCCTGTTTGGATAAATGAGGAGTGGAGTGAAATGAAGTGGATTTTACATGTAGAGTGGAGTGAAGAGAAGTAGGTTGAAGTTAAAGTAGTGTACTTCACTTCACTCCATTTGGATGCTTATTTTGAAGATAAGATTTGGAGTAGAATCCACTTTTACTCAAGGAAATGAAAATATTTAGAGTTGAAGTGAAATGAAGTACATGTGGCTCACAACATTACTTCATCTATTGGGCCAGACTCATCCAAACGGGGTAGAGTTGAAATTTTAGACTGTTATAACCCATTTAACTTCACTTTTACTCTATTTTTTGCCTATCCAAACAGGCCTTAACTTTTGTAACTTGAGAGATAAGAACAACATCATCGTCAATGGATGGCAGATGGCTACAGTCATGTGCCCAAATAAAATACAAGAGAATCTGGATTCTGAATCCAGGGGTAACTGCTTTTTAGTTTTCACGTGAAAAGTAGGAATTCCAATTCCTTTCCCCAATCCGAAGTTTCTAATTCTACATCAATTCCCCAATTCTTGAATTCCTGGCAAGGAATTTCTCTTTCCCAAAATGCTCAAATCACATCTTCTCTTTCCTCTAGATTTCCTCTCCATCTATTGGCTCTAGCAGAACCCAACCTCCAATTCAAAGACCATGGTTTCCTCTTTTCGATTTCAGTTTCCGATTCTGGTTCTCCCAATTGGGGCAAAAGGGTTCGTCATTTGGAACAAGAAAAGACAAAGAAGAAGAGGCTAGCAATACGTAACATGCATCTATACATGTTATATAACAAGATATAAAGAACAGATGTGTGAAAATACGTTAATATAAACTATATGGTAGCATAATTGACCAACGCAAGGAGTATAATGACATGTGAAGTGCAATACAAGAAGCTGTGTGTGCATGATGCAAAAGCAGCGGCAGAAGCATGAATCATGAATATCAAATTGTGCATATATATATGCATGAGTATGAAATGCGTGAACCATGCGTTTAGGGGCGTAACTCCGAATACTAGGCCCATGTGAAGGCCTGCTGGCAGTCTATTCCATTCTACCTACTTGCCCTTCAGGGGAGTCACGGACCTTACACCAAAGGCATGAAAATAACGTGCTTGATAATTTATATGATGGAGGTAACTCTGCAAACTCAGGCCCATGTGGGGACCCCTTTTTGTGCAGTTAGGTTGTTTGACTCTACCCACTTACCCTTCTTCAGAGGGGGCCCACCCACATTATGATACTTGCATAAGTTGATAAACATAAATACATTGGACATAGACGTACATAACATGAACATGGGAGTATGAACATGTGAAATTTGAGACTGATATAGACATACAAGTATTAGTATGCATATGCTTGTGTGAGTGATCATAAGGAACATTATTATGCTTGTTATTGTTAACAACCATGCTATTGCCCATTGGTTATGTATGATATAGAAAATATTTTCAAATTTGCCATATGCCAATTGAAAAAAAAAAAAAAAAAAAAAACCGTTGTGTTGCTTATTGCAATCATCGTCGATCCCAATTCTGAATAAAGGAGAGTGTCAACGTTCAATATGCAGCAGTGTTAGAAAATTTTCAAAAATATTTTTTTATTGTGTTTAATTAGGCCCATGGGCTTGGCCCCGGCCTACAAGGGTAGGATAAGAGCTAAAGTAGCATAGGCCCTTTGAGGACTTTGGCATGCTTGGGCCTGGCCTGCAAATATTGAAGGCAGGTTAAGGACAACCTTGGGACTGACCCATTGACAACCCCCATCTGCATTCTCCAATTATAGAAATATAAGAAACGTGGGAATAAGCTTCTCTAAACCTGTATAGGGGTGTTCTCCAGTCTACTGAGGTGCAATTTTTAAAAAGATGCACCTCTCCTGTGTTCCTACCTAGTCATGATGCATCCGGTTTATCCAAAATGGATACTTATAAGGTGAGATGCAGTAACTGGGCAACCCTTGTTCTCTATATAGAAGTGAGTTGATAGTGGTGAGGCATTCTACTACTGGCAGATACAACCGGGGATCAATCACTTGGATAGGGAGAGAGAGTATCAAATTCTGAAACTCTCCACTATGAGGCACTTTTGCGCAAATCTCTCTTCCATTGCTGCCATATCTTTGAATTGAAACACTTGATCATGACTTTATCAGCCCAACAGCTAATGTCATTCTACCCATGAACCATATATGGAGGTATATCAAGAGGAATAGGGATCGTCCGACGTCAAGTTCTGAGCCCGACAATGACGTTCCATCACTACGACTCTTTCATGAAATCTTTACTAAATTTGTACTGTTCAAAACTACATATCCCTGTATCTTAGTTTTGGCCCAAATTATACTCCACTTTAGATTTGGGTCCGTGGTAAGAATGACAACATTTACAATACATGATTGCCCCTTCTTTTTAGGGCAAGTTTGGCAATTAACTCGTAAAGTTAAAGTAACGTAAAACCTCCATTATTCACAAATAAGACAAAGGTACACACATTCAAGATTTCCTCTTTTTTAAAAAGATAAATAAAAGAACAACATCCTTTTTCCACTAAATGACAAAAAAAATATCCTCTTTTTACACAAAAAGTAAAAAAAAAATTCACTATCAAACAACTAAAAATAAAAGACCATCATAACCCTTTATAATTTATTCTCTTTTGATTTGACGTTACACCTCACTTTACTTCAATTCACTATATATATAAATATATCTATTTTTCAATCATGTGTTCTACAAATGACCGATCAACAGAAGTGTCAAACTTCGATTGGAGAGAAACTTGGTGCAAAGACAATACAAAGGAGAATGGATTCTACGAGCCATTTAGATTTCATGGGTGGGCCTGGATTTAGAATTCTCTAAAGCCTGGCCTTACACAAGCAGGGCTGAGGACATTCCTTCATGCTTAATAAATCCCAACTACTGCACCACTTGGTTGGGGATGGTAGATGGTCATTTTCTACCCTTTCCATCACTCATAAAATAGTATAAATCTTAAATGGCCATTGATACTATGAAGGAACCTCCGAATTATGGGCAGTGTAAAATATAAATAATAAACTAATGGAGGAGAATCAGATGAGATTACTTTTTGTGTTGGTCAATGTGAACTTATATTGCGATGATCGACACTTGTCCAACAGCATCTCCTATACTCCAAGCTCTTGGTTGGAGGCATTAGGAGCAAATATTATAATCAAAAGCCATGGATGGACGACCTTCTGAAGGATTACACTCACGAGAAATTTGCGGGGCTACTCAGTAAAGATTATAATTGTTTATATGTCTGGATAAGTAAAAGTGAGGTGGGTGTTAAATTATGGAAAAAAGTTAATGTAAGGTGTGAGGTAAGACTTAGGACAGGTAGTAGTGATGGTAGGGTAAAAGGGTAGATGACGCCCTCTTTATTACACATTTTTTATGGCAAAATGAGAGGTTCATGTAGAAGTGAAAACACAAGTGGTATTACATCATAAATTTATGTCTTTATTACTTCTTTAGTTTTTTTTTTCTTTTTTTTTTTTTTTTTGTTTACCCCATCCATGGGACGGGCATAAGGTAATCCATACAAGTTGAAAGGAAGCACACAAATGTGGAAAGAGTGACATCTAGGGATTGCCAACCAACAGAGCAACCACATGCATATTGTCAAATTATATATTTTATGGTGATCAATGTGAGATGGAGCCAAACTCATATTGCATTTTTTATTGGACGTATAGAAAGAGATAATTAGATTTTTAATAAGAATAGCCATTTGAGTAGGGGTGTTGATGACCGGGCTAGTGAATGTCCAGACCTGGCCTAACTTCTAGATTGTACGCCCGAGCCCAACCCAAGTCCGAGCAGGGCTAGAGGTGGCTAGCCCAAGCCCGATCTGCTTAATATTATAAAACCTAAGCCCAGCCCAAGTTAGAGTTATAAAATAATAATAAGAATAATAATAATAACAACAACAACAACAACAACAACAACATTTCTTACCATGTGCATGTTTGTTTAAAAGGATTGTGAGAATTCTTTTTTGAGAGAATTATAAAAATTTCAAATGCTGCTCTTAAAGTAGAATTCTAAATGCTCTACCTCTTTTAGCTTTTGGAATACTTGAATTATGAGAATTCACGAAGCTAAGAAATTTCAAGTGCCTTTTCATGTTGTTTAGAGTTTTGAAAAATTCTTACATCAAATAAATAGAGCATTTAGAATGCCCAAAGGACACTATCTCCCATTGTGTAAAAAATTTTCAATAAACCCATTTATCTTTAAAAATACCTATAACCAAAGTGTTTCTTACCACTCCCTTGCTTGAACATACCCCAGGCTTGGAGTGCTGTCTCGAACTTAAGAGGATCCGAACTATACTTATGTCTCTTCCTTACCCGCAAGGCTGAGAAACGTATACTGATGGCCCTTCCTACCTACGATAGATGGAACGTCATTTACCTGAAAACATGACGTCATCATTTTGGTATATGGAATGGCATCACGTGGTTTCCACCAATAAGGGATGGGGCTTGTGAGCCTTGTCATCAAACCCGATATAGAAAGAAATAAAGAAAGATTGATTGGACCGCTCCCCTCCCCCACCTAACGGCACCATCCATATATATGCATGAGTCATGACTCATGACTATGACTATGAGAGGAGGCACTAAAATAATAGAAAATGTTCTTCTCCAACAGGCAGCAGAACTACAATGCAGAGCCTGTCCTCCTTGTAGGGCCCATTGCAACAATATATATATATATATATATATATATACATACATACATGGGAGATGCTTTCATACATATTACCATGAGAGTAAGGTAGGAGCCCTCACATCTATATTCAATGCTAACAACTAATAATTTAAATGTGAGGGCCCCCATCCCTTTCTCTCATATAAGGTGAGAGATATTTCTTATATGATTATCTCCCATATATATGTATATATATATATATATGAGGATATATTCATGTGCATCCTTCCCTCACTATATGGTGAGACACAAACTTAATGCGACTCACCTAAGGACCCACTGATCATGGGATTTGTGGGGGATGTGAAGAGACATCTTGAATAAGAGCATATATCAAATTTGAGGTCAATCTCACGCCTCTAACCCCTTCATCCGTGGCCTACAAATTTAATGATTTTATATTAGAGAAAAGAATTTGACCCTCAATCCAACAGTCGAATGCATTTGGATTGGTGAAAGTTCAATGGGTCTAGTGTACTTAAGGAGGTTCTACTTCTGTGGATGATTCGAATGTGTTATAAAGTGAACTCTACTATGTTGTCCCTCACCATAGCATGGTGAAGGATTGATGCACATGAATATTTTCCATATATATATTCATGACAAATTTGAAAGATGACCTCTATGTTGGGTTGAAGTTAAAAACATGCAAAAATGAATGGTTGAACCAAATTATTTTACATGTTTGCTTTGAGGGCGTTTTATGAGATGGTTCTGATCAATTGAGAACCCACAAATTTATTTATTTTTCATTTTATAAAAGAGATATATACTATGTGAAAAAATAATTTTGGATGACACCCGTGCGAAAATACGCTATATTTTCAAAAATAATTTGAGCCAAACATGGCTGAACCCCTGGCCCCTAGTTGGCCCCTAATTTTGACCCACAGATGAAACTAATATTTTAGTTCCACATTTTTCATTTCAAATTCAATTTTATATCACAACCAACCATGCATATGTGATGCAAACTAAGAGGAAGCTAATCATAGGGACCTAGTCTTGAGCATTAGTCCCACTATATATATATATATATATATATCCATGTCAAATAAGCTCAAGTTTATTTTGTAATGTTTTATTTTTTATATTTTAATAATAACTTCTTAGATCAAATACAACTTATGATTTTGTTAGATATTGTTAGATCGAGTCTCCATCTGCAATTTAGGCACCTAGCAATGTATCAATGCCATTAAAGAATGATGAGAGAGAAGCTTAGATTATTTTTATCTGAAAGGCATCCCTTCAGATTGGAAGATTCCCATCTCCTTAACTAAGCATTTGGGTTGGCTTGATTGAGAATTATGTGTGAGATCATCTGTTTATGAGTGAGATCATTTGCCAATAGATTCATCATTTCCCAATATAATAACCTTGTATTAAGTATTTATGAAGTGATACCACACTGAATTGTTGATGCTAGTGGTTCTCTCTCTCTCTCTCTCTCAATCCTCTTTCTGGGAATTGAGTCGACCTGTTTTATATTCCGTGGTGTGGGGCCCACACTTGTGGGCCCATGAGCTAAAGCTAAATAAAGGCGTGCTAGGGATGCCCTCGATCGGCGGATGGCTCCTTGATCCTTCATTTCTGTGTCGGCCAATTGAGCATCAACATGTGTTCTTGGATTCCCATGCATGCTGATAATGACTTACTAGAAATTATCATAGTACGTACATGTTGAGTATTTGTCTGGTCTTGATCATCACATGGTGAATGTTTTCAATGTCAACACCTCAATCAACTCATTTCTCTTTTCAAATAACCAATGTGATTTCTCTTTAATTAATATTTTGATGTCTCAATGACATTGTTTATCTTTGTGATTTTCATTTTTCCTTTTCTTTTTATTAATTAATATTCAATTCTGCTTTTACATTTTGCCGCTTCTATGAAAGAGAATATTAAATGATAGGGTTTTGTACATATAAAGCACCGCCGATCCTTTTGGACTCATTTGCTTGCATGAATTTGAATTCATAAAACTTTTAGTACACAACTTTGTTAAAGTGAGTAAAATTGAAGAAATAAAGATAAAAATTCACATTGGCCATTAAATAAGCTCCCATTATGTGAAAAATGACCTAGGAAATCAAATATTAATTAAGAATGTCAGATTCCTTCTACATCTTTGTCTTGTATTCTTCATATCTCATTTTTTTTACATTTGTTTTGGAACCCGTTTTATCATGAATTTCAATTGCATGTGGACAAAAAAAAAAAAAAAATCTTTAAAAAAGACTTGGAGTTGGCAATTGAAGACATAGTTAGGGATTTAAAGTAAGATAATGCAGAATATAAGGACAACCACCAAAAAATGTAGAATATATAAAAACTAACCCCAAATACTCATGATGGATTTTTCTTTATTATAACGATAATGATGATGATGATAAAGTGGCACAGGTAAATTATGAGTCTCTATAATCAAACTTTTATATAAAAATATATATTAGAGAGAGAATATGTGCGCTTTTAGAATATACACTATATTTGTACTGTTGTAGCAAAAATAAGAATCTGTTTTCACGAACGAGTACGAATGTCTTATTTGGTGGTCTTCATTGATATACGAGTACTAATTCTACACAAGTTCCAAAGCTATTTTGCAAAACTCAAGTGGTTGTAATTCTTTTTTTGTGTTTTTGGAACTAAAATACTCATCGTATGAACAACTTCATGGGAGATGTTGATGTGGACCAAAACAAGTAGAACAAGGCCATTATTTATTCAATTATTTGCCCTTAGTTTCACTGCATAGATTCTAGATAATATATTAATTTAAGTTCTCTTAAAAGAAGCAATACAAGAGAATAGTACAAGTAGAATCTCGTACCATATTTAAGAAGTATCTGTATAGACGTAATGTGTGTGTATAAAAATTGAGGTGAAGGTGGTGACTGGTGATGGTTGATACTTGAAATAGGTTCAACTCCCCAACGACATGAGAGGGTTAGGAAAGAAAATGGACAAAAATGACAAGACTGCATGACCGAAGGTGGTGATTTTTGATGGATTCTCATTCTATATATGTGCTTGCCCAATAAGGAAAAAGCTTTCAAAGCAGGAAAAAGCCATCCAAGCAAGCAAGAAAGTTTTATTCTATTTTGTTGCCTCGGTTGCTTTCAATCTATCTCTTGCCTTTACCGGAACATCCCCAGAACGAACGTCGTCTTCCTCTCCAACGCTCCAAACCCTACCAGTGCCAAGGTATGCTTCTTCTTCAACTCTCTCTCTCTTTCTCTCTCTTTCTCTCTCTCTCTCTCTCTCACCCCACCATTTTCTTTCTTCCCTTTCATTTCTCTCCCCCTTCTCCAATCTGTCTCTTTCTCTGTAAAAGGGGGTGTTTGGCATTGTTGCTTTGGTATGTTCAACATGTATGATAAACAGGCTTTGAATCGTGGCAGCGATGAACGAAGGAATCGAAACCCAAAACCCCTTTTCCAATTTCATCAATCCAGACGACCCAGGCCCCTCTTAACTTCTTCATAATACCATCAAACTTAGCACTCACATCTGCTAGATCCATGGTCGTCATTGCCTTATTTTGTCTTAAAGTGCGTGGCATCAACTGATAGAATCAAAGGCTCCAATACCAATTGAAACAGTCTATGACCGCTTCATACCATAAATCTTGACAGTTGACAACCATATAAACTATATATAGGACCGATCTCATCAAAGGGAAATTGAAAGCTTTGAACTCAGTAGCTAGAAAGAGTGCTTCTTTCCTAGTTTTGGCTAGAAACCATGATATTATTCATTGCAAAATAAATGATTGCTATTTCACAGCCATTATTTATACCAGCTGCTCCTACTTAGCCATATGGCGAGCAGGACACCCACAATCCCCCTCAATCAAACAGCTAATGATAGAGAGAATCCAAGACATAAAAATTCAACTAAAGAGAATCCTTCCCAGATAAAGAAGATTATGATATCTCTAAATCACGTCTAAATTGGCTCCTTCCAAAATAAGAAGATCATCTCTAATTTACATCTGTCCCAAATAAGAAGATCCATGGACAAGAGTATCATTACAGTGATGGTAATCTTGTGGGTAAATCCAGTGAATCTTTGAGACCTTGTTGTATGTTTGCAGATCTATAACTTATTAGTGAACTTCTGACTGTAGTACTAGGATTCAAAACAAATGCTCCTGGAGTTGGCACCCTCTAGTTTCGATCTCTCTAATATATCTCTCTTTTTAAATCTCTCTAATATTTTATTTCTCAATCTATGTGTCAATTGGTTGGGGCCAGTATGCTCATTATGCAAGTTCATTGCTTTCTTCTTTTTTTTTATTGCACTTTATAAGTTGTTGAGAAAGATGTCTTTATATCATGCAAAGGTCTGATTTTACTTTTAAGAACTATATTCTGTGGTAGTCTTATGTTTGTAGGTGTTCTGTTTTTAATTATGTACGTCCAATGTTTGTAACTCAACTTTTTCGTTCTCTTCTTTATTGCATTTAGCCAACCCTGGTTCAATGGCATAAACCAATCATGATGATGAATTTATGAGTTTTTGGTAAGTGTAGATTGATGTTGAGGTCAACATCCATAATCGCTCTTGAGCGGTCATAATTGTGGTCGAGCGCTCGCCCTCATCATAAAACTATTGTTGTGCCGTTTCCTATCACCAATTGATTTTGAGATAAGTGGTAGCTCAATGTAGTGTAAAATCCTACAAGTGGTATCAGAGCCTGGTAGGTTGGGTGACACGCGTTTTGCGAGTTCTCAGCAGAAGTCGCGGCGGGTGTGTCGTTGAGGGAGAGATTGTTGAGATCAACGTGTACCCTTGCTTCTGAACTGTCATAATTGTGGTCGAGCCCTCGCCCTCACCATAAAACTATTGTTATACCGTTTCCTATCACCAATTGGTTTTGGGATAAGTGGTAGCTCAATGGGGTGTAAGATCCTACAATTGAGTAATGATCATTGATGATGACGATGACGATGATTGTGAAGGTGAAACGGTAAATGGAAAGTTTAACAGCCAATATGCATATTGCTTACGGGATACAATAGCATTAGAGATAATGTCAATGCTAATAGAAGAGCTCAATGAACTAATATGTAGAAATTTGTCTCTCTTTTTGAGCAGGGAAATATATTCATTTTTTAAAGTAGACCAAGGACATTTATAAGAATTTATATTTTGTAAAGAGACATTAGTATATTTTCGGTGGACTATAGGTTGTGTTTCAAAGAAGCTACTTTGTTTATATGTAGTTGATTTACATTGTGCTATATTTTGAGGTTATTTCTATATATTGAAGTCAAATACATTGGAATTTTTGAAGAATTAGATGTTTGCATGGAAATTGACTTATATCATTTTCTTTGAATAGAGACATGGGTTTTATGTATTATATATAGACATATGAAAATTGACTGATCATTGGATTCAACCAGTTTTGACTAGTTTTCGTATATTTATGTATTATATAAATATATATATATATATATTCAGGCCTCATATTCATATACATTAAAAATAGAGGGGGAGAACTAGCTGAAATCAAGCTGCCCAATTTGATTTTTAAAATATGGGTTGGTATATATGCAATAATTTCTTTTAAAGTATTGTGTAGACTTAGGCCCTGTTCTTTTACTAGAATTCCTGACAGGAATTCAGGCTGTCTGGGAATTCAGAATTCCTGTCAGGAATTCTGCGTTTCATTACCAGAATTCCTGAGTACTTGAAATTCCAGACATTTGAAATCCCAAAAAACCCAGAATTTGAAAAACCACTTTAACAAAGAGGATTTGGAAATCTCACTTGGCACAGAAATTCCGGGAGAGGGACGACGGCATTCCGGGAGCTTAAGCAAGAATTCAGGCCATGAATGAAACAACGAATTTAGAATTCCAGAATTTGACAGCATTTCAAATACTAGCATTTGAAATTCCCAGACAACCACCAGACATGAATTCTATGAATTCTAGTAAAAGAACGGGGCCTTAGACTATGCCCGTCGTTACATCATATATCAAAGGATTTCATATTCTCCATAGCTCCCACGTGATCATGATAGACCTATTTAATTTTAAGAAAAAATGAATCACTTCTATTTAAACTTTTACCAATTTATTGGTCCCCAAGGTGGGCACCACAAGCTATATAGGGTGCCAAATGCTATAAACATTTTTAGTTGTTTCAAATTTTAAATATAAACACCAAAAAGATTTTCATGCATTTACATATCTTTGAAACAAACATGGTAAAATGACTCACATGCGTAAATCATGTGAAAATGGTACTAATTGCTAGACATCATAAATAGAAATGCATGCGTAAAGCTTACATGCTCACCATTTACGCATTTAATGTTTGCATATGTAATTTGCATTGATGCATCCTGTGGGGGAAAATTTTAAGACTCCAAGATTAAGACCCCCTAATCCTCAGTGATCTCGGCTGCGTGCATCTCGACTCGAGTATTAATGCGCCAGGCCGGGACCAGTATCACCAGCTCGGCCGAAACCATCTTGGTCATGCCCTGGCGCGTATCAGCTCAGCAGCAACGTCATATCTCCCACCTCGGCCAGGCTTTCCTACCGACCTGCATCCAGTTCGGTCTCTGCTCGGGGAAGCACCATTCCGGCACATTAGCTGGGCGCCCGTTTCATCTCCTTCACTTCGGCCACGTGCATCAGCCCCCCGAGATGCATTCCGGCTCCAGCTGTGAGGAGCCAACATGCATTTCGGCTGTGGCCCCGATATGCATTCCGGCTGCAGCTGAGGATTGCCAACCGAGACAGGCGCTGACAGCCATGTACCCCCTTCAGACACGTGGCTTCCAATGAGACTTTTGCTACCAATAAGTCAAGACAAGAGCAGACCCATGTGACTGGCATTTAGTGCATTGTGGGCTGATAAGACCTTAGCAGGACGTGGGGCCCACTATCAAATATCAAGAGTCAACTCTTCTTCCTTACAAATACAAGAGGCAAACGCCATTACAAGGGATGGACATTCACACTCAAATACACACTGAGTTGCAGACACAGATACGCCCTTAACTCTACCTCTCTTCTTCTCCACCCTAAGCTCAGGCCGTGCACTAACTTAGGCATCGGAGAGCCCTGCGCTGCCACAAGCAGGGTCCTCTGACCGGATTTCCTCTGCCCTTTTCAGGTTCTCCGGCGAGCTACCTTTCCCAAAGAGATCCTCCACCACCTGGCTTTCTGCAGCCATTTGGGTAAGTCTTATAAGGCACCCCCTAATCTTGTGAGTTACAGTTTTTGCACTTACAATTGGCGCCGTCTGTGGGAAAGGATACAAAAACGCCATGTCTTCGAGAGCTTAGAAGAGCAGAGAAGCTTCAGTCGTCCCCCCTTCTGAGAGGAAGACACGGTCAAAAATAGCCATGAGAAACTTCGACTCCGCCCAAGAGGAGATTCGAGCCCAAAAAATCACCATCCAAGAGAAGGATGTCCTAATTTCTCAGCTCCGGCAGCAGCTAGAGGAAAGAGCAGCTAGCTCAACCACA
This sequence comes from Camphora micrantha, assembly GCA_003546025.1. Lineage (NCBI taxonomy): Eukaryota > Viridiplantae > Streptophyta > Magnoliopsida > Laurales > Lauraceae > Camphora > Camphora micrantha. The sequence goes on along the minus strand of QPKB01000004.1, from coordinate 26,340,344 downwards.
TAGCATTTCCAGCAATATGACTGTGAGAGAGTCTCTCATAGTAGGAGGACTACTTCCAGGACAGATGAAAATGCTCATTCGAATAAGGAGAAGCGCGACTGGACCTGCAATGAGGGCTCGGACAACAGTCCAGGCCGTAGAAAAAGGCGAGACGACCAGGAGTGGCTAGACGAACACATTCAGGCAGTTATTCGCCATCACCTGGAACTGGCTGGTTTCGCCCAAGACCAGCGAGAGACTTGCCAGACCGTTGATCTTGGCACGTCCCCTTTTTCTCGTGACATCAGAGATTTTCCCCTCCAGAGGAAGTTCACTGTTCCGAAGTTCGTCACTTATGGCGGGACTTCAAATCCGGCTGCACATCTTCGACACTTCTCTCAGAGGATGTCCGTTTGGGGAGACGAAGGCCACCTTAACTGCAGGATCTTCTCCTCTAGTCTGGGTGAGCTCCCCCTGCGATGGTTTTGCGCACTCCCAGAGAGGTCTATCGCAAGTTGGCAGCAACTTCAACAGTCTTTTATGAAGAAATTTCAAGCCTATAGAGTCAGGCCCAAAACTGACGCAGATATCATGGCCCTGAAGATAAAGGAAGGGGAGAATATCACCCAGTTCGCCAAGCGATTCTGGACAGTCTATAGCCAGATTGATAGCTCCATAGATGAGGTGGCGATCTTCGCCTTCCAAAACGCTCTGCTGCCAGATAACGATCTCTGCAGAGATCTAGCTGGACGCCCTGTTACCTCCATAGCATCACTGATGGCCAGAGTAAACTGTTTCATCGCTCAAGAAGATGATCAGATTCGAGCTCGGGAAAGCTTCGACCTCAATTGGAGAGATCAAAGTGATAAGTCCTCTTAGAAGGATAAGGAATCACGAGGAGAGAAGAGCCTAGCCGAAGCTGGGCGCCATCCAGCTCGGCACAGGCCCCAGCATCCACCTCGGCTGGAGCGTCCCTGGCAAGACGAGACTCCAGTGCAAGCCAGACCCCATCGATCCCATCAGCAGACTGGCGGTGAAAACACAATGGGGGCAACCCACTTCGCGGATACCAGGGCCCGAACTGGGGGCAGCAGGCATCGCAGCAAAATCGCAGAAATCCTAGAGCACGGGATTTCGGTGGCACTCAATCGGTGGCAGGCCAAGTGATCAAAGATTACTAGGCTCGGCGCGAAAGGATAGCACTCGCAAGTCATTAAGCTCGGCAAAGCACCTTGTTGCGGAACTCGGCAGATCCAGCTTGGCGAAGGCCCCAGCGTCAACCTCGAGAGGAAGCAGGACGCCCAGCAAAACGATCCTCAGAAGGGCAGGATGAATTGATTTGCCAACTTTAGCGGCAGCTACAGGAAAGGGGGGCAATCCCGGTTTCACTCCCTAGATGGGGCCGAGCTCCATCGGCCTCTCTACAGATGCGGTCGAGCTCCATCGGCCTCTCTACAGATGCAGCCGAGCTCCATCGGCCAATAAGGACCTGAGGCAAGCATTAAGCGGTAAAAGACGCGACCAAGCTCGCGATGAAGGCTCGACCAGCAGCCCCCTTCCCAGGTACCGCCTTCGAATCTCACTTTTAAGTTAAAGTTTGGCAAAACACCCTACTGCGGAACTCAACAGATACACTTCAACTACAGCACCAGCCTCCGCTCGGGTGCCTATGATCATGTAGCCACGACTGAGGGTTCGGTTACATCACTAGCCTCAGCTCGGCCAGCCTTGATCATAGCTCCGGCAGGATTCGGTGACTAAACTGAGCCTTCGCTCGGAAGCCTTCTATCACGCTGCTACGACTGAGGGTTCGGTTACATCACCAGCCTCAGCTCGGCCAGCTTTGATCACGGCTCGAGCAGGAGATTGCCTTGAGGGTCGCTCTCTGCACCTCGGCATGAAGCCTTCGGGCCGCCAATGAGATTGCCTTGAGGGTCGCTCCTCTGCACCTCGGCATGAAGCCTACGGGCCACTGAGATTGCTTGATGGTCGGTCCACGCACCACCTCGGCATGAAGCCTACGGGCCACTTGAGATTGCCTTGAGGGTCGCTTTCTGCACCTCGGCATGAAGCCTACGGGCCAATGAGCCTTCGCTCGGATGCCTTCGATCACGCAGCTACGACTGAGGGTTCGGTTATATCACCAGCCTCAGCTCGGTCAGCTTTGATCACGGCTCGAGCAGGAGATTGCCTTGAGGGTCGCTCTCTGCACCTCGGCATGAAGCCTTCGGGCCATTAATGAGATTGCCTTGAGGGTCGCTCCTCTGCACCTTGGCATGAAGCCTACGGGCCACTGAGATTGCTTGATGGTGGGTCCACGCACCACCTCGGCATGAAGCCTACGGGCCACTTGAGATTGCCTTGAGGGTCGCTTTCTGCCCCTCGGCATGAAGCCTACGGGCCAATGAGCCTTCGCTCGGATGCCTTCGATCACGCAGCTACGACTGAGGGTTCGGTTACATCACCAGCCTCAGCTCGGCCAGCTTTGATCACGGCTCGAGCAGGAGATTGCCTTGAGGGTCGCTCTCTGCACCTCGGCATGAAGCCTTCGGGCCACCAACGAGATTGCCTTGAGGGTCGCTCCTCTGCACCTCGGCATGAAGCCTATGGGCCACTGAGATTGCTTGATGGTCGGTCCACGCACCACCTCGGCATGAAGCCTACGGGCCACTGAGATTGCCTTGAGGGTCGCTCCTATGCACCTCGGCATGAAACCTACGGGCCACTGAGATTGCCTTGAGGGTCGCTTCTCTGCACCTCGGCATAAAGCCTTCGGGCCACCCCTGAGATTGCCTTGAGGGTCGCTCCTATGCACCTCGGCATGAAGCCTACGGGCCACTGAGCCTTCGCTCGGAAGCCTTCGATCACGCTGCTACGACTGAGGGTTTGGTTACATCACCAACCTCAGCTCGGCCAGCCTTGATCCCAGCTTCGATCACGCGCTACGACTATGAGCTCGGTGTCATCACCAACCTCAGCTTGGCCAGCCTTGATCACGGCTTGAGCAGGCCAATGACGAGATTGCCTGACGGTCAGTCCCGCACCACCTCGGCATGAAGCCTTCGAGCCACTAATGAGATTGCCTCGGGGTCGGTCCTCACCACCCAGGCATGAAGCCATTTCGGCCCCAGAAGAAATTACCTCACCAGATGAGATCCGAGCACAAAAGCGCCAGAAAGATGATCAACATAGCAATGAGCAGAATGGCCACCTAACGGGGGGCAGTGAGCTCACCAAGTCAGTGTGAAAGGATGGCAGCCTACCGAGATCATGTAAAGCTTCCTTCTCTGTTGCTACCTCCAAATCTCGCCAAGTTCTTAAGCTCGGCAAGCAGGTCCAGCACCGGTCTCAGCTCAAACAGCTTCTATCACAGCAGCCTCGATTCTTGCCAAGCCATGAAGAAAACCCTTGAACGATCAAGACACCCGTTGCAGATCTCGGCGAACCCAACTAGGTTTCATGACTTGCTGCCATTCAGAGTTGGTGACAAGACCAGACATCATCCCAGTTCGGCTACACAGCAACTGAAGAGATTGCCTGCGGGTCGCTCCTCTGCACCCAGGCATGAAGCCATGTCGGCCAATGAAGAGATTGCCTGTGGGTCGCCCCTCAGCACCCAGGCATGAAGCCAGTTCGGCCAATGAAGAGATTGCCTAGGGTCGCTCCTCAGCACCCAGGCATGAAGCCACTTCGGCAAATGAAGAGATTGCCTGCGGTTCCTCCTCACCACCCAGGCGCGAAGCCTTTGCGGCCAACACATTGTATGTCAACCTTACATCTTGGCCAAGTGTTCTCAGTTCGGCAACCTTGGTCAGGACAAAACCCACCTCGGCAACAGGGCCAGAGGACTCATCTTCATATGACATGGTGATTCCAGCTCCATGAAACTTAGCTCCCGACCTCCAAAAGTTGGTGAACTCTAAGAAGATCAGGAGCTAGGGGGCATTGTGTGGGGAAAAATTTTAAGACTCCAAGATTAAGACCCCCTAATCCTCAGTGATCTCGGCTACGTGCATCTCGGCTCGAGTATTAGTGCGCCAGGCCGGGACTAGTATCGCCAGCTCGGCCGAAACCATCTTGGTCATGCCCTGGCGCGTATCAACTCAGCAGCAGCGTCATATCTCCCACCTAGGCCAGGCTTTCCTACCGACTTGCATCCAGTTCGGTCTCTGCTCGGGGAAGCACCATCCCGGCACATCAGCTGGGCGCCCGTTTCATCTCCTTCACTTCAGCCACGCGCATCAGCCCCCCGAGATGCATTCCGGCTCCAGCTGTGAGGAGCCAACATGCATTTCGGCTGTGGCCCCGATATGCATTCCGGCTGCAGCTGAGGATTGCCAACCGAGACAGGCGCTGACAGCCATGTACCCCCTTCAGACACGTGGCTTCCAATGAGACTTTTGCTACCAATAAGTCAAGACAGGAGCAGACCCATGTGATTGGCATTTAGTGCATTGTGGGCTGATAAGACCTTAGCAGGACGTGGGGCCCACCATCAAATATCAAGAGTCAACTCTTCTTCCTTACAAATACAAGAGGCAAACGCCATTACAAGGGATAGACATTCACACTCAGATACACACTGAGTTGCAGACATAGATACGCCCTTAACTCTGCCTCTCTTCTTCTCCACCCTAAGCTCAGGCCATGCACTAACTTAGGCATCGGAGAGCCCTGCGCTGCCACAGCCAGGGTCCTCTGACCGGATTTCCTCTGCCCTTTTCAGGTTCTCCGGCGAGCTACCTTTCCCAAAGAGATCCTCCACCACCTGGCTTTCTGCAGCCATTTGGGTAAGTCCTATAAGGCACCCCCTAATCTTGTGAGTTAGAGTTTTTGCACTTACACATCCCATGTGTAAATGCTAAACAACCCCTTTAGTTTTGGCTCTTTCTGAGCGAAGCATGAAGTGAAAATACTAAAATAAAACCACTGTTTAACTAAAAATGGCGGACCGACCATGTCTAGAGGAGTTTTTCTTCTTTTTTGTTGGCTAGGCTGTCCTACCGGTTAGAAGTGATACTACTTATCTCAACACCTTGGCCGAGGTCTAGCACCACTCAAGCATGAGTGTCTTTTCACTTACATAGCAGGGATCTATTTTTTATCATAATTCCTCACAAGAATTTGCTATGCTTGGTTTTTCTTTATTTTTTACATGATGCGACATCTTTTTCCATGGTATTTTTAATGCCATGTTTCTTTCACCAAGAATTCCAAATTCTAGCCACCTAAAAAAGGTCTCAAAAGACCTTTTGAGATTTCTCAAATTCCATTCTCTATACATTTGGTTGGAATTTCAAATGCTCCACCAAGAGGAGGGATTTAAAATTCCACCTCAAGGGGACAATTTTTGGAGAATTTGAAATTCCTTCAAATGTGAATTCTTGGGATTATGGTAAAGAAACATGCCCTAGATCTCTCCACAAAAATCTCCTTGGTCCAAACCTGTTCAATAAGAAAAATGGGTGTACAAGATGTCTCAATGAGGCTATTGTATAGACATCAGTGTGGGGGCCCAAGTGCTGCAACACTTTCTGTGTCACTTTTTATGATTTGATGCAACACTTTTTTACTAGAAAAGAAAAAAAATATATCAAACAATAGTTATTATTCAAAGTCAATGAAAAATAATTTCCTACTAAAGCTGCGGTGGCAACAGCTTGTGTGAAAGTAGCACAAAGGAAAATCAGCATTGAATAGATGTGTCCTTTTAAGTATATTAAAGATTTTGATGAGGGGTTGTCACGACCCGAGCCCAAGATTAAGATTAGATCTAAGATAATTTCGAGTCGTGACGCATACTTACTCCCGTGAACTTCAATCACATAAAATTCACAAGGGATATCAAAATTTCACATTATACGGAATATAAACAAATACACATTACTTATCTTTAAAACAAATGTTCATTTACATCATATATACAAAATTAATCACTAGCATATTTAAGTACAATGCAAGGATCAAGGTGTAAAACGTTTAAAAACCACATTCTACATGTTTTCTTCCTTCCAAAAGTAACATCAATTGTTTTCACCTCATTTCCACTCTACTAATCCTCTTGGAGGAACCAGCGCTGAGGCCTCAAAAGGACCGGCATGGGCAGCTGTGCCTGTAATGTCATCAATAACACTATGAATTTGACAATTCAGCAATGTATAAACAATTACATGATTGACATACTAATACACAATCTCATCTGTCTAATCCAATGTTAGACAAATACAATTATCATTTAATTCAAATCAATGAGTCTTCATATTTGGCAATACTACAATAGCATTTCAATTCTAATTCAAATTTCATCTTCCTAATAAGGAAGGATTACCATCTTCCATATGGAAGGATTCATGTAATGTGAGATTTATCAGTGCCCGGGCCAGGGACAACTGATATCATCACGGAGTTCCGAAAAACTCTCATATAATCTGCTGCAGCAGTAACAGCTTCAAAGAACTTATAGAAATCACTATGTAGTGCCAGACTAAATGAACAATTCAATTAACATATTAATTCCATTTAATTACAAATTAACGGATACAACTCACTATACAATTTCAATTGAGTAATACCAATCATTCGGATGTAATCCTCAGTTGTTTAATGTACGTGTTATTTTCGATGGACATCACAATATATGTGAATTTTGTACATTAAAGTACCCTTAATTAACACCCATGAATGTAAAACAAAATTAACAGCTTTGATTAAATCATTAGGCTCATTTTCATAATACAGGAATGAAACATGTTCTATCAACACTAATGACTCCATGATTCGATTTAATAAAATTCCTAGGAAATCCAAGTAACGGGTAAACATAATTGATTGACCAATTGGTCAAACAATTTCTATCATCGGTCTATTAAACACAACTCATGTATCAACTATAATCATTAAATCTTCTTAATTAAAAGAAGAAAAATCAATTCCAACAAAAAGAACCACCTGAAATTTTCACTTCAAATTCGCTCAAGCGAGCCCAAGTTCGCTTGAGAGGACAGCTCATAGAACATTGGTCGCTCGAGCGACCAATATCATGCCCTCAAGCGATGACAGACTATATCAGACAGAACCTTATTCGTTCGAGCGGATCTCCATTCGCTTGAGCGAACGCTTAAGAATTCCAAACCCGAAATTCTAAATAGTTCTTTCTTCTCATTTAAGCCATTCACAACCTGCATATAAAATATGGAACCTCCTGTTCCCTCCTCAATCCTAATCATTCATCAATTTAATAATTCTATTTCATCATATAATCTATTTCCATATCCATAGATTAATCCAAATCAATATCCCATTCAATACAAAACAGAATTGAATCACACTCACTAGTAAATCACATATGCAGTCTACAAAATCAAATGAAACTACACCAATTAACACTTAATCATTAATAATTGATCATACTTGCCTTAAATTCAAATCCAAGACAAAAACCCTTTGTTGTTAGTTGAGTTTGAGATCAAAATCTCTAATCAAAACCCTTTTTGATAACCCTACATCAAAAACAATTCCCAAAACGAATTTCTCAAACTATTCATACTACAAACCATTCAAATCAAATAGTAGAAATCAAGATTTCTATATTAGCACTTACTATGACCAGAATAAAAGGAAAAATTCTGAGATTTCCCTCTCAATATAGCTCTTAAAACTCAAAGAAGACGATGATGAAGATGACTCTAACCCTTTGTATACTTCAAACCTTGTAAATCAAGGATGAAAACGGAACAAAGAAAGAAGAACTGAGCTGAGACTTAGCTTCCAACAATTCCAGAACTTGACAACCGACTGAAAATGGGTTCTAGTTTCTTCTTCAACATATAAATAAAAGTTGTTTTACATTTAAACCCATTTTTCAATTATATTTCCAGTTTGAGTCAATCCAAAGCCTACTTGACTCATTTCAAGTCAACTGAAAATGTGTGTATTATGAAGATTATTGTACTCATCAAGATACACAAGTTGATATCAAATTTCACCACATTCGATGAAATACGCTAAAACCCATATTTACGAAAAAGTCCTTAACTTCATTAATTGGGGTTTAAAATCAACTCTATTGAGTTAATCTCTCTCAAATTGGTTCATTAGGAAGCAATTCATTCAAATGTGACTAATTCAATCCATTTTTATTACTAATCACACTTAATTTGATTAATCATGCTTAAATCACCTTAATCTCGATTAATTAAAGCTAATCTTAACTAACTCGGAATGGGGTGTAACAGGGGGGTATATCCACATATATTATTATGGGGGCAATCGCCCTCGTAGGACTTGGATCCACATCCAAAACTCTTGTGTGAAATCTTAGGGTCTACTTTCAAAACATACATAAAAATCTCGATTCCGATCTTCTTTTCAATAGATTTCAAGAGCATAGAAGTTTAGGATTTCAAAAAATCTCATTGCACTTCCTATCTTCTTTGCCTTGAGAAAGAACATCAACTTCTCAAAAACTATATATTCCTTTTACAATATTCTTCTTTTCCGATCTCTCTCTTCTTATGCTTTAAGTTTGTCAAAACCCCTAATTTCAAGTGTTCAATTACCTGCTTTTGTAGAGAGAAAAGGGAGAATGGGAAGAGGAAAGATTGTGATCCGTCGGATCGACAATTCTACAAATAGACAAGTGACTTTCTCTAAGCGAAGGAACGGATTGTTGAAAAAGGCCAAGGAATTAGCTATCCTGTGCGATGCTGTAGTAGGTCTCATTGTTTTCTCCAGCACTGGAAAGCTCTACGATTTCTCCAGCACCAGGTAGCTCTTTTCATTCATTTTACCTAAAAAGTAACAGTTTCTTTTAGATTAGATTGTACAATCCTAGAAGTGAGATGGTTATTTTTGGAAGCAAATTCATTAGTGGCAATAAATATATCCTCAAAGACAGAGTTTCATGCTAATTGCTTGTAGAAATATAGGGTTTGTTTTGATGAAGACAAAAAGGTGGAGAGATTTAGTAACTGTTCTATTTAATTGTTTGTATGATTGCATGTATGAATGTTTTGGGGTTTAATAGCAACTGATACAAAGACAACCAAAAATAAATAAATAAAGAATGTGCTGACTTGTAGGCAAGAATCAAAATAGCGGTTGCGGTAGAAGACGATACGTAGCGGTTGTAGTAATACATAATAGTATAACAGTATGAATTTTTTAAGTGATCAAAAGAATTCATATCTTGCATAGCAACTAAACTTGTATTTTCTTAGTGATTTGGAACCATATATAGATAGAGACAACTTTCGAAAAGACTATTAATGAGAAGAAATAGAAAAATAGTATTTACTGTTCACGAATATCAAATTGTGTGCATGCATGAGTATGAAATGCGAGAACCACGCGCCAGGGGTGTAACTCCGAATGCTAGGCCCATGTGCAGGCCTCTTCCTACGTAGGTAGCCTGTTCCACTTTACCCACTTGCCCTTCAGCAGGAGAGCCACGGACCATGCACCCAAGGAATGGAAATAATGTGCTTGATAATTTATATGATTGAAGTAACTCTGCAAACCCAGGCACATGTGTAGGCCCCTTTCTATATAGGTAGGTCGTGGGCCCTACTACAGGGGGCGCCACAAACGTTACTGCCATATACTTAGAAGTTATACTCGCATGAGCTGATAATATAAATACATTGGACATAGACGTACATGAACATGTGGGCGTAAGTATTAGAAACAAGGTACATAGCATGAGCATGGGAGTATGAACATGTGAAACTTGAAACCTAATTCCATCATACCCGACCTACCCTAAAATTGGACATAATTTTGGCATGCTGGAGTTGGCACCGAAATGGGTGGAAAAGAGGGTTGGACCCAATCAACACTTGGAAGGGTGCATTGCATGAATACGAGCCACAACGATCAACTAACCATACCATGGGTCTTGTCAAGTCAATAGGCGAAAGCAGGGCATGTGGATGCGCTCTAAGCCACAACGTTGACTCAATTAGAATGTCTTAAACTCCTCGATGCGACTCAGAATTAGCTAGGGATAGGGGTCTTACCCATGGGTTTATATTTACAAAAAGTCACGGTTCAAGCCCTTAGTAATAATACTCATCTATCTTCTAGCAAATCCATAACCTCATCAGGAAGTCAATGTTCCTCAAACAGGGTTGTCATTCACATGTGGCGTACATGATAGGTAACACATAACCATACACTCTACCAATCTTAAGAACAGGGTTGTCATTCACATGTGGGCACAAGGCCATTCATCCCTATATATGTAGCCATGGGATCGTAGTTGTCCATATCATTTCGCTATCTCGGCGCGTTGATGGTAGCGGACGATTGAAGTCCCACGCTTATATACCCATGACATAGCATTGTACCACACATGCACCCGAACAACCCATAAATATGGTTAGCTAAAACTGACATAGGAATCACAAATATAAAGAAATATGTGACATCAATTAATTACCATAGGGCATGATTTATAATTTTTAATCTTACTGTGCATGCATAGGACTCACAATTTGTCAATCCAGACAAAAGGCTTCATTTAATGGAATATCAAATCATTTCTATAAAAGGCTTCATTTAATGAAATATCAAATCATTTCTATAATCAGTCTTTCCATAACAATTTGAAGCTTTCACTCAAAAAAGGTTGACTTTTTAAAAACTTGGTGCGGACATCGGAGGTAGAGATGCAGGAGGGAGATGAAAATAGAAAAGATAGGGATGCATGGGTAGGATCTCAATAGAAGATAGAACTCTCAAAATGCTTATGGAAGGCTCAATTGTGCAAAACTCATATTTCTTGTAATTATCTAGCTAGGGCTAGGTGAGATGGACTAGTGGAAAAAACCTGGGGTTGAGATCCAGCAACAAAGGTTGCAGATCTGATGATTAGGATCTTAAATGGAGATTTAGGATTAGTACAGGGAGATAGCTTGTAGGAAAAGAAATAGAAAAAGAGAAAATGATACCTTTGATTTGGCTCTCACCAAACTCCAATCCGGAAGCATTATGTTAGATGAGCAAGGTAGGGCTCAAGAGACTAAGAAATTGGGCTCTCACCAAACTTCAATCCAGGAGGTGTTAGGGATTTCTTGGAGGAGAACTCGAAGAAAACTCTTTTTCATTAATCATCAATCATTCATTACTTAACCAAAGAGGCGTTACATCATTATATAGGAAAATAAATAACCCTGAGACTAATCTGGACCATCCAAACACACTGATAGCCAGGATTAAAACATCCTAATAAGCAACCTAAAAAATAATTAAATGCCTAAATAACATAAAATAAATATGCTGGGCCCAAAGGCTTGGACGGGATAATTGGGTTGGGCCCGTTGGAGGGTCGACCCATGGGGGACCATGGGCTTGCCCTACATCAATTTCTCCTCTTCTTGGAGAAAACTCAACATCTTGTTTTATAGAAGTCCTCTAGGATCAAATATCAAGCTTACAAATCCTCGATGTGCTTCTTGGTCTTCAACTTCTTGGCATGACTTGGAGGCTAGAATCGATACTTTCAATTGGGGAATCCATTGCTTCTTAAATCGGGACCTTGCTTTTGAGTGAGAGCTAAACATTTTATGCATCAACTTCTGAATTTCAACTGGCTGCACACAATCTTCATGCATTAATGATTAATCTTCAAAGACGAAATCAATATGTGAACTTCAATCACTTGATTTTCATTCGCAACCTCTTGATCAATAGCTTGCTCTTCTGATGCTTTAGCTGGATGTTTTGGAAGTGTAGTTGCTATAGATTCTTCTATCAGAGGCTCAGTTGGCTTGCATACTACTTCCAATTCTTTAATATGTTGATCTCCTTCTTGAGCTGCTCGCACTTGTTGATAAACACTGTCCAAAAAAGGAATTTCAGAGACAACTGTATTGATGGAAGTTTCTTGATGTTGTTCTTGTACCTCAATGTTCATATTGGCATCATGGTGATCTCCCATATCATCTTGACAAGACGACCCAATTTTCTCAACGGGTGTAGCGATTGCCTCAGGTTGCTCCTGTAAAACAATCATTTGTGCAAACAAGTCTTGCATTTGTTTGGCAAGTTGATCGAAGGTAGCGGCAACAGCTTAGGCATCAACTTGGAAGGAAACATGAAATGGCTTCTCAACATCAGTATTGATCTCATTTGCAACAGTCTCCACAATATGTGTTCTTGTGGATTGTTGAGATTCTCTTACTAGAAGCTTAGAAATTTCTATGTAGTACTGATTAAGCTTACGCTCAACACGAATTGCTTCTCTACGTGCTTCATACAGGGTCATGCAACCTCTCATGTTTTCCAATATGCTTGGTCTCAAACCTCTGAGAAAGCTAAGGAAATAATGCATATCATCTTCAACTAATCAACATACTTTTCGCAGCCATGAAAACTTATCATAATATTCATCAATTGTTAGTTCTCCTTGTTGCAAACTCAAGAATTGTAGAAAATAGACTATGTTTTCATGATACCAATTTCCATACTTACGCCTGTACTATACTCTTTGAATTTTATTGAAAGCTTCAATGCAGTCCAACTTCATATTGACTTGAAGATTCAATAAAAAAAAATCTTTTGAACTAACCTTTGTGTTAGATTTTATTTTCATAAATTTATATTTGAAAACAGATCAACGATTGGAGTCTGGATGGCTTCAATATTAGCAAATCAAGTTTTAACCGTCCGATTTGATCAAAATAGGCCTTGATTGGGAGATGATGTCATCGATGATGGCTGTTCTTAAGAAGATCTGTGGGTTATAGGTGTTTGAACAAAGGGACTTTGGGTTCTCTGATTTGGGGCTTTAGGGATTTCTGGTTGTAATCTGAAATGGGATCACATGATTAGGGTTTTGAAGATGGTGCAACTAGGGTTTGGATCTTGCTCAGCAGAATTGGTTTGGGGTCTGTATGTAGCCTGATCACAGCGAAAGGACTTGATGGTGGTGGGCTGAATGGGTTCACGGTATTGGAGGCTAGGGTTTAGGGCGTGGTACAGGATCGTGATGAACGCTCTTTGTTGATGGAGGTGTCTAACGATAATGATGAGTAGAATGGAATCATCGAAAAGGATATGGATTTCGATTCCAAGTGGATCGATCTTCGGCTTTGATACCAGTTGGTGCAGACAGCGGAGGTAGAGATGCGGGAGGGCGATGAAGATAAAAAAGATCGAGACAAATGGGTAGGATCTCAACGGAAGATAGAACTCCCAAAATGCTTAGGGAAGGCCCAATTGTGCAAAACTCGTATTTCTTGTGATTATCTGGCCAGGGGCTAGGTAAGATGGACTAATGAAAAAAACATGGGGTTGGGAAACAGCGACAAGGGTTGCAGATTTGATTATTAGGATCTTAAATGAAGATTTAAGGTTAGTGTAGAGAGATAGCTTGTAGGAAAAGAAATAGAGAAAGAGAAGAGAATACCTTTGATTGGACTCTCATCAAACTCCAATTCGGAGGAGTTATGTCAGATGAACAAGATAGGGCTCAAGAGACTCAGAAATTAGGCTTTCATCAAACTCCAATCCAGGAGGCGTTAGGGATTTCTTGGAGGAGAACTCAAAGAAAACTCATTTTCATTAATCATCAATCATTCATTACTTAGCCAAAGAGGCGTAACATCATTATATAGGAAAATAAATAACCCTATGACTAATCTGGACCATCCAAATACATTGATGGCCAGGCTGAAAACATCCTAATAAGCAACCAAAAACATAATTAAAGGCCTAAATAACATAAAATAAATGGGTTGGGCCCAAAGGCTTGGACGGGATAATTGTGTTGGGCCCGTTGGAGGGTCGACCCATGGGGGACCATGGGCTTGTCCTGCATCAAAACCCTACCATCCACAATGTACCTCATCAAAGTTGATAGCATAATCTACTAGACAACATGTTTGATGTTATAAATGGAGTGATGCCCAACATGATTCCTTTTTTTTTTTTATCAATAACAAAAAAAAAAAGAAGAAACTTTCATTATAAGGAAGGAGAAAATAAGGAGAAGAAGAAAAGGAACAAGAGCTGCAAGACAATTGTGCCCCATACACTACAATATTACATAATGAACGCTTTCCGAGGAAACAATCTTTCAACCATGTCATAGAATTAGCCAATCTAAGCTCGTGACGAAATGCTACATTAATGCTTGAAGATAAAGCTCGAATCTAATTAAAAATGAACTAAAACTTCCAAGGATACACTTTTTGGTTGGTTGGATACACAAGCGATCGCATTATAAGAATCATTCTCTACAATGAGGTTGTCTTTTTAACTTCTAGAAAAGCATTGAAGAGGTTTTAAAATATCTAACACTTCCGCTTCGTTCGAATCATAAATACACATTCTTAGAAAGCATAAATAAAACCTTGCCCTTGTAGCTATGAAGCAAACCTCCAATACCTGCTGGCCCCGGCTTATTTTTTATGGCTCCATCCACATTAAATTTAAGCACACCGGGGGGGTGGGGGGGGACTTAATTGGGCCACACTCCATACCAACTTCTCAATTAACGATGATATGACTTAGACTAAAATTAGAGGACTCCTTCCTTACCAAAGTCCAGAACGGCTCTACTACAGGGTTGTATAACTTTGATTTCTTAATAGGAGTTTAAACTGCATATAGTACACAACTACTGCTTTCTTAGACGCGGGTGTGTGTATGAGAGTATGAGTTTGAGTTCTCCATGTAATTGATAAAAAGGAGAAAAACCAACAACTGGTGCTTTCATTTGAAGGACTCTTTGATTGCCAGTCCCATAAGCCTTTACCTACATCTCAAGGGACCTTACATGTAATGCCACACTTGAACAAGTCCTCTGACTGCGAATGAAGTGAGTTCAGGTTTGTGAGAATGTTTACGTCGACTATATCCCTTTGAAATCCAGAGGCTTTAACTTAGAGAAACTTGAGTTAAAAGAGTTGGACTCCACAGTGGAGCCCGCCTATTGAAATTCAAAACATTCAGAATAAATGCCCCCAGGTATGTAGGATATCCTTAAATTTTGTATCAATCCAAGTTTGTTCCACCATTAGATTGATTGTTTGATATAAAAAAAAAAAATGTGATTAGCACTATCTTATGCATATGCATTATCATGGTTTTCATTAAATAGTCAATTCAATGGTGTAACAAATTCAAATTGATGTAAAATTTGATGATACTCCATGTACTTGGAGGGTGTTTATTTTGAACTAATCAGATGTCAATAGGTAAGTCCCACTATAAAATTCTACTCTCTTAACTCAAGATTTATCTAGGGTAGAAGCTTAAGAGAATCCGGACTCGATCCTTTCCAAATCTACATTCTCGTTTACTTACTTATTTCAAGTTTCAATCATCTTTCAAAAAAAAAAAAAAAAAAAGTGCACAGACAAAGTGCAACCTCTTTTATTCACTCTTTTAATCTCTTCGTGTCTAGCATTTGCATGTTACATCATATATTTTTTTTTCCTTCTTAAGCCAAGAAAAAAAGGGCCGGTATAAATATTAAAACACCCCTGATCAAAAATATGGTCCCTAACTAATCCAAATGACCAATCTAATTAAACCAAAATACAAGACATAAATCCAACAATCTCCACCTTAAATTTGGTTTTGTAGAACTCAAGCCACCTGAAGGATAATCATAAATTTCTTCGATCTTCTGTGCTTTGCTGCTCTACAACTACTCTCACTAGGTGCAACCTTCACTCTTCAATGTTTGAATAACATTTATAAAATGTAAGCAAAGCTTGAACTTGTCTATAGGTCGTCTTCTCATCAAATTGCTCTAGCTCAAGTTGAAAAGATGTCACTTAGGCCAACTTTGCAAGTTGGTTCATCTGCATTTGCTTTCCTGTCTTCATTAGAATGAATTGAGCTAACTTCATTAAGCAGTTGATAATCACCCAAATTGCATTGTTGCCCTTCTTGATCGATGGTAGTTACGAAATGAAATCCATCATGAGTTGTTTCTACTTCCATTGTGGAATTTCCAGTGGCATCAGCAAGCCGAGAGGCTTCTAGTGCTCTCCCTTGATGCTGCCACGTTAGGCATCGAAAAACGAATCCTGCGATCTCCCACTTCATGTTGGTCCACCAAAATATCTCCTTCAAGTTTTGGTATATCTTTGTCTCGCCCGAGTGTATCGAGTACTCCGTATGATGTACCTCTATCATGATCTCATTATTCGTGTCCTCTACATTTTAGCACGCAATATGTCATGAAAGTAAAGCACTCCATCCATAACTCTGAAATCAGGCCTCTCTGCAATATATTCCCCCACCCTGGCCAACTTTGGGCCGTTCAACTGATTGTCCTTGATCCTCTAGATGATAGTAGGCTCAAAAACTACTGAACTTGCCAACATCATGCTGTCCTTAACCCGTTTGATAACTTTACTAATATAGTCAAGTGAAGTGAAGTCAATTTAAATATCCCATCAAAAGCACTTTTCCAAAAAATTCCCTCCATCTTTTTCAAAAAAAGTGAAAAAGCAACCACATTTACTCACTAAAAGACAAAAAAACTCCATTTCCCCATACAAAAAGTCAAAAATATTCCATTCCAAACAACTAAAAACAAAATACCATTATAATTCACTTATATTTTATTAATTCTTTTTAATTCACTTCACTCCACTTTATTTTAAAAGTAAATTACCAAACGGGCCCTAAATGACTGAAACACCACATCCAAGTCTCAAAATTGTTACCACATACATGCCAAAGTAACTGATTTCGTGCTCAATGGATTCGCAACGACGTTTGCCTTCCCTTGGAGGTACTTGGTTGGAAAACCATATTCTTTAATGTACCTCATCCACCGCCGCTCCCTCATGTTTATATCCTTCTGAGAGAACAAATACTGAAAACTTCTTGTTTATCTGCTGCAAGGATGAAAGAAAATAATACCACAACTAATAGTCGACATTTGTCAGTTACTTGTAGCGAATCGGATTGGATCTTAGAACCTATTATCTTATATATTTGGGGCTTGTTTAGATGGTTGGTTGTTTTTTTTTATTATTATTTTTTTTTTTTTATTATTATTATTATTTTTTATTTTTTAATGCTAGATTAAGATGTGGAACAATACTTGTGTGAATCCTACCCACACAGGGATCAATCCCTGAGTGGCAAGTGAAACTTAGTTGCTAATGCCCTACTGAACCATCAGTACATTGGCTGTCTAGGTGTTTGAATGATGTACTGTTTTGTCATGTTCCTAGAGGCTTGGGGGCAGTTTCTGGGTGTTCCAAGTTTTTTCACTGATTTGCTTTTGTGGGTGCGCTCCCTTGTGTTTGTTTTTCTCTAATATATAAGTTCTCTTTCACCAAAAAGAAATTAGAAGAGAAAAGAAAGTTGTCAGTTACTAGGTGCCGAAACTGAAAATTCAAAGTGCATGAACAGACATTGGCCCAAATCCTCACCATACATCCATCTGAGGTCTCTGTGCTCCAACTTACCAGTGAGAATAGAACATGACAGGCCAAAACTAAACAGAGGAATAAATAGAACAAGACATAGTTATTGGATTCTTTTATCTGTTATTTCATTATTATTAACTGCCATTGATCACATGATGTTGGAAGATAAATCGCCTTTATTATTTGTGTCACAGATTTCATGTCATATATATATAAATATATATATGTGTGTGTTCATCATCACAACTAAATAAAACACACAGTTAACCAGGGTTTTGGTCTTGTCAGCATGAAATCAATAATTGATCGATACAACAAATCAAAAGAGGACCACCGTCAGGAGCTGAACACAACTTCAGAAATTAAGGTATTCAACAATCTCTGCATCACAAATTTCCAAGCCCTAATGGATGCATGTTTCATATCATCAAGAAGCCTGACAAACTCCTCCATATTTTTTACTTTCCGAAAATGTTATTTTAATTGAGGTCTTTTGACACAAAAGGCAGACATGAGATAACTAATCAAGTGTTTCACTATATTCTGGCAAGTGGGAACCACGTGGTGAGGCCCAACTATCACCAATCTGAGCCGATCACCAAACAGGACCTTCCTAATAGGCACCAATCCCAACGGTTTGGCACCCATCTGAATGGATTAGACTGTTGGATCGAGGGTCAGTTTTTTTTTTAAATATAAAACCATTAAACTAGTAGGCCGTGGATGGAGGGGTTAGAGGCATGAAAGTGGCTTCAAACATGATATCTAGGGTGGTCCCACTTGGATCATTCCAATCCCCCCAAAAACGTCATCTCATCCCCAGACTGGACCCCACAGTGGGCCCCATAGCTGGTTCACGGGAGGTTTCACACGGTGAATTCGCACCAGAACACACCCTGTAATTTATCTGGTGTAATTATACTTTTTATCCGAATATTTTTCCAACAATGCATGCCAATTTTTTTTATGATGCAAGCCTTGAACTGATTCTAATATTTATATAGATATATGTTATATTGGAAGATTGATTCTAATAATTTCTAATAGTAAATTTGTTGGTCTTCCTTAATAATTTCTAAGATCAATGTGATGTATCCATGTCCAACACCACACACTGCCCTAAGTTGTGCTGTTGCATCACAACTCACAAGTAATAGATGCAGAATCGACATGCTCAAAAGTGAGAAATAAAGTTAATTGACCTGAAAAATGTAAAAGCCCATGGTGGGTCAATGATATAGACTCTGAAAGAAAGCTTCACCTATAATACTACAAAACGACTATATTGGAAAAGGTATCAGAATCTCCATTGTTCACCAAAACTCTACTCAACAAATTCTACTGCCACCAAAGCAATCTGTTAACCTGAGTCAGCAATCAGCATTGTAGCAATGTGCTAACCAGTGGAACTCAGCAATGTGGAACAGCAGGGAATTGAGTGAAATATCAAAACATTAAACAGACTGATGAGATGCTAGAAAATAATGAGAAAACCCATATATTTTGCAACAATTAGTCTCATTTGTAAGGTTGAATTCTTTTTAACTGTACGATCTGAGTCATTGATAGCACATATTAAATCACTGAATCTTGCGGAAAGAAAACAATGAAAAACATTAACAAAGCTTCAAAAACTAGACAACCAAACCAAAAAAAAAAAACAGAAGACACAGTATCTAGTCATTTACAAGGAAACAAAGAAGAAACACTTATAAGAATCAATTTGAGGAGAAAAAATAGTAACTTTTTTTACTTACTCCCTCTTAAGAATTTGCAGGCTCGTGGCTAAAAATGTTCACCACATATTAGATGTCTAGTCTTGTCATAGTGAGATAATTAACGCTGCATAGGATAGCGTGGAATCTGAGACAAGCTCTCCATCATCTTGATACTTGACATTCATTTCAATATGTCTGTCAATAGACTTTGCATAGAATGATCAACCCAATAAAGAAGTCTGGAGTATATTTACGTTGGTTGAGAAATATACCCTTTGTAGATATGTGAACTTCAAGGCCTAAAAAGGAAGTTGGAGTACCTAGATCCTTCATATGAAAGGAAGCATGTGGTTTTTCAGTTAATGAATACCCACAAGAGTCCCTGACACATGAGCTCATCAACACATACCAAAAGAATGGTAATACCTTAAGTTGAGGACATATGTGTAAAATTCAAATGATCATTGTCACTCTAAAGTTAAATTTGCTATATACCCATTTTCAATTAATGGGAGTGATGCCAGATGGACACAGACAACATGCCAAGTGCAATTTACTGTTAGAGCTTTGAAGTCCCTCAGCCATAGCATTTTGACAAAAATGCTGTAAAACAACCTGCATACAAGAACTTGGGATAGAAATAATACGTTGAGAGGGAAACCAAAATGAAATTGGAAAACCACATCTCTCGCAGAAGCGAGAGGATCAGGAAGAGTTCCATAGTGGAGGATCAAGAAATGGTGGTGTTGAAGTTTCACTGGTAGCCTCATAAGAGAAGAAATCATGTCGTCTTGTTTCAAAGTTGTAGCCGTATGTTTGGTTGGGGACTCGAGATCAGTAACTTTCTCTGCAATGATAGATCATTCCTTGCTTAATCAAATAGAAGAGAATTGAGGATCAGCGAAAGAGTTATTGGAGAATTTTCTCAAGGTTGTTCGTGCCAATAGTAAAACTATTTTCAAGAAAGACAATATTATGAGACGCTCATTTTCTTTTGTTAGATGCATGGTTCAAAATAGCAGCCGCTACGCTACATAGCGGCCGTATTATCGACCGTAGCGGTTGAGGCCGCTATGCTATTTTGAAAATAACGGCGCTACAGTCTAAAACCTAGTAGAGCCAAGCAACTTTAATATAAAAATATATTTTCTTACTTCTTCTCCTCAATAGCCTTTCCTAAGCGCGTGCCTTAGGTCTGGGGGCTGCTTCTTTTTTTCAAACAGTTATCAATTGGCAAACCATCACCATTTTTTCTCATCCATCATTGGGGGTGGGGCCTTATTTTGGTTTTGATGTGGATCGTCTTCATATGGTGATGATCATGCTGAAGTGGATATGGTCATGGGCCATGATGGGGATATGAGTTGATTATTTGGATTTTGGAGATATATACATTTTGATCTTTTTAGATTGATGTTTTAGAATGAGATCATGAATGAGCTCATGAGTGGTCCACATAACAGAATACAATGTATCTGATCTACTTAAAATTGAAGGTACACTGATGCACAACACCAGGTTGAATGACCTGATTTTGGGGCCTTATTTCAATCTTTTCCAATTACATTTTTGTACCGTCATACTTTTTGTACCTTTTTTTAATCAAATGATGTCTGCTGGGCTGGAATTTGGATTACACATTGCTCATTGAATTTTGAATTATCTGTCTATACCAAAATATCTATTTTTTATCTACAATGTTCGCCTCGCTTCAATGAAGCTCGCGCCTCGCCTTGCGCCTTAGTGCCTAGGCCCTAGGAGACCTTAGCGCCTTGATGCGCCTCTCACTTTTAAAAACATTGATTTTTACAAACGGCCTGGGTAACGGGTTTCAATAGGAGCCAGTGTGGTTCCGGTTTCAGACCTATTTAGTTATCGTTCCATAAATAGGTTCAGGAACTAGACCCGTTTATCAATCAGGACCAAAAATAGGTACCAGACCCAGTTTTTAACGTATCATAACCTCCAAGTAATCGAAGAATTGGATACCCATTTACATCCCTAGGTCTCCCACTTCTAGCTCTTTGAACTACTAATCCTCAGTAATCCTTTCATGCACATGCTCAAACATCTCAAATGCTATTCCTCAACTTTCTCTATTAATGAAACTAATAGGATTCATGTTATGTCCTCATTTCTAATTCTATCCTTTCCTGTAACTCCACATGTGCACCTTAACATTCACACCTTGGCTACATGGACTTTTGCTCCTCCCGTTTTCTACTTTGCCAAAGATTTAACTCCATCAAGCTAGTCTAATCTGCAATAAAACTATCATCTTATAAAAATGACCCTTCAATCGATGTGGCACTCGACAATCGCATACTACTTCACTAGCTTGTCTCCACTTTGCCCACCCTACACTAATCTTATTCAATATATCGAACTCAAACTTCCATTTTGTTCTGTGATTGCCCCTAGATACAAAAAACATCACTATTGTGGTACTATGTCATCTTTAATTTTGACAAACTCATCTTCACTATATACCCCACTAAGCATGAACTCCTCCATATATTCTCTCTTTAATATGCTAACACTCGATCCATTTGGTTCCGGCTGGATTTCAGCTTGTTAGGATATCAACACCCACATGTAGGGTGAGAGTACATGAGTTCGAGTCTCTCCTCAAGAAGAAAACAGAACACAGTCCATTTGATACAAATGCCAAGTTCTAGCTTATCATCCAGCGCAAAGTTCAAAGTTGCATGATGTAAGCACAGTTAAGTTGACACTTTTTGGGATTTGCAAGTGGATGATGACAAGAGTTTTGGGTTAGGATGGGCCAGTATATATGATGGGGGAAGCAAGGTCATCAGATTTTCCTTGATCTCTTCCTTTTTAAAAGGGTGCAAACTTTATGAATTTTACCTTTGTGTTGGCCAGTACAGTAGCCACTGGGGTGCATACAATGCATCGGTAGATCACTTTGGCCATGAGTAAATACAAGCTATGTTGAAAGCATTATTCAGATTTGAAAAGGAATGTTAAGATACAAGTGAAAGTAATTATATTAAATAAAACATTGGAAGGTAGATTGCAGAACACCATGTTGTACACTTTTTGGGATTTGCAAGTGGATGACAAGAGTTTTGGGTTAGGATGGGCCAGTATATATGATGGGGGTAGCAAGGTCATTTGATTTTCCTTGATCTCTTCCTTTTTAAAGGGTGCAAACTTTATGAATTTTACCTTTGTGTAGCCAGTACAGTAGCCACTGAGGTGCATACAATGCATCGGTAGATCACTTTGGCCATGAGTAAATACAAGCTATGTTGAAAGCATTATTCAGAGTTGAAAAGGAATGTTAAGATACAAGTCATTGGAAGGTAGATTGCAGAACACCATGTTGTACAAGTCATAACCAGTTCCTTAAGTGGCATGGAAGATGTAAGCATGGATTTCATCCTAGGACTACTGCAAACATAGAAAGGTAACAGATTAGATCAACTTTTACTACTGTAGATGGAATTTTGAAACTGGCTCGCTTTGTGTCATCCCAAAAAACCATAAGATGTAACACAGCAAGTTTGTAATTCTATAAGGTTGTAAGACTACATGATATTCTGAAAAGCAGTGCCTCAAAAGTGGAGAATGATAAAATGGTTCATCACCATTCTATGCACGCAAAAGACCTGAACTTTATATAGTCATAGCTTGGATATATGAATGTACTTTTTTTCTGGCACATGCCAATACACGTCATTATGGATGCCTCGATTATCATTGTATGCTATACAAGATCAAAATTATAGGTATCTTCAAGTTCAACCAAAGATTTCATCTTCTCAACCTATCCAAAAAAATATTGACGCGGCCAAGGAAGACGAATCCAGTCATTTGTGAACCCAAAACCCAAAATTCTCAATCAACAGAAAATTACTATGTTATTACAAGGAGAATAAACAGTAGATTTCACTTACCAAATAATGCTCCAAACCACAGTTAATCTTCAATTTATTGGGAGATAACTCAAACCAAGGATAGATTTCTCAAACCAAGAAGAAGGAAAGAGAAAAGTACATAACCAGCAACTTTTTATTGATAATGTATTAAAGATAACAAAAGCTAAATTTAAAGTCCCTTCACATGCCTTTAAATAACACCTCAGCACACTTAAAACCCTGAAATTGATGAGTAAATCAGACCCATCCATTTAATCCTAATAACAATAGAAAGAGAATATAGAAACAACCCAAAGAAAACATAAGAACATCCATCTCTTGCTAGAGATGACTGACTTGGACGAGATAGTCTAGGATTCTTGCTCCACTTGCATTTCTATTTGAAGAGCATGCCCCTTGTAGATCTTTCTTATTTCAAATTGTTCTACATTTAAGGTCCCAGCCCTTCGAGCTGGATTAATCCCTATGGGCCTAGGGGGATCCGAGTAAATCCCCTGTGGCACCAGTGTGGTAGCACAGTTTCGAACCCTTAACCTCCGGGAGCAGACCGTGGTCCTAGGCCAAATGAGCTACCCCTCGGGGTTCTCCAAGTTTTATTATTAGGAAATGAAGTAAGAAAGAGTCCAAGTCAGAAACTACTTTGTTTCTTAACAAAATTGGACATCCCTTAATTAGGAATATGGCCCCCAAATGTGGACCTAATGGACCAGCCACATGAATACATGATTGACCTGGTCAGCCAGGCTTGGGAGAGTAGCTTGTGCTTGGTTGACACAGCCGAATTGAGGAAAAGATCCACCCAAATGTAGGCACCTTTGAGCCAACACAATCACGCAAGGGCTCTACCCAAAAGGAGGAATTCTGAAATATTATTGATGTCCTTTCCAAGATACGTAAGAGTCCCTAAAATAGGCCTCATTAGAATCAAAAGAAAGTAAAGTAGTTCCTTAATACACTAGGATTTCCTTTTCCTAAGAAAACTAAATCAAAGGAAGATACTCAAGATCCTAAAAATATGTCAAAGGACGCATTGATTTATTGTCTTATTGGTCCTATTGACTTGTACAAAGCTGGACTGGGTTGTTAGGACAGTCAGGGCCTAGGCTTGGCCAATGAGTCTTGGACCCCCTTAATGTGGCCCGCCCTCTCGACTCCGATGATTTGAAAGCCTACTACTAAATACTAATCATAGAGATCATGATTAAGTTGCTAGAAGTTTATTGCTATAATCCACACAACATGAAAAAGAGGACACCTTTGCCAATGGACGAGAAACTTTTGATGCCCACCTTTATGCGTGGAGATGATCTGATCATCAAGAACATCTATGGTTGTGTTTCTAGTTGGTTGAATGGCTGGAAGTGTAAAAGCTTGCTCCTCATTGCCATCATCAATATGGTACCAAAGTAGATGAGAAGGTCTTCCATAGTAAAGGCAGGACTGCTAGCTAAATCTAGTGGAGAGATCCAGATCTAATCTTTGTTTATGATTTTGGACAGATTTTGCAAGTGTTGCATACTTTACTGTATTGTATGTGCTTAGCTAGTACCATTGTACTCAAAACAACATATTGCTAATATGTGTTTCAAAATTATGCATAGCCGTTCTTCTGTCTTGACTGTGTTTGAGAACCCACACTCAGGAATGATATCTCCAGCACCGATTCATGCTAGAAGTATGACCCAGTGCATCATACCTCCAGTGTTGGTAAAATTAGTCTAACGAACTTTGATAAAAAGGATATCCTCATATACAGTCATATCAAATTCTAATGAAGTTTTTTTTTCTCTTCTTTAGTCTGAGGTGATTGGAGTCATCAAAATGTGGCAGCTGAAAAGTCACAGACCCAGATTTGAGATTTATTGATCACCATTTAGCCGGGTTTTCAAATATTTTATCTGAAACATCGTCAACAATAAGAATGTATATGTTTTCCTCATGAATCTGCAGTTCCTCATGAAGAAAAAAAAAAGACAAGGCACAGGAAAGTAGAGAGTTTACCCCAGAAATTCAGTAAATCACCTTGCTTCTAAGGTTATGTTGGTTGCATCAGGCAAGGCCATGGGACATTGTGCCCACACTGTCTGCATAAGAATGAATGAAAAAGAATGAACAAAAGTGCCAAGCAGAAAGACACATGATCTCACGAGAAGTTCCTTCAGTTGTCCCAAGTGTGGAATGATATAGCAATGGCGGTATTTTGTTACAGAGTACCTACACTTATACAAACTACAGGGCCTCAGTACCTGTAAAATGTCTGCAGAGAATCCTGGCACTGGATTGCAATCATTGAATTTTCAAAAGCTCTATAGCAGAGATGAAAGCTTCAAACAAAAACCCAAAAGTTAATGGTACTAGAGAAATTAGAATTGCAGGGTGCAAGATGTCAACAGAGATGTTCATATAGAGAAGTGGTGGTGTTGAGATAAGAAAGCATTTCTTATTTCAATATGCATTTCATGCTTGAAAAAGACTATAGGATCCTGATGAGCTTGTAGCACAGTTGGAAATACCCCCATTGTTGCAACCAAAAGAGTGGAGGTTCGAGTCATGCTACCATTCCACACACACGCGAGAGAGAGAGAGAGAGAGAGAGAGAGAGCAATCCTTCTGCAAATAATTAATGGAATAAAAATTTCTGATAGGATATTCCCACTTCTATGGCTTGGCTAGGGACATTATAGAGAGATGTGACTATTATACTCATTGTAGTCTCAATTATTCTGCCAATTTTTAGATATATGCACATGGGGTTTCTGTCATGGTCATTACGGGACAGGTGTATTTATCTACTGGTTTGTAAGGCAAAGATTGGAATTTTCTGTAAGTTCATGCTGGGACATTGTCTCTCTGAGAGGGAAGATCAGGTCTAGAAAATTGCAGTCATGGTAGAGAACACAACTTACAGTGTTGTTTCATGTAGAACTAGGTTTCAGTATATAGCTAAGTTTTGTGCCAAAGATTTGTGGTTATTTAATACAAGATCATTATGAGAGGACTATGGAAGTACAAATGGATCCATAACCCTATAAGCTTTCTACTTTAATATTACATCACTGGCAGAACAGCATTCAAGTTGAGAGTAAATCCATTTGAACCGATATCATGTTGATAGTCGGCAAATATGTGCAGGATGTGAGTCGTGTTAATCAAATTCACCAGGCTAAATATCTTACAGTTTCCATGCAAGTCATAAGTTCTATTTGTCCTATTACAACAATCAATATGACCTGGATCCTTGTACTCCGAGAAGATGTAGTGGACTCATGGTGACGAGGCAGATAAAAGGACAGAGGACAGCCCCAAAATCTAATGGAATTAAAAGCTTGGAATCTAGAAAGCAACTTGAGAAAACAACTGCAGTGCTTCATATGATAGATATTGCAGATCACCTGCAAGAAAGTAAACAACCAGTTTACCTTCATTTCACATTCCCTCGTCTCTCAATGTAGAACAATTAACATGCACCAGATGAAAGTACTGATCAAGAATGTTAATTCAACCATCAGCTTCCTGTTAATTTTCTTTATTGGTCAACCTTCAACCTCAAGACCAGTCAGTCTCCAATTACATGCTTTGCTACCAGTCCACGAACTTAAGCAAAACCACGAAATTTCCCCAGTTATTTCCAGCTTTAACCTAGGACTTCTCCTTAATGAGATTTTCATCACCTCCTGTATTCTTATTGCATTGAGTTTAGGTGACTGTCCAACCTGTGGTTTGCCAGCATTCAGTCATTATCACATTCAAGTTTCAACTATCATGGAATTTCTTTTTGTAGAATCATATCAAAGAATCAATTGCTCTAAAATCATGGACTACACAAGATTTGTCTTGTCTAATGGCATGATACAGTTCATGTGCTTGCAATTTGACTTGTCTAATGGCATGAAATGTATCATGTGCTTACACATGCAATCTGAAATCCTGGTATTAGCCAATCCGAATAATCTGATTAGTAGACTTCTTTGAACAAAACAAAGTCAGAGAAATCTACACTGTTCATTGGCTAAATGGATAGTCGTAGCACAATATCACCAGTCCTTTTACAGCTGAAGGTCCTTCTTGTGATGTTTTTCTAGGTGTAAAAATCTCAGCTGCCATGTTACAAGGATCCTACCATAGGAACTTACCAAGTACTTCTTGTTTTTGGCTGACCCACTCAGTAAAGTTTCTTTAATGGCAACAACAGCCAACTTCCAGCCACCCATGGAGTTACTTCTTTACTACAGTTCAATATTATAATCAAAGGAAGCAATGCAACAAGGTTTACATTGCAACATAAGCAAGAAGAAGAAAAAGAAGAGTTAGTTTAAAGAAGAAGTCGAAAGCCCCGAAGTAACTATGGACATTACTTCCATTTCACCGTTATCAATATATAGCATTGAGACCATCATTTCAAGTTATTTTCATCTATGATAGGATCAACGTAGTGCAGGATAGCTGTCATCGACATTTCACACTTTGCAAGGAAATTCAGCAGCACAAAACCATCAAGGGTACATCAAAGTTGCCAGATGTGCACAACAATCTCCACCATCTCCAAATACTTCAGTTCAGTTTTCCTCGCTAGATAGCTCATGATTTTGGTATGCAGGTTCTCTATGCCAATTGATTCAAAAGGTACTTGGCCTACGACCTTCAGCCACACCGTCAAGCTTTCACATCCAATGTTATCAGTACAGAGAATCAAAGAGCCCCTTCAGTTCACCACCCCACACAACCATCCATTCTTCCAGTTAGTTGTATTACTTGTTATCCTCTCTCCTTCACATACTAATTCCATTACTTCTACTTTTCAATTTATCAAATCTACTACAAGACACAAGTAGCAAGCTATCAGGTTCTCTTGGAAGAAAGAAAGGCATTGACAAATCGGAGGCTTTGTATCATGATCATTCTACAGAAATTGCTGTTCTTTAAAACGAGACATTCTCGTCTAGGACAGTTTGCATGAAGATCTGGACGAAGTACCACTATCTCCAAGATATTCAACTCCCATTGTACTCTTTTTTTTTTTTTTTTTTTGAATGGTACTCCCATTATACTTCTCACAGTTGCCTCTCTAAACTTCATATGGTTTTCAGGCAAACCGAAAATAGACCTTACAAATGATTTTCCAAAAACGGATGTCATCAGAATATGCTACTTTTCAAAGGAATGTGACTGAATGTGTTTCTACAGGCGTAAGTTGAAGGCATAAATCATATTCAACACTCACTTGAAACTTTGGTCGCCATCATCATCATTAACGCCTTAATCCATATCTCTATGGGGTTGGCATAGTGAGTTCAACTTTTCTACTCATCCATATTTAAAGTCATGCCTCCATAACTCCACAATCTGGCAGGACTTTCTCACCACTTCATTCCAGATCTTTATTGAATCATCGTTTCCTATTACAGATTCCGACAAATGCAGGGTACGTAGAATGCTACCTCTATAAAGAAGTAGACCCAGTTTGGTCTGGAGAGTTGTTATAAACAGCTGCTTGTCTGACACCAACCCACCGCTTAGTGCTTATCATTAGGCTGAGGAACTACTACCGAAGTTTAACAATCAACAGTTCTTTATCAAATACACAAACAAAATGAAATTTCTGATGATAGTTCCATCCTTATAAGGATCCACTATTACAATCACATTTTAAATAAAGGACATTTAGCTTCTGCATTACTTAGGAATGATTTCATCCAACAAAAATATAATCGAGATATCATTGCACAAGATATTTTGTGAAGAACCGGAGAATGTTCTCAATGAAACTGAAATTTAAGAACAATGAATACAAAGGCAAAATTCTACTAGCAAAAGAGAAAACATGAAAAGTTAAAGATGAATGGTGTGATATATTTACAAGAGAACCAATATGGCATGACTAATAAAAAGCTGGGCAAATCTTGAGGAGAAATTTTCATAAACAAGACAGTCATTGTAGGAAAATTCAAATTGGATGTGAAACAATGGGGACCCCTTCCCCTTTACAACCAGGAGGATGAGGTTAAAGAAAAGTACTGAGTAGTATTGGCAGCTGTCACAAATAGCACAAAATGTCTTACTACTTTGATAGGTTCACGATTTGTGAGTCCTTTGACAAATTTAATGAAGCAATGAGAGCTTGTGGGAGTGCACAAAAATCCATCACCAGACAAAACATAATTCAACATGCATTTGTTATATAAGAATATGACAACAAAAGTAGAAATACAGAGCAACTCATGACAATAATCTTACAACCATAAATATCTGGGAATGAAAGATATTCGGGAGAATTTAGTTTAGCGTCCATGTGAGGATTGCGCATACCAAGGATCAAAATAGCGGCTGTGATAGGTATAGCAGCTAGTGACCAAAACACTATGTAGCGGTGTAGCGGTGTGAATTTTTTAAGTGGTCAAAAAATTTGAACCTTACATAGCAGCCAATCTTGTGTTTTTTTAGTGATTTGGAACCATATAAGAGTAGATACAATTTTAGGAAAGGCTATTGAAGAGAAGAAATAGGAAAAAAATTGTTTAAAATTAAAACCAATTGGCTTTACTAGTTTGTTCCATGAATATAATTACAATAAATATTCTCAAATTAGGCCTCGTATAATCAATAAAATCAGTAAGGGATAGTTTGACAGAGAAAAAGGTTGAGAAAATGGAGGTGGGGAAAACTGTCCAGAGTTGAGATTTGTATTGTGGATAATTTTCTCCACCTGTTTTCTCCACAACCAAACTAACCCTAAGATATATACAAGACTATTACCAGTATCCTTCACTTGTACGATAAACCGAGACCCTTTCATGCAGTAGTCTACAAGAGCATTGTTGTTAAAATCCTATGATTTGTATCAAGTCCCAAGGAAAAAGATTTGAACTCATGGTTTTAAGAAACGGCCGTTACCGTTTCATAACAGGTAATGGCCTATGCCGTTATGTTATTTTGAATATAACGGTCATGGTCTTAAAAAAAAAAATGGTGAAAATAACAGTCCATAACGGTCATAATGACCGTTACTTTGAAAACAATGGTCATAACGGTCAAAATAACGACCAACAATGATTTTTTTTTTTTTTTTTTATTTTCTTTCCCCTTCTTTCTTTCCCAAACCATTTGTGGAGCTTCCTAAGATTATGCTATAGCTTCCCAAGCCTCTTTTTTTTTTTCACCAAAACTCATGTGATTCACAAGATTTTGGTGGATTCTCATATGAAGGCTTCTTCCCTCCTCAACCACAATATCCCTATGTCCCATGGTTTAAAAAATCGGCCGAGTCCTAGTCGACTCGGCCGAGTCAACTCATACTCGGCACATACCGAGTCGGGTCCTATGGGACTTAAACTCAAAAACATGGAACTCGGCTGAGTCGCATGAGACTTGGCCGACCCGGCCATGCAACTCGCCCGACTCGGCTGACTCAAACAAGCGACTTGGCCGACTCGGCCATGCAACCATAGGACTCAGCCCTCTAAACATTATATTTGAAATTGGGACTCAGCCTGACTCGGCCGAGTCGAGTCCCGAGCCTGATTTTTTAAATCTTGCTATGTCCATACTCCGATGTTTTAATTAATTAATTCATCTTGATATAGTAGTAAATGTTACTTGAAACTTGAAATTCACTCTCAACTTACTTGTTGATTGAGTAATTGAGCACTACAGTACTACTATTACTAGTTTCTTGACTTTATGTCTAACACTAATGGTTAGCGTGTGTGTGTGTGTAAATCTATTTAATTCAAAACGGACTTTACAAGTTTCAGATAAGACAGTGGTACGGGATGTTATGACTTAGGAGGACCGATATTTTTTGTCTTTACAGTGTTTACGAATAGAAAAAAAATATATTGTTTTCTAGCATTTTATAATATTCTGGACTTTTTTGGATATTGTTTTAGATTTTTTTTGGGTAGCGATGAACCGCGACGCGATGCCGTGTCATAATGGTTTTCTAAGTCGACCACGATGGTGACCACAACCACAATTTTAAACCACATTCATACCTATACAATAAATCCCATTTATGGGTAAATCTTAGGATTCAGCTTACAATTCTATATGCTTTATCAAAGCTTACAATACAAGAGATTCGTTTGGGCAAAAACAACCATGACCAAATGGCTAATATTAGAAATTATTTTTCTTTTCTTGTTTTTTCTTTTTTTTTTTTAAGAGGCTATCTAGTTATCAACTAAATCTCTAAGGAATTTGTGGGATTTTGTGGAGGTTTAAAGATAAGTAAGTAAGAGGCATTTGACTGAAGAATTAGTATGTTCATATGGCTTTAACCCTACATTCTTTTTCTTTTGATTTTCTTTATTTTTATTTTGAAAATAGCTTTTTTTAGTTTTATTCTTCATGAATGCTTCTTTTAACTTCACCAGACAAATCCTAACCATGTAACATTGATTATTTAGATTTTATTTTTATTTTTTGATTGAAAGATAATAAAAAAAACCAGCAACTCATTTATTTTTCCTGGTGACGTTGATACTTAAGACATATTTAACTATTCATACATACATCAATTAATTGTATTAATATTTGTCAATTATATTCCTTATATGATTGTATCGTAGTGTTAATTGTCACTATATTATGCTGCGATGGATGGAACATGGAAGGGTTATGAATAACTAATTTTTTGTTTTTTTCATTTTTTACTAATGAAAAAAAAATATCCTACAATTCATGATACAATTTGATTCAAACCCTTGAACTACTTGCAATACAATTTCGATTCAAAACACGATGTGGAGGACTATTTCTCATACTCCTATCAAATTGGAGAACCAAAGAGCACTAGAAGCTTAAGGCAATCTTCATGATGGCATCGGTAAAGAAGTCAACAGTTTCTAGGTTGTAAGGCACTTGGAAAGAATGATGGCCCCCTTTATTATCTCACCTATTCTAGAAGGATAATGAACCTCAATATGTTGGTAAGTTGGTGGAAAATTCGGGTTTGTCTAGCAAGCAATTATGCAGCAAATGACATTACTATTTATTCCACTTCAATTTAAGATTTAGAAACACAATCATGCATACACCACCTAATGGTGGAGCTATGGGTATCGGGACAAATAGCCAAAACAACATCGACGTAAGTCAAAGAGCAAAATAAGATCTAGTGGGAGAAAGTGGTCCACAATGTGGTGTGTTTCAAAGAGAGGTGATAATGTGAATCATTGTACGCGTAAAGATATCTGGGGCTATTCATAAACTGGACAACTATGTGCACCACATTTGTGTAGTCTAGTCAATGTGCAATCTTGAGTATAGTTGCACACTACCATCCACTTTACAATAAAGAGTCGGATCAATAACTGCTCTCCATCATCATGTCTACAGTTGAGATCCTTCATACAAAAAGAAGCCTTTCAAAAATCTTGTAAATTCAAAATCCCAAAGGATTCATTTTCATAGATAAGAATATCATCTACACGGGCGGAGAATCATAGCTCCATAAGAAGAGTGATGAATGAACATGAAGTTATCATATTTGCTCTTATTACGGAAACCATTAGTAGAGCAAATTTTCTTGACCTCTGTCTGAGATGCTCGCTTCCATCCATAAAGAAAATAACAAATATGACAAACGAAGTTGA
Organism: Camphora micrantha; assembly: GCA_003546025.1. Taxonomy (NCBI): domain Eukaryota; kingdom Viridiplantae; phylum Streptophyta; class Magnoliopsida; order Laurales; family Lauraceae; genus Camphora; species Camphora micrantha. Next base: position 26,307,750 of record QPKB01000004.1, on the reverse strand, counting down.
GATGATCTGTTTGGGTTCTTGGTGGATGCATGTTGATGATTCTTTCAATCTATATCTCAAGCCAAGCCTTAGCCACTTCAAACTCCATTTCTAAATATTTTGTCCCAATTCATAGGCAAAGGACACTTTAATATGAAGACCCGCTATTGCAACCAAAATTATTTTATAATAAAGAGATGCTTTAGACTCGAGGATGAGACGTTGATGAACAACCCATATTGCTGTGGCTTGGGCCAATTTCTCCACAACAATGAATACGCCCCAAAAATCTTACTAATGTTTGGCTGTTCAGCAGAGTACTCTCCAATCTCCATGTGCTAAAGGAACAACTAAAACAACCTCTGATGGCATCCATCCATGGGCTATCATCTTTGGGACGATCACTGATCTCAATCTCCATATCTACACACTACTCCAGTACTGCTAGCTAACGTGGCACAATGCCCCATAGACACCTCTACCTCAAAATGAGCCTCAAACACAAGATGAGCAACCTCCAGGCTCCAGTCTCGCATTCTTCCGCACCTTGCCACTTCAAACTCGGCTCTGCTTCTCCTCTTCTTACTGATGCATCTGGACACTTTCTGTCGTTGCCATTGTCATCTCACAGTCGAAGTCTTCAGAGCGTAACTTCCTCTACTCCCAAACACTTCAAACATGGGATCATCAAAATGTTTCTTTACCATTCATTCCAAAATTCCTTCATTTTTCACATATAACTCTTAGCACACTAGAACCGACCGTGCCATTGCCCTTATGATGTGCCAAGTGTTGCCTAAATCATGTGATCCCCTCATTTAACACTTTTTGCAATGATTGCATCAAATAGTCAATCAATTGTCATTCACCGCTTCCCCTTGACTTAGTGTTGGTGTATTTCACACACCCTTTCTAACTCTTAAAGTGATACACCAAGAATTTTTGTTTCTCTACATTAAAATACCTAAAGCATAGAAGTGAGTCAAACAACTAAGAAACAATAAGGAACCGATTTGGGTGAGCAATTTGATGAAAAAGACTGACTGTTTAGAAAAAGTTCATATGACTTTAGTTTTCTTAAGAAATTAGTGAAATATTTGGTTGCAATCTATATACCTATGATGAAATGAGGACACGCCGCCATATTTGGGATTGACATGTTGACCACTCATGCATTGTCGATAACACCATCATCATCACTGACACATCAACAGATCAACTCTCCTAGTAGGAAAGGTAAGTAAAATGAGCTGCTTAACTCCATCGAATGATTTTCGTGTATATATGTAGTCCTATTTATCTTCCCCCCAATGGGGGAATGGCCTCATTTCTTTGCACGTGTAATTGCATTCCATGCTAAAAAAAAAAATCAGATCATACCCATCAGACATTAGCATTTTCATTTGTCCAATCAAACAGCAAATACCATTTTGATCAAAGTGAGATTTTGACCTGTGTGCTAACACACTGGGACATAATGTTTATGATAGGATTGGATTTAAAAAAAGGTGGACAACTTGTATGGGTTCTACAAATGAGGCATGCCCCTATGAGGGCATTTTAACTTGATTACATATACATACATGTGTAGATGCATGTATGCATGTGCATGACAATCAAGTTAAGCAACATGCTTATTTTGTAAGAAACCATGTGCCAAAACAAAAGCTTAAGCTAATAGGTGGAAAGCTCAAACAGGTATATGAAGCCCCAACAGATTTCGTGGACAAACCTGCCACGTGGGCTACACAAGAACGACAGGATCGAACCTGCTCTAATACCATACATCTCTGATACCATGTAAGAAACCATGTGCCAACCCAAAAGCTTAAGCTGATAGGTGGAAGGCCCAAACAGGTATATGAAGCCACCATCCAACTCAGAACTTGGGCGATGTGGGATGTGGTACTTCCCAACATATTTAAGCAACGTAAGCGCCTCTATGGGGCCACCGAGATGAATTACAGCATAGGGAGTAGGATAATGGGAAGTTCTACTTGAAGATTGAGAAATCAGCTCGATCAAAATTAACTTAATTACTTATTGGGCCTAAAAATTTCACAGTTTCATTAGCATGTGCATATGGGATGAGTGTCAACTTGGGAGTTGGGATTAGTTCCAATTCATGAGACTACTGAGGGGTGGAAACGCAAAGGACCCTAGAGATGGTCTATATCCTAAACAAGATAAAGACATTATCCATCCTCACGAATGTATCATACAAGCTTATTCCAAGGCAAGAAAATGTGTAGTTAAGCAAAAGAAGGTTCTGACAAGAAATAGCCTAGTATCTTGAGATCATTTAATAATTGTATTGTTGCTGCTGATGATGAGTGCCCATGCTTTGTACATTCTTATAATGAAAATTTGTTTCCTCTCTAAAATGGGGAAAAAGGACAGTTAAATGATGCTGTTTGTGTGGTGAGGGAGGGTGGTGGTGGTGATTACATATAGGTCATGTGGCCTAAAAAGGAAGGTTTATATCTAATCAAACAAGTGTGTTTTTTATGAATGCATGTATGCGCACCTAAAGTTTATTCACAACATGCAGATTAGAAGATATTTGTTCACTTTTTAGTATAAGATTGGATAGTTTGAGTAAAGATTTGCTTTCGCTTGATGCAAAGCATTATTTTCAATATATCGTGGAACTTAGAAGTTAGAAGGAACACTCTTTCCTAAAGATTTCCAGCAAAAGGTTTCCAGAATTACAGTAAACAAATAAAACTGTCATATGACTATTTTATATCATGATGCCAAACAATCTAAGTATTTAATACAAACTAAATCTTGTGAATTGCATTTAATAGTTTTGGCAAAGGGAGGTAGCAAGCTTGGGCCAACAATTAAAGTACTTGCAAGAGAACCATCGGTACAATCTTTTGACCTTAACTTGCAGTTATGTTAAAGCATTTTATGTCTTCTATGGCTGTGATTTTATACTATCAACAGAATATATGCAAAATTTCCTGGCATGATCTGTAGTGAACACAAGTTATTGATATTTTCTGGTTTAGCATTTTGATATATAGAATACCCTTTTTAATGGTAACTATTAATTTCATTGCACTAAGATACCAACAACAACAACAAGAAACAACCTGTTAACCACCACCAAAGACTACAATCCTACCCACAAACAAGACCAAAAACTTACCAATAAAACTTAATTGAAAAATCCTTATTTGATATTATTTGATGACCAAAGCACTTTTCCCCTTAACAACTGACTGGCAATCATAATTATATAACTTTGAAGATGAGTAAGCTCCTGCTTCACATTCTGTTAGCCATTCAGATTACCAGGCTCCTTTGCAAATCTAGCATACAATCCAAGAAACCTGTGAAAAGCTATGATGCACAGATACTTCAAAATGGGCAACGGATCGTGTCGTATCATAAGTGGTACTTCACCTTTTATGTGTAAAATCCGTGTCCCTACCATGTCCATGGCATGGCCCCGCCATATCTGGACATCATATAGGTGAAAAGGCATGTATCATCCTCAGGATTACCACAGGATATCCCTAAAGTAGTCCAAACCTTCAGCACTGGATCCTCTTCCCTGAACTCTGAACCCCTATCACTTATGACATCATCACCTTCTGCTTTATGACTAGAACTAACATGGCATTGAAAGAATTGATGGTAGTCGCCAGAAATCAGTGTTAATAACATCAAAACACTCTTATAATTTAGTTAGGGAAAGGGAAGAGTTTTACCTTTGCCCATACAACTAGAACATAACCTAGCTATCTTGTTGGGAAAAAATGAAGAGCTTTTTCTAAAATGTTTATTCCAAAAACAAACCAGAGCTCACTAACCAATTGAATTAGCAGTACTTGAAAGGTAACTTTATGTAGGAAACTGACAACATTCTTGTAGTTGAAATTTAGAAAATCTATCATGTGTAAAACATGTCATCTTTTAAAAGAAATGATAATCACAAAAGTACTTCTAGTAGTAGGTAATCATGAATTTCAAACCCCCTATCCTCAAAAACTGCCTACATGAGGGCATCACCAATAGGGAAAAAGAACCATACTGATTGCTTCAGTAAGTGGAATTGTTACAAGGCAGCGGACAGTCAGTAAAAACTAAAAACTGTAGTAACAATTCAATAATTGTTTTACTTCAAGATTCTCCATCCCAGTCTCTCATCCAAGTAGACCCTGCTCTATGAGCCAAATTGATCCCAGTAACAATTGAACATGACACTAGTGGAGTAAGAAAAACTCAGATGAAAGTCTTGTCCCACCACATTACTAGTGATCATGACCATAGTAGTACAATAGAATTATGAGCCATGGGCTCTATTGATATCCATGACACAAAAAGTACAAAAGATGAAAAAGAAAGAACAAAAAATAGAACACACACAAACATACCTCATTGAAGATAAATGTAGTAAGATGTCTTATAACAATCTAAATGCACCTATACTTGGTAATAATAAAGTTGATTAGTTAAAAACACAACAGCAGAACATGTTGGCTGCTTAGGAGTTTCAGTGCAAATATGTAAACCTAACTCACTTTAACTACAAAATCATGAATCGCGATTTAATTGAGGGTGCCATCAAAATTCATCCACAAATGGTTAAACCAGCAATAGCTGGGAAATTCATGCAAGGAATTTCAAAAAAATTAAGGCCATGTGCACAGGATCAAATCCCATGGAAATGTGAAAGGAAAATATCTTCCTTTAAGTAATGCCTGCCCTCATTGTATTGGAGTCAAGATAATGAAGACCCTTCCGTGGCTGTTGAATAAGCTAAAGTATGTTTTTTTTCTGATATAAAGATCAAAATATAGGAAGAAAAAAGTTATCCTTTAAACCAGAAATAAAAAATGCAAGCCAATCTTGGGACTCACAAGTTCATGATGATATGTCGCTTTCAACTAATTCTAATATACAGAAGCCATGAAGGTCTACCTTGTATGTTTGTCCACTCTTCCTAACTGAAGTGGCTATGGGTTCCTAAAATACAGCAAGGTTGAGGAAATCACTAATAAAGGTAATATATATTTGCAGACGAAAACATATCTAGTCATATTTTGATCCCCTTATAAAACTACTAAGAAATAGAAATTGTATCATTTACACAAATGTTTTCATAGTAAACAAAAAGACAAGAACTCTTTTTTTTATTCATAATAAGCAATCCTTACACAAGCATGCTTCAATGTGCTGATCATGTTCAATTAGAAATGTAAAAAAAAAAAAAAGTGCTTTTGGCATTACAGACAGTAAGTATGGTAATGAATACCAATACAAATACTAGTTTGAATAACATCTTCTTTGCCTAATTACGAAACAGGCAATTGATGGGAGAAGAGCTTTCAGGATTAAGTGTTAAGGATCTACAAACTCTAGAGAGCAAACTAGAAATGAGTTTGCGTGGTGTACGGATGAAGAAGGTCCTAACATCATGTGCTTTATGATCATTACTTGGTCTTGTAAATAATGAATGCATCTCTTAATTTAGTCTTTAACTTTTTTCAGGACCAACTTTTAATTGGTGAAATTCAAGAACTATACCGAAAGGTCTTTCCTAACAATGGATACTCTCCTTTTTGACTTTTGGTTTTACTACAACTTCAACTAGCTAACTCTCATTGTTCACTGTTTTCAGGGGAACATCATTCATCAAGAAAATATGGAATTGCATGAGAAGGTAAATCTCATTAAGGAAGAAAATATGGAATTGTATGGGAAGGTATGCATTATTTCATTTAACCAACTAAAAAACATGGTAAACTGTAAAATTCCCAATAGAAGTTAAGAAACCAACCCATTCACTTGAACTTCCCTCTCCTTGAATACATGCCAAAATGTGAGGATTATGATGTGACAGTCTAAGCATAGACAGTGCAATCTCAGGTTTATGGAACAAGGGAATCGAATGGAGGAGTGAACCAAAGTTCGTCTATTTCAACCGGATTTACAGATGGAGAGGATTTGCATGTACCTGTCAATCTTCAACTAAGCCAGCCTCAGCAGCAAGTCAATGAGATGCCAGAAACAGCTATGAAGTTGGGGTAAACCTTTCTCATTACTTTGACATCTTGCAAATTCATAAATACAAATAGATCTCTCTTTTTAATCACAGTAGTGATAACATAAAAATTCCAGCAGACTCCAGCTGCACTACAGTGAACTAGAGGATTAATGGAACATGGAAGGATTATACCACATCTATCGTCAATTCCATCTTATGGTTGCAACATTCTACTTGCAGTATGTGGCACATAAGCTAGAGCAGGATCAGCAAACAGGCACAAAAAGCCCTTTCGTTATGGTGTGAATGATCAAAAGGAACCAATGATCTTTGTAAAACTGTGTAGAAATTATAAAGCACCTACTGAGTCAAGTGTCCTCAAGTTTGGAATTCAAAGTCATAGTCCTTGATGGGAATTATTGGGCGTCACTGAGGCCCATATTTTATTTTGTGGTCAGCGTATGAAATTACTCATTATTATATACCTCCACATCATCTCCAATGCTAGCAAAAGACTCATATGAGAGCAAACAAGAAGCAACTACTAAAGCATCACAATAAGGAATCAATTCATACAATGGATGCTTAAATGAAATTGGATCCTTCCCTCCCTTGTTCAAAAAGCATGTAGAAGATTTAAATTTGCTCTCGCTAATGGGAGAAGATTTCATATTTTCTAATATAATTCCATCTTTTCTCAAAACAATTCCATATTTTCTCAATGAATGATGTTCCCCTAAAAGAAGTAATCAGTCTGAATTGGCTACTTAAAGTTGTAGCTAAACCAAAAGGCACGAGAGATGGTGTCCTCCATTGTTAGGAAAGACCCTTCAATTTAGCCCATGAATTTCATCAATTAAAAGTTGGTCCTAAAAAGGTTAAAGACTACATTAAGAATTGCATGTAATATTCTGAAGAGCAACGAATGATCAGCACACGGTGTTAGGACCTTCTTAATACGTACACCACGTGAACTCATTTCCAGTTTACTCTCTAGGGTTTATAGATCCTCAACGCTTAATCCTAAAAGCTCTTCTTCAATCAATTGCCTGCAATTTCATAATTAAAAGGAGTCAGTACCAAAAAGAAAAAAAAGAAAAAAAAAACCAAGGCCAACCAAAATGATATATGTTAAAAAAAAATATCAATTTTGAATGTGGTATCAGAGCAGAGCAATGTAAAGAGTTAACACTTGAGGATATGAACTTCTTGCAATAAGAATTACAGGACTTTTATCAACCATAAAAGGAGATGCAATGCTTCCAAAAGAATGATTTTAGGACATTGTTATCCCATGATAGAGTTAAAAAGAGAAATTTAGGGTCCTATGGAATGCACACAAAGACAGAGGGAGACAGAGAGAGATGAAAAATCTCAAATCCAATTGACCACCTTTGTGTGATGCATAATTAATTATACAGTGGAAGATCCAACTGCTTGTCAGAAAATTCAACATGCAGAACTCATGGCCCAAAATTGGGCTGATCCACCAATAATGTGATCCATGATGATCCATTCATTTTATGATCAAACATCTAAAGAAAGTACAAATAGTGGATGCCTAAGAAAGCATCCGCCCTCAGGACAAGTGCAGTTCACCTAATGAGTGCACTTTCTGGGTAAGGGAATCTAAACAGTCAGCACATTGATGAGGAGATTGGATCTGGCAACCTATGTGACAACATATAGATGACAAGACAGGAGTGGGCTTAGCAACATATCATCACAAATAGCACAGGCAAGATGTCACTCAAATTTTAAAAAAATTGCAGGATATTGTGATTAATTTGAGAAAAGTAGGCAACTATCTTAGTAACATCACTTTGTTCACACCTAATTCCTAAAGCCATCAGATTGGAGCAATGAATACAGACAACAAACAGAAATTATAACAGGAGGAAACAAGTTCCTCTAGACTTGAACTCCTAAGAATATTAAAATCCAAGTTCAAACTACCATATAAAAACTTGAATCCATCTCCTCTAGCATTCTCAGGGCTAGCATATAAACTAGGGCTACAAACTGGGTTGGCTCTAACCCAAATCTTACTGACCTAAATTTTTGTCCGGGTTTGGGCCATTTAGGTTCGGGTTGTTAATGCTACCTGACTTATACTCAGTTGGGATGGGGCCTACTTCTTTATTTGTACCACATCAAAATTTCAAACAAAAATAAGGCCCACAAGAATATTCAAAATAATGGAATCTACTCCGCTCTCTAAAAAAACAGTGACAATACACTTACCAAGGACTAATGAGGAGTTAGGAAACTTTCTCAATTTCTGTTAAGCGAAAGAGAACCAAATGGCAACCACGCTTAATTTACAGTCCTCATGGGAACTGGCCAAAAGGAATTCAAGCCTTTCAGATTTTAGTAGAGGAAATTCTAGTCTCCAAAAGGTTGCCTAGTTTGATTTGAATGAAGGGCTTCTCACTCCTCTGTTTGGAATACAATCCAACAGCAAGGGCTTTCTCTAGGGTTATTTGGGGATGTTGCTATCTGGTGTTGGGATTTTGGGGGTTTTACATATATAGGTTTTTTTTTTTTTTACCAGATATTAAACTTGTATATTTCAATTTTGTGTATGTGGCTCTTCATCATGAATTAAAACCTTCTAAATCATAATTAAATGAGTAAACTAAAACCTGCAGGGATGTGCACAAAATTATGACCAAGCTTAGCTCATAAGCCGGTTGACTACTGAGTAGGTTAGTGTAGGCATGATCCTATATATTTTCCTTAAGGGTGATTCACACCACCACGGTACCAAATGTAAACGTGAATCACCTTGTGGAACATAACATGGTTTGTTGCACAATATGAACTTTTGCCAAAATGATGACTAAATACAAACACTTGCATTACTTTCTGATAACACCTTACTCTCAGTAACTAACTTATGGAACACAACAGAAATTTAATATCTCCCCATTTGGACGGCCATTTGCTCAACAAAAAGATTAAGTTCTGATAGCTTCATGTGGGGGATGTGAGATTTCACATCATCTCACAGGGAAGTGCAGAGTTGGCCACTGGAAAGGGTTTTGGAGCCTGAAGGTAAAAGATACCAGGCAAAGGAGTATGGTAAACAGTAAAGACCACAAAAGTTTCCACAATGTGGTGGAATTACTTCCACAAGGGAGAAGATCATAGACAATATACCATGAAAGGTGAATATTGACAGTCACTTCCATTATATTTACCACAAACCCAGCATCACCATTTCCATTAGTAGGTAATAAAGCAACCAGAATGCATTTTTTCTTTTTTCGTTTTTCTTCTTTTTTTTTCCAAAAGGAAACAACCAGCGTGCATTGATGACCAAATAAACCAATGCATCAATTAATTTTGGGAAATTTTCAAAAAATCCAAAAATTTTCGTCAGTTTTCAAAAAAGGGTCTGATGAATTGCCTATATCAAAAAGGTTGATAAGTTTCCCAGTTGTATTTCAAATAGGTCCTCTCCTGTGGTCAAACCCATTGCAGTGAGTTTTTTCCCAAAATTTTCAGAATAACTGAAATGCCGTTCTTTAAAAAATAAGAAATTAGTCTCCTAGTTTATTCTCTCAATTCCCTCTCATTTCTTCCACCACAAACCCAGCAGCACCCACCTCCTCCAACTTCACAGGACACCTGCAACCACCAGTAGCCACCCACATCCACCAAGCTGCCAGCGGCCGGTAAAGGGAAAGGAAAAGGTGGGTGCTATTGGGTTGGAGATTAAAAAAAAAAACTAGAGGGAAAACAGAGGAAATGAGTTGGAAAGATATTTCAATTAAGGGCTCATCATGAAAAAAAAAAATTTGGGGGAAAAACTCATTGGCAACGAGGGTTGGCCACCGGAGAGGATCTAATCGAAAGATGGCTGGCAAACTTATAAATCTTTTTGAAATAAGCAATTCACAATACACACTTTTGAAAATTGACAAAAAAACGTTAGGATCTCTTTGAAATTGTCTCCTTTTGTATGGGATAATTTTTTGTTGATGATATGGTACTGATTTACCAAATTAAGTACAACATCAAGGCAAAGCAAAGCCTTAGCACCAGCTTCAGGCACTAATAGCATGTGCAACTCAGATGAGTTAAGTCAAAATTCGGCCAAACTTAATATTACAATTTAAAATATCAATCTAGTTCAAACCGCCTTCAAACAACCAAACCTGATGCAAACGGGATATATAAATTCAGGCCCAAATCAAATCTAAACACAAAAATGCAAACCTTAGCTCAGTTTTTTGTCTGGTAAAGAGCTGGTTTCTGGTTAGGTCACATCCTTTACTAAAGAATCAACTACTCTCGCAAGGATTTGAATAGTAGTAAATACAGACTTCATAATTTGAAAGGGTGGATCTAATGAGTAATCCAACCGCCAAGAGACAGGTAAGATTTTTTCCACGAGGCTAGTTTCCTTTAGAACTAACGACCAAACCCCACAAGGAGGGCACCCTGGGTTCACACTAAGAGGTAGACCAAGTTAACAAATGGAAAAGATGCCTTTTATAGAACTTGCCATGATCTTAACAATAGAGTCGCCACAGCACCATTGAGCTTTTAGCCACATTCAACCATAGGTTTGACACCGCTTCAAAGCACCGCAACACTTTTAGCTAAGTTTTTAACATGGAGAGAAGACGCATCACAAAATATGATAGTGCCGTCTTCAATGTGACAATGCATTATGGATAAAGACAGCAAACCCACCTAAAAACCTTTAAACAAGCACAAGGTGCATGCTTTTTGGAGCAGCCTACTTTGTCCCTCTACTACCATCTTGACAAGGAAAAGGGATAGGGTATCAGTTCTCCCTAATCCTTTCTTTAGAGTTTGAGAAGAAGCCTCTCAACGAACCATTGACAAGAACAGGGAATGAGCCTATGAGATACATTCACAGATCCTCTCCATTTTCATCAAAGCCCATTTTTCTTAAAGATATGGAATGAGCAATCAACATGGTCATAATCCTATTCTAAACCATCCATGGATTTCATTATCCCACCCTACTATAAATGCACTCATTAGCTATAAAGACGTTCTCCAAAATTTGCCTTGTGGCACCTGGAGAGGACTAACAATGAAAGACATTACATCTTTAAGTCTATTGGCCAACACCCTAGAGATGATTTTATACAAACTTCACATGAGGTTGATTGGTCTGAATCCTCCTTTAGGTTAGGTAACAAAGGTGGGCTCATACTCATGTGGATCCTTCCTCTGCTAAAGAATTCAGCAAATATTTCCATAAGACCCAGTTTATAGACACCTCGTAATCTTGGTAGAAGATCAGCGTAAACATGTCTGGACCAAGAGCTTTACCTCTCTCAATTAAAAAGACCGCTCAGTTCACTTCCTATGAAAATTGTTGCTTAGATAGTCCACTGAGCTTTGGCCTCACCCACAATTCTTTATAGATTCATAAAGATAGACTCTCCCCTAAACTTCCACACCCTCTAGTTTCAATTTCCAATCTAGCTCTGCTAACTTCTCGCATTTTCTATTCCATTATAGAAGATTATGTTTCTTGTACCAAAAAGGAAAATGAAGCTTGTCCTTTTCTATGCCCTTCCTTCAACCATAAGGCCTGCAACCAATGCCCCCAAAGAAATTTCACAGTGCTCTAAAATGGGTAGAATTTCATCTTCTTTTACTATTCTAAGAATATAAATTCCCTTTCCTCAAGTGACTGTGGTGATTGATCTTCTCACCAGTCCAATTCACCAATTTCATCCATAAGGATTCTTTTTCCTCAACTAAACAATCAATCTTTTCATCTGTTAATTTTCTTTTCTTTTCTTTTTTCTTTTTTTTTTTTCATTCCGTCAATCTACCTTTCAAAGCTTTTAATTCTGGGAGGAACAGAAAGTAGCCCAACCTGCACTTAACTAACCCTCATGCCTCCATTGTTTCACTGCACTTAGACCTTGCATTTTAAACAATGCATTTTCAAAGGACAAGGGGGATGGTTCCCTTTCTGCTTCACTGGTATCCAGAACTATAGAGTTATTACGATTGGACATGATTCTTTAGAAAAATTGTGGCTAAGGATGGAGGAAAGAATCGATCCTAATTATTGGACTGCACAAATCTATCCAGCTTGGACTTTTTAGGCAGATACTGATTATTAGACCATGCAAAGCGTCCTCCCTGCATATTGATCCCAAATACTGGATAGCACAAATCTATCCAACTTGGTTTTCAAAAAAGGATTTTTAGTCAAATGGGTTGAGTATTAGTAGATCATATTAGTAATTTAGTATGCACTGAGTGAAAGTTAAATGGACTTGAGAAGAGGGAAGATGGTCAATTAAAATTAAAATAATTGAGTGCAGTGTGATGGATTTAGATATTTAGTTGCAACTAAGGAAAAAAAAAAACATAAATTTTGAGTTGGATATCACAATAAGGTAAGGGTTCTAAACCAAGTCCGCACCCTTCTAACACTGTTGCCTAAATCGAGGTCTCCAGGTTTCCTTTATCTTGTCTTGCCAAGTTTATGGGCATCTCTTCCCTGTTTAGTTCCAAATTAAGCATAAATTTTTCATATTTCCATTCTTAGCATCTCACTTCAATAAATTATACCCTTCAGACTGATCAATAAATAAATACATTGTACCCTTCTAGGTCTTCTATGCTTAGTGTTTTTTGCGCTCTATGAAAAAGGTTTTTCCATCAATAACCTTATGAAATTCTGCATTTCAACATGAGGATTTCAAATGTGTACATTGCCTCCATTCTGTATCCACATATATTTGGGTAACTTGTTTAATATAACCTGGCATCCAAGCAACACGTCATTAGCATTCATATCTAATTTCCAAACTCATTGTCTCAATGATTTTATTTTTTATTTTTTTGGGGGTGGGGTATGTTGGACTATTGGTCACGAGTGATACCTTAAACTTGAAGACCCAGGGATTGATCCCTTGGCATGTGTGAAACTAAAGTTCCAACACTACTCACCAATGAGTGATATTTTTTAGAATGTTGTTAATTGCTTTCCTATAAAATTTCAGCACCTTAATCTTGAGGAGGTCATTGGATATCAAGCTTTTACAATGAACATCCAGTCAGCAGCCCACTTTGTGTTGTAAAGCTCTCTCCTAAAATGACTTTACAATCCTTAAAATTTGACAATGCTTTGCCTCAGAAAAATATAGTCTGTTTAAGTGATGTTAGTTTCGCTCAAAAAAATCACAAGGTGTTCTGTTGTACATCACTTCTTTATTTGCAAAAAGGGATGAAACCATGGTTTGCGTTATTTATAACATAACAATCATAATGGTCACGGTATAAAAAAAAAAAGTGAAAAAAAAGTTCCATAATGACCAATATAACGGTCCATAACGGCCGATATTTTAAAAATATCGGTTGAAGAGTTTTTTTTTTCCAACTTTCTTCCTCCTTTTTTTCATTTTTTTCCTTTCCCAAACCATTTGTGGAGCTTCTAAAGACTATGCCAGAGCTTTCCAAGCTTCTTTTTACACCAAAAGCTCAAGTGATTTGCTAGATTTTGATGGATTCTCATATGATGCTTCTTCCTTCCTCAACCATGACAGAGTTGCTAGCAAGTAATCCTAAAACCAATTGGTGATTGGAAACTGCACAAACAACTACTTAATACCCCCCTCGGGCGGGACATCACCTGGATCCGAAGCACACGCCCACACAAGACTACAACGCGGCATGTGGACCTTTTTGCCCTGCGCACTTCGCCTGCACAAACACACAACACGACATGGGGCATTTTTGCCCTGTGTGATTTCAAACTCGAGACCTCTGGCTCTGATACCATGACAAAGTTACTAGCCACTAATCCTAAAAACGATTGGTGATAGGAAACCGCACAAACAACTACTTAACAAACTGCAATACCCTTATGTTCATACTCTGTTGATTTAACTAATTAATTAATCTTGATGAAGTGGTAAATGTTACTTGAAAGTTGAAACTCACTCTCAATTTACTTGGTGATTGAGCAATTGCGTATTGTACGTCTGCACTACTAGTACTAGCTTCTTGACTTTAAGTGTTTAACACTAATGATTAGTTCAAAATTATGGTTGCAATGTATACTGTAAAATTTGTGATATTTGAACTTATTTTAATATATACATGTAAATCTATTTAATTCTATCTTCCATCTAGCGTCACAATCACATTATAAACATGTGAAGTTCTGCATGATTGAAGAAAAAGGTGCATGTGGTCGTAGAAGCATTAGAGATATGAATAGTTTTCTATGAAAATCTATCATTTTGGGTTTTGAAAGCTTGGTGACATGAAAGAGAGCTTTGTGTGCGCGCACGCGCGAGAGAGAGAGAGAGAGAGAGAGAGAGCAAATGTCCATTCAATTTAACTGACACCCAGCACTCGTGCAAGTGTACAACACTCAATTAGCTTATCTCCTGCTACCCACCCTGGACTAATCTTGACTATGGGTTACAAGGTATCCTCCAAACGTTTTATTTCAGTAGCTTCTCCTAGATATCGAAACTATCACACTATGGCACAAAGTAGTTTTAAACTTGGACCAAATAATTCCCACTACTCTCTAATCCACTACAGTTCCACACCGTGAATTTAATCTTGATCCTTCTAATTTTTTCTCAAACATTAGAGTCAATCGTTTGTCAAACATTCTAGCTTATCATCTACTTGATTTCTTGTTTGACTAATTTAACACATCATTTGCAAACAACACCCACTGGACCGCATATTTTAATTTGCTTAAGGGAACATTTATCTTTTAAACGTATACGGTATATCAGATTATAAAAGGATTAGTGGACTAGCAAGCAGTTGTCCCAAGTCATTTTTTTCTTTTTTTTTCGTTCTTTTCCAGTAAATATTAACTTTCTTAACACTCAAAACATTCAAGTAATAGGACTGAGCTGATACTTGATTCAAGATATTTAAATATATTTATGTATATACTTAATGAGCAAGGTTGACACGATCAAAACTTCATTGGCCTTGATTAGGGTTTGATAGCCTCAATAGACTCAATATTAGTTAGGGTACTCTATCAAGTCAATAAGATTTCTTTGATTTTTGCTTAAAACTTATTTAAAGATACATAAATGTCGAAATGGAAACATAAAAACATAATTTTATGTTGCAATTAACTAAAATAAACACAATAACTTAGAACATATAAGAGATTGAAATATAAGAATGATCCTCTAATACATTTGGACGTGTGTTAATAATTCATTGCTTCATCTCATGATTTTGGAAAGCACTAGACTGAAGGAGTGAACTATGAGAAATAACTCACTGGATGGCCACAGTGACAATGAAGTATGATCTTTGTTTAACAAAAAAACCAATGGAATATTTTGATAAGGGATGCTAGAGGAAACAGGTAGTAAGGAACAATCTGGACGGTACTAGGCTCAAGTTTAAGCTCTTCGAACAGTCGAAAACATGAAAAATAATCAAACAGGAGAAAGTTTCATTTTTTGCTTTCAACTAAACCAAATCTCAAAGAATAGTATGGGACCTTGTTAACTAAACCAAATCTCAAAGAATGGTATGGGCCACTGTTCATCATGAGAAAACAACTTTCTAAAATATTAAATCAATTTTTCTTCTTGGGCTCTAGAAAACACAAAGTAGTACAATAAACTCCTTTCAAGTTATAAGGGGTAAATCAAGCAGATTTTCCAATTATTTGATTAAGTTTCTCAACCACTTATAGAAGCCATCATCGATACAAAAATAGAAATATCAAGCTCCCTATGCAGTTCACAAACTTCCCCCACCAACATCATGTATTTCCTACTATAAATGCAATATTAAGACTTGTTACTATAGACAAGAGAATCAGAGAGAAAAAAAGAAGAAAATACATAAAGGAAGCAACACCAATGAATAAAAGGTTAAAAAGATGCAGATGCTCCTATACCATTCTCTGAAGTTGATCTCAACTAGTGCCAACTCCAATCCCATCCCCATTTTTCAGAACATGCCTATTACTGATTTATAGCAACTATTCAACAAAGCCAGGATCTTTAACAATCCACATGTTCCATTGCATCATCACTGCTATAATGTGAAATGTGAAGCCTCCATATCATTAAAATCTAACCTTTTTTTTTATCTTTAAAACCCCATTACATGATGACTGATGAAAAAGGGTACATAAGAGACATTCAAAAGTGAAAAAGACTACATGACTACATCTTCACTCATCATCAGAGCCCAAATCTAATGAAGGTGATTAAGAAAGCATAAACAATTAAAGAACAAGTAATAATCTCATGAATCCAAGCCGCCTTCAATCATGATTCAGTGCAAATCAAGCGAAAATCACAAGTGAGCAAAAAGTAAAGATGGAGAAATCAAAAGAGTTGTTACCCGTGCAGAAAAGAAATCCAGCCACTGTAGATGAACTTGTGCTCATCAAAATCTCATCTTTCCGAAGAACCGAACATCCGATCGGATCAATAGATATAAGGTGGTTGAATTCATTCTTCATGAATATTGAATACAGGTGGCGATCGCATGCAAATGAGCTGAAAGGAGACTACTTTTTCGTTCCAGCAATGTGTCGGAAAGCATCAAAATGCGAAATCACGCAACAGATCACAAATGAGAATTCTGAGAGAGAAAGAGAGATTGTGGTAAGAGACAAGTCAAGAAAATGCGAGCATCGGAACGTGGATCGTGACTGGAATCGCCTGGTTTGAGAAGATCAAAATGACATGAAGATCTAGGGCATGATCACGAAAGGATGGTGGTGCTGCAGAATAATGCATGATGACGATATGATATCAGTTGGAAATGGGAGGAAGAACATAGGCGGAGGAAAAACAGAAGGAAGGCAAGGGAGAGGTAGAGGTGGATGGAATGGAATGGGAGATAGATAGATAGCTGAGACTGTGAGCTTCTTCTGCCCCCCTTTTTATAATAATAGAAATAATGACAATGGTGAGAGAGAAAGAGATTCTCCCACTAAATCTCTCTCTCTCTCTCTCCACGTCATATGAATTGAGTGAGAAGGGAAAGGGAAAGGGGTAAGGGAAAGGGAAGGAGGGGGGAGTGGTTTGGGGAGGTGCTTCAATTTGTTTTTCCCATTTGTTCATCGTGGAGTGGGACAGACAAAAGACGTTTCGATATCGAGCCGCTGCCTGCAGCCCCCGCAGCTTATTTCTGCTGCCTTTGGGAGCCGCTGAAATACCACCGGGTTAGTGGACATATTATGTTTGTGTGTTCTTAATTTTTTTTTTTATAACTTTTCGGAGGGTGTTTTAATTTTTTGGGTGAGACTAATCCCTATGTGTTAAGGTGGAGCCGAGTAAATCCTCTGTAATTCTAGTGTGGTAGTGCAGTTTTGAACCATCAACCTCCTGAGCAATCTCTGGTCTTATGCCAACTGAGCTACTCCATAGGGTTTCATTAATGTATGGGTTAACGATATAAATGTTTTTTTTTCCCTAAGGAGGGTGTTCGGCCTATTTAAAGCACTGACTATTCCCTGAGCACATTGTCATTAACTCTTTGCCTCCCCCACCCGCTGAATAAGTGAGGTTTTTGTATGGGCAAGTGGCCTCAAGTGGAGCAAAAGTTTAAAACCAAAACTTCCAATTCTTAAGCTATGATATTAGCCAACTACGCTTTCCTTGGGAGCACCCGCGTCAAAGCTAATGGAGTGTGGTGTAAGGGTGGGTCCGCTTCCCCACTTTTTGTATTTGAAATCGCCCCATATTTGTTCCGTGTGCACTTGTGCTGGAGAATTAGTCCCGTTGGATCATAAATCTCAGGGTGCCTGCGTCATTAAAAAAAAATCCCAATTTGAAAGTCAAAAGGATTAATTCAAGGCCTTAATATGTCGTCTTTCACTGAGTAGTCATGTCATACTCTAGTTGCTAGAGTTGGGATAGTTTGTTGAACATAATGAATGGACCATAGTTGTTAATTTAGTTTCGTTTCGACCAAAATGATCGAAATTTTTTGTTTCGGTCAAGTGGCCGAAATTTCTTTTTTGTTTGAATTTCGGTCAATCTCGGCCGAAATTTATGATTTCGACCGAAATGTGACTTTTCGGCCGAAATAGAATTTTACATAATTATTTTTTTTACTTTATATATATATATTTTTTGTATTTCTTATATTTTCACAAAATATAATTCCAAAAAAATTACTAAATCTATATTTATTATTTTTTCTATTTTTTACTTATATATGTATATATATTATGTTATATTTTCCCTGAAATGTAATTCCGAAAAGTTTCGCCAAAATCCCGAATCGGCTGGAACATTTCATTTTGCAGGGCAGAGCGAAATGAGGTCTGAAACGATATTAACAACTATAGAATGGACTCACTATCTAGATCCAAATCTATTTGTTGATGGGATTTGATCCAGTGAGAACTATTCTTGTGAAGACTCCATGAGAACTTTTTTATGGGGTCGGGATGGAACCGGTGGGGATTGAAAGATCTATATGAGACCATCTCGTATATCAAGTTTGGCTCCAATCTCATGCTCATAACCCCTTCATCCATTGTCAACAAGCCCAATTCATTTATATAAGTATATAGTTGATTCAACGGTCCAATTCATTCGCATTGGTGCCAAACCCTGAGGCGTTGACTATCAAGGGGGTCCCTGTCCATTGCAAAGTTCGGATTAGGTGATAGGTAGGCCCTACCCATAGTTCTCACGGTTTAAACAGTGAGAACATTTCTCACCTGATTATTTTCATTTGTTAATTGGGTAAATAATAGCAATTAAAAGCCTCAAGCCCTTTATATCCAGGTCATATATATTGAATGAAGTTGGCATATCAAGGGGAGGATTGCCTCTCCCGGACACCTTATCTTTTGGGCATGTTTGAGTAACTGCCTTTTTTTATAGAAATGGGCAAATTCCTTAGACATTCTTCGAAGGAAAGAAAGTTTCCTCTCTTTTTTTTTTATCATTCAGTACAAAGAAAAAGCTTTAAAGTCAGTGCAGTTTTTTCACAATTTTGTTGAAAATTGCTTTCAGTGGGGGAGGTAGCAAAAAAATCCACATAAAATAAAAGCGCCTATTTTTGGTAATGTGCCCACACACGAACTTACATTTTGAAAAAATACCTAATCTCCCATTGAGGCACTCTAATTGTGTTTCGATCTTATGATTATTCACCATCCGATCGATTCAAGAAAATTATGCGACCATCAAACTTGAGGTACTCAATGAAGAGTCACGACAATCTAATTTGAATAATGTTTAGGGCAATGGAAAATTCTCAAAAAAGTATAAAACTTTTTGCTGATTTTTAGAAAAATACATGAGAATTTGAATATTTTAAAAAAAGTATAAAAGTTTTTCATATTTCTTAGAATCACTTGATTGAAGAATGACAATCCATAAAATTTTATCATTTTTCAATAAAATTATCGTGAGGACTTGATTGAAAAAAAATATGAAAAATTTTATGGTTTTTTTTTTTAAATATTCAGATCTTAACATACTTAAAAAAAAAAATGAGCTAAAAGTTTCATTCCATTTTGAAATTTCCCCTAGGGCAATTAATATCCTCATGAAATCCTTCCATCACTTCTCCACCTTTCCACGATAACACAATTTTTTCTCAAAAGCATGATTTTTTTATAAAAATTTGGATAGGAAACTCCATTAAAAATCATGGCCAAGAACCCAACTTTTAGCCTATTGAACTTCTTTTTTTAGAGTCCCCATCAGAAATTGTTAATAAGAAAATACAATTTATATATATTACCTTAACTACCTCTATGGCTCTATTAGGTCAGCATGAATGGATACAAGTGAATGCCCCCTAACGAATATTGGCTCCATCCTGCAAACCATTTGCATGCATGGTATTTTCATAACCGGTAAAATTTTGAAAAAAATAATGGTGAAGGTCCATAAATGGCTAAGCAAATAATCTCATTTTGTTGAAAAATGAATTAAGGAGAGACGATAAATGAATTCCTACCCATCTCCTTGGTAATTCAAATCTTATGGAAGTCAAATACCCATTTATGTCTCCATTTTGTGTCCTTCACGCCTCACCTCTTTAACAACCCTTCTGTATGGGCTCTTTTTTATTGTAAATTCATATGTATTTCAATTCCATGGCTCCAGCACTTCTCTACAACTTTCTCATGTCTCACCACAAAAAAATGAGATAATTTGACAATGTAACTTAACTTTCTCCACACTTATATACACTAAAACTAACATAAAGCTCAACAAGGTGGTTCTTGCTCCACATTTGAACCAAAGCTCAATATCCAAATAAATAGTTCACTACATGAGGATGGGAAAAAATGGACAATCTCCCAAAGGAGATTTATAAGGGAGGCCCCTATCTTGCCGGGAATGGCAATTTCCACAACTAGTTGGGATTAGTAGGAGTTGTCCAAAACTCAAACCGCCAAACTCAAGAATGCCTCCTCTGTACCCAGCCCAACTACTGATTAGGAGACAGCAACTAGTTCGATTTCGTGCAAGTCTGCCAAAATCCGAAATCAGCCCCAACCACACATGCCTCATAGTTTACCTAATTTGATTAGAGATTGATTTGTAATTTGTGATACAAAACCCGCTTAAAACAGGTACAGGTCTAGGTCTGATCAAACTTGTTATTGGTTGGTCTTATTTATATTTTTTTCTCAAGATATAAGAATTAGGACATATGCATTTCTTGCACCTTTAAGGACTTAAACCTATAACCCACTACTCTAATTATATATATGGTGTACACTATAATAATACTATTTTAGGACTATAGGACAATATTGTTCTCCTACGAGCATACCTGAAATTGCTAATATGTTAGTCTAACTTGTGGGTCTCATTTAGATGCATCTCTACCAAACCTGGATTACATAGCCATTGATTTAATGGCCGTAAAGTTTAACGGTATTTTAATAGTAACCTTTTTTTTTTTTTAAGATTCAATCTAGTAGTGAGTGAAGGTTCAATGAGAGTAAAATTGGTCATGTTGCCAAACCATAGGATGATAATGATATCAAAGGGCAGCAATGATCGAAGGTCACCCCTAGTAGGCCCCATAGAGTTGGATTGCATATTTTTTAACAATGGCCCCCAATAATTTTGCACAATTACGTGAGATTGACCATACCTTGCGGTCAAATAAGATTGAATTTAATGCTAATTTCTTCGGTCTACTTTTTGCAGATCCAAATCAATAATATATGTACCAACCTATTTTCACTCTTGCAACTCCATGATTCGTTGCTACAGTCACCATTTGATTTGCACATAGTTGAAGAATTGTAGCTCAATTACATATTGATTAAAATCTTCATCTGGTGGAGCCAACATAAATGGATCCAAACCATCAATTTAATCCTATATTTATGCACTGAAACACAGAATAAATTTCAGATCAACTAGAATAATGTTAATTGTAGGAATATTGGACACATGTGTAGAATGTTGTTAAATTGTGTTCGTCCAATCCAGTGGTGATTGTGATTGTGATTCAACTAGAATTTTATGCAAGTATGAAAAGAAGGAAAATATGCATATAATGGGCAATTCCTACCAAATTAAAGATGGGTTCCATAAAAATAAATTAGTTAAAAACTATTTTTAATTAGCATTTTATCACTTTTTTAAGTCCAAAGTTAATATCAATTTCTTTAGAATATAATGGGTCCAAAACTTCTTTAAATCCAAAGTTAAATACTTAGAAGGTAAACTCTACAACAACATATTGTTTTGACCTACTTGATTACATCATGTGATTAGCATTAAACCATCACCCCTCTATATATTATTTTACAATTATATACTATTTTCACCTGTTAAAAGAGGCACCTCTCATGCAAACTTGCCTTTCAATTCCATTAGTAATGAGGGTTCAAAATATCACACAACAACTAAAAGAAAGATCAATTCTTTTAGATTTTTCATTTCTTCAAACGGAACGAACAAAGATAAAATCAGATCGATTCTCGAAATATCTTTCTGGATATTCCTCAATATGGCTCACTAACACCCCGTTCAGAATCTAAATTGTATTCATAGTGAGTCTAAATTTTATAGAAAAACGCAATGTAATAAACCGTTAAATTCTTATGCCCTAAAACAATGGTTTGGATGTTTTGACCGTGATGACTCTTTTTTTTTTTTTTTGGCCCAAATGAATATCCCCAATTAAACATGGTTATCATGCTATCCTTGTATT
This sequence comes from Camphora micrantha, assembly GCA_003546025.1. Lineage (NCBI taxonomy): Eukaryota > Viridiplantae > Streptophyta > Magnoliopsida > Laurales > Lauraceae > Camphora > Camphora micrantha. The sequence goes on along the minus strand of QPKB01000004.1, from coordinate 26,285,597 downwards.
AAAGTGGAAAATACCTCTTAGGAGAACAAAGCTCTTTTATATAATATTATATTTGGGTAATTAATAATTAGGTCCTGCCGACCTGATTATCCCTTTTTTTGTTTTTTCACGACGAATCCTCTAAGGCAACACGGGGCCATCTACATCGTACAAATGTTGTACCCTTTTTTTTTTCCCCTATGGTAGCCGTTATGTTATGCCCCCAATTTCAATATATTTTTTTGGGCTTGGCCCTATTGGGTAGGGTCCGCCAATGCATGGATTTTTATGCTTTGTGAGTGAGCTTACTGCTTAGTATTGAATAAATAAAGATTATCAACCTGCAATTCTCCAAAATCGTCATGCGTGACGTCACTATCCCAACAAAAATACTCAACTGTCTCCCAACTGCGTCATCCATGGCATCACACTCGTGCCCCGAGGAGAAGGAGAGGACAGACATCGTCTCGAATGTGAAGGAAAAGTTGACCGCTTTTCATCGTTTCTCATGTAGTCTTAAGTCTTTCATTGTATAAAAATGTCAAATGGTTTGTACCTTGATTCCATCCCGCATGTCTACGTGCACGCTCTTGGCCATTTCCCAAATGAGGGTTTATTTTCACGGATTTTTTAAGGGAGATTTGTTAGGTATGCAGGCCCATCAAATAAATGGAGATTTATTCTCTTTTTTTTTTTTAACTTTTTATTTTTAAATAAGGCTTTGGTAGGAGGTTAGATTCAATAAATAAAGGTGGGGCATGGATTTAAAACCTAACTCAAAATTGAAAGGCTTATTACCCTTACCTACTTACTTGTATTAGGTGAGTTTTGGATTCGTTCTTTCTATGTATATATATATATATATATTTTCTAAGCTCAAATTTAGATAACGTAAGCCCAATTATGCGGTGGGGCCCACTTAGGGACCCGCATGGAGATGTAGATGAGGGGAGTTTCAAGGACTCCCTATGATCCTCCTCTCTACAAAAAAATCAGTTCCAACCGTGATTTCTATCATCTCCATATGGACCCAAAAGTTTAATGGTCAATAATCCATTCGGATCGATACATAGTTGATCCAACGGTCTAATAAATTCAGATTTGACAAAAAGTTAGTGGACATGTGCAATTTAGGGAGGTCATGTGTTTGGTTCATTTAAATTGACGAAATATGAGCCCCACAAGCATGAGCTTACAAAATTTTCTCCTAAGCTCAAGCTTGAGCTTAGGAGAGTCTAGCTCATATATATATATATATATATATATGAATAATTCAACCATCATGATTCTCCACAACTTGAAGGATGAGGGGTTGCTCCATTGGTTGTGTATATTTTATTTATCAAAGATTGGTGTAGGTACCTATATTGTATTGTTTTGGTAGGAATCGTTATGTCAAACTTGGTTGTGTTTAACAAAACAAATGTAAATATTAGGTCTGCTTTTGAAACTCATATAAAAAATCTTGGGTTTCCCACCAAAAACCACATGAAGATTCTACGCTTGCCTCCAAAACCCAACTACTTGTTTGGATTTACCTCCCTTAAATCAAAGTCCCAAGTCTAACTCAACCAGTAGCGAGGACTCCATGTTTGAGTTTCTGTTCTTTGAGGAATGAACTTCTTTTTCATGGTTGAGTTCTTTCTTAAGTCCCAACACCCTTTGGCTGGGTACTTTAAAAGAAAAACAGAAAAAGTTCTCCACAAATTATATGGGGGGACATCTTTAATTTCCAAAATAGAATATTATTCGAGGGTCCATATCAAGAGCTTTAAAATGTATTCTACTTTGATGTTATCAACATTTATTAATGTTTTATGATGTACCTGTCAACATTCAATGGATAGTATTTTCTCTCTTTTATGATTGTTCAAAATTTTAAAGTTATATTATATCTTATAGGGAAAATGGATCTCATGATACACCACTGTCCTATTATGAGATAAAGAGAGCATCATGCTTTTAGAGTAAGGTTGTAAACGGGTCGGTTCCGATCCAAGTCCATGGTGGACCTGGAACCGAAACCATTGAGGAGAAGGTAGAACTGGATTTGGAACCTGAACCGTTTCGGAACTGGTTTCATGACAAAATCGGAACCGGAACCAGAACCAGAACTATATATGGGATGGGCTCGGATCTGGGTTCGGACCTAGGTAGAGAGTGATATTTAAAAAAACATGATTTTTAGGAGAAACTTTCGAAAATTGAGGTAATATGTCGGGTCTTGGATCCACGGGTCCGATATAAGGTGGAACTGAACCTGGAACCATTTATTTATCTGGCATAAACAAGGATCCAGATCCAATTTTTAACAAGTTGGAACCTCCGGATAATTGTATAATCGGAGACCTATTTACATCCATATTCCACGGGAGTCTGCTCTTCTATAACTCATGGACTCGTCAGAAATTCGCAATGTTTCTTAGTGGGACTTATTTATGAAATCTAAGTTGTCAAAACAAACGTGGGTCATCACTAAATTTTACTCCTATAACAGTTGAATGCACTATCAAATTGATTACCATAACATACTTGAAGTTATTTATAATAGATTAATATTATGCTCATAAATTTTATAAGCGATTAATATCACGTCAACAACTTGCCAAACTTTGGATCCTCATGCATTTTTCACGAGTTGGAGCCTTGATAATCCAAATCCGCACCTAAAGAACAAAGAGACAAATGTCTCACTTATGCTTCTCACATGAAAGGCAAAGTGAAACTTAACTATAGGTGCATCAGCCGATTTCCAACTTTATGACCAAAGTTTAGATATTTCTCGAAAAAAATGCAATTTTATGTGATATCGCTTAATTTAATATAAAAAAAAAACTATAATAATGCATACAAGGCTTTCATTTTAAGCTAAGCTATTTAAGTTTTTGAGTTAAGTGGGCTAATTGGCTGAGCCTGACACTCAAACGAACTTAACTTTAGTATAAGACTGGTGGTCTAGGGTGTGAATGATGGGGGCCATGAGGTGCCATGTGATGTGTTGGCACTGTAGCAAACTGTAAAGCTTCAACAAAACCCTTCTTTTAAGTCGTACTAAAAGAAAGAAAATGTCGTATCGTACTTAAAAGTGGTACGTTTATTAATATAATAAATAAATAAAAAAACAAGGAAAACAATGAAGATATCTTCGTCCACGTCGTTTCTTAGTTCGAAAATATCTGGGGCGCTTTTCGATATAAAAATGTGTATGATAGTTGGAAGGAGAGAAAAAAGTGAGAGGAAGGAAGAGAGGAATACAAGGAATAGTTTTCTTGGACACTGAAAAAGTTCCAAACAGTCATATGCCGGTCATTGTGCCCGTTTAGTCCTCTGCTGCCAAATGTGATAAAATGGAAGTATAATGTGGTCTTGATTGATAGTAAAAGGGTACTTGCAATTCAAATATATATATATATATATATAATTATATCCTATCTTTTTTATTTTTATTATTTAAAAAATAATTTGTTTTTACATGGCATAATTTTATCCAAATATGAGGGTAAAAACTCAAATCTAAGGATATCTTAGTATTATCCCAAGGCAATAAATCTACAAGAACATTTACTCTTACATACAGGCTATTATTTGATGACTTTAGATTCATTGTGTTAATGGGTGGGTAATTCAAAGATCAAGATCTTCTACATGGAGGGAACATTGTTTAATTCTAGAATTTATAATTTTAGTAAGCCTAACAATATGACTATCAAAGGGCCATCTCGAACCCGAACTGACTGAAGCTCTTTGAAGGCCTACACTACCTAGCCATTTACCCTACTATCGCAGGCTAGAGTTAGGTCAAGGCTAGGCCCAAGGCCTAAGAATAAGTAAATTAGTTTTTTAATTTTATTTTATTTTTTTACATTGCCAATGGGGATCTAGTGTCAAACAGGCCATATGCGGTATATAGCTACATATATTACAACAATAGAGCATAGATGGTTGGTGCATCTTTTTCTTTATAATTTTCAAATCCAAGAGATGTTGAAACAAAGGAATCCAAAATGGCAAATGCCAATCACTCAAAATACGTTCATTTCAGAGGAATAAAAACAACAAAGTTCATTATAACCCAGTATTTAAAATAAATGGCGACAAAGGGTCGCAAAATAAAGGCCTAAAAATCTACCTCAAAAAGGGCATTTAGTATATATTTATTATATAAAAATAAAATAAAATGAATGGTCAGGTTGGGCCTAATACTATCCGGGTTGAAGGCCAGTAAAAGATTTGTCTAAGCCCAACCCTCTTTTTTTTTTTAACTTTTTTTAAAGCAAAAGGCCCCATTTTACGTACGGGCCTTTTGAATGTTACGCTTGCCGTGCCCTTTGGATTGAGGGCTAGATTGACAAGCCTACCTATGAAAACTTTTAAATGTAACCTCATTTGATGTTGATTAACACTTGTCGGATGTTATTTTTCTCATTTCCATTTTTTTTATGCTAATAATTGCTTAAATTTCAAAGTTCTCTAATATGTTAAAGGAAAATCAGATCCTATCACATGCCACTTTCTATTTTAAAATGCTAAAGAGATCATCATGCTCTTAAAGGAGTATAGGTTCTCTAAAGCTTGGACTTTAGGTTGCTCAGTACAATCCATTTATGAAAATCTAAATTACTTAAAATATATGTATTATTTTTATAAGGGCGATCGCCAAATTTAACTTTTATAGGAGTTGAGCCCACTATCAATTTTTCAGTAGGACCTTGATCTTGACTTCCCCATGAAGATCCAAGAGACATATGGTCTGTATCGAGACGTCAGCCATTAAAGTATAATGTGTGACTCTATGAAAATTTATAATGGTCTGGAGCAGTCGATCCAATTTTTTTGGTGAGTTTGATCAAGTTTTTAGTGAGTTTGATCTCCCTGTCGTCCGACTCAGGCTTACAGTGAGCTCACTAGTTAAAAATCTAAAGTTACTAAAAAAAAAAAGAACGGCCTATCCTTTTAAGGACATGTTTATGCAACACTATTGAAAATTGATTTTGTAAAAAATTAAAATTCAACCCCTCATAAAAATAGTTTTATGTGGAATTGTGGAAAAGTTAATTCAATTCTTTTTTTACTTTTTCTTCTGAAAAAGCAAATACTTCAAATGTGGAACCTTTTCCAATTTCTATACTTTTTTCCACCGAAAGAAACAGACGCACAAACCCGAGGGGGTGGCCTCAAATTGAAAATAAGATGGTATAAACCACATCATTTATTATATGCTAAATCATGTGGTAGGACCAATTTCAATTAGAGTAAAATCCATGGGTATACTACTTGAGGAAGGCATTCATTTTGTTCGGTTTGGATTTCTCAACAGGTGGGCTCCACTCTAAAAGTTACGTTTCTTCTCGGAGTTTGAGTCCCATGTAGGGTTGCAAAAACTACGTGGTTCCTGATCAGAACTATAGTGGACCCAGACCCGAATCTTTTTTAAATAACAATTCCGATTCTGGATCCGGTTTTAAATCGGAACCTGTTTTGTTAGTTCCAACATAGTTTCAATAAGAAAATTCGGATTCGATTATGAAACCAGGTCCACTTAGAGGGCTCGAATTTAGTTTAAAAATCATTTTTTTTTCTTTATTCTTTTTTTTTTTAAAATAAGCATATCATTCAACTTATAATAGTGCATCAAGTCTACAACATCCAGTGTTATACATAAGAATGCTAAAAAATAGTGATTTTAAACTACAAATTGCAATATCAAAGACTTATATGCTGGGTCCGGGGTCCACAGGTCAGAACCTATATGGATCTAGAACCGGACCCGTTTATCAATCGGAACCTAAATTAGGTTCCGGACATGGACCAGGACCCATTTATGGATTGGAACCTAAAATAGATTCCAGACCCGATTTTTTGCGGGTCAGAACTTCCCGGGTAATCGGAGAATCAGATACATATTTGCAACCTTAGTCTCATGAGTGGTCTTCCACATGCTTCCTAGTGAGTGAATGTATGGAGCTCCGCTATGGGGTCCACCATTGATAATCTTAGCCGTTAAAACTGAATGCCATTGCCACTAGTAGCATATATCTACAAAGCATGATCTTATGCATTAATCACATTATTAATTCTGCATTTAATCGTATGGTAAAACCAAATTTTACTGAAGTAAAATTTGAAAATATGCCACTGAGAGGGAATGGCAGTCAAATTGGTTCGAATTCTAAATAGTGAGGGACTTATGGTGGAGTTCCACGCATCCCACTCACAGGAAGCATATGACAAACCACATTAGAGGATCTGAACTCTTCCTTTCCCTTGTGGGAAGCCCGAGTGAGGTCCTCAGGGGACCCAAACTCATTTTCTAGATAATAATTAAAATATTTTGGTGCGCGTTGGTCTCATGCTTAAAAAATATCTAGCTCTTTCCAATATAAAATGTGTATATATAAAATCTAAGTTAGGGGAGATTGCGAAAGAGGAAACTTCCAGGACCCTCACCAGTGGCCAAACCTAGCAGCAAAAAGAATGAAAATGGAAAAAAAGATACTCCAAGGAATAAAATATTCTTTTTGCCAGAACTTCGACAAATACAATCACAGATGCCACTATTAATTTGTTTATCCGGACATGGTGAAAAAGTTCCAAACATGCTTGAATCGACATTAGTATTAATTACATGTTTATTCCTTGATGTCAAGTAAGGTAAGCCTGATCTCATACTGAATGATAGAAGAAAGGTTTATCGGATAAAATCATGCACACGTATATATACATCCTGTTAAATTGTTTCATGCACATGCATAAGGGTTTTTTTTTTTTTTTTTGGTGTGTGTGTGTGTGGCATAATTTGATAATATGAGAGTAGATTCATCCACTTTGGAATTGGATTGATGTCTAGAAAAATAAAGTGTGGAAGTGGTGAGAAGACATTTTGGGTTTTCCACTAAACTTTTAGAATATCATTACAAGTGATGGCCAAAATTTTATGAATCAATATGACTGGATTATGACTGGATTATGACTTGATTTTTAAAACCATGGATATTAAAAAAAGAAAAAAATATCCATCGATGATACAATTTTGTAGGGTTTTAGTCTCTTAGGGCCTGTTTGGATTAATGAGAAGTGGAGTAAAATGAAGTGGATTTCACATGTGGAGTGGAGTGGAGTGGAAGAGAAGTAGGTTGAAGTTAAAGTAGAGTACTTCACTTCACTTCATTTGGATGCTTATTTTGAAGTTAAGGTTTGGAGTATAATCCACTTTTATTCAAGGAAATGAAAGTATTTAGAGTTACAGTGAAATGAAGTACATGCGGCTCACAACATTACTTTATCTCTCGGGTCAAACTCATCAAAACAAAATAGAGTTGAAATTTTAGACTGTTAGGGTCCATTTAACTTCACTCTACTATATTTTTGCTTATCTAAATCGGTCCTTACAGAAATTCTGCACTTCGATGATGCATGATTCTTGATCTCCAAAAGGGAGCCTTGGGAGTGAAAACTTCACCCTTTCATAAGCCTATAAGAATCCGACAGCTTGTCATCTTTATCACCATCATTGCAATGAGTCGAATTGTGCTTGCATCAATTTTTTTTTAAGAGTGTTGTTTGCAAGTGACGATTGTCAACTGCTAAAATTGTCAAAAGCATGTTGGTAGGGTGAATGATAAAGTTTGTAATAACTATCTTAAATCATACTAGCTAACTAGCAACAAAACTAAAAATTATATTTAGTAATAAAAAATAATTATATTAATTTATTTAAAATCTTACTAATAAAAAACAAAATAAGGTAAATAAATAAATATACTATTTAGTAAAAAGATTAAACTAATTTATTTATCAGATTTAGATTGAAATATTAATATGTTCTAACTTTAAAATTAATATAAAATAATTATATAAATAAATAAAGAGAAGAATAATGATGACAATTGAAAGATTTTCAAGTCTACTATAGAACCCAAAAATTTATAAGATAAAAAACCAATATAACTTAAGGGAAAAGAAGCAACAAAGAGAATATTATCTAGATACCCTAAATCGAATTTGTGGCGATAGTTGTTGCATCTCTAGGACAAACTATGAAGTGTTTTAATTTTCAATAAATTAAAAAGCAACAATCCACTCTTTAATCATAATTGAAGTAAAATGAATAGAAGAAATCCTAATGCATATTTGCAAGAAATTATATATTGCTTATTTTCCAAGATAAGAAAGAATAAAAAAAAAATGAAAAATAAAAGATATCGGGGTTTGGAGATAAGATCAAGATCTAACCACTCCCATATTGACACAAGTATCAACATGAATATTATTTCTCCTAAATGCACATAATAACTAAAAAAATAAATAATAAAAAAAAAAACACATGTATAACCTGGATTTCAGCAATGCAAGGTACCCAGAATATGAATATCTGACAATGAAAAGAATCTTAATTTTAATTTATATGAGATTACCTCTACATATCGGATAATGGATTTAATAGACCTACCAGCACATATCAATTGAGTTTGCTGGATACAACCAACTCTGCCAGTAGCGTCCTCTTTCCATCCTCAAACCGAGATTAGAAATGTTTATAATTTAGGAGGATACAAAAGATAAAGTTATGATATCATGAGATTTTTTATGGATTACTAATGACACAAATAGTTGTTCTTTGATTTAGAAAATTATTTAAGGGGGCATAAAGATGAGAACCGATTCAAATTGTGCCAATGATAGTAATAGGTAACCATGTAAATTAAGCAAGGAATGAGATATTGTAGTGAGAGTTAGCTTACTGCAAGATTTTAGGACATTTTAATACAAGATTTGGATGCATCACATCTCAATGTGAACTCAGGGTTTTCATTTGGGTGGGGCGGATGATGGTTAATTAAAAGTTTTAATTATTCATGTGCTAGATCGGACAGTGCCCCCACTCCTAATGTTTTGAAAATTTAGCATATATTCCTTAAGGGTATGGAATTCATCTTGAATTGTCTAAATTATATCCGAGTGGACCCTGTGATGGAGTCTTAGCCCACCCAGATGGACACTCGATTTTAGACAGTCGAAAACTGATCCCTAGGGGCATATGCAAACCCTCATACCCACATGCACAGAGTAAAACTATGGGAGGTGGCAAAATATAATTAATCACATTTCAATCATGCAATCAATTGAACAGTGGGACCCACCTCTATTGAAATGAAATTATATATGATGTCATTGAAGGGGTTGTCATTAATTTTGAATGATTCAAATGATCATTTTATAAGACTCGAGATAGATTCTTGATGATCTGTAAGTTCACATATAATAGCCCAGCCACTCATCTCATCTAATGTCTCATTACCACATGTGGACCCCACGTGCACATAATAAGAGCCCAAACCCACCTCCATCTTTCTAATCGAGATCCCCTTTTTAAAAAAAATTCTTTCTTCTTTCATTTTCTCTTTTCTTTTTCTGTCTTCCTCCCTCCCTCTCCTCTAGGTCTTCTTATTTCTTCTCCTTCTCTTTTCTATTCTGATAACATTCAAACCCAGTCCACACCGAGAATCACATAACTGAAGATCTTCCAGCTCATGTCATTATCCTCCAGCTCATGTAATTATCCATTGCTACAATTTAGTGTTTCAAACATGCTGTCATCCCTAAAATCCCTCTGTACCATTTATGTACAACTCAATGTATCATCTATAAAATGACTTCTCATTGCATAAGGAAGCATGAGAGAGAATTATATACTTCCTACTGTCGCGTGATTACTTTCATATTCTTCCTCTTCTTTTTTGTTTCTCCCCATTCTTTCTCTCTTCTCTCTCTCCCTCTCCTTTTCTCCCTCTCTACCTCAAGGGTGGGGCGAAATCCATTTTGAAGTGGGGCATGGGCATACAATCAATAGCCCCATCACAGGATTTTTTAAAAATCCAACGGGTGCGACTGCACCCACATGGCATAACTTGGGTCCACCCCTGTATGCCACGTGGTGCTCTCCTATAAGAGAAATCCTCACGTTAACTCCACAACCCACCTCCCCTATTGTTTTAATATATATAATGGTCAGACATGTCGGTTATATAAATACGTAGGTGTTTGAATGTATTTAGATTTACCTTCGAGGAGGCAAAAGTTCACTTCTAAGATGATACTTGCCTTGTGCAATGTTGAGCCTAGAAAACAATTAGATAGTAATAAATGTTGTGCTTGTTAATGATATTAGGATTTTAAGACTATGATAGCGGTTTTGATATTAAATTCCATCTTTGTCACTGTCTGTCAGTGAAAGCGTGAGATTTTATTTTTCATTTTTCATTCATCAAGAGAACAAAACGGAGTTACTGTACAAATGAGAAGGAGATCCATCCTCAAGCTGGTAGGAAAAAAAAAAAAAAAAAAATCTTATAAATTCCGCTACGTTTGCAGTGCGTGGGTTGGTAGAAAAAAAAAAAAAAAATCTTATAAATTCCGCTACGTTTGCAGTGCGTGGGTTTCTTTTATTTCTCTTAGGGGAAATTCCAAAATCAGGCTTTAAGTTTTTTTGCTTTCTTTTAAAAAAGGGCATAAGTTTCAAAACTTTTCAAATGAGTCTATAAGTTTTCAATTAAGGACACTTGGCCATTTAATGGTATTTTTTATGAGTTTTCCCTCAATCCTTTTTAAAATACCCAAAGTACCATTCGTTTAAAGCCATGGCATGGTTCCAACAGCCACTACATTCAGCCGATCGTCTTGGAGATGCTAGTTGTTCTTGATCACTATGCGGATGTCGGTGATGAAAAGGAAGAGAATATATAGGAAGTGAGAGAGGATTTTATTTCGATGAAGGGTAATTTTAGTAATTTAGGAAATTTGAGGGAAAAATCGCTAGAAAATAGCTTTAAATGAAAGAATGTCCTTAATTGAAACTTTATGAAAAACTTAGGGACTAATTTGGAAAGTTTTAAAACTTGTGTCATTTTTTGAAATAAGACAAAAACTTAAGGCCTTATTTCAAAATTTCTCTTTTTTTTCCGTTCTTAATATCCTTTTTTTCTTCTATAACTTACTTTTGGTGGTTTTGTGGATTGACTTGTGGTATTCTTGAATGATTTAGATAAGATCAAAAGGGTTCTCAATCTCTCAAGCAAGTATTAACATTAGCCACACATAAAAACTCAAATCTATTGGATGTTCCCATGTTCCCAGATGTTGATCTAAGACTGTAAAACTGATGGTCAATAAAATTTGTAAGGTCATATAGATTTTGACTTTCCATTTTTTGGCTATAAATTAGACATTTTCCCCCCGTGACTGTGAAACTCAAAAGGAAGTTCACCAATTAAAAATTCAAACTGCTTAAAATAAATGCCCTCCGTTTATATGGAATGTACCTAAAAGTCTCTTAATTAGAAGTCAATCCCAATGTAAGATTGAATCATAATGATTAACAATGTGATTAATGTATATAATTAATAATATATAAGATTGTGAAAATCACATTATTGAAGCAAAATTCTGGCACATCCCATGCAAGTGGAGGCTGTTGATTTTGGTCCCCCTCATCGAAAGCATGAGTGACACTGACTCTTTTGACAATTGAAACGACCCACCACTGTTCACCAAGAGGGTCCACACCCCTATGGTTGATGAACCTCAGCGTTCATCAATTGGACAGTTGAGATCATATGATAAGTGTAGATTTTTTCAGTATGCCTTCATCTGATCTTTATATTCATAAGGTTGACAACTGGGATGGTGACACCAAGGGCTCTCAATGATCTGGAATGATTCAGGCAAAGATTTTGAATTGGCCGGGCTGGGCCTAATGATTTGGGCCTCGTTACATTCGATTTCTCTAACTCCCACTTCTATTTATGTAGTTTTTGTACCATGTGTCATTTTATTTTTTTATTTATTTTTTGCTATCAAGGGTTCCCAATTCTTTGGGTTGGACTAATTCCTCCAGGTTCAGAGAAAAGCCGAGTAAACTCCCCTGTAGCCCCAGTGTGGTAGTGCAGTTTCGAACATACAACCTTCGAGTGTAAACCGTGGTCCTAGGCCAACTGAGCTATCTCTTAGAATTATGTACCATGTGTCATATAGATGTAGATATCAAATAAGGAAGTAGCCTGTATAAAATAATGTTTTGCAATCAGGCTCGTGAGTTATAGTTGCCTCCAGCCCATTGGTTATGATTTGTCCAGACTAATTCAGGCTCAATCCAGCCAACTATTCTAATCCTAATATAGGTGAAGAATTTTGTATTGGCAATGAAGGTCTTCTAGAGACTTTTAAAATTTTAAAGATTAGGTTTGGGATGGCAATGGGTTGGGTCTAAGTTTTAACCATCCTTTATCAGACCCAAAGTTGGGTCTCAATCTCAGGGTTATAGATATTGACACATAATATATACATGTATACCGTATATGCAAGCATATAATGTATGTCAGTATGCTCTACAAAAAGTATATGCATACAAAATACAATGTCTATCTTGGTCTGAATTCATGAGTCCGGAACTATATGGATCCAAGCAGAAGCCCAAAATAAGAATCCAAACCCTTTCTTGTAAGGCATTACAGGACCCGACATTGTTACCAAACTTGTATAAACTAACCGTATAAATATCTATTCTAGACATAAATGCATGTGACATTTTGTTATGATATTTTATATGTTATGTATTGAATTCTATATGTTATGTATGCAATATTTTATATGTTATGTACTAAAAGAATGATGCAGGAGGTTATATTGAGATTATTAAAGACATATATTAATGAACAATAACGAGTATGAGAATTACTTGTGGAGAGACAAGTGAGCTCCTAGTGACAATATATTTGTATTAGGGGTCAACTCGAGGCCCTTATCTCTTTGCTCTGATTATGGATGATTTAACTGGTTATAGTCAAGAAAAGGCACCTAAGTATATGTTTATTTGAACATGATATAATGTTAGTAGATGAATTGAGAGACAGTGTGAATGCAAGACTAGATAAAATGGTCAAAAGCTTTAGAATCCAAAGACAAAATATATAGATTGCAACTTCAGTGGGCATATATAAAGAGTTGAAACTACTGTGAGAACTAATTAAAGCGCAATAGATAGAACAAAGAGATTCATTCCATTACCTTAACTCGATAATTAATTAATAAGAATGGGGAAATTGATGAAGATGTTAAATATAAAATAAAAGCCGGATGGTTGACGTGGAGACTTGCTTTGCTTCTGAAGTACTTTGTGATCGACGAGTACTGCCAATAAGATTGAAAGGAAGATTTTACAAGATGCTATAACCTTTGGAGCAAAATGTTGGCCAATAAAGAAGCAACATATTCACAAAATGAACGTAATAGAGATGAGAATATTGAGGTGAATCTGTGGTAAAACTAGGAAGAAGAAAATTAGAAATGAACATTTTCGAAAGCATCATCAATAGGGGGATACAATTAGAGAAATATGTTTGAGATGATTTAGGCATGTATTGCATAGTTGTTAATATCATTTCGGACCTCATTTCGCTCTAGCCTGCAAAATGAAAAGTTTCGGCCGATTCGGGATTTCGGCGAAACTTTTCGGAATTACATTTCTGGAAAAATATAACATAATATATACATATATAAGTAGAAAAAAAATAAAAAAAGTAATAAATATAGATTTAATCCATTATAGCAATTTTTTTGGAATTATATTTTGTGAAAAAAAAAAAAGAAATACAAAATATATGTGTAAAAAAAGTAAAAAAAAAAATTAATTATGTAAAATTTCATTTCGGCCGAAAAGTCACATTTCGACTGAAATCCTGAATTTTAGCCGAAATTGGCCGAAATCTTGAATTTCGACCGAGATTGACCGAAATTCAAACCGAAAAGTTTTGGCCGAGATTTCGTTTCGGCCACTTGACCGAAACGAAAAATTTCGGCCAAAATGCCCGAAATGAAACGAAATTGATAACTATGATGTATTGTCCAATACAGGTTGGCAAAAAAAAAGTTTAGTCATAAAAGTTGATGACTTACTAAGAGAAAGGGGTAGGCCGAAGAGAATGTAAATGTAAATAATAAAAATAGATTTGATCAAGAAGTCCAACTTAGGATAGATTAAAATGAAGAAAAAGAATTCACGTGGCCGACCCTAACATGATTCGGACAAGGCTTTGATGATGTACTAAATTCTTATTTAGACTTTATTATAAAAGAAAATAAATTGAACATGAATGTTCTCTCTCTCACATAACAAAAACAAACTTTCAACCAGTAAGTCTTCACATACAGCTACCTCTCCTGACACTCATCCCAATTTGAAACTTTAGTAAATAAAGCAGTTGCCCGCCACAACTTAAAAAGTACTCATATTCAAACCCCAGCTGGTTTGGACTTCCAAAAGAAAGTGGATGAACCATAAACACTGAAGAAACCGAAGCCATTGAGATGGAGAAGGTGCCTTTTACACAGTGCTGAAGAAATTGAAGCCATTGAGATGGTGAGGGTGCCTTTTACACATTGCTGAAGAAATTGAAGCCATTGAGATGGAGAGGGTGGCTCTTTGCACTGATAACGTGAGCGTCTTGCATTACCAACTCGAAGCTCGTATGGAAAGGGACCACAACCACCTTTCTGCCCTTGCTCACCAAGGTGTTGTTAAGTAGTGTACACATGTAATTAGAAAGGAAGGGAGGACAAGTCTTTAACCAAGGGATAACAACTGACAACATGCAAAGCTAAAGAAATCACAAATTCACATCACTATTGTGTTAAATTCCTCAATACTGCATTGATATGGAAATTTAAGAGCAGAACAAATGTTTTGTTGAGGTAAACACCAAATTGATATCTTACTGATGAAAATAATCAAATGATTATCAGTTCTTTTGTATAGTTAATGAAAAAGACTTTCATTTCTCTTGTCAAATCTAAAGAGAAAAAAAGTGCAGCAAAGTAGTACTTGTAGGAATTATCAACCGACTATCGCTTGCTCCACCAAAAAATCCTGGCTCCGCGATTGCCTACAAATCTTGCTGTGCGTGCGCAAGGATGAGAAATCTCATAAGATGTAGATTTCTTTATATTTGGAATTGTATACTCAATTGCCTGATCTGAAAAACCACTAATTGGGTAGATATTTTGTTCAGCTATACTATAAATAGACACAGAGTTTTCCTATTAATTTAACAAATCTGAGCATTTGGGCAGATATCAGTAATCGGTATGCACATTGATCCAATAAGGAGAACAAATGTTCATCGAATCTATGCAGTATCGGAAAAAACCTATTCTCAATTTTGGGATGGGTTCAGCAAATGCATGTTGGAAAAATTGCTAAGAGCACCACTATTTTTGTCAACTTTGAGCCAAAATCTAAGTGGGACCCACTTATCTTTTTAGGTGGAAATACATGTGAATGTAATCTACCCCATGAGTAGATTAAGAACATGCATTGTGTTGCTCTAATTCATTAAGGAGTGAATGAGAAATTGCCTTCTAAATACCCAAACGGAACCGGACTTAGGTTTGGGCTTCACGCGAGTTGGGTCTGTCTCGGTCCACTACCCATTTATATATTTTTGGAGAAATTTCTTTTTTCCAAAAGGGATGTGTCCATTCACATATGAAAGGGTGTGTCCAACCCAAGAGGTGTGTTCAAAGAGAAGCATCTGAAAGCATCTGTTCACTGAACAGATGCAACCCCATGAATAGACATGAAGCAGGCTATAAATATCATCTTGTCCATGCCTTCTTGCTCATTCCATTCACTACAACTACATTGCATCTGGGGCATCAGTCTGAGTCAAGAGAGCATTCTACTCACGATTGGTTCACCTGTTACATAGTTTGTAGTGCTGCTATTGTGTGGATTGATCATTGTATCCTGGGAGACAAACGCAATTGAAGCCCGTTAGCATTGTTGCGGGGGCGAAATTTGTCTTAAGGATATAGTGTCAAACACTAGCTTTGATCAATTTTCTTTTGAGGATTTTCGGATTACTTAACTTTAACAAAAGTTCTATGTTTTCTGCCTTCAAATAGTAAGTGGATTTATTTTTCAAGATTATTCTATTGCTGTCATTATGTTCTTTCTGTAGTACAAACCTATTTCCTAAATACTGAATTAATTCTGTATGTACTCGGAACAACAATGCATGTATCCGAGCTTTGGACTTTAGCCATGTAAGGATAGACAGACAAACAAACAAATAAATAGTATTTTGTGTCGTCAATTATCATATTTGAAGCTATAATATTTTCTTTGGTCATCTAAGTTTCTACTTTGATGACTCATTTGTATGGTCAACAATGGGTTAGGTTAAACCTAAAGCTGGCACTACCCCACCGACGCCAGGTTTTTAATTTAACCCACCGTGTGATAGGCATAGGTTGGGATGGATTTGAATACTAAAAACTTGTTAGTAAAACTCCTCCTCTTCATCATCATCAAAGACTTGTCCCAACTATATTGGGGTCGGCTACACGAATTATGTTTTTCAATTCCAATAAATCTAAAGTCAAATCCTCGGATAAGTTGCACTTCTTTAGATCTATTTCTATTACCTCCATCTACGTCCTCTATGGCCTACTCCTTCCTCTTAGTGGGTAATTAACCTTCATAGCCAAATCTGTTTTTACCGGTGCCGTTGTCGTCCCGCGTTCTAGTTGAATTATATAATTCCTATCGTATTTAGGAGGATTTGAACCTAATTATTCAACTCTTTATATGAAGGTTAGAATGGTGTCTTACCCAAGTGGTAAGACGTGTCAATTCTCACAAGGAAGTCCAAGTTTCAACCCTGTCCCCCCCCTGCTCCTTGCATGTGCTCATTTCCCTCTCCTCGCATGTGCGAGTTTGTCAATCCTCACATGTATGAGTTCACTCCCTTTGTTTGTGGGTTCTCTTCTTGTATGTGTGGGTCTCTTCGGGACCCAACTCACCTTAGCTGGGATTAAAAAAAAAACATCTTCTTATGGAGGAATAATAAACTATTCTAGTCCTAGGGCCACCACAATGCACTTCATTACAGTACCTTCCTGCGTTTGTGCTTTGCCAATGCCACAAATTGATCCTTGGTACCTAGGGTGAGAGTGAGTAACCTTACCAAATGACTTTCTCATGGTTCTGAGTTTTACTATTTATATAAACTTTATGTAAGAAATCATGTACCAATCCAAAAGTTTAAGCTGATAGGTGGAAGGTTTAAACAGGTATATGAAAACATGTCCAACTCATGACTTATGTGATGTGGGATGTGAGACTTCCCAACACTCCCCCTCACGTGCAAGCCCAACAGATTTCATGGATGGGCTTGCCACATGGGCTATACAAGAGCGACGGGATCAAAATCTGCTCTTGTACCATGTAAGAAACCATGTACCAATCTAAAAACTTAAGCTGATAGGTGGAAAGCACAAACAGGCATATGAAGAAGGCACAAACAAGTATATGAAGACATGTCCAACTCAGGACTTAGTTGATATGGGATTTACAAGTTGGACTACACATGATTTATTTATTTTAAGCCTATTAGAAAATATAGGAAGTAGTTATAGAAAGGATGGGGTGGTCAAAAACCAAACTTGCACATAACCTAACTCGGTTAGAAAATTAATAAGGCATGCCTGCCCCAAATACAAAAGACTATGACCAAACCTGCTCCTGAAAAGAGCAAAGTCGAGGAAGATCATGCATTTAAACCTACCTGTTGCTGTTAATATCCATTCAACAATCCTAGATAAAAACATTGCGAACATGGAGAACGACATACTTTTCTTTAAATGGCTAATTTCTAAAGGAGAGCTTCACCGCACAATTCTATTTTATTCCTAAACTACCCCTTCCCCTCTCTCCCACTTCCCTCATCCTCTCTTCCTCCCTCTCCCCTTCCCACCCTCTCAATCTCCGGCGGGGAAGGAGAACAGCCGGCCGGCCTCTCCCTCTCTCTCCCTCTTTCTTCCTCCCTCTATTTTAGCTCATGGGCTTTGCATTTGATGTTAACACTTATTTCTTCAAGTGTAGGTTTTAGTATTTATTTTTCAAAGAATGATCAAAATTCTAATGCATCAGAGATCTTTAAGAGTAGAAGCATTTGGATATACTGATGTGCCTGTGTTCCTAATTAGACGGTATGAAAAACTTACAAGCCAAATTTTGTGAAGCTGATTTTGATTCTTTCAAACTAATATGACTTTATCTGTTTTTCTTATTCTTTAGTCATTTTTAATTTATGAAATTTTCTTCCATTTTTGTAAACTGGATTGGTGGATCCAATGTGGCCCTTAGAAGCAAATGAAGGGTTAATTTTTTTTCACCAGGCAAACCTCATGGATTTATTCAGGCGAGGCAACACAATTTCCATAAATTTTCTCTAATTGCTATAATCAGTTTTAGATAATTTATATAGTTCATCATTTATTGATGTATGCTTTTTTATTTATGGGTGACATGATACATACCACAGTGAACCAGCTCCATCACAATAACGCAAAGATATTCACAAATCTTGATGTTGTTCCAAAAAATCTTTGGTAGGTTTTTATTTTTTGTTTATACTATTTCTTTCATATTCATTTATTCATATATGTTCTTCTTTCTCTCTCAAAGAAGAATGGACATGCTAATATTGATTGATTTATTTTGTTGAAGATTAATGTAGACAAACTGAATGATTCTCATGATCAAAGTAAATAATTATCTTTTTCAAATCGATTTTCTTTTTCAGTAAGTTTTTAAGAATCATAAAAGTTGTATTTATTTGTTTTAGATTTATTTTCTCCCTAATTATATCTTTAAAAACCCCAAGATTTCTAATTGCCTTCTTATTCTAAGGAACGCCAGTGAGAAACATGAAGGAAACAACCCTCTTCATCTTTTTGAAAATTCTCAATTACTTTGATTTTGAAGTTGTTTATTTTTACTTTTATTTTATATTCTTCATTGGTTTAAGTTATTTATATTCTTTTCTTATTAGTATTTTATATACTCTTTTGACCACTACTCTTACTGACTAAAGAATTTTAAAATTCTTATTTCAGAAATCAATTGTTCTTTCAATAGTTTTTTTATGCCCATTTCCAATTAAGATTAGAAAGATATAAGTTTTGAATTCATATTATTATTTTCACTTTGTACCCTTTTCTCTTGTTTTATTTTTTTACCGTGTACAATATCTCCTACAAATTTTGCATTTTCATCTCTTATCATTAGGAAGAATATTCTTCTTTTATCATAAATTCTTAATCTCCATTCTCATCTTACCTTCTTCTAAAATTCTTTAAAAAAAAATAGTGTATTATTTTCTCAAGTTTAAAGTATTATATTAATTTAATATGTTTTTGAAATTTAATTACTTTTTATGGGGCCTTCTTAGATTTCTATCCTTATATCTCTCACAGTCCAATCAATTATAATGGTTTAATGGTTACTATTTTTTAAAATAGGCACACAAAATAAAAAGAAAAGAAAAGAAATATGATCTATTAATAATCTATGATATATTATATGGGCCATTAAGTATTATTCAGTGCCTATTTAATTTTTATCCTAATTTACATTATGTCCATGAAATATAGTCGGGTCCCATGAAATGCGGAAGTAGCTTCTGGCATGCTTACACCATCTATATTAGCAGCAGACTTGGTTTTGCAAGATTTTCTCCGTTTTTAAGGGAGGAAAAGTTGTTTGCCATGTGAACTGCACATGAGCAGTTCGGATTGGTTTAGCACTAAAACCAACTACCAAACTGAACCTATCAGTTTTTTAATTAATCAATCTGACCCGACCGATGGAGAGGGTTCAGTTCGGTCGGTTAAACAATTTTTTTTTTAAATAAAAAATAAAAAATTTCAAAATAATGACAGCCATCCTTTGCATTTATTCCAATGTTTATGGCAAGGATAAAAATCCATTTTGACTATCATGAAACCCTAAAATCTACATAGTAAAATACTTAAATTATATAATATACCGATCGGTTTGGTCTAAGCGGTGAACCGGAAGTTCAAATCGATAACTGACCGATTTAGGCAGTTTCTACTATTTTCAAATCGTAGACCGAACCGATCTACAATAAAACTGATCCGAATCGCCCGGTTCGGTCCGGTCCGGTTTATCGGTGATACCGGATTTTATTTTATATCTATCTTTTTCTTAAAATACTTTAAAAAAATTAATATTTTTTCATTGCCTCTCACTCGTAAACATATAAATGTAATCACCTTCTTGTTTTGTTGTATTCGGGTAAGCAAGTCCACGCCCCATCAGCCCAAATCCGTCCCTAAATCTTATTTGGTTCTACTGGACCAGACCCGACTGGGGCCTGGCCTGTCAGATATTCCAGGGCCCATTTTCAACCCTATCCAATTAGGTTCTAGCCGCAATTGGGTCAAATCGCTTTCATAATTGAGCAGGTCATTTTCCAGGTCCCAATACTCAAATCTATACCTTAACCTGGACCGGATTTTATTTATCAGGTCAACTTTGGGTTCAGTATCTAGTTGGGTTCAACAAACTAATTACCTCTCCACAAGCAAGGAATAAAAAATCCAACTGAATAATCTTTCATGCAAATCCTACAATGGGAGTTTGGATATCAGCTGATACTTTCCCAGCAAAAATATCCATCCACTTAGGCCCTCATTGATTTATGGGTCAGGTTATGTTCAAAATTGGAGGCCCAAAATGGTAGGATCCTTTAAACCTGGTAAAATCCGGTCCAAACCCCTATTTGGATAGGCAAAAAATAAAGTAGAGTTAAGTTAAATGGGCCCTAACAGTCTAAAATCTCAACTCTACTCCGTTTGGATGAGTCCGGCCCGATAAATGTGGAGTGGAGTAAAATGAGGTGGACTTCACATGTGGAGTGGAGTGAAGAGAACTAACGTTGAAGTTAAAGTAGAATACTTCACTTCACTCTATTTGATGATATTTTGAAGTTAAGGTTTGGAGTAGAATTCACTTTTACTCAAAGAAATGGAAGTATTTAGAGTTTAAGTGAAATGGAGTACATGTGCCCCACAACATTACTTTATCCATCGGGCCAGACTCATCCAAATTGGGTAAGGTTGAAATTTTAGATTGTTATTGCCCATTTAACTTCACTCTACTTTATTTTTTGCCTATCCAAACTGGCCCATGATCGGACTGATTGGGCCACCAATTCTTTTAAAGAAGATTTTTATTTTATTTTCTTTACTTAGCATTACTAGGGAACCGGGTTAAATCAAATGAGATGGCAGAATGATTTGGACTGGACCAATATTCCAAAAACATTGATCTCAATTAAATCAATAGGGACAATCTGGCTGACCATTGAGTCAACCATTTGATATTTAAAAAAACGATTGACAACTTTGGTTGCTATGGGTTCCAGAAACATGTCCAGTCCCATAATTCATCTGAGGCCCAGCCCAGTTGCATGCAATCTCTTATTCTTCAAATTCTTTGTAGTACTTCACTTGTGGTGGCATAGTTATGTCATAATTTTCTAGGTCCACTCTACAACTTCAACAGAAGGCCCATATCTGATTTCTAGGCCACTCACAATCATTGTCTTGCACTAAATTTTTTTTCCCACCGGAGTTGTACCCATAATTTTTTTTTTCTTTTTTTTTTTTAGCTATACGAGGGTTCTAAGCTTTTGGGCCGTGCAAATCGTTCTCCATGCCATCTTAATTGTAGTTTCGAACCTATAATTTTCGGGTGCGAACAGTGCTCCTATGTCAATTGAGTCACAGTTTCAAACCTACAATTTCCGATTATAAACTGAGCTCTTATGCCAACCGAGCTACCCTTTGAAGTTGAGTTGTACCAACAATTATATTGATAACAATATGATTATATTAAGATTTATTGTGTTTTAATAATTAAGTTTAAATTGATTAATCTTTCAGTGGGCCTCTATTACTATAGGACAGTTATATTGAGCCCTTTGGGTTTTATGGGTGGGGCCCACCAATGGATTGAACAGTGATTTTGATATCATTGAATTTTATAGGTGGGATGGGAGCCCTCAGATTGACTTACAGTGGATCTCCAAAATTGAAAAGATTCGGTGGACCACATAAATACTGCTACCGACTTCCACTGTACCAACATACAATACAACCCTACCTTGTACCAGGAACATCACTCCCTCCATAGGATTTTATCCCTTTCTTTCTTCTTCAGTTGGACACTGCTATCTCTTCCTTCCTTCATGCTTTCCCCTCACCTCTCTTACACTGTGTAAGTAAGATTTCTTCCATCTTTCTCATATTTGCATCTTGTTATTATCTTCTTTATATTCATTTGTTCTAGGAATCCACTGAAACTTCTCTTCAAAAGAAAACCATTGATTTTTCTTAATCTGAACATTTGGATGCAAGGTAGAGTGTAACTGAGTAAAGAGATGGATTTTGTTGTGCCCACAAGACAAACCCATGGTGGGTTTTCATCCTTTAACTGCATCCAAAGGGAGACTAGGGTTAAGGTTTTCTGGAACATCAATATGAGCAGCAGGGGTTCTTGTATGATGGGTTTTCTTGGTCATAAGGCATGCTGCTGTTTTCCATCTGCTAATGGTGAGATGAGAAAACTGGAAAGGCACCAAAAAAACCGGAGAAATCAGGTTTCTGCTGCCGTTACCAAGTTGAAACAGTTGGTTCTAATGGTAGATTGCCAAACCATACCAAAAAAACACATGGGCGTTTGAGCGGTGGCGGTGGCGGTGGGGGTGGAGGTGGTGGCGGTGGGGGTGGTAGCGGTGGGGTGGCGGTGGCAGTGGTGAACTTTCTTCTGCATCATCAGGGCAACTTTCCCATGTTTTTGATGATTTTAAGAGTAATGATAGCCTCCGCGGCTTAGTTAGGAATGGCCAACTGGAGGAAGGTTTGAAGTTCTTGGAAAGCATGGTTGGTGATGGAGGGATTCCTGATATTATACCTTGCACGAGTCTGATTCGTGGGTTTTGTAGGGTAGGTAAGACTAAAAAGGCAACCCGGGTATTGGAGATCATTGAACAATCTGGGGCTGCTCCTGACGTGATTACATACAATGTTTTGATTAGTGGCTACTGCAAATTGGGTGAGATTGATACTGCATTAAATCTTTTAGACCGAATGAGCGTTTCCCCCGACGTAGTGACTTACAATACGATACTTCGTAGCTTATGTGATAGGGGAAAGTTGAAAGAAGCTATGGAAATTCTTGATCGTCAGTTGCATAGAGGGTGTTATCCTGATGTTATTACATATACGATTTTGATCGAAGCAACTTGCAAGGAGAGTGGGGTTGCGCAGGGAATGAAGCTCTTGGATGAGATGAGGAGTAAAGGCTGTATACCTGATGTGGTTACGTACAATGTTCTGATCAATGCGATTTGCAGGGAAGGGAGATTGGATGAAGCGATCGAGTTCCTCAATAGCATGCCCTCTTATGGTTGTCAGCCTAATGTGATTACTCACAACATCATTTTACGCAGCATGTGTAGCTCAGGAAGGTGGGTGGATGCAGAAAAGCTCTTAGCTGATATGCTTCAAAAGGGGTGTTCTCCTAGTGTTGTAACATTCAACATCTTGATAAACTTCTTGTGTAGGAAGGGATTGTTGGGTCGAGCAATTGATATTTTGGAAAAGATGCCACAACATGGGTGCATACCCAATTCGCTTAGTTACAATCCGGTGCTTCATGGGTTCTGCAAGGAGAAAAGGATGGAACGGGCAATTGAATACTTGGATATAATGGTCTCAAGAGGTTGTTATCCTGATATCGTGACATACAATACCTTGCTTACTGCATTGTGCAAAGATGGCAAGGTTGATGTTGCCGTTGAGTTACTTCGCCAGCTGGGTAGCAAAGGTTGCTCGCCCGTGTTGATCACATATAACACTGTAATCGATGGCCTCTCAAAGATGGGGAACACTGAACAGGCTGTAGAGCTTCTGGGGGAGATGTTAGGGAAGGGACTTCGCCCTGACATAATCACTTACTCGTCGTTGGTGGCTGGGCTTAGTAGAGAAGGCAAGCTTGATGAAGCAATCAAATTCTTTCATGAACTGGAAGGATTGGGCATCAGACCCAATGCTATTACATTCAATTCTATAATCTTGGGCCTTTGTAAGGCTCGTCAGACCGATCGAGCTATTGATTTCTTGGCTTACATGGTGTCTAAGGGGTGCAAACCTACAGAAGTGACCTACACTATTCTTGTTGAAGGTGTAGCTTATGAAGGTATGACAAAGGAAGCTCTAGAGTTGCTGAACGAGTTGTCTGCCAGAGGGGTCATGAAGAAAACTTCTGCCCAACAAGTGACAGCTAATACGTAGACTGGACTGGTTGGTTTTTATGAGGTTTTGAAGATGAGTGTTGAGTACTTGTGCCAATGGTTGAAACTAAGGTCCTCCAGTAGTTCTTCTGTTGCCTGCTACTGTATCATGATGCATGGTCATAACAATTAGAAATTTAGAATCCAGCTTCAATTTTGATAATTTTTAAAAGCACACTTTGGTAGCTTTAACTTCCCTTATTTTGGTGCAAGTTGGATTGTTATCGAATAATTTTGCGAGGTAATTTCTTCTTGAGGTTTGAAAACATATGACCTTATTTAAGCTTTTACTTAATGCTGTTGTTTAATTCATAGCTATTCATTTTTCTTCTCAGTTTGATACTTATGTTTCCAAATATGTCCTTGTATAAATTAAGTCTTTGTGATAGAAAGGTGGTTTACATACCTTCATTTATTGAGTATATTTTGTGTGATTGGGTTAGTATATTTTGTGTGATTGGGCTAGGTAGTCTTTATGATACCACTCAAGTGTCAGATTCTGTGGGTCACGGTGTATTTCCCTATACATGTAATGCACACAAATGATGCCATAAGTGCTAAATCAGTGAGCTGCAGTTATAGCAATGATCTAAAACCTGGACTGACCCCAATCCTTTATTCAGCCTGGGTCTGAGACAGATTGATAATTGGGGAGTCAACTGAGGTCTGAGACAAAGATTGAGAGAGCTATCGTTCTTTGTTTCAATGCTAGCTAATTGATTTTATAGTGTGAGGTTTCTTTGAAACGGTTGCTGGGTAGTAATTGTATGGTTCATATGATTCTTTGGATAGCATAACCACAATTATCATTCGATTGTGTGATGGTTGAAACTTCTTGTGGTAACATGCCTATGTTTTCTTGAGGTAAAGATTTTTAGCACATTTATCCTTTCTTCACACTTTCTATTGTTTTTATCCTGATGGTTATCGTTCACTTCCATTATTCATATGATCATATCTGATCCTGAATGTAAATTTTAATGGCATAATAATCCTATTGTTTGTTTGTTCAATTGTTTTATAGAAAGTTATATGAACTTATCATCATTTTTTGCTATTTGGTAAGTATCTAACGCGAGCGAGAACGAGGTCTTCTGTATGGGGAGGTGCCTAACCATTGTGCTACTTGCATGAATGGCAATTGATAATAACTTACTTTGAGTGACCTGCCTGGGTGTTGGTTTGTTGGGTTTGCTCCCCTACGTCGAAACACCAAGATTTACCTAGTGCACGTTTGTTGTGGGGTCATGCGTGCACCCGGGGGACTAGTCTTGTCGGGTCAAATACCATGAGGATAACCTCATCAGCCAAAAAAAAAGAAAACTTGAGTGCAAGTGGAGATCAGACAGAACAACTGTCAGAAATTGGGGTTACAATGCCTGATACCTACAGAAACTGGGGGTTCAGATTCAGAAATTGTATGTCATCTCCATGGATAATGAACTCCATGGAAAATGAAGTGGGTGATTCTGCAGAGAGAACTTTAATGATGATGACAATGTTTGTGATGACAGAAGGGCTTAAGATCAAGGCTCCTGTTTGGCATGAACTTGCAGATGAGTAGGAATATGCCCTTAATCATGGCACCACCAGATTCTAATATATCATATCTGCTTAAACAGATTCTTCTTTGTTCTCTTCCACCAAAGTTTCTGCCACCACATTCATCTCTTCCACGTAAACAAGCACTAACTCACCAAGGAATAAAGCTCCACTGACAAGAAAGTTGAATTTCTATTATTGAATAAATTTGTATGCATTCTTGTACATACTGAGAAATGGACTGTGATCCATTCAGGTCAAATTTTGTTAAATCTATATGATAAGAAAATAAAATGCCCATCAATTGTTGTGTGATTTGTGTCACAGTTTTTGAAATATTATCAAGTTCTTACAATTGACTTGATGCCTGTATTTTCTTTTGGGTGATGATTCTTTGTTCAGATGCGTGCCCAACAAAATCAAATGAGAAGGGTTTAAGGTGGTGATGTTCAATTGGCCTACAAACCCAATTGGTAGGATTTTATGGCAGAAAAGGACAACTCCACTGTAGACTGATTGGTAACATTTGTTAAAGCTGAAGAAGAAATGATTGGTGATGTCAGAGACTGCGGATGATGGACTCACACTTGTGCTCTTGTTCTGTGAAGTTTGCTCCGTGCTGGCATTGTCAATGACCCAAGTTGATTCAGATAATTCAAGGCAAATACTAGGCAACAACAAAACCTGAAGCTAAAATTCTTGTTGCCCAGAGATGCAGGTGATTAGAAGGATGTGTGGTTATTGGAAATATATAGTTAGAAACGAATACACTGGGAAGAAGTCTATAAAAAAAAAAAGGGTAAATTGAAGGGAAAAATAAATAAAAAGAATATCCTTTGATATGGTTTGGACGTTTTTTTATAGGCGGTCATAATTTGTCTGTGGAGGGTACTAGGAGAAGAGGGAGACCATTCAAGACCTTGCATGAAGCGATGGGAAAAGATATGTTGTTGTATGGTGTTAAGTGAGAGCACGTCATAGAGTTTCAGTGGAAAACTGAGGCTAACAAAGAAGTAAATAGGTTTCACCATGATTCATAAGTAGGTGTATCCATATTTAGTCAGAGGGTGACATTACATGGCAGTTGGCACTCATCTTTTAATAGGTAGTGTGTTTTTTGCGCTTGCACACACAGCTTCTTGTTCGATGTGTGGGGAGGCTTGATTGTCTGGTTCTTGTTTTTTACTCTTTGCCAGCGGGTGGGTGCTGGAGATCATGGATGCCTTGACCATTTGGTGTTGATACTCATCTATGTTATTTGCAATAGGAATAGGAGTGACATGTGGTCGGAAACTACAGATGTTATTGAAGTTTATGTTATATGCTAAGCTTTGGTTGGAGAAGAATAATAGAGTTTTATGGAATACAGGCAAGTCAGTGGTTGAGGTTGTTGATTCCATTGTTTGGTCTGGGTCAGAGTGGGTGAGAAATAAAAAGGAGTTTGAAGGAGCTGATTTGGACGATCTCAATAGATCTTGGGCAAAAATTTTGATTGGAGGTTTGTGTGCTAAGCCCGTGAAAATAGAGTTTTCTGGATGAATCATTGAATTCTCCTTCGGCTATCCTAAGCTCAATTTTGATGGAAGCTTTCTTCCTTCTATTAGAAGAGGTGGTGATGGAGATGTTGTCAGAGGCAGGGTTGTTAGAAGCTATTTAGGGCCATTGGAGTCAATGGATGCTAATGAAGCCAAAGTATTTGCTCTTCTGGTAGATTTGCCGTGAGTCATGAAGGATGGGCTGTTTTTCAGCTATTCAGTGGGCT
The DNA here is from genome assembly GCA_003546025.1 of Camphora micrantha. NCBI lineage: Eukaryota > Viridiplantae > Streptophyta > Magnoliopsida > Laurales > Lauraceae > Camphora > Camphora micrantha. The sequence continues at coordinate 26,258,093 of QPKB01000004.1, read as the reverse complement.
TTAGGTAATTCTTACTATCTTTGGAGGCTGGCAGATTGAGTGGAGGAGGTGCAGGATATTTCGTGTTCGTTGGGTACTCGTTTTAATCATATTTTAAGAAAGGTGAATGTCATGGCGGATGTTCTTGCAAAAGGAGTACTTCATTCCTCTCTTATTTTTGGAGTATTTCGTTCCTCTCTTATTTTTGATGTATGGATTCCTCTTTGTTTCTTTTCTTTTCTTCGTTTATAAAGGTTTTTAGGTGGTTATTTGTTTTTGGGCTTGGCTTCTGTGGCTATGCTCTTCATTGGTGTTTTTTAGTCGATTAATAAATTTTACCGTTATATAAAAACTGTTATTGAAAATTGGGTTAGCAATGGTGAGAAATAGGTTGTGTGATGGAGAAGACAGAGAGAAGCCCATCTGATTATTGAAACTCAGTTGTACTTCACTTTGGTTGCCTGTAATTGGTTATAGCAATGATTACTCAGGTACCCCAGGTTATAAAATCACAAGAGCCCACAGCTACACATAAACCAAGTTCACTGCACTCAGTTTATGGTAATGAAAAGGGGGAAGAGTTTTTTGTGAGTTGCAGACTTGAAGGGGACATGTACCTACGCGTTTGTTACTTCAGACCTTGATCTTGATCTTGTTAGATCAAGACTATTCTGATTATGGATTGTCCTGAGCTGCCATTTAAAATAATGCAGCATTGCATATCTAGTAAATGTGATTATAAGGAACTCAGTTATGTGAAGAACAAGTTACAGGTAAACTCATAGTTATTTGAATTCCTTGTAAATCTACTTACCTGTAGAGTTCAACTTTTCGCCAAAACAGTTCTGAGCTTTTGAGAGGATACTCCAGTTTCCTGATTTCTGCTGAAAAATGGAATGTGTGACATGGAATTTCAAAAAAAATCAAAGTGGATGAAATTACTCTTTTTAACTATTGTCAGATTTCACTGTTTACCCTAGGTTAGGATTATGCTTGAAAGTAAGCTATGGGAAGTTTTGACTAAAAGTAAAATTATGTTGGTGAGGCTTTAGGGATAGGGACAGGATGATTATATAATACTTTGATCTGAATTATTCTAACTAGGGTCAAATACTATGTTCACTAAAAACTAGTATCAGGGCATTTTATTTTTGTAGAAAATCTAAACTGGTTTAAGTAAACATTAAAGAAGAATTAGTCTGATTACTACTGGTTAAGGTGGCTGACCCATGTTGTAAAGACAGTAAAGGCGCATGTGAAATACCAGATATAGATGTGGTTTGTTGCTATACGATAAGAGCCCGTGGCATAGCAGAAGTTATTGCAATCTTGAGGTTGTCAACGTTAGAAAAAAGAAAAAAAAGTGGTAGGTTTTTATATATAATTTTCCCTGAATACAGTATCTTAGAAATGGGCTGGGCCTTAGGTTGAGATGGTATCACTGGATCAACGGAAATGGGTCAGGTTGGATCTACATCAGAATTGGTTGACCCTCGTTCATGTACATGTATATACCAATGGCCAAACTGAGCCCAGTTGATCTATTAATTGGGGCTTAAGAGTCAACCCAAATCCAACCTGGAAGTGGAAAAGATCAATCTGAACCCCAGTTACCCGTTTGGGCTCCAGTTAAGTTGGTCGGTTAAAGTGCGTTGGGCCAGGTTGGGTCAGGTTGCCCATTTATGAGCAAGACGCATGAACAATATGCCGATAATTAACAGGCTGGGCTGAGCTGGGCCTGATGTGACCCATAAACAGACAACCATAGAAGATAGAACCAATACCATTCTTACACCAATATTATCACAGCCACAGGAATGTAGATTCCACTATAGAGATGATGATGGTAACTTCTACATCATTGATTGGCATGGTTGAACCACCATCATACAATAGGCATCCTTGGGCAATTTGAATGTGCCAAAAAATGCAAGAACCCCAAGCAGACAGATCTCTTATCACTCAAAAGCCTTCTCTCTCAAAAACCAAGTCCTCTTGATCTTTACACCACCAAATAAAAGAAAGGAACCTCACAAAGATAATCTCCATTCAAGCCTCTTGACCCACGAGAAATGCCCATGAAGAATTCCTCATCCTCCACATCCTTGAAAGGAGAAGAAGAACAAGTGGGGTTTTTATCTTGTTGGGTCCGTTTCAAGCTTAGATTTTTATGGAGGAAGAGAGAGAAACAGCCAAAACCAGGTAGTTTCAGGTATGACCCTCTGAGCTACTCTTATAACTTTGATGATGGTGGTGGGCATGAAGAGACTGAGAATTGTAGCCGTGGGTTTTCCTCTAGGTTTGTTGCTCCTGCAACAAAACCACCTCAGCGTCGATGAAAAGCGGTTTTGGGAGATTGAATATTGATGGTGAAGGAGAGTTGTTTTGGAGGTAGAGATGGATGGTGTGGTGTTACTAGCGTTGTGAAATGGAATGGATATATACGCGCATGGTTGGGTTTAGAAATATGTACGTTGGACGCAGATCCTCTGATGATTTGGTTCAGCAAAATCACTGTGGCGGGGATCATGAATTACTCAGTACTTCGATAGAAGTTGGGTCCATTGTAAGACTGATTATAGGTGCATGGTTAACTATAATTTTTCCTTAGCTCTCTCTCTCTCATTGATGATATGTAATATAGATGCAGTTGTTGTCTCTGCTATTGCAATTGTATATGTTCTTCTTATTATTTTTTTGGAATGATAAATTGTATACATACTTCCAAGGAAGGAATGATGAATTGTATGTATATATTCTTCTTTTATTACAGAAATTGGATACTTTTGGAAATTAATCCAAAGCATCTCCATCATTATCATTCATGAATACCAATTTTAAGCAATATGAGGTTGGCAGAGTGCTACATCTAAATAGAAGTAGTCACATATTGGTTCACCAAAATTTTCATTGCTGATTGATAGCCTGACCCAACCCTCTCCTATAAAAGGTGAATACAGCTACAGCAGGGGACAGTCAAATAAATCATGATAATAAGACAAGAAGGTCATGTTTTAAAAAAACTAGATCGGACTGGTCGGTTAGACTCTGTGAACTGAACTGTTTTTGGTTCAGTTCCACTAAAATTACTATTCTGTCGGCTAAAGCTTTCAGACTAAGCGGTTGTCAACGAAGAAATGCTTAAGCTGATAGAGAAAAGTGTAACAAAGTATATCAAGCTTACAATAACCCCCCACCCCTCGCCTCACCCACACGTGTGGGCTCCTTCATGCGAATTACTCCCTTCATAGAAGAATATAGGGGCTACGCAAAAAAATCACACCCTCTGTGGGAGAATACTATCCATTTTGGTTTCTTTGTCTAAATGGGGACCACACGGCGCCGGATCAAAGTCCCATCATGCAAACTTTGTTTTCACCATGGCTCGAACATTAAAATGACCTAAGTGACATGATAAAAGGGGTTCTAGTTGGACCAAAACTCTGACTACCCATGGAAATGTCATCTTTGAAGCTAAGCCTGAAACTGACATAGGATTTGGAAAAATACAAGGATGGGTTCTTATGCACCTCATGGTCTTTGAGACCTGAAAAATGACAACTCAACACTCTTCAACATTTTTATAACTTTTCTCCATCATGTATTGTAAATTCAGAGCAAATGTAATTTAGGATATCGGAGGACGGGCAGGAGTTATTTGTTCTATAAATGACTTATCACTTAAATGTCGAGTTTCACAATCTCTTGATGTAAAATTCAAATTTGAACTTGAAAGTTGAAATGCAATGAAAAATACATTCATTTCTCATATATTGTATTTCCCCTCTGTTTTGAGTCAAGTACATTCCCCTTTGTAAATGCTTTTCATTTTCTGCAATGGCATTTTCCATGATTAGATAGACATTCGGATATGACCTCCACATTTGCCCTTCTTTATTTGTATTCCTATGACACAGGCAAATCCTATACGAAAGTCTTCTATTTTCTATCAACCATGTAGTTATGATACCTTTTACAAGTAGACAATTCCTACTGTTACAACATGACTTCACTTCAAGCAAATATACACACCCAAGTGAAAGAGGGGGGAAAAAAAGAACAGGAGAGAAAAATTAGAACACTGGGCATCCATCCACTTGTATCCCCTTAGCTGTAGGACAAGTGGCAAGATCGCAATGCTCGCCGCCTGTACCCCACCAGGTCAAACTCTTATTCTCCATGCCCAGAGTAAAATACAGCAGCACCCCCATGAATGCAACTCCAGCGTCAAGTCCTGCCGAAAGAACATAGTTATACCGCTGCCACCATTTCTTCCTATACCTGAATAGGAAGAAGTTGAATACTGTCCCGACAAACGCCCATGCGTTGTAATTCAATGCTGTCGCCGGTGGCATGTTGGCTGTCGCTCCTAGAAGGACGGGAAGATTAATGAGTGGGATCCATGACTGCTTGGGGAATGCCTTGTGTAGGAGCCATACAAAAAATGGGCCAATTGCACCTCCAAGGAAGAACCAGTTGAGTGCTGAGTAGTTCCCAAGTGAGCCAAAGATGCGTCTAGGTCCCACTAAACCCCAGATGACAGATGCATCGAAGAACACACGGTCACCTGGGCATGTCCATGGACTATTGGGTGGCAAGAGATCGTCCCGGCATATGTTTGTGATGGAGTTTAGCAGCCACCATGCTACTCCCAGGTTAACAGTTCCTGCTACTACTGTGCCAATAAACTGGTAGACAAAGTGGAGTAGAAGTTGTTGGTATAGGAGAAAGGATGAATGAATTATCAGTGAGTATTAATATGAACAAAGACTCAGTAAAAGATAATTACAAAAGATGAAACTTAAGATTAGGATATCCTTGGATGTAATCTAAAGCAGTAAGGTGTCACTTCGGGGAGGCGATCTTTTTGTTGTGTTTCTTAGTGTTGAGAAATTACAAGAGAGAAATGACATTAGGTGGGGGGTTTTTCTTTTACGTTACAGCTCAAGTCAATGTAGACAACCATGATGATAATGATCAGGTCAGAGAAGAAAGAAATGCAGTAAGCTGATGTTTTTTGGACCCAGTGTCAGGGGGGCCACTTCCCACTCCCCCTTCCCCTGGTCAATGGCTGTGACTTGATTGAACAAGGCCTCCCCTTACAACGATGGAATCTCAGCCACCAAACTGACAAGAGTACCTCTGGTTAAAGGATGAGCATTGTACTGCTAAAATTCCCATCTAATATAATTTTTGATTATTAAGACAATCCTAATACATAGTGTACTAGTCAACCATCCAATCTGCCAAAATATTCAAAGCACTTGCAATTCTGGGAACATCCAAATGCAAGTTATCTTGTGGTGTGCTTCTACAGCTTCATGACATCATCATCATCATCAAAGCCTCATCCCATCTATTTTGGGCAGGCTAGATCCATGATAGAAATGACTGCTTATTTATGGTTAGAAAAGTAAGTGATTTCACTTAACACTCTCAAACAACCAAGCCAGTGAATTTGGAAAAAAATGTCGTGTCCGCTGATTCTCTTCTTCACCTATTTCTTCAATGCAAATTTTAATTAACAGCCAAAACGGTTCTAACTTAGGAAAGGTCCAACCTGCAGGGCCGTCCTGCCACTTTTGTGACCAATCTAAGCCCTTTTACATTCATTACACCCTTGCGAACTTGCACCAACCTAAATTTGACACCATCCAAGTTGTGTAGGCCTTCCAATTGATCATGCAAATCTCAGCATGACTTTTCATCCCGCTTAATTTAATGGCAAGGATTTGGATATGTTTGATGCCCTCAAAACAGTATCTGCCTTAATATGGTAGTTCACATTTCTTTCATGCGGGTAGGCCACACAAAGACCTTCCAAACCCCTAGATTTCTCATGATTTTCATTCTTTCAAGTCGGTACCAAAGTTGGACTGTTTCCTAGCTATGAATTGGCTGGCCGTTCGAGAAAATAACTTCGCTTAAATTCCTCACAGACAATGATAGCAGACGTTTGAATGGATAAAGAGAAGCACACCTGAACTAAGAACATTGATCTAGGAGGAATCTTCATGTAGTGGCCAAGCTTGAAATCGGCGAGGAAAGAGACTGCCTGGCTCATGCTCATATACCCATAGACTTTGAAGCAAACATTGGCTATAGGCCTTCCTGGCAATATCAGACCCATTACGTATTCTGTGATAATGTTCAGCCCTGGTGTCTGAAATTGTAAAGGACAAAGGACATAAGAGGGTGCATAATATTGAAATTATCTTATTTGCTATTGCATAAAAAAACTTGATAATTACTGGTTTTTGCTCCATATGCTTTACATTAACATAAACAACTGTCAAGTCCAGTTCCATTCCCGTTTCACAGTTTCTTTTACAAATGGTTGCACATTGAATCCATGTATATCCAAGGCATCTTTGAAATGGGCATGCTTTAGTTTCTAGTTTGTTTCTTTTTCTGTAAATCAATATAGATTCTAATGGAACAAATGGGAAAGAGAAAACAATATGTACCTGATTTGTTGTGGCGGTTATGATGGCAATGGGAAGAGTAAATATGAAGGCAATACCACATGCAAAGAGAAGGCCCCACCATGGCAGCTGGACCTGTTCTTTCAGGGCAATGCACATTATGAGAGAGATTCCAATAGTCACAGCAAGCAAAAGGTAAAACCACCATTCAGGTATGTCTTTGTACTTCCTCATCAGCCTTGTGTGTATGTCATCCTTGCCACTGTATGATGCCCGGAAGCGCTGATACACCTCCCTGCACAGTTGGAAGTTCTCATTAAGTCAAATTTTCTACAGGATGCTTAAGGCCAAGACATTGCCAAGGAAAAAAAACACACGAAGGATTGTTATATATATATATTAGAAAGACACAAAGGGCAACTGGCCAAAATGGTCCTAAAATTCTTGTTCCAGTTCACTCCTTACAGAGGCGGACTTTAAAAATGCTTTGTCTTGGGTTGAAGGGTCAGCCCCTACTACTTGGAAAGTGGATGATATTGTGAAGGGTACAAAGGTCCTCCATACGAAAGGATTTGCAACTATAAAGCATTCGAAACATTAGAGTTTTGGACGATAACCAAAAATACCTAAGGGCCTATTTATTTCATGTAATTGAATAGCTAGGATATTTTTTCTTTCTTTTTTTTGATAACTAGGATTGTATTTCTTTAAGTGGTTAAAAATGAAGAACCAAAGGTGAACATTCAAAAATGACAACCAAATAACCTCCCTTTAATGGGAAGTGAGTCAGGGGAAGATGGGAAATGAATACACAGCCATCATGCTAGTAATTCAATACCTAGGAAAGTCAATGTCCCATCTACATGTCCCGCTTATATCCTTCACCCATCACCTCTTTAATAATCCTTCGATGGAGCTCATTTTACCATGAATTCCTATGTATTTTATGCAAACAAACAGGCCCTAAAAGTAAAATCCCTTAAATAGGTGTAAACAAAGATGATCTCTCTCTCTCTCTCTCTCTCTCTCTCTCTCTCTCTCTCTAGCATTTTGACTACAAATGCAGAACATAAATTCAACTGGCTTATCTTTAATAAAGAGATCACCACCCACAAAACTAACCAATGGAAGATAACCTCCATTTTGTTAAGTAGATTGATCTTCCACTTCCTAATAGCTTAAGCTTTTGGTATCTTCTTTCTATTGGCATAATGCTGTTATGCCTTCTTGTTCCCCTTCCGTTGGTGGTTGGATGATTTTTCTTTTTCCTGTATTTTCCCTCTTTTTCATGAATGTTTCTGTTACTGATATAAAAAAAAAAAAAAAGAAAAAAAAAAAAAACGTGTTGGCTAGTCAGGCTCTAACAAGGTATCACAGCCACGCAAGTTCGAACCCTGGAGATTTCTGATAAAAAATGGAACAAGAAGAAATGCAACTAACACATATACTGAAAAACATACCTTCCATTGAAAAGGGCTACATGTGTGAGTGTGGATGCAATGGTGGCAAACCCGAAACCATAAGTTAGAGCGAAGAACATGCTCAGATGTATCTGTCCTAGGGAATTGTACGCCTGCATATCTATCTCAAACTTGTCATTAACAATTGCTAATATGTCATAATTCTGGCCACTGGCTGTGAACAGGTGTGAAGAGAACAGTGGAAATGCCTTGGCATCGTATAGATCTATTGCCCAGTAAGCAATGGGGATTGCTATATAGACTATTATAACAAAGCCCACGTAGACATTGGCGATTGCGAAGAAAGGGTAGATGAGAGGGCTGAACATGAAAGCTGCAACAGCTGACCAATCAAGTGTGAATGCTCCAAGGCCCAAGCCATGCATGCCAGACCCTAGCTGCTGGGCAGTGACTGACTTGGAGAAGGCCCAGCATATCCATGACATGTTGGTTAGTGTTGGAAACAGATACCCCGGCATAACATACCAAGTGAAGCTGCAGGTAAGCACAATGAGAAAGAACTTTGCTCGCGACATGCGTTGCTTATCCTTCTCATGCAAGGCCCTGCAAATTTACACAGAATTCATCATCATCATCATCGTCGTAACACTTTCCAAGAATGCCACAGAAGAGATTCATAATATCTGATTAAATTGTTCAGACAATGCTGCTATTGTTATACTGGGGCCTTTGCCAGTGTTCAGCTGCATAATCAGTCAGGCAACCTCTGATTATGCTGGAATTGGGCTCCATCACCTGATCAATGCCCAACTGTGTGCATAATCATTTGAATGGATGTGAATCTTACTGTGTGGTGGTGAGAAGTTCATCCACTTAGTGTCTGAACATGATTGTAATGTCATAGGGACCACCAATACTGTCTATTAATATAAAAAAAAAAAAAAAACCAGGTAATTGCCTATGTCCGCATTAAATTGCATAGATATCTTGAACTGAATCCTTCATAAAACAGAATGGAAATTGTTGCAATTTCATGAATGATAAGAGTAGATGAAATTTTCAAGTGAATGGATAAAAAGTAGAGAAAAGAACCCAGCCATGGTCCATAGAGGATGCAGAGCCAAAAAAGTGCACCATATTAAGGTCCTAGCTGATTGGTGACCTAAAACTAAAGCATATAGCCGATCAATGGCTCATGTTACAGCTGGGAAATGTCCTCCATTGAGCCAACCTATTAAAGGGATTCATGGAATAAGATATCAAATCGAAGGTCTGTCAAATGATACTCGATAAATCATTAGATGTATCTACTATCTAATTTAGCAATTTATACTTCTTTCCCCGAGTACTGATTCTCTCATCTTCTAATCCATAATTTTAAAACTCGACTTGTCTAACTGACTTGGAAGAGCATCAAGCCAAGTAACTCAGGTGAGTCTGATTGAGCTTCTGACAGACTCACTTGACTTGATTCCCTCCTACTTGAATCGACTTGTCCAAGTCAAGGTGAGCTGAATTTTTGAACACCACTCCCAATGACCCTTTCAGTAGGAACTGAGTGCAAAACCAACTATTTTTTAGGCTGCGAAAAGGGCCCTGTCGGTCCGGGATTAAAAAGTATTACCACAGGGATTTCAAACTGGGCCTATTCAATTCAAAATTTAGTTTTTCAGGATGTCCAAGCCTGGACTCATTCCACCACTACCATCATTATAATCTTGGCCTTTTCTCATCAGATCTGAGGTCATAGGATCTGCTTACCAATCCTGGCCCCATTGAAAGCTAGGTATTCCCAAGTCTCATGATGACAATTGACAACTACCATGTAATGATAACTACACCCAAGCATTGCCTGGCCCATGGGCAGCTTTATTTGAACCAGACAACAGCTATTTCAGGTAGCTGTTCCTATCTGCCACCATATTGAAAGTTCAAATGGTCAGGCTCTAAGTTCAGCTCAACCTGTGGTGACCCCAGTAACATTGTCGGAAAGGTTGACAATTTTGACTAGGCCTAGTCCTGTCCTTGACCAAAAGGCAAAAGTCCCTATTATTACACGTAAAAATAGGAATACTAATAAGGAGTGAAGGACCAAGTCAACTCAAACCCGGCAAAACTCAATAGGGACCAACTTTATCATCAAGTGCACAGTCCATGACTGATCCAAGTCGATTGAGTTTTCACCTATGCTTGAGATTTGGACGTCTGTAGTCTGTACTCTACCCTTTTTTAAAGAAGATGTCACTTCCATCTTACCTATTGAGAAACGTTCAAAGTACTGGTATCAGTCTCTGTCCATGCAGGTTTTTAAAAATTAAAACCTATGGGCACTAGCTTTCCATGGAGTTCATTTTAAACCATGAATTTCATAAAATTCTGATCTTGGGATTCTAAACATCCAAAAGAGGCCTTAGCTGAAGCTGACTACTAAGTAAGTGTGAAAGTCAGGACTTCGAGCTCTTGCAAGCAGTATTTAGGCACATACAAAGTCAATATTTGAATCTTTGAAGAATACAAAGTCAATCTTTGCAAGCTGTATTTACATCAGATGAAGACACATTTATTTATACTTAAAAAATAAGTCTGAGTTGAAAGACTTTACTGTTGAGTTGAAATGCTTCTTGTATAAAAAAGGGATAATTACCGGACAGACGGTCTTACAGCTGACAATTGTCCCAGAAAAGTCGAAAAATATATATTTACTGCAGAGCTATTTGATCCGTAGGACATCGTAAGCTAGGATATCCCATGATCAGAAGCGGAAGGACTTGAACAGTCCGTTTTTAGTTTTTTTCCTTAGCTGTGGGACCACCAAACTACCATCCAAACCATTAAATAACTGTATGAGTGTAAGAACTAATATCACACCAAATTTGAACCATTGATCTATCACGGTTATCAAAAAATTTACAAGAAAATCACGTTGTTTAAAAAATTATAAGAACAAATTATAAGCCACGTTTTTTTTTTTTTTTGCAAGTTTTTTGATAATCGTGATAGATCAACAGTTTAAATTTAGTACGATCTTAGTGCTTATACTCATACAGCTATCCAACGGTGTGGATCGTAGTTTGGTGGTCACAGTAAAAGAAAAATAAATACACTAACTATTTAAGTAATTGTAGGATATCCTACATCTCCAGGATATCGCAGTTTGCTATATCCTACGCTCGAGCAACTCTGCGGTAAATATATATTTTTCGGCTTTTCTGAGGCAATTGTAAGCTTTAAGACCGTCTGTACGGTAATTGTCCGGGGTCTAAAAATGCGTTCACAATGGTTTTGTTGTCCAAGCTCAGTGGAAAATTCAGGCCATATAACATTTTTTTTTTTTTTGAAGATAAGAAAGAATGTAGTAATTTGTTACATTCATAATTTTGTTTTTGATAGTCATCTCAGAAAATGCTTCTACAAATGATTTTTTTGGAAATCTACAATATTAATGACTTTTTTTTTTATAATATTATACATCAACATAAGATTCTCATCCCATCAAGCTGTAGGCGTTAATTTATCATTTAGATTTGTGAGGGTGTGGCCCACATGATCACATGCCTCCTATGAGCGGACCCCATTGGAATGATTAGATGCATTAAAGAGTTTCTCTTGATTTGGTTTCCTAATACTTGAACCTAAAAGAAAAGATTTGAAAAGGTATGGCTAACTATAGAGGGCTTATCCTATCCTATGAAAGGAGAACAAGGTTTCGTGATGGACAGGAAACCTTCAATAGAGCTTATAAATAAAAGGCTTTAAAGTGACTCTCTTCACTTTCTAGGGTTTTGCTTGGATCCCCATGACTAATCATTCATTGGAAAGAGAAGCAAGTTATAATTCCACAATTAATGGCATTTTTCTTGGCTCATGTACAAAGTAGCATATTGGAAATGGAAGAATTCTACAAGCCAAAAGTGACATTCCATATGGCTGATTTTTTTGGTATCTCATCAATCAAATAAGGAACTCCAAACGGTTGGGGATAGTAGTTGACATTGCTATTAGGAATTCCTAACATTTGGACTTTCCGTTAGAAAGACGGGTTGCAAAAATTGAAAAGACCAAGATCAAAGCAATGGTTCAAGTATGTGTTTACATAATTCTCATATTTTTGTTGTTTAGCACTATATCTATGATGGTTGATCCTATGATTGTGAAAAATGTGATTAACGCTAAAATCACCCATGTAAATCGTAGCTTTTGAATTTGTTGTTTTTTTTAAGTGTTGTTATTGGTCGAAGGTTCTCGAGTAAGATGCTTTTTTAGGATGTACGACTGCGACTTTGGACCGAAAGCATGGCAACTACAGCATATTCAATCAACCGTGACGGAAGTTCCGCAATGGCTATTCTTCACCATATGAGTAGTTGTTGTTTGGGAGCAAACCTTAGGTGAATCATCTTCGTGTGTTTGGGTGTGTCTTCTATTTTTTTTTTTTTATAGATGATGAGTTGCCGAAACTCGACAAAAGGACACTGAGGTGCATCTTTATGGGCTATGACAACCGCAGGAAAGGAAGGTTGGCGATACTACGACCCAGCAGGGAAGATTTCCATCTCGCGTGACGTAATCTTTGATGAGACATCGTCGTGGTGGTGGTTAGCAAATGGGGTAATGCTAGATACCTATGATCTTGAAGATAAGGTGCACAATTGTCTTGCGGTCCGTTTGGAAGAGGGGAGGGGAGGGAAAATTTGAGGGGAAAGAAAAATGAAGGGGAATGAGATGGGGGGCGGGGGGGGGAATTAATTTTACCTCTTCTTGGATTTTGTTTGTTTGTGAGATAGAGAGAAAATTACCATTTTGTTCTTACTTTTATAAAAACTTTAAAATTTTCTTTACATATAAAGGGTAATTTAGTAATCTCTTTCATTTCCCCCTCCTCTCCCAATTTTCCCCCCAATTTGGGAAAAAAAAAATTTTTTCACCCTTTTTCCCCCTCTCCATCCCCTCCATTTTCCTCCCCCCCTTTCCCAAATACCCTTCAAAAAAATTTTCCCCCCACTTCCCTCCTTTTTCTTCCTCCCCCCCATTCCCCCCCCCCTTCCCAAACAATGGGTTAAGGAAGAATATTCGAAGTAGGGGAGGACTATGATGCACGGATACTCCAAAATGGGCAACGTATCTTATCCGATACTTCATTTTTTATGTGTAAAATCCATGTCCTTACCGTGTTTATAGCGTGTCCTCACTATATTCATGACGTATATGTACATCATAGGAGGAGGATAGTCAATCCTGGGACACTGATAGCAATATTTAAAAATCTCTCACATTAGTCCACAGTCCGTGACGTGCAGTGAAATATAGTTTAAATCCCAACAACCATTCTTATTTCCATGGAAAAAGCAAGCATCTCATGTGAATTCCTGTGAATTTAGTTGACGATTGGGAAACCGGACTGTTTAACTTGGAGAAAAAAAAAATCATCTTTTAAAAAGAATCTTCTTTTTGAAGGAATTGAATTGAAGATTGTATTTGGGATCCAAAGTCCAAACCAAGAAAGTCAGTAATTCACAAACATGGGCATGGCGGCCGCGTGGGGGGGGGGGGGGGGGGGGGGGGTTGAGAGAATTATTACATACCGGAATAGGGATACTTGAACGAGAGTACTGGGCCACCACATGTGGGCTGGCTCCACCACGTACTTCCTAAGCAGCCCCGCCCATCCATATCCAATCACCTACACACCACCCAACTGCGCATGTTAGCATCACCTTTGAAACCAACAGATCCACCCGTTCAATACATTAGTGCAAAAAAAAAAAAAAAAAAAAAAAAAAAAAAAAAAAAAAAAATAAAAAAAATAAAAAAACTTCCCCATCGTTTTGTAGGGCCCGATGAAATTAGCTATCCATAAAACTCCAGATTAATTAAAAGACGTCATCCAGCCTTTCATCTATGGTTCTAACCTTGACCAAATCAGCATTGTAACCTGCCACGTATCCATGTGCGGCACTACATGGATTCCACTGGGGTCAATAGACCCCGTAGAGATCTGAAAAAATATTAATTTTTTTTTAATGAATTAAATTTATGAGAAGCTTTTTACCCCACTCAATGCCTAAGTTAATGGGCCATCTTTTTATAAAATAAAATTTGAAAAAAAAAAAAAAAAAAAACATAATGAGCCCAACTTTTTTTTTAAAAAAAAAATTTCCTTTTTTAGACATTCTTTTAATAACTCTTCATTTACCCTAACAAAACATCTAAATACGGTATTCTCCTGAGAAAATCCTAAAATTATCGAAAGTAGTAGATGACAAATGTTGGTAAAAGAGAAAAAATAAATCTTTTGTTGACCCACCGGCTCGATTTCCCGGAGCCACAGGTGCACTAATCTTTCTTTCCTTCTATTTTGAGACGAGTTTGCAGATTTTAGTTACTCAGGAGTCGGCTCAACAAGACAAGGCAATTGAAGCCGACAAGAGACACAAGTGCTTGCACGAGAAACACGGCCTAATACATTAACATTAGTAGGGAAAGTCATGAGACATGAGGGATGGCTTTCAAAGTAAACACGCAGAGACGATGAGCACCGCACCGCCAATCAAAACAGGAGAAAAAAACCAACAACTGCCCTCAAATTGAGGATCTTTTACCCTTTAGAAAAAAGAAGGAGAGATTCAATTCATATACAGCCCAAAAAAAAAAGGAGAAGCTTTTGCTTCAAATTAAGGCCCTCAAATGGAATATCCCCACTTGTGTCTACTCTTGTTTTCCCTTTTTGTTTTGCTCAACAGTAGTGATATCACAGGTCACCCACATTTACATTTGGGACTCCAATTTCTTCTACTTTATCTGTATATCTATAAGCTGAAATTGAAATTTCCCTTTTATAAGAAAGAGGCCATAAAGGGCGCATATTAGCAAACGCACCCACATCCCCAACTTTTGTCAGTCAGGAAGTGGAGATTAGAGAGATGAGAGAGAGAGAGAGAGAGAGAGGGGAGAAGTGGGCCACCTGGGTGGTAATGATGAGGATCCAGCTGACGTGGAAGGATATGGACCGTCCATAGAAGGCCTTGATGATATCCACGATCATAACAGCATACGCCGCTCCATTCCCAAACGCATACCCGGCGTTGGCGAAGATGGAGATGAGCACGTGCTCCTTCATATTGAACGGCCCCGGGTTCAGCGAGAACTCTCGAGATCCGAGCCTGAACTTCCGGCGGGGGAGGACGGAGGCGAGGAAGTGGCCGGCGGGGAGGGAGGCGACCTGAACGGAGATCTGGGTGATGATCAGTGGCTCCGTACGGTAGGCGAAGAACTGGTTGAGGAAGGACATGAGTGCGCAAGATAGCACGCCCAGGAACCACATGCGAAAGGTCCACACGGGGAGGGTCGGGTCGTCGTTGTTCGTTACGGTCAGACGGACCTGCTCGATTGGTGAGATGTCGTCTTCGTCTTCTTCTCCTCCTACTTTTGCTTCTGCTTCTGATTGGGTTTTTGTGTTCATCTCTGATTCCACAGTTCCCATTGTTGTTGGAGAAGAAGAAGAAGCACCAGTAGGTAGAGAGACAGATTTTGAGATGTGGGTTTGTTTTGGAAATGTGAAAGGTTTAATAAGGTGAGGGGTTGTGTTGTTGCAAGTGGATGTCATGATTTTATCGCATTGCTATTGATGGGGATTGGGCGGTTTCCCTCGTGACTGAAGCCTGTCGGGATTCTCCAAGTGGAGAAAGCCACCATCCTTTTTAAATTATTTACTTGCTATGGTTTCCCAACTGGCACATAGTATGGGAGATGGTGGGGCGATATAACATAGGCGCCTGCTGTAAGATGCTTCTTTCCACAGTTCAAAATCACCCCAAATTTACCAGTGTAGGTATGTGTGGGGTTTAGTGGGACCCATTTGTATATTAAAAAAATTCATGAGAAATTTCTTTTGAGAAAGTTTACTTGGCCAAACTTTTTGGACAGAATTTTGGATAAACCCTATAGTATGGCTTTAATATCATAAGAGATATTAAGCCATATGATATTCAAGCCATACTATAGGGTTTATCCAAAATTCTGTCCAAAAAATTTGTCCAAGTAGCATTACTCATTTCTTTTAAGCAGACTCTAACAATGAGAGATCATAAAGAGGGCTTATTTGACAACTCTACTATTAGAACCAAATAAAGTAAGGTAAAGCCCTCGTTTCTATAAAAAAAAAAAAATTCCATCAAAAGCATTTTAATTCAAATTTCCCACCATATTTAAAAAAAAAAAGATCAAAATGTAACATCATTTCTCCACTAAAAAAACAAAAATACTCCACAATCAATACAAAAAGATTTCATAATAAACAACTAAAAATAAAATACAATCATAACCCACTTACATTTTATTCTTTCTTCAAAATAATATTTACTTCACTCAACTCCCTTATTAGTAAAGCCCCCAAGCATAAGAGGTGAGGGTAACAGATATAATAAAGTGGAAATGTAAGTTAGATCTTCACTTTCTTAAGATTTTAGAAGGTGGGGGGAGAACATGACTGTATTCATTTTTCATATTTTAGTTAAGTAATTTTTCATTAGGGTTGATTGCTGTTTGATGCCATTTTTGAATATTTATATTGATTACTTTGATTTTAACTACTTTCAAGAGTTTATACCTTTTGCTTTATAAGAATTCAATCATAGGAAGCAAATGGGCCATTTGGGATTTAGTAATATTGAGAAAATGAAGTGATTTTTTTTTTTTTTTTACTAACGGAGGGTTCTCAACCCTTTGGACAGGACTAATCCCTCCTAGCCTAGAGAGAAGGCGGGTAAAACCCCTGTGGCCCCCAGGTGGTAACACAATAACCTCGGTTCTTGAAGAGGGGGAACCGGGGTAGATAACAAAATCTTTAACTCTAAAAGAGGGAGGAACCGTGGTCGTAACCACTCCACCAACCCCTTGGGGTTATGAGGTGAATTTACAAGTATATTTACTTTATTTTCCTCACTCTTTTCATTTCACAGTTAAGTGGGCACTGTTTTTACACAGAAAGGGAAAAAAGTAACCATTTTTGCAAGAGTTTGTGAATATAATTTCTGTAGGTTGAATTTGTTTTTCCATACAACTTTAAAGGAAACAAAAGCCCCTGGAGAATATAAAAATCTAAATAACACAAACGTGCCTAATCAAGATTATATGAAATCAACTTTAAATAGAGATACTTTGTTTACATTATGATTTTAAGATAGACAGGTGACAATATTCATCCGGTGTTTCTTTTAATCGTCAAGATCCGAAATCCTCTTTTAGTTGCTGAGCCAATGGAGAGAAGTCTCTCAATTTTTTCTACGTCAAAAAGCAAATAGAGGGCCTCATGATGCAACAAAATGGCAAAGGATACAGATCTTCAAAATGGCTGTTCATTGGAAGACAGTGAGTCGGATGGATGTTCCATCAAAATTGATTATGTGAATGACTAATCAACAACCCCAACCCCAGAGGGTTGACTAAGTGGTTAGGACTACGGTTCTCCTATTTTTCAGAGAACAAAATGGCATAGTATACACATCTTCAAAATGGCTGTTCATTGGAAGACAACGAGTAGGATGGATGTTCCATCAAAATTGATTATGTGAATGACTAATCAACAACTCCAGAGGGTTGACTTAGTGGTTAGGACTACGATTCTCCTATTTTTCGGAGTTAGAAGTTTTGGTATCAACCCTTGATTTTTTCTTCTTAAAAAATTGAAGATTGGGTCCATTACTAGGACCATAGGGTGTTTACAGGATTGGAACCCTCCTCCTCTGCAAGGAAGGAAGGAAAAAAAAAAAATTACGAATCAACAGAAAAGTTAAAACTTACAAGAGGGATGTGAATGACATGTTTTATCCAATATGAAGGCGTCTTTCATTTGAGCTGATTAAAATTATTAGGTGAATGTGATTCCCTTTTTATTTTACATAGGTCAATCTTTGTGAACTTTTATGCTGGAATCCTACTTTTACTACTGCTCCCCTTTCATTAATGAGGAACTTGCAACTATTGAAGGCGGATATTATGAAAAGATTCTGATCCCATTCATTGATTCTTATTTTGATCTTCCATGCCCTAAAGTATACCGTATCATTGCATCTTTCTTGGTGTGTGCCTCTGAAAAAGCTGGCTGCAGTGAATGTCGCAAAGGTGTCGGCAGCACATATGCCTTTGTCCCTACATTGTAGAGAGACTGAGAGAGAGAGAGAGGAAGGACTAAGGAGAGATTCCGAGGACCGGAATTTCCAAATTGAAGAATCGCATTTAAGATGATACGCAGCTGTCATAACTTGAACCTTACGTATGTTTGAAAGGAGTGGAAACGCAACAATTAAATTTGGACTTTGAGCATCAAAAGGCCCCAACTTTACGTTGGTGGATAAGTCAACTGCCCACTGCATCTGACTAGAAATAGTTAGATACTTAACCCCAGTCATTGAATCTAACTTTATTAGTATGATCTATCAATTTCAGGAGAGAGTCACAGATATTAAAACATAGATGTCTTCTAAAAAGATTTTATTTTTTAGTATATTTTGCTTGTACAATAGTAAAAACTATATAGGGGATATTCAAGTGCATCTATCCCTTATCAAAGGGTGAGGGATACTCCTCTTTTCGGAAAGTTTCAAATACAAAAGCAATCTTCTACTTTTTGGGAAGATAAGATTCTCTTTTGTACTTAAAATTTTTCAAAAAGGAGAGTGTTCCTCACCCTATGGTAAGTAACAAACACATAAAATGCAGCACACTTTTACTTTTCATCATCCCAAAGACATTACCTCCTTTATCTCTCTCTTTATTAAACAAACCCAATCCCCTTTTCACCTTTCCTTATTTAAAAAAAAATAAAAACTCAGGTTAAAAAGACTAACAAAGGGACTCATACATCAATGTTGCAAATGAGTGATGAGAAATTTATTAAAAAAAAACCTACTAGATAGAATCAATAAAAAAAAAGATGAAAAACAAAGGGTTGTTCTAATTAGTTCTAAATCGCAATAGATGTACGGGTTGTAAAAATGAAAAATGTAAGAAGCGATGAGAACCAAGAGAGATGATGAAAACATGTTTGCAGTAGGTGACTTGCAGAGGCCAGGAAGAATTTGATGGGTTTGCTAGGTTCGGGTAGATGGTCTAAGTGGTGAACATGGTGAAAATAGAGAGAAAACATTTACCAAGTGATGAAGATGAGATCATTCTCTATAACGATGAAAGAGGTGGACAATGAAGAGGATGGAAAATGATGGGATGGAGAGAATTAGAGATGAAAATGACAAAGGATAGAGTTTAGAGATCTCATTTGGATGGGATGATAGAGACGATCTCCACGAATTTACGAATTTTCTTCTTCTCTATTTTTTTTTCCATCAATTTGGAGATTATGAGTTTTGTTGACATAAATAAATGATGGGCAAAAATTAAAGAAAAAATAAAATTACGGTGAGAGGTCCTCCTCTGATATTATAAAAATTTAGAGTCCTCAGTTATGATTCCAATTTTAATGATTTTTTTTTTTGGTTAAATGTCCTCGATTTCTTATGATTCTAGTTAGGCAAGATTCTAGGTCGGCAAAGATGGCACTCCATATGATGTATATATATTTTCAGAGATTCTCCTTGTTTTATCCAAAGCATTGAATTGCAACACTTCGAATCATTCATGGATCAACATCGTTGCCTTAAAATAATAGGGATTGGAATTAATATGATAGTGTGTGACTGTAAGATGATTGGGATTAAATTAATATGCTAGTGCAAGGCAATGCTGATGTGGAGCTTCTGTAAAGCAACCGGTATCCTTGATTCTGCACGTGAGGTGGGTCCCAGTGCTTGTTGCCAGGCCGCAGGACTTGAATTCAAAGGAGTGAATTTTCATTAAAAAAAAAACCCTTCTTCTTGATTTTTTCTTTTTTTCTGATGATGATGGTTGCTGAAAAAAACTATGTTTGATGATGACCACCTTTCTTCATGTTTGATGGCACTCTAATCCATCCAAGTCCAACCAACAATAAGTGCCACTATATTTGCCAGATTTCTTTCTTTGATAGGCACGCTGGTCAAGCCAAAAGCCATATAATACAGATTTAAAAAAGCCTTTGGCACGAACCATTCATTACAATGGATCAGGTTAAATGGGTGATGGCCGAATAACTTTTTATTTTATAAAAATAGAATCAAAGGAAGATGAGAAATAAATAGTTATCAGTTTTCACCCTCGCATTTAAACCAAATATCTCGTCTACAATCCTATCTTATATGCTCTCTCATTCTCATTTCTTTAATGAGGGTATTCAAGTACATCTATCCCTCACCGTCTGTGGTGATGGACACCCATTTTTGAGAAGTTTCAATTACAAAAGAGGATCTTCCCAAAAAGTACAAAAACCCTTTTGTACTTTGAAATTTCCTAAAAAAGAGTGTCCCTCATCACACATGGTAAAAGATAAATACACTTGAATATTTCCCTTCTTTAATTATCTTATAGATTGAGCTCATTTAATTGTGCATGCATATGTAAACAAACATGTCCTTAAAAGAAGACAGCCAGCCATGGTTCTCTAGGATTAGATCTACATACTGTTAGAATTTTAAGGGCATTCATTGGTTTCATAGTCATGTTCTCCAAGCATCAAATCTACCATACTGTTAAAGACTTTTGAGGGCATCCCTTTTAGATGTGGGAATATTAAGCATTTGACTATCAAATCTACCATACTGTTAAAGACTTTTGAGGGCATCCCTTTTAGATGTGGGAATATTAAGCATTTGACTAAAGTGTGCATGCTTGAAAAGAGAGAAGATTCATTGCCACAATCAGTGCCGCAGGCCTCCTTGTGTTTTTGAGTGGGACCTACCTTTTCGTAGTCAGCTTGAAAAGAGAGAAGATTCATTGCCACAATCAGTGCCGCAGGCCTCCTTGTGTTTTTGAGTGGGACCCACCTTTTCTTAGTCGGGTAAAACGCATTGCAACTCCATT
Source organism: Camphora micrantha (assembly GCA_003546025.1). NCBI lineage: Eukaryota > Viridiplantae > Streptophyta > Magnoliopsida > Laurales > Lauraceae > Camphora > Camphora micrantha. Next base: position 26,237,320 of record QPKB01000004.1, on the reverse strand, counting down.
TTTACATGCAGTGCTCTAAATCTCACCGTAATTGAGTATTTGATACATATGAGGTTAGATGTGCAAATTATGTGGTTTCACTGAATCTGAGAGAAGTTTAAAATCATAAAAGGAAAATGAAGTCAATTATATACATTTTTTTCTTTGTATTCTAGAGGCAAGAGCTCAAGCGAACTTAGGCAGTTAGGAGAGATATGTAGTTGCTTACTATTAAAGTAGTTAACTCGTAGAATGCTGCAATCAAATGGTTCCCTTTGACCTAAACCAAAGAAACTTAATAATCCAAACAACTTTAGACCGTTGCAATCTCATACCCATTTGCTAGCAACCATAGTATTTAAAAACCATATATACTTAGTGCATGTTTGCCAACTGTGTATTGAATTTCTATGAATTTGTGCAACGTGAGCTTTATTTACAAATGTTAAAGAGGTGAGGCTTGAATGATTATAAGCCATGGAGATTAGATGTGACCCTTATTTCTAAGAATTTGATTCACTAAGAACAACCTCTTATGCTAGTGGTAGGAGATGCTGGTTCTTACCTGCCAGCCCAAGGTTTGAATTTCGGCAGGCACCTTTCCTAATTATCTGAGGATGTGTTTACTCACCAAAGGTCATCTTCCCTCACTAGAGGGTCCCCCCACCTCACCCGAGGTTACTCCCCGTTACCCGAGGGCTCCCTCGCCAGAGGGCTAGTGGAAGCTAGGATAAAAAAAAAAAAAATCAGAATATTCAATCTGGTGGCCATGAGCCTTAGTTTTTTGTGCATCCAAGGAAATTTGAAAAATTTACCAGAAACATTGAAAACTTCCCAAAGCCTTTCTGTGGCATCCAAGGAAATTTCAAATTCACATTTGCATAACAAGACCTTAAAAAAAAAAGGGTAGAATCTGTCAATTCAAGAACCCAATAAAAGAAAATGGCACTGAAAAGACAAAGGAAACAACTCAAAATTTTAAGTGAATAAAGCCAGAGATGGCAGATATCTCTCTGTTGTATCTAGTGAATGAAAGATGAAATGTAAAATCTCTTTCAATCAAGAATGCAAATGGTTATAGAGGAAATGCTCCTGAAATAGGTTGGGTTCATTTTTTAAAAACAGGTGTTTCTTCTTTTTTTTTTTTTTTTTTTTCTTTATTTATAGCACTGAGCCATCTCTTGATTGGGCTCGTTCCCAGCTGAAGGCAGATTGCAGCTAGGCTTTCTGTGACTTGAAGAAAGACTGCACTCTTCAGAGGTTCTTCTCTCTACAATTTCCTTGGCCATATGGGTTTATAGGTCCTTCCCTGTGTTTTGGGTAGGGGGTGCTCATGGTTTGTGCCAGCCCGAATTAGACGGGGCTTGGGTGTATATCTGGGCTCATTTAGTAATTGGGCCAGGCTTGGATTAAGCGACAAAAACCCAAAGTCCAGACTAGCCCGACTAATGAGTGCTTGTAATTTAGTGTATTTTATCCAAACAATTGCTAGCCTGGCTCGGCCAGGACCAATTGACCAAATGGGTGGGCTTGGGGCTGGCTTTTACTGCCCAGGTTGGGCTTGGTCCGGGCCTTTGTTTTCAAAGTCGGATACGGGCCTGGATATGGCCCAGCCCGCACCATGAACACTCCTACTTTTGGTTGTCTGTCTCTATTTTGTTATACTAGCTACTAAGTAAGCTCTTCCTTTGTTTTTTAAGCTGGTTTTGGGGGCCTTTTGTTTTGTGCACTTTTGTTAGTGTTGTCCAGCACCGAATTGGGTGTTTGTATGCTTTTGGTTTTTTTTTTATCATTTTAAGATTTTTTTGCCTTCTTTACTTTTTTTTGAAATTAAGCAAAAAAGATCTTTTTAAAATAAAACACACATGATCAAATTACCCACCAAATTAGTGATAGCTAATTTGCAAGACACCTCGGTCTTGTAGTACGTACTAACATTGACCACTATGATTGAGACAACTCTAAGGCCCTCGAGAACGGCCACTTACTTCACTGGTAAGTGGCAGTAATTCTCACCTGGTTGACCATGGTTTGAACCCTGGTACGCCACATTTTCTTGTTTTCACGGGCTTTTTTCTCGGTTGTGCAGGCTTTTTTTCCACATGTATGGGTCTTCTTCCTGCTTGTACATATTGTCTTCTTGCGTGTGTGCGGGCTTTTTTTCCACATGTATGGGTCTTCTTCCTGCTTGTACAGGTTGTCTTCTTGCGTGTGTGCGGGCTTCTTTTCCACATGTATGTGCCTTCTTCCTACTTGTACATGTTGTCTTCTTGCGTGTGTTTGGGCTTCTTTCCGACATATATGGGCGTTTTTCTTGCATATACAGGTTGTCTTCTTGCGTGTGTGCGGATTCTCTTTGGGTCCGAGCCCCTTTGGCTGGATTACCAAAAAAAAATTTCTCTTAAAACAGTCCTTCTGATGTTTCTCAACTTTTGCACACGGGTGGTCTTAGGAAGCTTTCAAAATCCCTAACTCCACAATTAAGTAATGTGCTTCATATGTGATGAAGATGATATGAGGGTAGGTCCAAATCCAATCGAAGTAAAGCTTTGTGTATATTTCATTTAAGATGAAGTTATTAATTTTGCTAGGCTCCATATTTCTCGCAAGAGCAACCTTCACAGGATTTGTACTCCAAAGTAAATATAAAAGAAGGTAAAAATGAGAGGGGTTGGCCGGACCGAGGCATATTCAATCCCATTTTAGCTCTAGAAACATAGGCCCATGTCCGGCCAAGTTATATGCATTACATTTACACGTGGCTAGCTGCATGATGTATTGTGTAGGATATGACTTGTAACTTAAGCCTTTAGAATTCTCAATAATACAGATAGCAAGTTCTGTTTGAAATCACTATAAAAAAGTTGTTTGGCTTTGTAGGATTGTTAGAAAATATATATGGATGTCTCCTTCACCTCCCTCACTCCCATGTCACTCCCATGTTATGTGACAACAAAAGTGACATTCAAATTGCTGATAATGATGTCTCTAAGAAAGAATAAAGCCGATTGACTATTGAGGTAGATTATCATCTTGTTGGCCAACATCTAACCCCACCAGGGCATTTGTTTACATCTCCTCAAATGGCCAATCTTTTCACCAAATCTCAAACATGAGTGCGGTTTCGCTTTCTTCATCACAAACTCTATATTCGCTTTCTTCTCTACAAACTCTATATTCATGACTCCAGTGGCAGAACTAGGTAGGGGCCGGGGTGTCCATGGTCCCTCTAAAAATTTAAAAAGCACCCCTATAGTAATGGAAAAAAAATTTCCATCCAATAAAATTGGAAAACCATGTTAAGTTATAGAGAATTTTCCCTTTTCAATGGCCTCTCCAAGAAATTTCCCCTACATAGTGTTGCCGCCGCCCTTTCTCCTCCTCTCCTTCCCCTCAATCACAAATTTCCACTGTCAAGTTTCACCTTAAACACACCAAAACTAATCATTGGAAATATCTTTTCAAGAGGAACGTAATATATATATATATATATATATATATATATTTATTTTTGCTAGCGAAGGGTTCCTAATCCTTTGGGTTGGACTATTCCTTCCGGGCCCATAGAGAAGCCGGATAAAATCCCTATACCTCCAATGTGGTAGCACTAGTGGACTCAATCTTCGGTTCCTGAAATAGGGGGGAACCGATGATAGGACCTTTAGTTCTGAAAAAAAGATGAACCGTGGTTCTATCACTACTCGGCCAACCCTTTCAGGATTTAACCGTTAGGAATATTGTTTGCCCTTTTTTGGTGTTTATATTTATGATATGTTAATTAATTAAATGGATCTCCATTTTCTTCTGTTGACCTTCTCAGCTTTCAGAGGTGATATCTCCTTAGTTGTTTGTTGGATTTAATCATTGAAAAGTCATATATAGGACAAATCAGAACTTCGTTTCTTTCCTTTGACTTTCTCAGCTTCCAAAAACCATATCCTTTTTCTTTTGTTGGATTTCTAAGTATTCAAAATCATTATAAAGATCTTTTTCAAAAGGTCGATAATTGTTTGTATTATTTGTTCCTTTTGGAGTTGTTTACATACGTGAAAATGTTGGTTGGATAAGGCAGATAATGGGCCGGGTCGGGACCAGCTTTAAACTTCATGCACTACTTGATCAAGTCCGGGTCATGCCAAGCCGGCTTCAAGCTTTCTAACACTTAATCCAAGCTCAGTCCAAATTATCAAACAAGATTAAAACTCAGATTCAGTCCCAACTTAATCCTAAAAGCTAAGGCCTAAACTGAACCCAAAGCAAGATAGCCAAGTGGACTCTGTCAGGCTCAGCCCATGAGCAACTGGACCCAAAGCAAGACCTTTTCACTTCTTCTCTAGGCATGGTTTAACACATTCTTCAATCAGAACCACCCCATCTGGGTCATGCAGTGCAGGTAGGTAAAGCCATAATGTACACTTTCACAGTAGAGGTTTTCCTTGTATTTTAGGGATTTTACAAAAGGACACCTATAACCTTTATAACTTACAAGTAACCCCTGCCCTTTCATTTTTACAAATAACTAAATTTGTAATTTGATTGGCAGTCCAAAGCCAATATTTGCCCAGGTGATAAACCCAATATAATTTGTAGTAGATGATTCTTTAGACATAATGTAATTCAGATTAAACTAAGGGCATTGATCTGGGTCAAGTTAAATTTGTATTAATCTCTTATTTTACATTGTTTCATTAACTTTAGTTTTCTAATTTTTCTAATAATGATGCCAATATAATTTTAATATTTGTCAAAATAGATTGGATTTAGCTCATATCAATTTCAACTAAAATAGGCCTAAGAAAAACTCTATTTAAAATGGATTTCTTACTTGATTAAAAAATCAGTCGATTCTCCCTATAAGTAGGGATAGCAATAGGCTGGTTGGGTTTGGTACAATATGAATCTAAATTTGAACCATTGATGCATGTTGAGTCATATACATAAACTTAACTTGCAATAGATTTGTAATAGGGAAAATTACCGGAAAAATCCCCATAGGACCTATAAGACCAACGAGGACCAAATAGCTTGTTGAAGATGGGAGTGGTCTTTTGACCTTTTCTGTAGGTTGGTCAAACTGGTCCCTTCTCCTTCTTTCTCCCTTCTCATTCCCCGCACCCACCCACGCTGCACTTTCTATCCCCGCATAACCCCACAACGCCCACCTGTACTCACAGCTTACTCGAATTGCCTCCCTGCACTCGCACCCCACTTACGCATACTACACAACCCCATATACTCGTTTACTGCCCCCACCCTATGACACTTAGACACCCTTATTCTTACACGAGTTCAAACCCACTCAAGGCCGACCCCATTTCCATACAAATTCTTGCATAAACACATAAATATATTTTAGGAGACAGATCTCTTCGTCCCCCATCATCTCTCTCTTGTCTCTCGCTCTTGGTACTCTTTCAGTCATTTTGTCGAACATCTGATTTGTGTTCTTCTTACTCGCCTACGGAAGAGAGAAGAGCGATTTTTCTTTTTCTTAACTCTAATGGTTAGTATCGACCATCATTATTTAGTTCTAATGATTGATATCGACCAATCTATCGCTCATATTTTTTCCAACCTATAACTATCTTATTTGTTAAATACGACGGAATGATTGATATCGACTATTACTACTTTCTCCTAATGGTCGATATATACCAATCTGTTAGTCAGACTTTTTTCCAATATATAACTGTCTTATTCGCTGAACACTACAAAATGGTCGATATCAACCATATCGCAAAAATGATAAAAAAAAAAAAAAAAAAAGACTGAAAAGGAACTTGAGGACCCCTCCTATCTTCAACATGCTACTGGGTCTTTGTCGGTTCAATGGAATCCTAGGGGGATTTTTTCGATAGTTTTTCCTTTATAATTTGTGATACCACGTTCTCAATTTAATTTCAAATTTAATTCGGATCAAAATCTAAAAATACACTACCAAACTTACTCTAAGGGCGGCTCAGAGACTTAAGTCAGACTCATTGTCATACCAGGCCCAAAGGTGAATAACCAAGTTAGGATAGGTAAATAAATACAGGTGGGTTTTTATTTTTTAACCCTGCAAACTAGACAGGTGAATGTCGTGTAAGTATTTCTACTATTTTTCTTCTACCCTGGAATCTCGTAGCCTCCAAACAGCCGTTTGGACAAGCCGTGTTTTACTCTTCCATGGCCACAAATCCGCTACACTCCCAGAAAAAAAAAAAAAAAAACCTTAGAAAAACAAAAGAAGAAATTGCATGAAAAGAAATCACATATTCCATCTTTCACTTAATTTAATTGAAGCCCTTTGATTATAATAATCAGTCATGATTTGTAGTGCTCCTGTCAAAGATATAAATAATTGTGTGATATAAAACACAAGTTTTTTCTTTTTTGTATTTTTTTTTTTCAATCATAGATATTTTTAATAACTTTTCAAGAAAAAAAATTGGATTATTTTTTAAAAAAATGGGTTCTAGGAAGAAGGATGGAAGCTGCATGGAGAGTTGACATTGGTTTCTCTGTTCTTTGTTTTTAAAATTATGGGTTGGTTTTTCCTTGGCTTTGTTTAGTGGGAAATAAGGAGGAAAGAAGATGACTTGGCTGGTGTTGGGTTTTGTTGTTTCTGGAGTTGGGCTCTTGATTCTTTTCTGGAAATAACAAAGGTAAGGTAGATAACTTGCATTTTTTGTGTGTGTGTTCAGTGTTGTAAATCTGATGAAGGAGGGTCTTGCTGTTTTTATGCAATGATTTGCTGATTTTCCAGAGTTTGGTTAAGGTAAAATCTTTATATGGATCTTTTGTAGTGGTATGTATATATGGAAAATGTTGGATTTTTATGGTTTTGGGTTTTGATGATAGTAAAAATCTTGGTTTTTTCAGATTCATTTGGTCGATTCTGAAATGGGTCCTTTTGATTTCTTTTATCTTTTCGTGGCATAGGTTGTTTTTCTAGGCATGATGGTTATGGGGTGAATTGACTCATAAAGTTCTGATTTTTGTTGATACCAAGGTTTAGCAATCAAAAGTATTTGTTTTTGAGATGCATTTGCTTGCATCCAAATAGAGTTTTTGATTGCTTTTGTAATTTTAGAGATTGAATTTATTCAATAACTTGTTTGATTACACAATTAGCACTTTGGTTAAACGGATGGTAAAAATGAATGTTATACAGGTTTTGGGAATTGATCAATTGGAGATTGTAGTTAGTTTAATGGATTCATTTGTTGAACTTGGAGAGGATTTCTATTTCTGTAATTGTACCTTTCGGTGAGTAAGTTTGAATGAGGTAATACCCTGATTAATTTGCAATCTTTCATGGGTGTTTTGGGATTGGATTAGATGCTAATGAATTTTGACAGGCTTTTAGATAATGAATGCAAACAGGTAAATTTTCATGGGTCCTTTTTACATGGAACTGATTTCCATTTCCTGAATTGAATTTTCTTCTTTTTTTTTTTTTTCTTTTGCTGGAAGAGTTTTCTTTGTTTTAGCATGAGCAGAAAGAGGGAGACTGTTCTTTTGCTTTTAGATAGCATACAATCGTTCTCTGTCGTTTATTTTGCATGAGATAATTGATAGCAGTACTATTATTCCTTATTGAGTTGATGTGAAAATCTTTTCTCCTTTTTAGGGGTTAGTACTTAGTAGTAGTGGAAATTTTCAGGTTCTGTTGATAAAATCTGATTTATTTAGTTAGTCATTCTGGGGTTGAAGCATTCTAAATCTTCCTCTTCCTGTGAAAGATGGAACTAGTCCTGGAAGAAACAAGCGCAGAGGCAGATGAAATAGAAGAGGAAACTCTCAAATCTCCTGCAAAAGATATCCGTCTCTACCGTACCCATTTCCCTGGCGCTGTGAGACAGAAAGCTTACAAATTCGATGGATTGGGTAACTATTTCACCAAGGAATGGGATCTCACAGAGGGTAGAGGGAGAGAATTCTGTTGGTATCATGTAGAACTACCAAAGGGAAATCATAAGCTTTCATTGTCTGCACAGTACCTTATTGATGTTCTTTGTCCACCCCTTAAACTACAAGACATTCTCATGCTGGTTAGCAATGGACCCTATTTTGGATACATTGATGGGGCGCTCGTCTTCCGGGTAAATTCACCAGGGCCGGCTACCAGCAACTTCACTCTTAGACTTGCAGCTAGAATCACCCAGAATTCAGTGATTACGGTGTCTTTGGGCCGCATTCCAAGGTTGAGCTTCTCGCCAGTCGGTCAATCACTTCTTTCAGAGATTCCCAGCATTGAAACTCCTGGTTTGGTTATAGATGATAAGACAGGTTCAAATGGAATTGTGATCAGGGAGCATGTTCTCGAGTTTCTTTTGACAATGAATCATTCTGAAGAGGCGGATAACCCAGTGCCAAGATCTGTTTCAAACCTCCTTGTGCACATTGTTGATAGACACATGGATCACATTCAAGACATAGTAATCGAACTGGAGATTGAATTGGATACGGTTGAGCTCGAATTGGATAAAGGTAATCAATCATCTTTGTTGGAATGAACTTGGTATGCATTCAGGTATCACTGGAAGTGTGGGAGCTAGGTGAGTTTGTTGCTCTCCGAAACTGCTTTCGGTTCCATTTCAGTTAGGACAGGAGACTTGGATTTCAATTTGGGAAGGTGGAGCAAAAACGTGGATTATATCAACGTCATTCCTTGCTGATTTCCTTTTTAAACTAATGATCTCCTCAAACAATTCTTCCTTCCTTAGCATAGTTTTGTCCTGTTTTTTAATATGATTAGTTCCTTGGGTACAGGTGGCTTTGCACTGAAGAAACAGCTGCTAGATGATAGAAGATTCCCCAAAATGCATCTGAATTTACAACGCCTCCTACAGGTATTTTCCAGTGTTCTCTCATCAAGATTCAAGACCTTACTTTATGGAGGACATTGTCATGTGCATTCCTGCTTGCCAACCCACAAGTGGAAATCTTTATAGTCTGAACCTGGAGCACCTGTATGAGTTCTAAATTGCTTGTTATTTAATCAAAATGCCGAGTTTGAAGAGAAAATGACTAGTTAAGAAATGTTAATCAACTTCTGAAACTCATTAAAGCTAAAATTGTCCAACTGAGATGATTTTTAAACCTCGACACCTCCATGGTGCCGCTGACCTGATGGATGACTCAGATCCTATTATAAACATTCAACTGCATGTAGGATTGCATGAAGTATTAGCTTTTCTCAGAAGGTGCGGCAACCAGTACTTAAATGTTTCTGGAGACTCCTCCATTGTTCCTACTAAAGTCTATACACTAATGATACTTGGCTCACTTTCTTGCTTGAATTTGGTACTGATCCTACTATAGCTGCACGAGTACTCATTTAATGGATTTGTCTCTGCAATGATCTAGGTAGTGGCTCATGGTGAGCAAGTTTTTCCCCGCGTCAAAGAAAAAAGTGCTACAAAAAGTTGGTTTAAAAGTGAAGACATTGTCTCTCTTGAGGAGATAATTGGCAGACTCAGAAGGCTAAAGGAAAATCTGGGATTTATAGTTAATAGGGTCACAGTAATTCAGGCTGGTCTTGATAGTTGGCAGGCCGAGCAGATAAATCGGAAGCTGTACTACCTTTCATTCCTTTCTATGATCTTTCTCCCTTTATCTATTGTCACTGGAGGTAAGCTTTCTTCACATCATAATTTTCCAAATCACATCCTTTAATATATGAAAGATTTACGCAGGGGGAGCAAGGCCACCCCCAACCCCCTCTGGTTCCGCCCTTGGCCACGCTTACTTCTAATTGAGTGTTCTTTTGCTTAGTCCTTGTAAGATGTAGTTACATGGACATTATATGTTTGTCTAGCATCTAGACAAATATGAGGTGCTATTGTCCACTACAGAAACTTCAAGAATCCCCATGCTAATGAGACCATATGAATATATTTAAAATGATATATGGATTGTATACCGTACATTAACTTCTTTTATATGAAATCAACCTTTTAAGGATAAATTTATCTTAGAGCTATATAAATACTATGAAGTAGTACATAAATACTACTCTTATTCTGAGGCCAACGCACTTCTAGTTGAGTGGTGTTGGCACCTCGATATCACACACACGCATAGGGATCCCTGGGTTTGAAGGATGATAATATTACTCCTGGACAGTGGGCCAACTTAGGAAGAAAATAAAAATTCTATTGTTCTGAGTTAAGAACACCAGTGCTTGCTGGCAGGAGCAGCAGTGCATGAGTTCAAATCTCTTCTGAAAATTCCAACTACTATTATATGTTTTTCTTCTTTTTCCTTTAAGGGCCTCTTTGATTGCATTAGAAAATATATGATTTGAATACATAAGAATTCACGGTCAAATGATCTCCACTGAAGGATTTGCAAAGACGTGAAGTGCGAATGATGTGAGGTAAGGGGTGAAGGATATAAGGGTAGGGGTGAGATGGGGCCTTGACTATCCTATGATTTGAATTACTAAGAAGATGGCTGGGTATTCATTTCACATCTTTCCTTGATTTAATTTCTATTAAAGTGGAGGTTAGTTGATGGTCATTTTTATATATTCAACTTGGATCTTTGTTTTTAATCACTAATGCATGAATTCCTATGTATTTTATGCAAACCAACAAGCCCTTTATGGTAGGAATGCCCGGCTACAAATAACCAATGCGCCTTTTCGTTTTCATTTGAAAATTGAGCATCCTTGTTCCTTAGGATAGGAATGTTGTAAAACTATATAAATTGTATGTGAATACTACAAAAAAACAATAAAAATTGGCTAAGGTTATTCCTAATGTATAATGTGTGGCTATATGTCCAATGCATGTCGGATATATGGTAATCAGTAGGAAAAATGAGTGCTCTTGGTATAAAGCATGTAACAAATATTTTCCTTTCCTGACAGTGTTTGGAATGAATGTTGGAGGTTTGCCATGGACAGAGCAAAATGACCCTTCTTTCAAAGATGGGTTTCGCAATGTCATGATTCTGTGTGTTGCAATTCTGCTTTTCCTACTACTTTGTGTTGCTTTTCCATATCTCTACGCCCACATCTCTGCTTGGAGAAGGCGCAGAGCATTAAGAAGGAGCTGGTCTATTAATAGAAAGCCATTCGTACGAAGAACACTCCTTGGTGGTAGATTTCAGACTGGAAGTTATGTTCGAGTTTAATTTTTTTTTAAGATTGGTTATCTTGTGATAGGGTGCATTTGTGCAGTGAGAGGATTCCGCTCTACATGGATTTTCATTTCTGAGCGAGAGAGAGGAATCCTATATTTCTACCACTCACATAGAAATTGAAATAATCTTTATTGAGGAAAGTGATTTCATTTTTCTTTCTTTTCCACGAGGAACATACTTCGCACCAAACAACTGAAAAAGAAGTTATACAGAAAATCAGGCCAATTTTCCTCTCTACTGCAGATCCCACTTGTCACACAAACACAATAAGGAACTTAGTTTTTTTCATTTGGGATCTGCTATTGCTTCCATATGTACAAAGTTTTTTTCATTTGGGATCTGCTATTGCTTCCATATGTACAATCATATCACTCCAATTTTTCCAAAACTCAGCTGAAAACAAGCTCTATAGCCTGATATGTCAAGGTCTTGGCCATGACCAATACTGATTTCTGTGTGTTTAGTCTGAAATGTAATGCATTGAAGCTCCATTCTCACAACCTTTATACTCAATTATGTAATTTTATTTGTATCAAAAAGCACCCTAAAAGAAATTAAGAAAAAAAAAATTGAAGATTTGCAATTCTTTTCCATTTTCTCACTTTTTATGCTTTGTAAAAGAGGGCTGAAACAAACTGATTATTTGGTTTTCTCAATTTGGTTTGGAGCCCTGGAAATAAAAGGTTTTGCTTTCTTATTTATAACAGTATTTCAGTAGGGGGAAGACAGTTTTGAATATTAATAAAATCTTCCTTCGTGGTTTATTGTCTGAGGTGTGTCCTCTTCATGCAAAAGTTTCTGTGGAAACCTCACAATATCTATTAATATGCCTTAAATACACTCTAGTATTTAGGTCCGGATGCAACAGGACCTGCACCCAAATCCAATCATCAATTGAACTTTCAATACATTGAGATTTTTTTATAGGTTAGGGGTCGCATGTTTGAAGTCATATACAGATGTAAATGGTTCACATATGTAATGGTTACGTATCAATGAAAATGGTGCATAAACAAGGCCACATGCCAAATTTTTCACATCTATATAGGTGTTAAAAGTGACTCACACCCCCTCTTACAAAAAGGGATCATATAGTTTCTCACATGGTGGTTTTTTTTTTTCTCGTGGGCCCCATCAACCACCTTTATTGGGCTTCATAACGTAATTCAAACTGTTCAATTTTTTGTATTTAGTTTTTTTTTTTTTTTTTTCCGCTAACGGAGGGTTCTCAATCCTTTAGACTGTATTATTCCCTCCGGGCCTAAAAAGAAGCCGGGCAAAACCCCTGTGGCCCCTAGGTGGTAACACAAGTGGACTTAACATTCGGTTCCTAAAGAAGGGGGGAATCGGAAGTAGATACCAAGACCTCTAGCTCCGAAAAAGGGAGGAACCGTAGTCCTGACCAATGGCCAACCCCTTCGAGTTAATTTGTGTATTTAGCTAATAAACCCCAAGACCTAAATTGACAAACTTGCAAACTTGTTTCACATTTGCAACATTTGCCTATGAACCATGAATGAAAAGCAAACGAACCCTTGGGTCATTCCGTTAAGTGTGTAATTAAAGGCCCATTAAAACTTGTATCCATTTATCTACGACGTCTGCCACTCTTAATAAAAGTATGTGTAATGAGAGGATTCGATAATAGGGAGAAAAAACGCTTTGTGAAAGAAATTAATTGATTTTCCTCAATATAGAAGTTTTGAGTTCCATGTGAGAGGTAGAAATACAACATTCCTCTTTTTAAAACAAAAATATATAGAGTTCAAGTTCCTAAAGTTACCTAAACACCTCTTTAAGTTGGAGCCCAAACTCTTTTGATTGTTTTACTCAAGCTTTCTTTGAGTGGAAGGAGTGGAACTTCACCTATTGAAAACCCGAAATAAATGCTATTTTTTTCCATGGGATGTCCGAGAGTTTTACTTAAATAGGGATTGGCCCCACTTTTAGATTAAGCATATGATCAATGTGACTAATAAATCTTATTACGCTCTATCTAATGGTGAGTCAACTCCTATTGAAATAAAATACAAGGGCATCGAACATACACTAAGAGCATTCATCTTTGTGAATTCTACTATTTATAGGATGCTTGAGTGAGATACTCTGACGTAATTCTTGAGATACATGATATATTGCATATATGAATTTTAAAATGTTTTAAATTCAAGATTTTAAAATGAACAAAAAGTAACCTTGAGCATTTGTGAATCCAAACAAGAGACCGCGTTAGCTAAATAGCCAAAAAGAAAATCTAGAGATTACTATTTCTATTTCCTACCACTAGTGGGCAAGAGAAAACCCTTTATTGGAGAAAGTCCAATTCATTTTTCTTATTTATTATTATTTTATTTTTTTGGAAGGAAAATGTGCCGGGAGAATAAAAAATCAAACCCATTTTCCTCTCCTGTAGAGGAATCCACTCGTGAACAAACGCATGGTGTGTATACCCATGAGGATTGAGGATTCCATGTTTCAGAAAGTCAAAGACCCGACTGCTTTCTCTCCCCCCCCCCCCCCCCACCAAATCTTCTCTCCCTCACAAGTCATAACTCATAAGTCACAAGTCACAAGTGCATCGGAGCTACTGCTTCTTTCATGGCTTCCAAACAATCTTTCATGGCTTCCAAACAAGAAAAAGAAGAAGAAGAAGAAGAGCTGGAAATGAAATCATCGAATCCTCTTCTCAAGGATTTCGTTTTCCCTCCCTACGATGCTGTCGACCCGAAGCACATCCGTCCAGGGATCCGATATCTGTTGAAGAAACTTGTAAACTACTCTGCCCCCCAAACTTACTTTTTTTTTTTTTTTTTTTTTCTTTCTTTCTACTGCTTTCAATAGACCACTTTCATTTTAATTCTTGATTTTTAAATATGACAAAATCTTCCTGTGAGAACCAGCCAATCAGGGATATAGATAGAGACTGTTCCAGGTCGGAATCATACCTGACCCAACTTAGACTTGTTTTTAAATAACGGTTCTCATGTCCGGCTCGGAATGAGTTTTGTTGGTTCCTGACCCGATTCTGATAGTGGATCCGAATTCAGGTCCAATTAGAGGATCGAGATCTAATTATTGATTTAAATTTTATTTTTTTTCAAAATGAAGATCTCATTCAACTTATGTATCAAGTATACTATCTTCCGGTCTACACTTTACAATATTAAATACTAGTATTGCAGTTTCTGGGGTCTCGGGCTGGAACCTATATGGTCCTAGAATGAATTTTTGTGTTTTTTTTAATTCGAATCTAATTTAGGTTGTAGACCCGAACCCGTTCAGAAATTAGAACTTAAAACAGGTTCCAAACCTGATTTTTTTTTTACGGGTTAGAACCTTGGGAGAATTAGATTCCAGTTTGCAACTCCAGTGAGAACCCTTCTTACCGTAGGCCAACATAAAAGGGCCCACCTTATTGGAAAACGCCCCCTTCACTGGAGCCTGGGTTTACAACCATGAATGGACTGTACTGTGGGATGAGGGTCAATGGTTTTTCTTTCTTTTAATATAAATATATAGTCATTAGACTTATAATATAATCACCTTTAACTCCTTGACAATATGGTTTAGCTCAGAGGGACATGGGTTTGTGAGTAGAGTTTGAATCCCCCATTGACTAATTTTGATTGAATTTTGTTAAAAACTACTGAAAGGAGATGAGAATACCCTTTAACTACAAGCAACCTCCACACTACACACTTCTTACAAGTTATTACTCTAATCAATTCAAACGCTAGAGGGTCTTTTATATTTTGCTGATCCCAACATAGTTGGAATAAGGCTTTGATGATAATGATGAAGATTTATAATCAGGTCCAACTTTGATGTACTCGACTCAAAATTCATATTATTGAAAAAAGAATGGGGGTACCAAGACTCAAAACTTGTGATCAGCCACAAGTACCAAGGTCTAGCATCTACCACCTGTATCATTCTCCCATGTTGTTTAATCTCTTTATAAAGTAATGATTAATAATATAATTCTTATTAGTATATATTCTATATATTATTTTATGCATATTACTTGGGTATTAGGATATTCAGGTATGGATTCAAAAACAGAGGATCCATACCTCGGAGTTTTTGCGCGGAACTAAGGTAATTGAAGGTCCATTGACATCCCTAACCACTCCAATATGTTGGCTTTTAAGCCCATTACCGGTAACAGTTGCTCCCTTCATTGGTGGGCCCATTGAACCAATTTGTTTAACATTATCATTCAAATGATAAGTTCAGACTTCAAAGTGTATACAATAATCTCTCTCTCACTCTTTTTTCTTCTTTTAGTCTCTATATATACATTGTAAATTCATTTTGAAGAGAATGTAGTGACATTGATGATTGAAGAGTTAAAGAGTTGCAGGAGAGTGATTTGGATGAATTGGAGAATATGGTGGAGCCAACATGGCCAGGACTGGTGGATCCATTGGAGAAGATCATGGATCGGTTGCGAGTAGTTTGGGGGATAGTAAACCATTTCAATGCAGTGAAGGATTCTCCTGAGCTTCGTTCTGCCATTGAAGATGTTCAGGTGTGTCATTAATATGCATATATAAAAAGGAAAATTCTCCGCAAATTTTACCTTTTTGGTACCTTACCACCTATGATCTATCTAATCCCTTCACACACCTGCCAGCACTAGTAATTTGATACTGAATTGGACATTAGTCACCGTTGGATTCTATGACAATGATTTTGCAAGATGTCTTGCCATGAAACTTTGATTACTTAAAACTAAAGGCAGAATCATTTCATGCGCTTGTATTTTGCATGCTCTTAAGTCTTTTAGAATCCTAAATGGCCTACGCCAGCAGTATGATCCAGTACATACCTCTATCAGCAACAGGACGCTCCTATCATGTTTGAGGATTTATTTGGATATTTTTTTACTTTTGAGTTGCAACTCATAATACAAAGGCAACCAGGAGAAGATGAAAATTGTCAATCTCATTCCTACATGTAAGAATCTCTTTAGTACAAATACATGTAACTAAATATACATTCATATACATGTCCACATGTTATCTGTTTCAAGAAGGACATATGTTATGTAATGGCCATAGGTTTGGATAAGTAATTCGTATCTGCAAATTTGAAATTGCCAATTCATTAGGATGGCTAACGTGATCCATGTTCAAAACTTTCCATCGCCCTCCCTTGATATAATGCATCTGAGTGGACTTTACTGGAGATGGGATGTTTTTTTTTTTTTTTTTTTTGCTTTTCTGGGCACTTCTTTGTTCCTCTTTTTCCCTCTCTTTTAATTAAAAAGAAATGCTTCTGTGCTTATGGCAGCTAAAACCTGAATTTTCCTATGTATGGCCCACTTTTGGTTGGTCAGAGTAGTTCATATCACATGCCTCCTTATATATAGGCAATAACCCAAATTTTACTCCATTTAATCTGCACAGTTGAATCAATCGTATGTGAAATGTATGGTTATGTGGAAAATTCTTGACATTTCCCCACACTAGTCCCTAGCTTTGAGAGCCCGGTTTTCTGCTAAAACTGAGTTACATGCTCACTGAATTTATGGGTAAGAACCGATATCCTAACACGCGAACCCTCAACTCACACGTCAACTAAGTGATTTTTGTTTTTATAGGAACACGTAAACTGAGTTAGTTGTTCTCAATTTACATATATCCAAAACCCAATGAAAAAAGTAAATGCTGGAAAAGTCCTTTACGCCCATTCATCATAATAAATCTTCCCATATAACAGCTCAAATGACAATAGCCTAATTTCAGAATGTTTTTCTATACATTATCTTCTTCTTCAAACTCAATTAAAAAGCTGGAGCTCAGTACCCCAAAGCAAAATCTAAACCTTAGAAAACCGAAAATATCATACATCTTATAGAACACAAATATCAAACATGCTCTTTTTCTTCTTGCTTTTATCATGTTCATCACATAATTGGTGCAGGCAAGACCAAAACTATTACTACTCCCACAAACTCAAACTTAGGACGTAGTGGACCTACTTCGTGAATAGGAAGTGCTTCATCAATGTGCTGCTTGTGTTGGCTTCTATTTTCTCATCATAACCCTCTTCTAGTTACTCTAGTAAAAGCAAGTATATAAATTAAAATACCCACATACATACAAGTTATTTTTAGAACCTGAATTGCAAAAATAACTCCAAGAATATCATGCAATACATATCAATTATCCTATATTTCTTGTATTAGTGTATAGTATTTAGAAATATCCAAACCTTGAATTATGATGGGCATCTACTAATTTTAGATTTTAAAACAGGATTACTGCATCTACTGAGGGTCTTATCGTAACAATTTTTTTTTCCCGCAATCAGCCCAAAGGTTGGCTGCTTGTAGACAAGAAACAATAAATCTAAAATGCCTGTCAAGTGAAGATCGGATGGTTCCCTCTAGATGAATGATCTAGGGTCACCATATGGTGCTCTCTACCTGCACAAAATGCTCAACGAACAAACTGTAGATCCTAATGTGTTGGGTTAGCCTGTCTCAGTCTCATTTGTGGCCTAGACTGTGAGTACTGATTCCTGATGGGTCAGTTCAGATTTAAAATTTTAGCCCCGATTACTAATTTGGTCAGGCTTGGATCAAGAATTGCTAGTATATGTTCGTACTACATTTATTCATTACATATGGAAAATACAGTTCTAAATGTTCCTCATTAAGTTATGCTTGGCCTGATAAATTCTTAGTCGGGCTTGAAAGACACCCATTTCTGCTCGGTCCTATAGGTTCTTAACCAGGTTGAACTTGGCCTTTTTTGGGCTTAGGTTCTATAATTTTCCACTTCTTTTCAAGGAAACAAATTAGGCACAGCTGTAAATATGTACAACTTGCTAGGGATGATCCGGATTGACTTAGATGTATTCATGTTTACTGTAGATAGGTTGATTCCCCTTTGGGAGTACTCCCACCATAATCTATCCCCCAGGACACCCATGAAAAGACCATACATTTTCATATTTTTCCTATTTGTAAACTTATAATGCCTTGCTGATTAACATTTCTCAACTCTGTTTTACAGTCAGACAAAGTTAAGTTTCAACTAAGATTGGGACAAAGCAAGCCTATTTACAATGCCTTTAGGGCTATTAAAGAATCTTCATCTTGGCATGCATTAAGCGACGCTCGTAAACGCATAGTAGAGGGTAATTTTCCTGCATTTGCACCTTTTACAAACAGTATTTGAAGGTACAAATGTACAATTACTTGAACAATGCAGATATCATAGAAAATAATTATGTATTATTCTATTTTTATTGACCTCATAGTTTTTAGGCACTTCATTGTAATTTAATGTGCAGAGATAGCTGGAATTCTTATAATCTTTTTCTACTTTCATTTTTTTCTAATGACCGACTCATTGATTTTACCACGTAAGTGTAATCTGAGATATTAAAAAAAAAAAAAATACTATCTTTCCTACTCTGAAGAATCCTAAATATCATTTAACACAATCACAGAATCACTAGATAATTTTTTAATTTGATGTGAGAATGTGAAAATGAACTCTTTATTTCCATGATCTCATGTGTTTGTGTCAAATACAAGGTTGCCCCTTCACTTTGAATAGGAAAAGAAGCTCTTAATTTAAAATTTTCTTCTTATATTTTAGTAACAATCAGGTACTACATATGTAACTAAGAAAAACTTTTAAATTTTACTTCTCTCTCTCTATTATATTTTATACTGTTTGTAGGAACATCTTATAATGGGTTCTTGATGGCAATATATTCATCATGTTCGATACTAACCATCCATTCTGGTGTTCATGTCCAAGTAATTGTGAAGATGTGTCTCTGATGGTTGTTTTACAACTAATGATATTACTTCAGATGTATTGGTTTCTTTGATTTTGTTGAATGGAAGAGAAAAATAGCAAAGTTTTTCTGTGCATCAAGGTTGCACTAAAGCTAGAAACACAGGATATATGATCAAAGCTTGTTCATCGTCATCATTTAATTAGAACACACTAATCCAACCCTTGATTGATAATAAAACGATGGAACTGGAGCTCCATCAGTCTCACACATCAACTATTAGTATATATGCTGCTGGATCCAGGATATGTTATTTTAAGTCCTTGTAAGAGACTAAATTTCTGTTTCCTTGCCTGTAAGTGACGTGCTCTACATCTTGTGCTTTTCTACTTTATCAAAACTGGTTTTTTCTTTTCTGGATTGTGCAGCACGGATACAGGAAGCAGTTCTTAATGGTGTTTCCCTTGAAGATGATGACAGAGACCGATTCAATAAAATTCAACAAGTGAGGTTTTGGTGCTTTTCATGGTGTTGCCGCCTTCTTTATTAACTGTTGCTCTGGTGCTGTCATGCCTGAATGTTTTTAGAACTCTTGAAACTACGAAATACTAACCTCCCGAGGACCTGTTATTATTGGCTATTTATCATTTTCTACCTGAGTATTTCCTTGATTGGGCAGTACTAGTTCATTAATACAACAATAAACACAGATTTATTTGGATCTTCAGGTGTGACTATGTCCACCGACGAAGTTGATTAAAGAGTTTTCACTAGATGTTAATTTAAGTATAAGTACAATGAGAAAATTTTCCTTTTCATGAGGTTTTAAGTTTACTATAACCCCAGTCGTGATGAAATGAGGAGTTTTTTTATTTTTATTTTTACACATCAAATATATACTCTAGAAGTCTAGTGGGTGCTCACCCCCTCTACACAACCTCTTAGGTAATTTATGGTGCTTCCTTAGTCTCTGCAATTTTCGCTTAGTTGACAGTGGGCCTCAGGATCAGATACGGAGATGGACTAAATTATGTCACTCTCTCTGCTTGTGTTTGCTTCCCTTCTCATTATTATTATTATTATTTTTGTTATGGAAACAGAAAATCCTCACTTTGACAAGCTAGGATTATGCATAATAAGGTCGTTACTCGTTAGTCCTTTCTATGGAGGATGAAGTAGAAGCAACTCTCTGCCTAAGGAGGTATTTTAATTCGCAACACTTTGATATATGACCATGAAAACGTGCCTAAGTATTGACCTCTGAGGATATACTTGGGTGTTGAGTATTTTAAGTGGAGCTCATGGTGTGGCAATCCAGACTGTTTAATCTGATTAGACTCACCGTGATACCATAAAAATTTCCATGATGAGACCACTTAAACGGACCTTCTTCCATGCGGTCTCCAAATAGATGACAAAGAAATTGCACAGAATATTCTGCCTTTAATGGAAAAGGCCATAGATTAAATATATAGATAGAATGGTCTTGTCAAGGCTATTTTTAGAGCATGGCCTATCCATATCCCACAGAGGCCCATCAGATCAACAGCCTTGATCATCTAACCATAGGTCCAACGTTACTCAGGGCCTTAGATTACTTTGCAGGTCCTTGGGTCTTCAATTACTTTGCATGTCTTTGGGTCTAAGATCTTTGTTTCTTCTGATCATGGCAGGTTTGGCTATATTTTATTTTTAGACAGCTTATCCACATTAGAATTACCCATCTATATTAGGTGTATCTTTTCAGCGATCATTTCTGAAGAAGACAGTAGAGAAGAGACAGAGTTCAAAATGGATGGTTGGAGTTGCTTTTATGCTTCTATATTCTTCTGCTGACTACTTGCAGAGGGTACACCAACTACAAAATTAAGTGAATATTTAATTCATATCAGTTTTTCAATGGCTGGTTGTAATTAGGTAATCAGTGTAAATTAAGGAAAATTTCACAAATTTGGTTATGTTCGTTGAAACTATTAATATTTGAATCTGGATCAGTATCTCTGTAATTAATTGAACCACTTAAGGTGGACTCCTATGAATCTCAAATTGTCTGGGTTCTAAGGATAACTTTTTTTTTTCTTCTCAATTCTACTTTTTAAAGTGTAGTTAGATGGGACTTTCAATGTTTAGATGCCCATATAGTATCTTCATATTACATGCTTCTTTTTCATGTGTTATTCTATGTTTGCTTTACAGGAATTGGAAAAGTTAGCAAAAAAGTTCGATGACAATATCCTGGATGCCACAAAAAACTTTGAAAAATTAATTATAGAGAAGAAGGAACTTGATGGAATGCCGGCTACAGCACTTAGTCTGGCAGCACAGACAGCAGTGTCGAAGGTATCTTTGTAATAATGCTACATATCTGGTATTTGTTTGCTTCACTAGTTCTATTGCCTTCTGTTGTGACGTATGTTTGTTAATCTGGGTTTCTTTCCTCATTTAGTTCTCAGTGTGCCTCTCCTTTATCATGGCAGGGGCATGAAAATGCTACAGCAGAAAATGGGCCATGGATACTTACATTGGATGGTCCTAGCTATCGCTCTGTTTTGCAACATGCACAAAACCGATCTTTGCGTGAAGAAGTTTTTCGTGCTTATATTACCCGTGCCTCCAGTGGAGATCTCAATAATACTCCAATAATTGACCAGATTCTGAGTCTTAGGTTGGAGAAAGCTAAACTTCTTGGATATAGTAATTACGCAGAGGTATCATGTCATGTGTTGCAGTTGTCAAATTTAGAAGGAACCTGATGTGTTCTCAATTTCATTTCTCCTCATTCACAAAGGACTGAAGGAGTTTTTGTTGTATCAAGGTGAGCATGGCAAAGAAAATGGCTACAATTGATAAAGCAGAAGAGCTTCTGGAAAAGGTTCGCAGTGCTTCTTGGGATTCTGCAGTTCAAGGTTATAAGCTTCTTAGTACAATTTTATGCTCCCATATAATGTCAAGTCCTTTTCCAGTTGCATCTGTGTCATAGTGTATAAATCCTAAATCACATGTCATGACAAGTCATTGCTATGTGTATGAGCTTGACTTTTCCCCAAATCTTGTGAGATAAGCATGGGTCACTGATCTAGGGCAAAAATAAGGCAGAGGTACTGTGAAATGGAGATGCTAATTTTTTCAGGCTGCCACAAATGCATGGTTGAATGGATGCTTACTTTAGATGGGTCATAACTTCCTCAATGATTGGCAAAATTCTGCAATCTTCTTGCTTGAAAGACAATTCAATAAGACAATAACCCACCATTGTATCCGGTGTCATGTGATTTGAATGTTTTTTTACTGAAGAAATAGGGCCTTCAATATAAAAAGTGTGAATCAGCCCCATATTTTTGCCTATTGGGTGTAACTAGGGATGTCAAACAGGTTGGGCCGGCACGGCCCATCTCATCTGGCGGGCCGTGCAGGAAATTTCCCACACGGGCCGTGTTGTGCCTTTGTGCCTGCCGTGCTTGGCATGCCTCTTTTAAATTTTTTTTCGATCAATTTTCGCCTTTTCGATATTAAAATTAAAAATTAAAACAAGTACGGAGAATGACAAAGATATTTAAATGATTCGGTCAAACTTGGCCTACTCCACTTAAAAAAGAACCATTTGGATCTTAACTTCTTGAAGGTTTGTAAATAGGATTACCTTCAAAACCTTACAATCTTTTTAGAGAATAAAAACAAAAGAATAAAAAACTTGTATATTTACAAATTACAATGAAGGAAAAGTAAAAAATCAGATGTTGGGGGGTAAAATTAAACATGAAACTAGTTGTTGGGCGGGCCGACTGTTGGGGACAGGTCGGCCCATCTCATGCCATGCTGAAACGGGCCGACCATTGCGCAATCCTCAGCCCAGCACAGCCCATAGCACGGGCCGTTGACTGGCGGGCACGGCCCATTTGACATCCCTAGGTGTAACATGCTTTCTCTTGATGCATTCGCCTATAGGACTATACTTGGCCATTGTTGCGCTTTTTCTCTTTTCCTTTTGATGTGTATTCTGCAACAACCTAAATCTAGACTAAATCACAAACTTTTCAAACTTAGTGTTTGCAATTTAAAATACTATAATCCATTCTTGCCTTGATTATTTGTAGCATGTGGCATCACCACCTTTATTTGTTTCAAGTTTATTGTGCATTCATGATTTTTCTTCAATGTGCTAAATTGATGCTTAGCTTATCTTTGTTTGTTATTTTTATATCATTATAGATGGAATAATTTCTTTTTAAATTCATCAATGTCATGCTTTCCTTTCTGCTCTCAAGTAGATGGCCTAAGATTGTTACTTTTATGTTCTATTACGTGAATGAGCTTTATGTATGATGTATAATTGATCTGTTTAATGTTTTATTTCTTCAATCTATCATGCTTTCCTTTTCCTTTCTGCTTTAAAGTAGATGGTCTGAAATTGTTACTTTTATATTCTATTACATGAATGAGCTTTATATATGATGTATAATTGATCTGTTTAATGTTTCATTTCTTCAGTCTATATTACTATGTCCTTCACATTTATAGAAATTATTAAAAAATAAATTTGTTCCTGTAGATATGGAAGACCTTAAGAGCTTTTCTGAGGACAAGGGTGCTCTTGAAACTAATGACATGAATCACTGGGACATAAACTTCTGGAGTGAGAGACTTCGTGAGTCAAAGTACGACATGAATGAGGTAGCTTTTCTCACTACAACTGCACCTCAAGTATTTTAAGTAGTTAGTTTGTTGTACTAGGCATTTTGGGTGTATTGGTTAGCAACTTGAGATAGTATTAGAGCCAACATGTCCCAGGTTTGAATCTACGCGAGGCAAAAAAGGCCCCATGCCATGTCTTGTGTGCAAGTGCATGTGAGCAAGGCAAAAAGGCCCCATGCTGCGTCTTGTGCGGGCGTGTGGTTTGAGCCCAGGCGGTATCCCACCCGAGGGAGGTTGTTAAGTAGTTAGTTGGCCGCACCTTTAACTCCTAGGCATTTTGGGTGTATTGGTTAGCAACTTGAGAAAGTATGGTCTTCGTGGGTTCCACTTGGTCCATGCCAATTCACCGCAGTTGGTGGGATTTGATGTGACATTTTGGACTAGGATGGGCAATTCCATCCCAATTGGATGTGAAGTTAGAGGCCTTGAAAATGAACAGTTAGGGGTTTGGTCAAACAGTTTGTTTTGCAGTCCCTTCGTTCAGTACCAATCTTCCTCAAATTGGGGTGGTATTTCACTTATCCCAAATCCATAGTTTCCATCTTCAGATGCCTACCCCACAACACAAATTGGACTATTGGAGTACAATCAAATGGGCTCCACAAGGACCCACTCCATCATAGTTAAGGTGTGGTTGTACTGTTCTGCACACCTGATCTCCTCTCTCTATGCAATCTAGGGTGTCCATAGCTTACATCCATATAGCTAATATTGACATTATGAATGCTAACAAAATGTGAGTATATACATATCGACAATTATTGCATGCCACAGAAAATGACATTATTTTCTTCATATGGAGATCTCATGATGGAGATTCTTATTTATTTTTGTAACTGAAAATGGTTTCAACTTTATACTGTGACTTGTGCATGCCACATTTTATGTATTAACCTTGGTAGCATACGGGTTACTAAGAAAGATCTGACTGCATTACGTACAATTGAATAAGTTATAGGAGCTCAATTGGCTAGGGATATTTAGTCACTACCATTTTAGTGATGTACATATCATATTACTTTGCCTCCATCGGTGTCCAAATACGAAGTTATGGCTCTATTTTCTATGGATTTGATGGAAGAGGTTTTTTCAATGCAATATGTTAGCTTAGAAGTTTATTTCTTGTTTTCTTCTACTTTTCACTTGGCAGGAAGAGTTACGGCCATTTTTTTCGCTTCCAAAGGTTATTGATGGCCTTTTTGGCCTTGCAAAGATGCTGTTTGATATCAACATCGAACCAGCTGATGGCATAGCTCCAGTAACATGATAATACCTACAAGACCTGTCCATTTACCCTTTTTTTTCTTGAAAGTGTTGATAGTGAAATTTATATGCTGATATTCTAATTTCCATTGTTTTTTAAGGTTTGGAACAAAGATGTCAAATTCTTTCGCGTCAATGACTCGTTAGGAAATCCAGTTGCATACTTCTATTTTGACCCTTATTCTAGGCCTTCTGAAAAACGTGGCGGAGCTTGGATGGATGAGGTTGTCGGCCGAAGTCGTGCACTTGCGCATGGTGCTGACTCCGTTAGGTTGCCTATTGTTGATATCGTGTGTAATCAGACACCACCAGTGGGAGATAAGCCTAGCCTCATGACCTTCCGTGAGGTAACCTTTCTGTAGAGAATTGTTGATATAAAAAAACTGTTTCACACATGATTCAGTTTGTTTCAAATGGGTGTTTAGTATTAATATTATTATTGCGAGTTTACCAAGTCTTTTCAAGAATCTACCATCCCGGTGTCCAAGCCAGTTTGTGTATATTATTAAAACGTGAGGAGACTAGTGCTACTTGTATACTCATGGAAAATCATCTGAGTTAGAAAAAGGAACCTGATTTTGTTTTAATCCAAGTGAGAAATGTGCGAACATTACTATTTTTAGTATCTCTCAGAATGAGAGATAAGTTTACTATATTTAGCATGTGCATAGGCTATGATGGACAAAATCAATCTCCTCAAAAACCAACCCAAAAAGAAGAAGACGATCTCAATCTCCGTAGAATATTATCAATTACTCCTTAGAAACATAATTCATGTAGCCGATCCCAACATAGTTGGGATAAGGCTTTTATGATGGCTTCTAATTAAATGGAGCGTGGTTGTAAGGTTGATTTGATTACTAATATTGTGTTAAATTGTTAATCAATGAACTGTATGTAGGTTGAGGCCGTTTTTCATGAGTTTGGTCATGCACTTCAGCATATGCTCACAAAGCAGGATGAAGGTTTTGTTTCTGGTTTGCGGGGCATAGAAAAGGATGCTGTTGAACTCCCTTCCCAATTCATGGAATACTGGTGTTATCACAGGTAATATCATCAAACAACGACATTATACTAGTGCTTTAGTTTTCTTAACTGATTTTATCTATTTTGAAAATTAACACTGCTGTCATATATTTGGGCAATAGAAGTACTTAGACATGCAAGTAATACAAAATAATTCCAGTTACAACTTCATCTCTGCATACATGGAAGTTATGCATCATCATCATATCCTCAGTAATTATAGGTATCCATCAATCATCATCATGAACAAAGTTTTTGTTCTCGGGAAGGGTAAGTTGGTGGTTTTCAAAGAGAAAAGGTATGATGTACAAAAAGAATAACACGTAAGATCCTACACTTTTGCCAATCCCCTGAAGCAGGAGAAACAATAGGGAACGATCTTCACCAAAGCTCTAAGCATAGCATTACCCACAAGCCGGGTAATCCAAAAAATAACCCACAGGCCTAGTCAACCAAAAATAAACAGAAGAACTGAAAAGCAAAAGAAGTTGCAGTATCCACAAGCCGGACCAGCCAATGAAGAGGGCACAGATACCCTACATGAGCACAGATACCTTACATGAACTTAGTTATGCATGTAGATATAAAAATATTTAGGCTGCCGGCATTGTTTTATTTTCTTAAGTGGATGCTGCAGGGATACTTTGACGAGCATTGCAAAACACTATGAGACTGGAGAGAATCTTCCAGAGGAAGTTTATTTGAAGCTCCTTGCTGCAAGAACATTCCGTGCGGGTTCACTATATCTTCGTCAGGTTGGTTTATTTTGTTCATGGACACTTGGTATATTAAGAAGTTCGCCCTTTTTTTTAATCTTTATATTGTTTCTGAAGACTCTGTTCTAGGATGTGGAGACATCTCCCATATGCATTTGCTTCTGGTAGTGTGTGAAGACGTCTCCCGTATGCATTTGCTTCTGGTAGTGTGTGGAGACATCTCCCGTATGCATTTACTCCTGGATCAGTTTTTTCATATAATTAAAATTTCAAGTTCTAGGAATTAATGTTATGGTACTTAAGGATTACCTATTTCATGTTCTGAGAGTGGATACAATGATAGGCTGGAACCCTGGTAGACTGCTTGTGCTTTCAGCTCTGTTTGGTTAACTTTCTAACATTGATGTATATAGGAGTGTTGTAACCTTGATATACATTGTTACATTGTTCTCTATCAGCTTAAGCTTTTAGAGTAAGTGCTTGTCAACAAGGAGAAGCATCATGTGTTAACCCAACATGTTATCTATCTATAGTAAGATATCTTCTCAACTGAATGCTGGAATTATCAACACCAATAGTAACATTCTTTGAGCCTATGGCTAGTTAGGCACTGCCAAAGTCCCGTTTAATCTTACATTAGGCAAGTGTTCTGCTTTTTCACACTGATCAAAAAAGAACAGGCATCCTGATATTTCTTGGTTGACTGGCATTTGTGTAATGATATTTTCTGGTGAACTCAATCTTTCATAGAATATGACCAAAGTGATTATACTCCTTTCATTGATAGTACAAAATGATTTTTCCAAGTGTCTTTGTTTGTTGTCCACTGTTTTGCAGATAAGATATGCAAGTGTAGATTTGGAACTGCATACTAAATATGTTCCCGGTGGAGCAGAATCTATACATGATATTGATCAAAGAGTAGGTTTACGAACACAAGTGATTCCGCTGCTGCCAGAGGACAGGTTCCTTTGTAGCTTCAGTCATATATTTGCAGGTTATTTGTTGTTCTGCTTTATCATTTGAATGTTTTATAAATATTCCATAACTTCATTTTCTAAGTTGCTACTTTTGTTTTACTTCAATTGTGTATCAGATGACTATGAAGCTGGATACTATAGTTACCAGGTATTATCTCTTTTCAAGTTCATGCTTTTCTTTTCTTTCTTTTCGAATCTCGAGTGATCATGTTCACTTCCTTAATGATATACGCCAAATTTGGAGTGTCCTCGACTGTGTTTTTCTATCGGTTTGCTATTGTATATTCTAATCACACCATTTCATGAACCAAAGAAATAAACTGTCAGGAGAGATATAAATGATCTTTTCTAGAGACAAAAAAAAAAAACATTGTCTGTAATATTTCTGCTGATTAACTCCTTTTTCTAATTTACTTATATTTATGAATTTGAGTTGTTAAGTCTATGATGCCTGAATAAGGACCCGGAATGGATATGGGCACTGGGATATGACCATGCACTTCTAGAAAGTTAGGGCATGGATACAAATACAGCTGTCTCACTTATAACACGAAACTTCGTATATCTTATTAAGTTTTTTTTTTTTTTTTTTCTTCAAATATATTGTACTTTTCACCTATGTTATATTTCTAGATTAATACAATTTCCACTAGTTGCAATCCTTTTTGACAGTTTTTTATGTTGAAAAGTAAAGAAAGCTGATAGAACTCTATGTAATAGTGGACTTGGTTCAGTATGACACATTGAAGTTTATCCTTCAAGTATCAGCAAGGGCAGACCCAAAATTCTTCTTGAGAGGGCCACTGTGTAAAAAAAAAAAAAAAAAAAAACAGTTTTGAGGGGACCATATGTAAATAAACAATAATGATTTCAAAAGGTTTGGGGCAGTGCAATAGTTGGTACCAGTAACAATATCACATCTTTTGGACATGGGTACTCTTAGAAATAAGAAAATATCTAGGTATCACATTCACTGGTTTTATTTGGTCCATACCAATCTGTAGTTGTCTTGACTGGTAACTGGAATTAATGGCTTTCATAGTAAGTTGGAAGATGAAGGTATAATCGATCATTTTTCTCGTTCTTTTGTGTGTGTCTGTTGATATGGGGTTATGTTTATCATGCAGTGGGCAGAAGTGTTGTCCGCTGATGCTTTCTCTGCATTTGAAGAGGTTGGATTGCATAACAACAAGGTATGCCCTTCTAGAACCACATTTTTCTTCTGTGGATCTAATCATGGACTTTGCTATCAGCCTATCAGATATGAAACATTAAGTTTTCTCATTGTGTTTCATCTGAGTTTAGCAATTCAATTCCCATTCCCATGGGGTAAATTTTGTGCATGAAATCTTTGAGCTTAAAAAAGGAAGAAAACTATTTGCAAGGAAACAATTTGCCATTCCTGTTTTCAATTACGTTTCTTCCTCTTTGTAGGTGCACTTTGGATATTCAGGAGTGCCATTGTGGATTCATTACCACCGTGTCCTTAAATAACATCATACGCATCATGGTTTTCATTGTAAACACACAATTATAGGACATTCCAATGTAAGAAAATATGCTAGCAATCACAAATCTCTCATTAAAAAAAAAAAAAGAGAGAAACTGGTTTCTATATATGCCTTAGCAGTTTGCTTAAGCTCTCTGCTGGTTCATCTTGTTGATTGTGTCATTTGCAGTTCATAATCTTCATAGAAAATATTGATCAGGAATGCATATTCGCCAGTGCTAGCCATATTTTAGTATCCAATTATCAAGGGATTGGTTAATTTCTAGCAATTGAGTGATCTATCATCTTGATTTTGATTTTTAATCATTAATTGATATGTTATGTAGCAGGGTATTAAGGAAATGGGTCACAAGTTCCGAGACACAATTCTTGCTCTTGGAGGTGGAAAATCGCCACTTGAGGTTAGATTATTAAATTCATTCATGTGCACTGAAATAGCTAATGATGGGCAGAAAAACATCTTGATATTTTATAGGAAGTGATACTTACACCCTACCTCACCAATTAGTAGGCACACTACAACAATAGGAATGTCCTATTAGAGAAAATGGGCGTATGTGTTGTAAAATATACATTGAAATGGTTGCCTGATCTGTGATCAGGTTGTCCGTAAGACAGGAAATGCCCCCACTGTAATACCCCAGACCCTGATATAGGGGCTAGAATAATAAGGTACATTTATGTTATTATTGATCTATAATTATATTAGGTAGGCCCCATATTTCTTAGACCTTTCAACTCACAAACAAATTATGCCTAGACACACACTTTTAAATTGCAAAGACTATTTTGGAAATTGTGTAGTTATTTCTTTATTCGAATGTTATTGGATTTTGAATATTCTTGCAATTAAAAACTCAGATTTTTGGAAAAAGCCTGGTTATTATGCATCAATGATTTGATTTATGATGTGGATGTGATACTTTCATAAGTCTCGATGTGGAATTTGAAGGGCCCCGGATTCCGGGTTGTTACAAAGTGGTATCTGAGCATAAGATCTGGGCTAATAAAAGACAGAGAGATCCTTAGGATGCACGGTGAGGATGGTAGATTGATGAATTATATTTTTGAAATTCTATATTTCTTTTGAATTTGCTTGTTCATGTTATGATTATGTGATGATACTATGCAAACATGTCCTTTTTATTTTAGCAACTGACTCTATGAATGCAATTTATTAAACAACCCATATTTGGTTTTTGTTATAAGTCATGGATTTCTAAACCTGCATACACTGTAGTTACTTCAGTTGCATACTTGAAACTATAAGCTGTACACATTGCATGCGTGCAACCTTTACTCTTTTGATGTGTTCTAACTTTTGTATAAGTTAAATTTGGAGGACCAAGTTTCCTAACGAGGTAAGTATGTAATACCCTAGACCCTGTGATATAGGTACTAGAATAATAAGGTGTATTTATGTTATTATTGATCCATAATTATATTAGGTAGGCCCCATATTTCTTAGACCTTTCAACACACATACAAAGACTATTTTGGAAATTGTGTAGTTATTTCTCTATTCCAACATTATTGGATTTTGAATATTCTTTTAATTAAAAATTCAGATTTTTGGAAAAAAAACCTAGTTATTATGCATCGAATGATTTGATTTATGATGTGGATGTGATACTTCCATAAGTCTGGACGTGTAATTTGATGTGATACTTCCATAAGTCTGGACGCGTAATTTGAAGGGCCCCGGATTCCAGGTCGTTACACCCACTCCATTAAGTGCCTGCAATGAGTTGCTGGCAAGTATGCCTGTAGGTTAAATCAGGCCCAGATGGAGATATGCTTTGTTTTCTAGGCTGCAGTTTGGATAACCAAAGACCCTCCATGAATACCACAGTGTGCACTCAGAGCTAAAGGCTATAGAACCAAGAAACACATAGTGAAAGAGCAATTGCACCAGAGATTTTAAGTGTCCCATAATAGCATTCAGGCCCTGAGTTTATGATCAAAGGGTGTGGCCTGTGGCTGTTGGGAAAGAGCTGCACTCGTTGCAACCAGCAAGGGGACACTAGTTTGAATGAAGGAGTATCTTTTGTGGCTGGCTGGTCTGCTATTGTCGGGATTGGACAGGAGATGCGAATCTCAATGGTCTCTGACTTAGAGGAGCAACTGGGTCTTATATCTCAAACCCAGGAGGTGCAATAATAAATGGCTACTCGTGGCTTCTTGAAGAGGTCATGAATGTGAAAAGTGAGAAGTGAAAAGTGAAAAGTGCACCTAAAGTGCTATTTTCCATACCCTCACATGTGTGACGTGATGTGGTTGTGGTGCACCACATGCATCACATTTCGAAACCCCAACTTGCTTTGTTAACAAGTACATAAGATATGAAAGTTAATATAAGCACCATCCCAATTTAGAGTTTTACTAATAGGGGACACACTATGATAGGCAAGGACAGGAAATTTGCCAATTGCAAGTTTTCTCGAAATATAAATCTGACACTTTATACAAATTGATTGGAGAAATTGCGTATCATTGTCATCTTCTCATTATGAAAGCCTTATCCAGTCTATTTGGGGTTGGCCTTGTGTGTTTTACTTTTCCATTCCCTCCCTATTTTCCTCTGTTTTCATTCCTACTGTTTCTACTACTATTATTATATAGTCAAATAAAGACTTTGCTTTGAAGGAAATAAAATTGGACAAAACCAAAGCCATAGGATGACCGTTAAAAATAAAAAAGATAACAAGACCTAATTTATACCCTAAGGAGGGAGGGAGCAGATCACTCATCAATACATAGAGTTCTCAGAATTGCTCCTTGACAGTGAATTGGCCAGAACACTTTCTGTTCATGGGCAGTAGATGATGTGCATGGGCTTGATGGATTGTAGGAGAACGATGATTCTACACTTAATCCCCAGATGTTCCGGCCTGCCTAGATGGCCCTCTGCCATTTGCTTTACCAACACCTCGCTTCTGTCACTTCCAATTCTTGGCTACTATCTGTGAGCACGAGTCCAGCAAGTGATGTCAAGGCATGGATCAAACTGATGGATCCGGTCAAACAGTCGAGTCAAGAGAGTACAGCAAGGAGTTGACTCATGAATTGCTCCTATTATATTGACTTGTCAGGTTGACCCATCTCTTGACAAGCGAAACCATAACCTCAGCTTGAAAAGAGAAGGCATAAGAGATACTGTTAGCAACTGCAAGAATAAGTTTTCCAGAATGATCACAAACAGCTCCTACACTATTCCAGGCTGCAAGCTCAGCTGGTAAGAGACATCAAAATCCTCCAAGGGAGGCAGAAAGCGGAGGTATCAGCAACTAGCGCCTTAAGAAAGATAGGTTAGATAGAGTAGCTTAAGAGTGTAGATTAGGATTACCAAAAAAAAAAAAAAAAACTCTCTAAAAAAAAAACCAAGCAAGCACACCTTCTCTGGTTTCCTTAATTTTTTTGCTGCTTGCTTACCGAGCAGTTGGCCAAGCGTGGTACTAAATGTTTCTAAGTAAATAGTAAATTTAGCTGACTTTATGCCAGTCACTACATTTGCTACTGTATTTTACATGAAAAATTGAGTACATCTATTTTTTCTATGTTGTTTTCAGGTTTTTGTGGAATTCCGGGGGCGTGAACCTTCCCCAGAGGCCCTTCTCAGGTACTATGGCCTACTTACGGCCACCTCTGCTTGAGGCTATCGCAGAATGCCTCCATCTCTTCCTTGCAAACTATAATGTTCCAATTGGTCTTGGAAACAAATATGATGTATATGAAATTATATTCCCCTCGGATGTGGGGTGGTCAGAACTGTATGTTGAGCATGTATTAAACAAAGTAAAAACAGCCACCATGAAACTTTGTTATTCTCATGCAGCCTTTGTAATGTAAGCCCCTTTATCTTATATATACTGTTCCCATTCCAATTTGAATACCCCCTTTTTTTCTTATACATGTCCAGATGTCCTCATGCAGCTTTAATTATGTTTCCTTTCCCTCTTAAAAACTGACAATCACAAGAGCCATCATCATCTCCACCATTCCTAATTGGAATATACTAGAGATTACAGTTTGCTTCTTCACTGCATCTGCAAGTCCCTACAATCCCCTTGTCTCACTAGATTCTCTCTCCATCTACCCAAAAGAGTTTGCCCCTCCCTCATTTTTTTCTTATATCTCTTTCTGGATTTCTGGGTTCTTCACTTTCTGGGCTTTTCTTTGATGATGAGATATGATTCATATTTTTAATGCAATAGATAATGTGGTTTCTATAGTTCCCACTGATTTTCATGCATTCTATATTCTAAAACATATCTTAAACTATAGATTAAGGTTTGATTTTAGACTCCAATCTCATGGAGTTGATGCTAATTGAGTCCATATGAGATAGGCACTACCCATTACACCAGTTGTTCATGGAAGATCTCCTTTGATATTATGTGCTTGGTGCACCTTTTTGTTTAAGTTGCTCACAAATCTTTCATTAATCACTTTCTCCCACCATTTCTAAGGGCTTAACCTTTTTGTATCATATGAAATTTTTATTATTTCTTTACTACTACTTGCATGGATATGAAGTTTTAGTGAATTACTAGATGCATATAAATAATAATAATAATGATAGAAATTACTGATAGTAATATTTGATAGAGACAATTAGATTTATAAATTTATTAGAATTAAGATTTTATGCTGTCAATGTTCAAAATTTCGAAAATAAAAAGTAATAAAGCAGGGTAACATTTTATTTCAAATAAGAAATTAATAAAATTTACAGTGGAAGTTGCCGAAACTTATAATAATAATAATATTATTATTATTATTTTTATTATTAATGTATCCTATAATTTATAAAAATTAATGAGTATAAGGATTTATATGTATTTGAAAATTAGAATTAATGGGCCCACATCCCACCTTGAGCTCACTTCTCATGAATGTCAATAGTTTTATGAATTATAAAAATATATCTCTCAAAAAGTGTTAATACTAGTGTAAATTATTTTTTCAATCCAATTTATCCACAATACTAAAACCATAAAGATTTTTTTTTTTTTTTTTTTTTTTTTGTTTTATTCATTTGAGAACTTGGACAGTGTCTATACCGTGGTGGGCCCACTTCTCAAACCTTTAATACTTTCATCAAACTATCTCTCATTGTTATAGCATTTTATTATTTTATATCTAAACCCTTCATGTTACTAGTTATTAATAGATGTCAAATTTTAATATTTTTTTTATATCAAGAGAAATTAAAATATTTTAAATTTTATTAAATAGAGTTTTTTTTTTTTTTATTAGGATTGAGATTTAGCACAAGCCTGCTTCATTGGTCTTATAATACAGGGTTAAGTTCCAGATAAGTTTAACTAATGTGGGACAAAGAGGAACTCCTTTTGCACAATACATCTTTTAAGGCATAAACCAAAAGTCCAATTATGTATGTACATCTATAGGGGAGCGTTTTGGAGAATTCTCCGTATTAAATACTCCAAAATAAATAGAAATTATACCACGTGCCTTATTTTAAAAAGCAAGAGAGAGATTCATATGATGAATCTTTATGAATCCGTGCCATTATCTGTATGGACTATGGACAATCATCATCATTGAAGCCCTTTTTTATATATTTCGAACTAGATTGGGGCACAATTCTCTTTCTCTCTTTCACTCCTTGTTGTTTTCATTTTTCTCCTTGTTTTTTTGTTTTTTTTGTTACCGATAAAAATTATATATATATTTGGAACTAGAGATCATTGATGGTCAATTTAGCTTGAGATCGACCTACGTAATTCCTCATCCATATTCACTCTAACCCGTGCTAAGCACGGTAAATCCATGAATTATAAATTAAATAAGTTACTTAAGTGTCATATTAAATTTTTATAGACATAGTATGAATGTTATTAAAGAGAGGTTTTATCGGAAAAAACACTTTATATGGTCAGTATACCGAACATGGAACATTAAGCAAACATGCGCTTAGTATATAATTCGTACAGGATTCCTAATTTATTTATTTATTTTATTTTTTGTCGAATTCAACCTTCAGTTTCAGTGCTGGAGGTAGAATTCGACCTAGTAAGTGACCGTCGAGGGTTGCATTCGATGTTGGGATAAAAGCACAAACAACACATTTTTATTCTCATCGTCGTATTCGACTTGCCTTCGTGTTCTTTATGGTCGAATTCGACGCAGGTGTCAGCTTACGATTAAAAGATCGCCCTCACAGTAGTTAAAGTAAAAAAAAAAATTTATACAATTATGGTCGAATGCGACCCTCGACTGTTACTTAACATGTTAAATTCGACCTCCGACGTTGAAATTGAAGGTCGAATTCAACCAAAAAATTAATTAAAAAAAGTTATGAATCTTGTCTGTGTTATGTGCATGCTTACCTAATGTTATAAACCCTATTGATACCCTGAATTTATGAATCTAACCCAATAACTTTGGACGGCCGTGATCACTCGACAAGTCTCATCCGTCGAACCAAAACAACCCAGGAACCGGACGGCTTACATCAGTTTGATAAGTGCCACGTGTAGGGTAAAGATATTCATTCCTCAAAGTCATGCTTCTGTTCAGGAGTCAATCAAGCGAGTCCTATTCCCCCCTCTCTCGTACGTTTTTTCGTTTTCTCTCTGCTTCCGTTTTGAGTTTGAGAGAGAGATGGATTCTCGAGATCGCGATCAGAAGCCACGGCAGGTGGGCCACAGCCTCAGCAGCCTGATCGTACGGCCATCAGACAGTGGTGGAGGTGGCGGCGGAGGTGGAGTTGGAGGTGGAGCGAGCGATTACGAGCCCGGAGAGGTCCGACGAGAAAACCCTAGCCGCTCCAATCGTTTCCCTGATAAAAACAAAGGTTCGATTCTCAAACCCTAGAAACCC
The DNA here is from genome assembly GCA_003546025.1 of Camphora micrantha. Classification (NCBI taxonomy): domain Eukaryota; kingdom Viridiplantae; phylum Streptophyta; class Magnoliopsida; order Laurales; family Lauraceae; genus Camphora; species Camphora micrantha. The sequence goes on along the minus strand of QPKB01000004.1, from coordinate 26,201,408 downwards.
ATGTAATTCTTAGCTTTGAAAATCGTTTGGATGCCACAACCCTAAAAAGAAAAAAAAATGCGATTTTGTAGCCTGTTGGAAACCCTAGATATGAAACAATCATGCCTGAAACCCTAGTACGAGAGAAAGAGAGGGAGAAGAACTTCAATTCCTTAAATATTGTTGGGTTTTGTCATTGTTTTGACCTGATCACATATTATATGCCTTTTCAGTGGTCATTGGTTGAAGATAGTTACTCTATTTGCATAATATATATGTATATCACCTTGTACAATCAAATGAGTTTCTTTGTAATGTGTCCTAATGAAATAAGGCAAGAAAAGAAAAGAAAACATTAGATTATGGCAATTTCCATAATTTTGGATTTTTTTTAACTATTTTTTTCTGATTTCTTTTGGAGGAGAAATTCCTGTGACAGACTGCAAACATCACACCATGACCTATTGGTTTTAAAGGTTGATTGCAATGCCCGACGCGACCGGAATTTTCAACCATGGCATGGGCATCTTAGGTAATGATATAGTTCTAACCAAAAGAAAAAAAAATGGTATTTCAAGAGCCAAAATGTTTTATTTTCCATTTTGCCTGAACCTAAGCCTAATAAATACAACAAACATATCCTGTTATTGGAATTAAATTTCCGTCTTTTACAAAAAAGAAAAAAATTGTAACATCAATAGGCGCATGACCAGATTTTGGTACACTGTAGTAACTAGTAACATTTTAGTCTCAAAAAAGACATTAATTTAGGTGCCAAATTCTAACCATTGAGTAATTTGAGAAAAATTGGGACTTATCAAATTTTATATTTTGGGGTTGAATGATTCTTTATGTTACTCGTAAAATTTATTTATTTCTGGAGGTGGACTTTTGTAAGAGGGGTGCCTGAATATGCCTCCCTATTTCCTTTCCTTCGTCAGCGTTTCTTATATTAACATGACTTCTTCACCACATGTATGCTCATGTTCATCAGAAACAACTGTTCTACGAGACCTCGCTTCTCTTATACAGTTTTGGGTGATAAGATATTGCATTTATGAACTCAGATGATAAGGCTTGTACACATAGTATCTCTTTCTATATCCTATATTACTGTTTGTATGAAACCTGTAGTATGTGCATTGCGCCGAATTGGCTATATTGGTTCTCCACGCTTTCAAATTGCAAATTAAGATTTCTTGGTTGTTACAGCTTTTGAAGTTGCGTGGTATGTGTTCAAGAAGTTTGGTGTTTGAGAAAAGTATTATGGTATGCTGCGGGTTGGGGATATTGGAAAGATGTTTCAAAATAATGGTGTATGACCAGAAAGTGGACGAATTTGTTGGAAGAGACTGACTGGTATCTATACAACATCATAGGGTGATAAAATAACTTACGAAGGGTGATAAAATAACGTACAAAGTGTTTTAATCCATCTGAGTCTTTTTTTGCTGCAGTTTATGGGCTTTATAAAGCTCGGCCATTATTCCACCATGTGCTTCAGTTTCCACCTGCTCAATAACTTAGAGATGTTCACAAGACTAGGGTTACTTAAGAGCTGTGAAACCAGTATACCTACATTAAATGTGTAAAAATGGGAGAAAGCTTCTTCTTCATTGTGTAGGTATGAACTAGCAGTAGGATTGACTTCGTGGCAACATGACAACTTGTTATTGGGGTTCCACTGAAAGTGCTTACTGCGGAAGCTGGGATGCATTCCTTTCAAGTTTGTTTATGAAGGTGGACCAATGAAACATTTTACTATAATTAAATGTTAGCTTTGGTTTACATTTGAAGCTGTGGGGTCACTCTACAGACCCATTCTGCCTTGGCATTTTTTCTGCAATGGTACAGAAAGGAGGTCTCAGCTGAGACTTTTAGCACCTCTAGGTAAAGGAGTGGGCAAATGGAACTTGGAACAGGTAGGTAGGCAGCTATTGTTTTGGATCCTTTGAAATGGACACAACCGTGCATGTTTGAGAACACAGGGAACGGTTAAGTGTTGTGTGAAACTTATCTGCATTGCTCAGGCAGCTTTTGTTTGGGTGTTTGATGAAGTGGGTGGAAGCCTAATAAGTAGGGGATAGGTTGGAATGTGCGAATCCAATCTTTTAAGAATTCTATTGATGCCCTGTTTTAGACGCAAATAAAGTGATGGGTGATTTTCTTTAGTCGACAATGTTTGTCGACCTGGGGTGGGCATTTTGTTATGGGTTTTGTCAACTATTGTGGAAATAATACTTGTCTATGAGGAATTGGTGATAGAATTGCTTTTAATGCCTTCTATAATTTGGGAACAAACAGTTGTGTTGTTAAAATCAAGCTTCTCATCACCATATATCTTGAAACGCTGGGAAGAATACGGTTGCCAGAAAAAAAGGATACAGTTGTCAGAAAGTTGAGTTGTATCCATGTTAGAGCTGCAGCGATTCATTCTGCATTTTGGTTTACCTATTTGGTTGTTTTGCTTAATGCCTTAAGAAGCAGATCAGTTTCCTGAAGGGTGATGGTTTTTAAGCATTGTGTTCTCCTTCACATTAAGACTTACATCTTTTTACTCTTGGCTTATTGAGATTTGAATTGGTTCCATTTAAAGGACACTGTTGGAACCTAAAGTAGTCAGCAGCTACAATTTGGGACGGTTCACCATTGTCATTCTTGCGGGTTCATGTGGAAATGGTAGTGGTGTATGATGGGTAAGGAAGGGGATTGTAATATGTTAGTTGCTGCTAATGTTTGTGTTGCCAGTTTGAGATTGGTTTCAGATACCCATAAATGTATCATAGAAAAGAAAGCCATAGCAGTGTTGGATTTTTTTAATGGAAGTGTATGCACACTCTAGTGATTCCTCCTGCTCTGGATGGGTGCTCTGTCTGGGTTTTGTGCTTTTGAGTTTTCAGCAGCGAGTTGCTTTACTGAATTGAGATCTCAAAGTGAAATAGCTTGGATCGTGGTTATTGCATTGAGTTCATATCTTTACTGAAGCTGGTGAAAATGCACTGTGTTTTACTTTTTATATGTTTAAGCAGCTCATCCACGACTTGGTTGGCATTTGCAGATGCATAAGTACCTATTACTGTGTAACAAGTTGTCGCTAGATGGATTTAGTTGTTTATATAGGATCTCAGACTAGCTATAAATCATTGCATGCCATGGAGTTCTGAGGTCCCATTCTTAGCTGTGTCAATTATGACTAGAGTGGCTCATTGCTCTTAAGTTGGGATAAGTTATAACTTGGTTAATTGCTTCTGTGACATCAATGCGAGAACAGCAGGCTTCTCGTGAGCTTGTTAGAGCGCCTTCTAATTAGCATTCTAGTATTTGTGATGACCATTCTCATATGGAGGGGAGGCCATGATGCAGGTAGCGCTTGTTGCAAACTTAATTTGGGCAATTTCATGTGACCGAGGTCAAGAATCATCAGCTATCATGAATTCCTTTCCACTCTATGTGTTCTGAATAAGAGTTTCTTATTTGTCAGATCTTATTGTCCATTTCAGGGTATGGGATGCATGCAGGTTCCATTTCACCACTGCGCCAGAGAAAGGTGGATCGTCACTATGGGGTGCGTGCAGGTTCTGTTTCTCCTTTGCGCCAGAGAAAGGTGGATAAGCAGTATGGAATACGTGCAGATTCTGTTTCTCCTTTGCGCCAGAGAAAGGTGGATAAGCAGTATGGAATACGTGCAGATTCTGTTTCTCCTTTGCGCCAGAGAAAGGTGGATAAGCAGTATGGAATACGTGCAGATTCTACATCGCCTATGCACAGGAGAAATGTGGACAAGCACTGTGTGACACGTGTGGATTCTGTTTCACCTTTGCCCCAGAGAACTGTTGATAAGCACCGTGTCATACGTGCGGGTTCTGTTTCTCCCTTGCACAAAAGAAAGGTGGATCATCACTATGGGATGCATCCCGGTTCTCTTTCTCCTTTGCGCCAGAGAAACGTGGATAATTACTATAGGCAGCGTGCAGGTTCCATTTCGCCTTTGCACCAGAGAAATGGGGATAATCACTTTGGGCTGCATACAGGTCCCATTTCCCCCTTGCGCCAAAGGAAGGTGGATCATCCCTATGATTCTGGTTTTGATCATCCAGGTGGCCCACACCGTGGCCGTGGGTTTAGGGGTGGGAGGGGCCGGGGAAGATTTCGAGAAACTTCACCCCCATTTGGTCGAGGCAGAGGCATGAGGTCATTTGAGAGAGGCTTCGACAAACCTGGATTTGGAACCTTGCCGACCAGAGATGAAGGAATAAGAAATGATCCAAATGTATCTCCAAGGGAAGGAGATTGGATTTGCTCAGATCCCTCGTAAGTCTGTTTCCTCATCTTTTTTTTTTTTTTTTTTGTGTTTTTTTTTTTCTTTTATGATGATGGAATATTCTCATGTTTGGGTTTTGTACAATCATTCAATTTCTTTCATTGAGTGAGAATTGTCCGCGAGAAAGAAATCTCTGTTGGAAAGCAGTTTTTTTCTCTCATGAATTGTCAACAAATTGTTCTTTAAGAACTTTGTTAAGCATTAATGCCCAAAGATGCATGTAAATTCAGCCTAATCTATATGCAGGGCCTCATCTGACTGACACAATGTAGCAAGTATTAAACATTGTAGTCATTCATCAGGTGGAATCAATTACTGCCAATGTATAAGGGGAAAAGTCTAGTCCACTCATTTGATTGGCTGCATTGCAAAATAAATGCAAGATTAGAAATAATGTGATGCATGATTGTGCACTGCTCAACTAGCATGGTTTTTGGGTCCTCGACATGGTGGTGTCTGTTGCAAAGCATGTGCTGACAATCATGAGATGCATTGCATGTGGGCTGAACTAAAATTGCTTCTAAGATCTTTTAGTATGAATTTGCATTTGGGCACATTTGCGCTGCTTCAGGGGGAAAAAAGAGAGAGGTGAGAAGATCCTCATTAGTAACAGAGGTACATGCTCCGAAGGACAACCAGCCATCTCTGTTTCTCAGTATGAATGGTTACCCTCTTTAAGAAATGTCCATTTGGAAGCTAATCATTTCCTTTTTACAAGGAGTATTCCAAGTGTGCCCCTTACTGGTGGTGAGACAGCCAGACTATCTAGACTTCAACCAAAATCTGTCATGGATGTTTTCTGAACATCGATCCATGAGTCTGTACGTTTACTTGGTGTATTTTGGTGGTGTTTTTTGTTAATTCTATCTCATATCTTTTTTCAGCTGTGGTAATCTGAACTTTGCGAGGCGAGCATATTGCAACAACTGCAACAGACTTCGGTTTGGACCTCGAGGTGGTGGACCTTCTGGTAGCCCTCGCAGAAGGTATATCGGCCCCCCATCTCCACGTGGACCCTGGACACGCAATCCTGGCCCACCAATGAACCGTGGACCAGAAAGGTTCCAGAATGAGCTTGACTCCCCACCTCGCGATTGGAGCAGAGATAGTCCACGGTCATTTGGGATGGACCCACCACCTCCTAGGCATGGAGGAAGGTTCCCTGATCATATTCGAAGAGAGAGGCCAAATTATCGCGAAGATGATGAGTTCAGGGAAAGGAACAAGCTTGACATATTGATGCCTCCTGAAAGGAACCAGAGAGGCCGTGGGAATGGTGATTTCTTCCGTGAAAGGAGAAGATATGATGGGAGGGATGAGCTCCAGCCACCATTACCTCCGCCACCAATGTCCTATCGTGGCCATTGGGTGCATGATGGAAGAGAGAGGAGCCGATCACCAATGAGGGGCGGACCAAAGGAGTACCGTCGGGTTCCTTACATTGGCCGGGATAGAGATGATCGACGGGATATGGCGCGAATGAGGATTCAACCCAGGTACTGAAATGAATTGATGGCGCTTGCGAGGATGGTTTGGTACATGTATTTAAACTTGGATAGAGTGGATTTACGTTTGACTAGATCCTTTTTGCTTTCAATTAAGAAGAGTTCTCCGTTGTTGTTTTGAGTAGGCATTTCTGTAGGCAAATGGTACGAATTCAAAGTCATATGTTTGAATTTTCATAATAATCTTGAGGGTATTTACATATTTAGGCTTATAGTCTATAAGCTTGCAGAAAGAAAAACCGGCGGGAGAAGCAGCCGAGAATTTCAAGTAGCTGTGAACGGGTATTCGAGAGTGGTAAAACCAGTCACTTGAGCAATCAGACATGGCAGTAGCGAGGTCCTTTTAAGCATGTACTAGGGGTTTCTTCTTTCCACCGAGATATAGAAAGAAGAAGATAGAAGCATCTTGCCTTGCGCCTTTGAAGGCAGTCCAGTGAACTGAGTTGGAATGTACAATAGGAGGGGATCCTGGGGTATTCTTTTGGGCTTTGTAGATAGTGATGGCAGGCTCCTCATGATGAGGAGTCCATAGATCAAGCTCTATGCTGGCCCGGTCAATATTGACCTAAATAGAATGCAACCCTTTAGAGTCTTCAGTGATGGTGTGGTTTTAGGCATATATATATATCTATGGCAGGGCCTACTGGGTGACATGACACGAGTGGGCTTCTATGCGGATATTATTTCTTGTACAAAGACAAGTTACTATTAAGGAAGAGTCTTTATGTAATGCATGATTTTTTTTCGACGTAGTGGCAAAAGGAAAATGGTTGATGTAAAATGAATAGCCAAAATGGGTATCCTTGAAGACAAGTTAATGGAATCCTGTAGTAGTAGTAGAGACAAGATAATAAAAGGGAATGACAAGGTGTCGGAGTAGGAACAACGGTGGCTTTTCAGAACACCATTGCGATTTGAGGCCGGTGTGGGAGAGAGAAAACACAGAGCCTGAGCCTGAGCCTAGTCCAAGCCCAATCACTCTTTCAGAACCTTTCTCCTCTCTCAATAAACAGATGATGAGAAATGGGCACATCAGCGTTTGCTTGTATAGTTAGTACACGGAAGAGCAGCTCCCTCGGCTCTCTCTTTTGTGTTCCTGTCATCTTTTTTCCACTTCATGAGAAATGGGAAAATACCTTGGAGTGGGAGGACCGTCAGCTGTTGTGGGCAGGCAGGCACACGTGTAAGGGCCCCTTTATTTTTTTCTTTAACCCCTTAAAATTACAACTATGATTAATCAAAACATATCATATCCCCATGTGAAATAAGGGCCTGTGTTTTTATTGAAATTTCTGTTCGAAGAATTTTGAAATTCTCAGACACGATGGAATTCCTAAATGCTCCCTTGTACTTGAACATCCATAAAATTTTACTAAAAAACAAAAGGGCTGAAATACCTGAATTTCCAAAGGTCATCTGAAACCCTTTCAGGTGATTGGAATTTTGAAATACTTATGAAGAAAAATAACGTTTGCAAATGCCAAGGGACAATATGTCACATCCTATTAAAAAAAAAAAATTCCCCAACGTGACAAATTCCTGTCAATTGGATTGAGCAAGGATAAAACATGAACTCAAAACTGAGCCCATGAAACCAAAGGATTAGGATGAATGATGAACGCCTAACTAAAATTGCACAATGCCTTATCAATCCCACCCAAGTTAAAGCAAGCCGTTTCTTTTGTCTCTGTTTATTTCTTTTTTCTATTTGAAAGCCCTTTCCATTTTTATACCGTAGGTGCATCTATGATCCAATCCCATCACAGAACTACCTCCCGGCAAGCAGCATCAGTCACAAGTTATCAAACCATTATCTATCATTGTATTTAATCACCGCAAATCTGCACACTAAACATAGGACACGAATTAAAGATCAGGATCATTTGATCAGGGCAGGTCTGAACGTACCCAAATCATTCCTCCCATGCCCTAATGATAGTCGTGCTTAAAGGTAGGACATTACCACTGCTAGCACAATCAACCATAGAAGAGACGTTTTTATGCAACTGGACGCCGAAGGAGAACGCCAAATTGGAAGAACAAAATGTGAATCACCCTGATATGTATAGATTTAAGATCAAAGGAGTTTTGAGCTCATTGGTGGGCCCTGATATTTAGGAAGTAGTTATTATCTTTTCCTTTTGAATGAGGGTCATGGTTTTGTAGTGGGAGAGTCGTGGGTTTGTGGAGGGGGGTTATATTTGGGTCATGAGTTGTGTTGAACACGTATTTACGAGGGTTGCTAGGAGAAGTCATGTAACTGTTGGAATGTGTATTTAAATGAGCTGTTTCAGTTTAATGGATTAGCATTGGTTATCTTAAGAAAACTCTTATCTTGGTGCAATCTCGTATAAGTTGGGCACCATAGCTGGAGGTTCTCTAGAAAATCACATATCACACCACCACCACCACCACAAAAGAGTTAGAAATGACTAAATGACCTTTATTAGTGTAATTTCTGCAACACTTTCATTATGTCTCGCATAGGTAAAGATAAAAAAGGAAAGACACTGTTTTTTTTTTTTTATTTGGGCTAGAAGACCCCTTGCATGTTGAACAAGGAACACTTGGGTTACAGGCGCGCCCTTGAATGTTCAGGAGTCGAAGCAGGTGCACTCTGTAGGAAGAATATAGAAGAAAATGTTAAAAGAGCATAACTTTAGAAAGTTTGTATGGCAGATCTCTTGTTTATATATATATATATATATATATATATATATATATATATATGGGAGGTGCTCTTGTGAGAACACTCTAACCTTACTATGAGAGATAAAGGTGGAGGACCTCACATTTAAGTTGTTGGCATTGGATATGGATGTGAAGTCCCACGCCTTATCTCTCATAGTAAGGTGAGCATCTCTCATAGAAGCATCTCCCTATATATATATATATATATATATAAACAAAATGTATATAATTACAATTTTGAAGGGGGATGGAAAAAATAACATCAAAATTCCCCATTATCTATACAAAATAAATTTAAAAAAAAAAATTAGTTAGCAAGAGAAGTTAGTCATGCTTCCTATGTACAGGAGATATGCGTAGTACGCACAAGATTGGCCAGGCAACCCACGGAAAAGACTAATCTTTGTGAACACACACACACACACGCTTATGTTCATGTTGAATTTGACCACCAAGGGATTTACGGACCTGACTCAAATCTGGCTCATTTCTAACCCTGCATTACAATGTTGAGTTAAGGTAGGATTGGAGTGCAATGATTTGTCAAGTTGGGCTCACATCTGGTTGACAGGTCGGGTAGTAATTACAGACCCAACTTGAACACTAAATCAGGTTTTTAGTAGTGTTTTGGGCTTCTGCTTGAGGCTCACCTAGAGAGGCATCCTAAAAACACCTGGGCCAGTTTGGCAACTCTATTAATAGAGTCAAGTGAAGTAAAGTTCATTTTGAAGAAAGAATAAAATATAAGTGGAAAGAATAAAATATAAGTGGGTTATGATGATATTTTATTTTTAGTAGTTTGTTATGGAATCTTTTTGACTTTTTATATGGGAAAGTGGAGTTTTTTTATATTTTTGTGGATAAAGGTGGTTGCTTTTTTACTTTTTTTGAAAAAGATGGAGGGAGTTTTGAATTAAAGTGCTTTTGATGTGACATCTTGTCTGAAAAATGGAGGCTTTACTTGACTTTTACTATGCTAGTAAAGTGCCAAACTAGCAAGGCTCAAGTCTGAGGCTTGTCTTGCATTTGAGACATGTGTCTCACCGCATGAGAGAAATGTTAAGGCATCTTGTCCGGATAAAGTATTAAATCCAGTCATGCTCCATAGTCCATGTCAAAGGATGTACATTCCATTAACACATCATGTTCTACGCATCTTGTTCTCAAATTTTCTTTTAAATGAGGGGGAGATTGCAATTTAAGAACTTCAAGTTTCTTTTTATTTTTAGAAGACTACTACAACTAGGGTTGAGGGCCTTAAGTAAACTCTAATTAATTCATTAAAAAGCCTAAAATAGTCAAATTACGATGGTTATATATATATATATATATATAGGTTGAGCTTAGGATAAGGTAAGCTCAAGTATGTGGCGGGGCCCACATGGGGATGGGGATGGGGATGGGGGGATTTCAAGGACTCCCTTAGACCATCTTCTCTGCAAAAAAAACAAGCCCCAATAATGATTTCTATCATCTTCAGCTGAGCCCAAAAAGTTTAATAAATTTAGATCCCTGGGTCCATTTGGATTAGTACACAGTCGATCCAACGGTCCAATTAATTCAGATATGACCGAAAGTTCGTGAACATGTGCAATTCAGGAAGCTTGTGTGCTTGGTCCATTTGGATGGACCAAGGGTGGGCCCCACAAGCGTTAGCTTATGGAATTTTATTCTAAGCTTGAGCTTAAGAGAGTCTCTCTGGGTGAGCCTCGAGCATCCAATGCCAACAACTCAGCTTTGGTCAATACACATAAAGCAAGCTAACAGCACTCGGTTTACCAAGATCCAAATGGGCCCCAAGTGGGCTACTTTTCCTACTGACCAAGAATTTCCCTCAGATTTTGGTACAGATTAGCATCAAGCTTAACTATGGTTCAGTCCCCACTGAGGAAGCAGTAGGGATCAAACACCAATTGGTTCTGGGTCAGATGCAACAAACAGGGCCACAAGTTTAGAGACTTCATCATAATGCTAAATTCAGGGCTCATATAATTAAGGATATTAAAGGCAAAAATGAAATTGGAAAGGTGAAGAGTATTCTTACCAAAGGCATGCCTTTCATTGCTCGTTCCTCCAAAAGTCGTGAAGGTTTAAAAAAGCTACCATATAACTCTGCCCACTTCTTCAATTTTGTAAATATGTAACCAGATCCAAGTGAATCGGCCCAAAATACAATACCACCCCTACACACAAACCAATATGAAAAAGGAAAATAAATTGAGCTGTCGTTTCTGCAATAAACACATTATTCTTTTGGATATGGCTATTCTGGTCTAACTAAAAACAACTTCAAAGAATTAAAAATACTGGTGGTTACCACTCCCACAGGACAGAAGGGAAAAAGATCATCTACTTGTCATTACAGGGAGAAAAAAAAAAAAGCGGACTCAAAGACATGATGTGAAGTTAAATGCTGATTAATCTACTGAAAATTACAGCAACACTTTGACAAACAAGAGAGACACCAAGCAAGTATCATATTGTACATGGATAGGGATCCCAAATGAACAATTGTCTGCACATGAACATAAAATAGTAATTATGAACATGGAATACATTATGACATCCACTATATGGATGAGGGTACAGATAAGGGGAACATGACAAACCCGCATTTTCCAGAATCTCATGCAAAGATAAGGATGAGTATCACATGTAATAGCTGAATACCAAGACAAATAGCTAGTAGAAATAGTGAAGCAATACAAAACGGAGTCATTCCAGGCTGTCCGAAAGCATGGAACAACATGGTATGTGGGGCCCACCTGGAAGCCTGACAATCAGGGGGATTACGGCTCTGAAAGGTCTACCCATGACCCACCTCTGCAAAAAAAATGGTGTCTCCTATGATAATGGGAGGTACACTTTTGAGTGTCTCAAAGTTGTTCGAATTGTGACCATTCGTTAGACTTGAATGGGTTCCAAATTTACCTAATCAATCTAAGGGCCTACAAACTACAAAGCCCAGATGACTGTAGAACTTGTTAAATGTTCATGATAAAGGGGGAAGTGAGTGTGAATGTGAGTGTTTTAGATTGATCTCAGGGTGGGCAAGTGGGGCCTCAAAGGCCAGACCATTCCTTGGTTAAGAACAATCAAGATGTCCCTGAAAATTCTGCATAAGATGGGATGCTATGTAAATAGTATCCATAAAGTACCCAAATATATGAGCCCGGCCACGGCCTAGTCTGCTTTGGACTGGTCTCAAGCCCAGGTTTTATAGTTTTCAGGTTGTTCTTTGGACTGGTTTTACCCAAATAATTGCCCTGGCTCACGACCAACACCATAGAGCAAGGCCCATTACAATAGCCAATCATGCCGTGTAAATAGAACTGTGTAGGGTTTTATTGTATCTACAAGCATTTTTCAAGCACCGCCAATTAGGGCTCTGGATGTCATCAGTTCAGACAAGGGCAAGTTAGCACAGATGCTGGTGGGGATGCTCAGGCCCATGTATAGCCCTAAATTTCAGTACTGTATTGATCTGGCATGAATATGAACCTATGTATATAAAGTATCAGCGCATCCTAGTAAAACATCCAAAATAAGTGACATCAATTTTAATCTGGTAAAAAAAAAAAAGTTAACACTCCCAAAGCTAAGTTACACAAGTACGGGTGTATTTGTTGGAATTTGATACCAGGATGAGGTACCCATTCAACAAACCACAAAGCAAAGGATTCATGGGTTCAACAGTCATCATATCATCATCATCAAAGCCTTGTCCCACCCATGCTGGGATCAGCCATATGAATTCTATTTCTTCATTTGAGTCTATTCGGGGGCAAATCCTCATTTGGGTTGCACTTCTTTAGATCTATCCCTACTACTTCAGCATACCCCTTAGGGATCATCTAATTGCATAGAAAAACTCTTTCTCACCGGCATCGTTGTTGGCCTACGTTGACCATCTCAAACGAGTCTATCTTAATTTATCATCTATTGATGCTACCCCTAAATGCCCTTGAATAGGCTCATTTCTATTTCTATCTTTCCTAATTTTGTCACACGTCTGCTACGCTCATTTTTTGTAAGTGTTATTTCTTGATTGGGCAACATTTTGCTCCATAGGCTATTGTTCCTTCAATCTTATTGGCATGCACCAATCACAAAGCACTCTAGAAGCAAGTCTCCACTTCAACCATAACTCTTATCCTTTGTTCAAGATCCTTCTCAATGTGTCCATCCTTACTAATTATAGAGCCAAGGTATCGGAAGAAATCTTTTTGAGGTATTTGCTTCAATTCACACAAGAGTTACATTTCTTTGCACATGTCCATTGAAGTTGCAATTCATATATCTATTCCATCTTGGTACAACTTGTTTTAACGTGCTCAGATTCTAAAAAGTCGAGTCATCTCTCAAGTTTCGAATTCACGTCATCTCTCGGTTCATCCACCAACACTATATCATCTGCAAACAACAGACACCAAGGTATATTCTCTTGAATATGAGTTGTTAACTTGTCCATATTCAATGAAAATAGATAAGGGCTTAAAGTTGACCTAATGTAAACATGTGGCCACTGAAAACTCTCTCCACAGGTAGTTCTCACACTCATTACCATTCCCTCAAACATGTTTTTAATGATATCAACATAACTACTAGGAACACTCCTTTCATCTAAAACCACCAAATCAAATCTCTAGGTACCATGTCATAGGCTTTCTCTAGATTGATGAATATCATATGAAGATTTTTTCTCTTCTCTCAATATTTTTTCCATTAATTATCAAAGTGAAAAGATAGCTTCCATGGTTGACCTCCCAGACATGAAAATTATTTTTCAAATATCTTTGAATTTTCCAAAGTCTTTGCTACTTTGCTCTCTCATAGTCTCATAGCGTGACTCACAGACGCAACTTTGTATATCTCCTTTGTTCTTGTATATAGATACAACAATACTTTTTCTCCATTCATTAGGCATTTTCTTCGTTCTTAATATCTTATTGATGAGCCTCGTCAATCAAACTCATCCAATTTCTTCTAAGCATTTCCAAGCTTCTACCAAAATGTCATCAGGCCTTCTGCTACCCTAACTCTATGGTACAAGGCATGTCCTACTAATGAAGTATCTTCTCTCATTCATAAGCCTCTTTTAGAATCTTCATTTAGAAGTTTGTTAAAATATTCTCTCCACCTTTCTTTAATATCATTATCCTCCACTAAAACCTTTTGATTGTTGCTCTTTATACATCTAAACATGTTCTAAGTCCCTCCTTTTCCTTTCCCTTATTCTTGCAAACTTGAAATATTCCTTCTTTCTTGTTCCCAACTTATTATTCAGGTCAACTTATGCTTTGAACTTCGCATCGCTTAATATTTGCTTAACTTTTTTTCTTTGTCTTCTTATACATTTCATAATTTACCATATTCCTAATCCCCTGCCAAATTTTGTACTATCTTTTCTCTCGAACGGCTTCCTAAACCTCTACACTTCACCACCAAGTTTCTTTATTAGAGTGTCTTTTCCTTCTCTACTCTCTAAGCATCTCCTTTACAACCTTGTATTACACTCGGTCATTTGGTTCCATTTCAGTGTAGTTTCTCCCTCCAAATTCCATTCGCCCTTTTATACTTTATGCTTAAATGTTGTTGTACGTTCCCCTTTCAAATCCCCCCCCCCCGACACCAAACACAGACACCGACACTTTATTTTATGGAACATTTAATTTACTACCCCTCACTCTACTTTCAAAGCAAACATCTAAAATTACTATCTTATATTGTGTGGTCAAACCTATGATGTACAGATAGGGCATGTATACAGCTATGACACGTCGTAGACACGGCAGGGATACGGATTTTACACATAAAAAGTGAAGTATCGGATACGATACGACACGATACGTTGCCCATTTTGAAGTATCTGTGCATCATAGGGTCAAACACTCTCCATGAATAACCTTATAGTCTTTACAAGCTAGTCGGTTACGTTTATTGAGTCGAGAAATTCTATCTAGCTCACATTAGTTCCACTCTTATAGGTAATTAAATGTTCTCCTCTCTCACTGTAAAGTAGGCACTATTCAACGTAGAAATTAAATAATTTTAAATAACAATGTATTTTTAAACAAAATAGAATATGAAATCACAACACCCAATAAAGAGTACAAATCTAACTCTTAAGTTTTGAAGCAATAAAAATTTCAGTATTTTATGAAGATTCCGATAAGAGAACATGTCATGATCTTTTCTCCGCTACAAAAAAATTTGTTTAACTTGAAAGTAGAAGGATCCATGGAGATCCCGCATGGTGTGGTATATGATGTGACCGACACATACATTATTCATTTCAAAGAACTCATGCAATATAGTTTAAAAGTCCCAAATCCCAACATATCAAGCAAAGGGGGAATACCAGCATGTCACTTATACCAACTGAAGAAATACTTCAACCTATATCAAACTGGAATCCATTAGCACCACCAAATTAGAAATAAGTTCGGCTATGTACTTATAAGATGAAGATTTTAGGAACATGCTGCATCCAGAGGTAACATATTTGCAGGTTACAGCTAAACAGGAAGTTAAGACTTAAGATAGTGTACAGGGGTACAAACCTGTAAGATGGGAAACTCATTCCAAGAACAGATGCAATATCAAGGTCAGATGCTCGAACTACAACTCCTTCATCCATCACCCTACAAGCCTCGTTCACAACTGGGAAGAACACCATCTCCACAATTTCTTGGTCAGACACAGATATTGGCTATAAAAAATATAACAAAAAGTAAAGTCAGGAACGGTTCCAGGAATCACTTGAGGTGAAAGAACTAAGAAGTCACTTTTACAAATACTAGGTTCAAACAAATTCATGTCCATCTATATATAAAAAGCAAGGAACCTTTCCACTGGGCATGATTTTAATAAGCCGTCTGGACTCCTCAATGATTGCTTCCACACTGGGATCAGGCTTCGGCTTGCTTCCCTTTTCATATATGTAGTATCCCTTTCCATTGTTTTTCCCTGAAAATATTAAATGTTCTGTGAATCCACGGTGGAATAGGATGACAAGGCGTGGGCAGCAGTAGCAATGAAGAAAAGACTAGATCAAATCAGCATAGAAACTGAAATTCTACTGTGTACCATTTCTTCCACTTTTCACCATAAGATCAACCAACGGAGATTGGAAAGTGCGATCTGGGAAGGCAGAAGCAAACTCTTTCCCTACCGCCAAAGCTACTCCGTATCCAGCTAAATCCTGAAGTCTGCCAGTGACAACAAGAACACCAGTCGAAAATAAATTGAAAGCCGTGCTGCATGCAGGCATGTGCAAAATAGATAAAGACCCATTCATCACTTGTTTACAAGATGCTAATGGATGCATAGGGAAACCCATGCAAACAAAAGATTCAAAACTGCAGCTTCCCATCTATAATCCGCACAGGATCTTGTTTCTTCAACTCATAATGCAACGTTACATATGGAAGGAAAGACTCTGAAATGATGACTAGATGCCAATGGGTAGAGTACTATCATCACTTATGTACCTTTGAAAAAGATACATGTATTGTTGTTGACTTCTTGTTCATGTGACATGATGTTTCACTGTGGGCCGTGGAAAAGAGGAAACATAAACATGTTTACAGGCTACAAAGACAATGATGGCTTTGAAAAATGAAACAATAGACAAGCCTAAGAGCAAACAAAGAATAGGAAATGTATCAAAGTAATTAGAGATACAATGTAAACACAGCTGTTCCCTTGGTATAAGATAATCTAATGGATTTTCCCAATTAGTGTCAGCATGCATTCCACCCAGGTATCAGACATGGCATTTCTAAAGGAAATGGTCTGCCCTAACATAGATCATCACTGATACAGAAGCAACTCATAATAGATAACACATAAAAAAAGAAAAATAAACATTAAAGAACGAAGTGTCCAGGCAAAAGGACCAGTGGCATCCTGGAAAGAGGCATTCAATGATTTAAATCTCAGAAATATAAGTAAAGTAGTAAACACATGCAACGAGTACAAATACATAATTAATTTATTTTTAATCGGTCATATACAAAATTAATATGCAACAGGAAAAAACTATATTACAGGAAAGGTCAATCCAACACAAGCTGGAATCGCTGGAGCAATTGATGGCAAGGCACCAAATGACCCGAGCAAAAAGCATCTTGAGAAAATCCTACCATGCAAGGATGCCTAGCCTGCTTGAGAGCTGACCCAAAATTTTAAGAACAATTTCATTTAAGCTAACCATGCTATACAAAGGTAAAACTGTGCAGATGGGTGTACAAAACGCGCGCGCGCGTGTGTGTGTGTGTGTGTGTGTGTGTGTGTGTGTGAGAGAGAGAGAGAGAGAGAGAGAGAGAGAGAGATTTTCGGAATTCATTCAGACAGATCCATGCCCCAACACATTACAATTCACTCATTTCATGCAATAATACTCTGGAATAGAGCAAGAAGCTTACTGGAAAGGGCCCATCGGCATTCCAAAACTGCTAATTATTCTGTCAATTCTGAACAAGTCCACACCAAGATGTAATAAGATAAGTGCCCCTTGAGTGTACGGGAAGAAAGTTCGGTTGACAGCAAAGCCGGTGCAGTTTCCTACAACAACTGGAACTTTCTTTATAGTCTTCCCAATATTCATGAGATCTAGAATTACTTGCGGAGAGGTCTTCTCTGTCCGAACAACCTCCAGGAGAGGCATCACATGAGCGGGACTGATCATTAAAGAGCATATCAGAACTGAAGTCATGCTCAAGTTAAAACTTGGAGCATATGCATAATACAGATGTAGAACGGAAAAATATTATAGTACAAAGTTTTCTATAGAAACCAGCAAAACAAATGCTCTCTCCAAATCCATAGAAGTTTATTATTAAGATTTAAGACACTCGTGCTCTAATAGCAGAAAACATAAAAACAAAAAGTAAGCAGGACATGAACACAATAATTTATACAAAACATCAAATATATCAAAGCACCTGTTCCCTACTAGTAGCAGAGACGACATATTTCAAAAGCTTGATTTTGATCTAATTTAAAGTTGGTAAATTTTTTCTCCAAGATCATGAATAAGTGGATACCTAGTACTGAAGAGGCTAGTGCCTGTTCCACAAGGCAAGACTGAGGGAAAGGTTTTAAACTTGATGGGGGCCACAGTTGACTTGAGTGGGCCATTGAACCTAAAGGGCCGTCCTTCGATATCTAGGTGTCCATCTCACCTTCGTAAGATGATCTTAGTAGTTCATGGAGAGCCCGCAAAATGTATAGGTCTATAAAATATGGTCCAACTTTTACCATTTTTCAGGAACTGAACAGATCGTTAGGAGCTACGACATTCATGGTGAACTGCCCATCCAACAGCCCTCGAGTGTAAATGATGAGGGCCCTTTCCCCTGAAACCGCAATCACACCATGATATCTGTCCAATGCTTTAAAACTGGGCCTTTCTTCCCTTTGTCAATTAGAAAACAACATTTTGACATGTGCTATGAGATAACAATAACCCCTCAACAAGTCCCAGCAATTTGTAATCTTTGAAGTCCAGGAATACAAAATTTGCAGTTTAAAGTTTTGTTATCAGTGTCTATGTCCAATGGATTAATGGAATATATGTGCCCTTTATTTATGGTAGAGAGAGTGACCTGAAAAAATGTGCTCCCACAATGCGATCTTGGGAAGATGTCTTCTCTCCAACAACATTGAGATCAATCGTAGATGTGTTTGTTGCCAAAATACAGTGAGGAGGACAAGCCTTTTCTATGTCTCTAAATATTGATTGTTTAAGTGGAATACTTTCAATAACGGCCTGCAGCAAGAGATAACAAAGCTGCATCAGGAAACTTCAACACACACACACAGTTTATTGTCATACTTCAATCCTACAAGAAGAGAAAATGGAACTTTTAAATGTGTCTAATTGGAAGGCTAACCTCAATGACCATATCCACATTTTTAAACTCATCATAGTCCAATGAACCTTTAAGAAGTGACAGAGCCTTATCCACTCCAGGTTGTGTTATCTTTCCTTTAGTTGCTAAGCCTCGAAGATTTGCTGGCACAGACATGGCCAAAGTTCAGTGAAAATGATATAGTTAATGGTAATAAATCTGGATTAGATCACCAAGCAACCAACATCCTGACACAAACGACATCATAAGTCTTATATATAGAACTGAAGAATACAACAAAGCATGCGAAATTCCAGTTCTCCCTCCCTCCCTCCCCAGGCAGTGAGTAGAAGCTTGATTTTACAGATAGAAAGTGAAGAAAACCATTTGTCAATATAAAATTTAGTTGTTGATAGATGAGGGAAACATACCAGCTATCGCTTTCATCCCTCTTTGGAGGAATTCAGAATTTACTTCCTTGAGAAGAACAGAGACATTGCTAAGAATTAGGGCTGTAGCAATACCAGAACCCATCAAACCTCCCCCTATAACAGCAACTTTCTGTATGCGCCGTGGTTTAAGTCCAACATCTGTGACATTAGGTACCTGTACAAAACAGAAAAGGGAAACAATAATTCATAAAAAAACTATTGTAAATGTGAAAAGGTGACAAATATTGGTTTTTTGAGATCCCTCAAACTCAATCCAGCTAAAGTCTACACACAGCTATAGCGCAATATGCTTTCATGGCCTCCCGAGTCTCGACTGTATTGCCAGGATGTAAGCCAAGACGGAAGGGCAAACAAACTTAACCCAAAATTGAGATTTAGTGATTGCAACATTGTGGCCAATTTCATTCACCATTTAGGACGAGAATGTGAACCATTATTGAGCTTCAAGAATATCCACGGCTAATTAATTAGCAGACTTCTGGCCACATGATAGAAACATGATGTATAGAAATTAGAGAATGAACAATCCACATTCAATTGAACCTGACTCTTGAGCCTTAGTTTGATCAATCATCAACCTAAAATGATTGCCAACCACATAGTCACATAAAGGAAGCTTTTGATGAAGAGAAATTTCACATGATCATTTTCCCCTTCGAGGTTTCCATGTCAGTAATGATGGAATGTTGGATGGGTTAGATAAAAGTATGAATTTGACCTTTTCCACATATTTAATTCAAGAAAATGAGAGAGAGTAGTTAACCTCAATGGTTCAGGCAAATTACACTCATATATTTTGCCTTCAAAATTATGACTTGTGGAGCTTTAGCATCAGATCCACGAGGTGATTTCTTAGCAGTAAATTTCAGTTGGTTTCAAACAAGCTATTCAGTTCAATCAGGTGACCGAACCATGCAACCCATCTAAAGTTTATGTGAAGATTTCAGCCTATTTGGATGAATAGACTAAAATTATCAGCTTTCGACCAAGCAACGAAAATACTGCGAAACTTTTTTTCAAGATTTTTAACAAAAGGTTCTTCATTTTGATTTAGGTACTAATTTGCCTCACTGCAGTGTAGTGATTATGTGAATATGTTCTCTGATATTCTACCCATTATTGTTGAATATGGTCAGGTTCTGATCAAACTTTTAGATGGGTTAGTTTCATCTTCAGTAGACCCATGTTATGTTGTGGAAGTTCAATTCCATTATGAGTAGTTTCTATTACACGCTTCAATAATCACTGTATTTTTCTTTGCTCACACCAAACATGGGATCATAAGTTGCCATAATGAGATCATTGACTATCAAAAAGAACTGTATAAGGTATTTCAATGTCTACTAGTTTATTAAGAAAATAGCATAATTTCTCAAAGTTTTTCTTTATTTTACAAAAACAATTTTCTTTATTCATGGTATTTTCTAAGGTTAACGATATGTCTAACAGAAATACATAGTCAGATCATTTTACCTTGGGCCGTCAATCGTGTCGTGTTAAAGAATTCGGGTTGCAGGTTAACGAATTTGTGTTAGAATCACCTCAACCCATACACTACCCATTAAATAAACGGGTCCAAAAATCAAACACGAACACGACCCATTAACCTGTTAAATAATTTTGTCCATTTTGGACCATGTCAATTAACACACACTCTTTTGCTAATGAAAGGAGAGTGAAGGAGTTAGAAAATGATCTTTTATATGTGGGTTTTAGGGTTTCACTTCAACCTTTTCAAACTTACCAAAATACCCCTCATGCATTTTATAGTTTATGTCAATTATCATTTGGCGGGTTATATCGGGTTGTTAATGAATTACCGGTTTTATTCATTAACGACCCGCTAATTTAACGGGTTAACGGGTCCGACCCATTAACGATGCAAATCCGTTAATATCGTGTGGGGTTCGTGTCGTGTTAACGGGTCGTGTGGCATTTTGACAACTCTAATTTTACCCATGTGGTAAAGATACTATCCATCAATCACTGGGCATTACATTTGCGTCTACTGTAAAGGTTTTTTTCTTTTAAGAAAAAAAATAAAGGAACAGGAGGAAAAATGACTGTAAAATTTTATGTTAATCTAAGCAGAAATAATTCAAGTCAATAAACCTCCTTAGAAAATCTGCTACTAAACCAATATAACAGCAAAAATTTGCCAAACTGACATGGAAGGAACACCACCTAGAAATATCAACATTAAATTTCACCAACTTCAACTTTCCAACTCTTCTACAGGCTTTTGTCTAACAAATATTGAGATTAAGAACAGTCTCCACCTAAATAGATACTAGGAAAACATTCCATTAAATTAGTTCCAAATAAAAAGAAAAGAAAATTAGTGAAACGAGTACGGAAATTCTCCTACAAGGGACGAGAAACTTCAATCTTGGTACACAAGTCCATCAAGAGAAGTACCTTTGAAGTTGTACGTTGAGCAAAGAAGACGTGAACAAGACCTTTAGAAGTGCTTGACAGCACCAGTTCTTTGAATACTTTTGCCTCCTGCAAACAAAATGATCCATTATTTTAGTTATTTTACCAACTACCAGCCTTGCATATGTGGCAAGCACATATAAGATAAAAGCACATAAATCAGTAGCCCCTAGATAAGATATGCAGGCATCTAAAATAATGCAATGATTGGACCCTCTATGCTTTAATCATTCATTTGAAGCAAACCAAGAAAAGTAACCAAGTTAAGGAAAAATGTCAACCAAAAGTCTTCTGTGTGTATGTGTATATATTTAAATTTTCACTGGCTAAAGAGTACAATCATCCGGTAATCACAAGTTGTGATCAAGAACCATCCATTTTAACCCCTGTAGGATAAATTTTGGATCCTAATAAACAGACGTAATGTGCCTGTGGATAGAATTGTTGAACTCAAAGTTTCCTCATTTAAAAAATAAATAAATAAATTGCATGTGTCAGGAGATAGAAGAAAGGCTACATACTTTCAAAACACCAGCATATCCTCCATAAACAATGCCCTCCTCAATAACATCAAGGCAACCTTGGTGTTGCGGCATATTTGGAGCATTTTGCCTTGCCCGTTGCCTAGCAATTTTTATTATTTCGCGTGCTTCAGAAAGAGCACCAAGTTTATCGGTTCTGTGAAGAGATGATATCCAAGGTTTGCGCCTTTCCGCAATGTCTAAAGCCCAAAGTCTTGATACTCTCAGCAAATCCTTCAGAAGATACAACCGCGTCAATAAGACCCAGCTCCTTCCCTTCCTTGGACTTTATTGGCTTCGATGACTGCACAAAAGTATTAGTAGATTAGACCCCCTAAGCATTAGATACGCAAAATGGGCATTCACTTGCTTGTTTCCCCTTCAAAAAAAAGTGGTGAGCAAAGACAGGATAGAATGTGAATGTACTGAAAACATGGATGCAAATAAGAGTTAAGAGAAATCACAAAGCCAACCCTAATTATATGAGATAAAGCTTTGATGATTTGATAACATGGCTGTATTACCAACTTACAGTGCCACCTAAAAAATAATAATTTAAAGTATATAAGCTGTCTTCCTGAAAAAAATGAAGCTCATATGTTGATTTGAAAAGAAGAAGTGAAAGAAAGAAAGAAAGGAACAGATATGTACAATATAGTTCGCATCAAGAAAACTAAGAAATATAAATAGTAATAAAGACTATTCATTGGCACCGTATTCCAGAAACAACCAAACCATCTTAATTTTAAGGTCGATAGCATATGAGTGAACACTAAATGTATGGACCGAAGGACTGACACCAGGAGAATTTATGGCAAACAATAGAAGTGGTGCACTTATCTGAATGGGTTGTTATGATCATGAATCAGTGTAACATTGTAATACACCTTGATTCAAGATTTATTGTTCACTTGAAACAGAACAAAAGTTTACCAACATTTTAGGGGGGAAAAGCAAATATAGAACCCAGAACCAGCGCCTTTGTAGAAATCACTGACAGAGTAGTTTTTCAGCACCCATACAAATATCTCATAGGCTTTGTATTTTCTTGTACTAGAATATAGTGAGAAGACATACCAGCATCATTTCGACAGCTTTTGAGATCCCTACAAGCCTTGGAAGTCGTTGAGTACCTTTAAAAATAATCACCATTTTTTTTAATTTCCAACATAAAGAAGTAACACATGCATAATCATCAAAAGTTCAGGAGACCCAATCAAGATATAAGGGGAAGCAGCAGTACCTCCAAATCCAGGAATAACGCCAAGTGTTAGTTCTGGTAAGCCAAGCTGAACGTCTGGTGTGGCGATGCGTGCATGGCATCCCTGTAAAAGTTTAAACAGGAGAGCAGCATTAAGTAATTCTCATATTAACATAGGAAGAAAGACTACAGTGTAGAGCAAGCACAAACCATTGTTAATTCTAAGCCGCCACCAAGTGCAAGACCTTGAACAGCAGCAACAGATGGCTTTTTGGCATCTGACAAAATCAATTCACATGTAAACATATGCATAGATAAGAAGAGAATCACTTCAGGTTATGATAGAACTACTACGTTGTCATACGCCAAGTCATCTTATTTAGTGCAATATGAAAGGGGAGCTTCCTTTTTTATCTATTTTTTATTTTATTTATTTATTTATTTATTGAGAGAGAGAGAGAGAGAGAGAGAGAGAGAGAGAGAGCTGATTTAAGTAGCTATAGAACATCTAAAAAGAGGACATAGTGTAGACCTTCCATAATGTTAACCACAAGCTCAACAGATACATCAGGCACCAATGAAATATCCCCTGCCAAAGAGAAAACAGAAAAAAAAAATACCATTTAGACATCAAGAAGAGTATTGTTAAATTAGCTACAGTTCATATATGTGAAAAACAAATGGCATACCTGTCATGTGAACTTTCTGGAAAACATTGATGTCAAAACCACCAGAAAATTTCCCAGCCTCGCCTTTAAAGAAAGAACAAAGTGTAATTATTGACCAGCACATAAAAATCAGTAGAGGTGAAAGCAAGCACAAATTTGCAAAACTAACACAGAGAAAGGAAGATTTACATAGCCCAATTAAATCCATCTTAATGAGCGACATACATAAAAATGAGTATATAAAGGTGTCAGGAATGAAAATTACAAAATCCACAATAGTCCATCAGAATAAATGATAGAACATTAAAACATAAGTACATTGGTAGATGTGTCAAAAAATGTGTGATATGTCAATTACAATAAGATTGGCCAGTCAAGACACACTCTATTTGTATGTGTGACTGAGAGTAACAGGAACAAAAAGTTGGATGCTATTTTTATTTAAACAATCCCTGAATTCTAATCTACTTCGGGGCTGACCTTTTGAGTTCTACTTCTCCATTGATTTATTTTTCTTTTTTCAGACTAGATTCTATTGCTCTGCTACATAATTTCAATTTTCCTTAGAAAAGGATGAAGGTACATTTTGCGATACAAGGGATTCACTTCAGTTGCACCATTCCGTTGCTCAAGATTATTCTATTGTATATACATCAAGACCACAATAGATAATTCTTGTCTTGTAAAGATAGTTGTATGGGAATGTAAAAGATTTTCCTTGTCATCAACGGGAGTTATTAGAGGCTTATATGAACAAACTCAAGGTCTGAATTGGATATAAATAAAAATTGAAGAAAAGAAGGAAAGAAAAGCATCTTCATTCGTTCCATTGTCTTTTTATCCCCTCTATATTTCTTCCTTTTTTTTTATGATGCTGGAGCACTTCTTGGATATGATTCCAAAATCATGTCTCCTTAATTGGGATGCTCACGAAACCGAGACATTCTTGTTGAGTAAACGATTCAAGTAATACTGCTCTTTTTATTATTATTTTTAAGATGGTAGCTTTCAAGCAAAATACTTTTAGTTAATGGTTCTGCAAACCGAAATTTTCTTCGTTCAAGATTTAGTTATGATAAGTCTTTTAAAAAAGAATCAAAGGAATGGAGGAGACCAAGCTGGCCCTGCATCCTTGCAATTGGGGACTCTTTGGTTCCCTCCGAGAGACAAAGTTTGTTATTGGACAATACAGCAAGATTTTGACTTTCGAAGTTTTGATCACCATAAAAATAGTAAATTTTGTGGTCAAATATTTGGTCCACAAAAAGAGACTGGATTGGCACTTTCCTCCATTGTATTTCGGCTCCTAAGCTGTGGTTTTCTCCTTCAGCTTCATGAGTGCAACATTCTTCCTTTTAGAGCTTCTTATGAGGAAGGATACAGGGTCGATTTAAGCCTAGAATACAAACCATATGACAAATGTTACCTCTTTCTGTCTCTTGGAGGATTTATAATGAAAAGAATGAAGGAATCATCAATTTCTCCCCATTTTTCATTCCTTGTACTGTGGGAAAATGGCTTCTCCCTTGGGGCTAGTGGCAAGAGAATTTAAATGAAAAAGTTTTGCTAATCGCTGTTAAGAGTTGGAGCTCGTCAATGGTGCTCTTCTCAATAGCATAGTTGGAAAAAGGCTCCTCCAATATGGTGGGAGATGAATGCAGATGAGAGCACATCTTATACATTGGTCCATCCTGGATGGGTGGCAAATGGCAATCTTAAACATATGTATGGCGCTGTTTCTTTTTGTAAGTCCTATTGGGTAGATGTGATCCAAGCCAAGTGGAAATCTAGAGAACTGGAGAGAAGTTTCAGGTGTTCTTTTTTTTGCATCCTGCTCATATCATAGTAACATGGGGCAAAATAATCAAAAGAACCATGAAGATTGTCCTTTTCTTTACCCATGCCATGAAGATCGTCTCCTGCGGCTAATGATATCCAGTCATGTGTTTTGCAAAAGTAAGTTATTAAACAATGGAAAGAAATAAAATGAGCTGGAAAATAGTCTTGCTAATCCATGCGTGAGGAGAATGGAGCATTCCTTCTCTTCTCATGATGTAAAGTTTGCATTGTTTCTTGACTTTCTTCTATTGGCCTACATCATCTTGACGGACCTTTCCTAGTACAGCACCTTTTTTCCAGCAAACATCCTTTATTATCAAAAAATAATCAGGGGAATTTATTCTCAAGTTGCCAGTTCAAGTTGTAAACTTAACAGATACATGATAACAGAACTTCTGCTCCAACATTAACAAAACTCCTCCGTGAGGAACTTGAACCTAACGACTTATCTATGAAAAAATTTGTTACAAACACCAACAAAGGTAGGCTAATTGTCTGTCTCCACAGTAGTTTGCCGAATGTATAAATATACAATTATACATGGACAAATGACAAAAACATTCCATGCCAATTAAAGTTACATCGGGTAACTTTTTTCTTTTTTTTTGCCTTATAGGAATTCTAGCTCATGCACTCTCACTAACACACCCATGTCCCTAACCAGCTCTAGAGGTTAAAAACAAGTAGAACATGTGCATATTACGTTCTTTCTCAATCTTTTCTAGAGCTTGCTTTTTAAGAGTGCTTTTTTTTATTTGGAATCATGCATAAAACACACAGTAAGACAAATCATAATTCAAAATAGCAAAAGTTTTGGTGTCTTCAGTTGATGACAGAAGGCGTTCTGCTTCATTTAAAACAGTGCCAAAGCTATATATGTTTGAGCCCAAAGAAACATCAAAAATTCTCACAACTAAAAATTCAAGTCTTAAATTTAATCAAACATTCAGCTTTCTCCACTGCTCTCCTTTTTCAACGTAAGCAAAATATGCTCAATAAAACCAAACACCGAACTTAAGCTTCATCAAAATCAAATCTCTACAAAAGAAAGATGTAAACTCACTTCCAGCTACTTCAAATCAACCACATCTATCGATTTACAAATATGCAGGTATCCATCAAACACACATAAAGCGGACATCAATCAAAGCATCACTTTACAGCTAACTTTCACCAAATTCAAAGCTCAGAAAATTTGTTTTACCAGTCAAAACAATCGCTTTCACATCATTTCTTCTCATAGCTTCGACATACTTCTCTTTCAATCCTGCAATAACTGCATCAAACCAAGAAATCTTCAGCTATAGACCAAATCGATCACCGGACTCACTACAAGAAACTAAGTTCTCTTGCAAATCAACGAAATACCAAAAATCCAAACCTAATCCAAAACATCAAACACGAAAGCGCGATTTTGACAAATCTATCACGCTGTATACTCATCTAAGTCTCTACGCAGTAGAAATCCATCGAATTGATTAGAAATCGAAATCGAGAAATCGAGATCATCGAGATCGAGAATGAAAGAGAGAGAGGGATAAATCGGAGCTTACTTTGAGTGGATAACGCATTTACGGGAGGATTGCAGATGGTGATGACTGCAACTCCATCGTCTCCGACATCGATCGAGACTCGCATGTTGGCCATGGGTGATGTGGGTTTTAGAGGAATGGAACTAGGGTTTCCAAAATAGAAGAAGAAGAAGAAGAAGAAGACGACGACTGAGTTTTATAATGCTTGCGCGCAAGAGAGATGGAGAGACGAAGTTGCGATCCCGTGGGACATCGAGGTTGAGTGGAGAATCCAGATGCATTTACTTAAGCAGATACTTATAGTGTGATGTGATTTAAAAGCAGTTGTAAGACAGTGACGTGTTGCTCTTATCATATCATTTACCACGGAGTTCGTCCCGACGACATCTTGGGGAAAAAGACACGTGGAAAGATTATCTCTTTTTTTGATCTTTCAGAAAAAAAAAACAAGGCACGTGGAATTGTGTGATGGGCTCAAAGTAATTGACACGGGGAGAAAAACGAAATTTAATTTAGTTGATTTCATTATAACTAGGGTCGTAGGTCGGTTCCGGTCCGGGCCTGAATATTGTTTTGGATTTAGATAGAGAATAATATTAAAAAAATATAATTTTTAGAAAATATTTTTAAAAATTGAGGTAATATATCGGGTTTCGGATCCATAGGTTTGAACCAAGATGGAATCGGACCCAGACTCATTTACTTATCGAGGCCTATATAAGAACGCAAATCTGGATTTTAACGGGTCGGAACCTTTAGATAATCAGAGAATCGGATACTCATTTACATCCCTAATTATAATGGAGTGATCTTACGGGAAAAATAATTTACCCAAAAAGTAATGTAAAGTAAATACAGAATAAGTGGGAAGGCAACGAGGGAGGATATCCTGTACCTCATAATGTACCCATGTTTAGTCCTACTAAGATATGACTATCACAGACTCATCAAAAACGGTCCAAGTGCACTCAGCATTCTTTTTATAGGAAAATAATAAAATTTCAGTTACAGACCATGTAATAAAGGAGGCCTACACTTTTACGAGGGAGAAGAGAGACAAATGACTAAAAACAAAAGGAGTGAGTTGAGAAATTAATCATCTCAAAAGTGATTGATTTACTTAATTTAGAGATTGGTTGATTTACTTAATTTAAAGATTGGTTTACTTGTATTTTATGAAGTGAAATTCTTTGATAGCTAAAGTAACAAAAAATCAACTGTAGTAATTACTTTCTCATGAGTTTCATTTTGTCTATAGAAAAACAAATAGGGCATTAGACATTAGGGGAGAGTCACTAGCTTTTGAAGATTTCTAATAGAGTGCTTGTATGCTAAGTTACAAGAAAATGGGACTTGTGGGTTGTCATATTGCTACATGGCCTTAGATTGGTGATACCACAACTACTATAATTTGGAGTATTGCAGCTCCTTTCTCCTTTTAAACCATTAACATACATATATGGTACTCAACACGTTTCATCTGTCTCCTTTTAATCCATTTACAGTTACCACTTCTTTCAATCTCTTGATTCACTCTTCAGGGTCATGGTGGGCCCGAAAAGAAAGATTTTTGTTTTCAACAAAGTTATAAAAAACCTACATTTGACATTTATAAATCCCCAAAAAATTGCCCATATGATATCCTCATTTTTCATAATTTAGGTTTGATACCTCAATAGCTATAAAAATTCTCGACTGGAGGGAGGATATAAAATCCCCAAATCTATGAATTCCTTATCTATTATCAAACCGCATCTAAGAAAAAACTGCTTCTATTTTTAAGTCAGCTTGCAAGTTGCAACATCACAACTCATAAGAGTACTTTTATTATTTTACATGGCGTATAGGCTGTACCAAGCATTCTATATCAAATTCTTAACACTATGTCTGGGAAGGGGGTAAGATGAGGAGGAGGAAAAATAAGAGAGGAAAATAGAGGAAAAATGAAAAGGAAGGGTGTTTGGGAATGGGGAGGAAAAGTGGGGGAGGGAAATTTAGGGGTAAAATTTTTTAAATTTTACCCTCAAATATTCCCTTCAAAACTAGGGGGAAAGTAGGGGAAAGAGGGAGGCAAGAGGGAATTTTCCTTCCCTCAAAATTTTAACAAACAAGAGGAGAAAAATTTTAATTTTCCCTTCCCTCCCCTCCCTTTCATTTTCCTTCCCCTCCCTTTCATTTTCCTTCCCCTCAAATTTTCCCTCCTCTCCTCCCTTCCCAAACACAGGGTAAAAGTCATAAACCCTCAACAATAATTGATTAATCTATTGCATATTCTAAGTGAAACGTACTCCCAATAAAAAACATAAGAACCACAACTTGATTTCAAGCAATACTATTTATTACCAAAGAGTTGTACAATGAAAACTACATTGAAATGGTCTTAGGTTAGAAAAGAGGAGGAAGAAAAGGAGCAGAAGAAGCACATCATTTCGCTATTGCATTTTCGTGGAAGAAAGGAATGGAGTGGATGACCAAGACTCTTCTTCTATTTGCTCTCTCTTGCTTTCCAGAAGACTTCCCTACACAAGTCAATGGTGCGCGAGTTACATGAATAGATAGTCCTGCATATCTTTTTTTTTTTTTTTTATGAATCGTAAGTAAAGGCAACACAGCATTATGAAGATCTGTACAGGATTATTAAGTGGACCAACAAAATTGATTAGACCATTAAAGAGGAAGGCTGATGGACGTCCATATCATAGGGGTTTCTAGTCCACGGACCATGGACCAAACGGCCTCATTCAAATAACAAATAATTGAAAAAAAAAAAAAAAAAAAACAACAACAACAACAACATGATGACCATCTTTTATCCCCTTCAAATGAAGATTCTGGCCCAACATGAATCCAGTCCAGAGTTTCTCATCCAAGGAGATGTTAGTGTTATTATTGTTATTATTTTTTTTATTTTTTTTGTTTCTTACATCAAAGAGTATCCCAGTCCTTTCAACTGGACTAATCCCTACGGGTCCAAAAGGAACCGGATAAATCTCCTGTGGCCCTAATGTAGTAGCGTAATTTCGAATCCTTAACTTTCATAAGCAAACTCTAATCCTGGACTAACTGAGCTATCCCTTGGGTTTATGTAACGGCCTATTTTTTTTGCTGGAATTTCATGAATTTCTGTCTAAAGAATTCCTAAATTTCCAGACATAGTGGAATTTTTGGATGCTCTTTTGAGCTTGAAGATCCAGGAATCCCACAAAAATACAAAGGGAGTGGAATTCCTGGATTCCTAAAAATCAAAAGAGATATATTTATGTGGCTGAAATCCATAAATTTTTGTGAAAAAAACATAGAATTCAGAAATTTCAGAAAATAATATGTCACATCATGCCCAAAAATTCTTCGACATAGTGAATTTATGACATAAATTCTACTAAGAAAAAACAGGTCCTAAGTGTTAGTTGAATGAATGGATTGATATGAATTACATCGGCCAATAGTGCGGGTCAGGTACAAGGAGGAACACAGTTGTGTGTATTCACGAGGGCTATGGTTATTGGATGATGCACGTAACACGGTGCCATGTGTGGCACGGTTTTGGAGGACCAGGTGAGAATTTGAAATGCGTGCCTGCTGAACGGATTACACGCTCTCCAGAAAACCAAAAGGTTGTTGGTCAAAGGACAGTTTTTTTCCTCGTCTTCATGATATAAAGAGGACAATGTTTGGTTTGGTATTGAACTAGAGTTGTGCAAAACGTTGTCCACCGACCTGATCAAAGGTTCGTCTTCCTCCTTTTACGCATGGATAGTTAAGTGAGGTTTTTCGCGGGAGTCGGTGGACAGGAACAGGGGTGGATTATCTGATCATGGGAGGTTCAAATCCTCAAAAGATTGAATTTCAAATCTAATTTTGGTTCCCCTACATAAATGAATTTGGGCCTAAGCTTAATTTAGATTTTGGTTAATAAATGGGTCCGGTTCTAAATCTATATAAGTTCTAATCCGTGGATTTGAAACCCTGGAGTCCTTAATATTGTAAACTGTAGTTCAAAATTAACTTTTATTGGATATTTTTATATTTAATTATGATGGGGTTTAAGGCAATGTTAAAAGTTTAATGGTATCCTTATTAATAAATAAATAAAATGAAAAGAAATTAGAATTGACTTTGGAATTAGATTTTGGCTCTTTAGTTGGACAACCAGTTCATAAACTAAATCTAGATCCTTTTATCAGAACCATGGTTTAAAATCTCAGTCTCGTTCGTGGTATCGGTCGGGCCGAAAAACCGATATGATATCGGTATCGGTCGCGGATATCGGTCCGTCGCGGTCATCGCGGTGTGAATTTTTTTTTTAATCCAAAAAAATTCGCAAAAATATCCAAAAAATCCAGAATATTAGAAAATGCTGGAAAGCAATATTTTTTCCCATTGGTAACAACAATAAATCAAAATCTCGGTCACCCTAAGTTATGAGTCCTGTCTGTGTCACAGTTCGTTGTCTTCTCTAATATTTCATATAATGCAATCATTATTGGTGCTCATGATCAATTTATTAGTGTAAAATATAAGAAAATAAAAATAAGATATCTAAGTATCATTTAATACTAACTCAATCATCAAATAAATTGTGAAATCCAAGACCATGAAGATAAAATATTAAAATCCGAAACATGATAGTGAGATAAATAAATTAAAAGGCACTTAGACATTAAAAGGTTTATGGTTTACATGAAATTAGGGGAGACTAGAGAGAGAGATTGATGAGCATGACAGCCTAATTCCAAGTGGAGTGTCGCCTAGACTAGATAGCATCATCATCATCATTTATTCGGTATAGATTGTTAAAGAATACATAATAATTAAAATAAGGGAGTGTGTTGATTTTCTTACCAAAATAAAATGATTTCTTCACGAAATAGTGTTGGAAATATGCAAGAGAATGAGCTAAGGAGAAGGGGTTGCTCTAAGGAGATGAGTGGAGAGGAAGAATGTGGGGGAAGAATGAGATAAAAAGTGAAAATTTTAGGGGTTTTTTACCATTATTTTATATTGGCCGATATTTTGACCGAGATGGACCGATATATCGGCCGATATATCGGTTAAACCGATATTTTGGCGATATTTTGGTCTACAGTACCGAGACCGATATCTCACCAAAATATCGGACCGGTATGGGCCGATACCGGTTCATATCGGTCGATATGAACCGGTATGGGCCGATACCGGTTCATATCGGTCGATATGAACCGGTATCGGCCGATATTTAATACCATGATCAGAACCGAGTCTAGAACCAACAAAACAAGGTTCAAGTCAAAACTAGACCCAAAATCGGAACCATTTTTTAGAAATGAGTATGGATTCGAGTCCATTATGGTTCCAACCCGGTTGGAACCATCTCAATTGCAACCCTAACTGCTCCCATCTCTTGTATTCGAAATTTACCACAAATCTATCTAGTTTGCATTTGTGTGGTTTAGCGTACGCTACCCAAGGGAATAATCATGCTGCATTAAAGGCCTTCGAGATACCAACATCATTAAAAAAAAAAAAAAAAAGGTGAAATGATTGATTGTTGGATCTTATGCACCCACTGAGCTATCATTCCTTTCAAAGCCAATTGGTTATGGAAGAGGCACAACTCAATGTTTTATACGACATTTGACATCATGCCCACGGGCCTGTTTTTAAAACAGTCGCAGGGAGCGGCATTGTGACATGCCTCTACCCAACATTGATCATGTTTGTTAAAATCATCATTTTAACAATAAGTAAATGAGTACATTCAATGGTTTTAAATGTGTTAGATCTTTTTAACAAATTTCTTCGAATTTAAAAAGATTTAAGATATGAAATCAAATGTCTTAATATTTATTATTAATATGAGATTATTAAGTGGTTTGGGTCATAATTGAAATCCCACAAAAAGTAAAGAAAACTAGATTTTTAAATAAATATCTTTTGGACATTGTTCATGAATTTGTCCAAGATTTATGCCATGAAAGTAAATGCCTTTGGTTTATTAGATCAATAAAGAAGATAGGGGATCCGAATTATGAATTTGGGGCCGTGAAAGTGCAAAAAAAAAAAAAAAAATGTGGTTGAAAGGGTTCAAACTCATAACTTACATGGGGACTACAACCAATGTGCTCGGATACAATTACCTAAGAAACAATTTACAACAAACTCACACATGTAAACAAGAGGATGATAATAGCCTCATTTATACACTATTTTCACACCTTATTTCATGCATCACAAATGTAAATGAGAATGCAAAAGTGTGATGGTGCATGTGGATTATTTATATATGTAAATGAGTGCAAATCATGTTTGGTAAAAATCCATAGAGAGGATTTCATTTTTTTATTTTCTACGATAGTAAGGAAAATCCATGTTTGGTGTAAATATAGACGGGACAAAGAAAATGGAAACCCAAAATCTCTAGTTTTGCCTGTTTTCCCATCCCCTCCCCCCAATGGATATCCGGAATTCTTACTCTTGCAGAAAGCTGTTGTTACAATGAAAACATGTCATTTTGGGGCTGGTCCTTTTTTTTTTTTTTTCAAACTTGTGGGCCCATAAATCACCATCCGGCCATTTATCATCTTCACAAGATCAAAAATGGCTAGGGGGTTAAATTAGTCAGTGACTCATTATGAATTTTGAGAAATTTATACAAGAAGTGCTAAACCATTAGATCTACGTTATGGACTTTTGTGGGGCCATAACTCATGATTCAAATCGGTCACTCTCTTCAAAAGGCTACAAATGGCTAGGGGTCAAATTTTACGTTTTGATTCATCATGCATCTTTAAAAATTATGAGAAAAATGTAAAATCCATGGATGTGTACTGTGCTACTACAATGTAAAAATGAGTTTTACAACCAGTCCATTTTTTTCAATTTTTTTCATTCTAGTGGGCCCTTAAATTATGATCCATTTTTTTCATTCTCCTCATAAGGCCAAAACAGATAGAAGTTCAGATTTTAATAGTTGATTCATCACAGATTTTGAGAGATATGTGAAAAAACTCCTGACTGTATGATCTGTGTTTTGGACTTCTATGGGCCCCTAATTCACGATTCAAACCATTCACCTTCTTTAGAAGGCTAAAAAATGGTTAGTGAGTTGAATTTCATATCTTGGTTCCTCGTGAATTTTGAAAAATGTGTGAAAAAAGTAAACCGTTGGATGTAGAATATTGTAAATGGTGTGATTCTGCAGTGTTAGCCTAGCGTGAAATACAATGATTCCTTCAAAAAATTTTCATTGAGAATAGTCTGATTCCACTTCCAACGGAACCACCAGGTTCAAACAAATAAACCCTAAGGGCCTGTTTGGATGTATGATGAATTGAAATATGATGAGGTAAAGCATCAAATCAAGAGAAAATAAAATATAAGGTGTTATGATGGTATTTTGTTTTTAGTTGTTTGGTTTGAAATCTTTTTGACTTTTTGTATAGAAAAGTTGAGCTTTTTTGTCTTTTAGTGGAGAAAAAATGTTACTTTTTTGACTTTTTTTTGAAAAAGATGAAGGGAATTTTGAAATTATGTACTTTTGATATGACCCATTGTCTTTTCTTGTCCGGATAATGGAGGCTTTACCTTACCTCACCTCACCTCACTTCACCACACATCCAAACACGCCCTAAAGTTCTTTTGAGTTCGATCATATATGGGTTTGAAAAGGATGATACTGAAATTTGGTGGAAGATGAATATGCATTTTAAATAAATGAAGAAAAATCGAAAGGAAGTGATAAATGCATCAAAGAAGGGTTTGACAAGTCTTTCACAAATCACATAATGAAGTGTGTTCAATCCGTTCACTATCAAATAAATTCTTAAAGTTGGTTTAAATATTCCAGACTAAGGAAACAAAAGTCACTATTGGGATCTAAAATTTCACACAAATAATTATACAATACTTAGGTAAAAATCTCACATTTACTACGCAAAGATTGCCCAACATGGCTCCCTACGTGTTGCTCACAAATATCAAAACCTACGAAATTTTCCCAAACAAATGGCTTCAAAATCTTAATGTTCACAAAAGCATATCCAAATTTATCACCTCCAACTTCACTTTGAGATAAAATCCTCATTTAGGCATTTCGCCAAAACACCTGGCACTCCAAATTCAAACTCTCAAAACTCATGCGAAGGATGCGACAAATATGTAGAAACTAAGCATGTAACTCACACACCTAAAGAAGACTGCCAAGACTTTTTACAGAAGATCATTAGGACAAAAAATGTAATGATTTTCATAATTTTTCCATCATAAGGTAGAGGAGGATGAAGCAAAATATCGTTTTTTGCCATGAAAGTTAACGATATCATCCTAATTGACGATATCGTCAATTGAATTTATGATATCGTTAACAAGGGCAATTTCATCCAAAAAATGTATGAGCAATTATCTCGTTGTTTTATATTCTTTTTTTATAAAACCATTTAATTAAGGTTTGAGCCCAATTCTTTCGTAAAAATCCCATATTTTAATGCCAGGACTTTATAGAATTTTCCGAGCTCATTGTTAGAAATCCATCATTGTTGCTCACCTCTGAATCCAAATTGCCTAAAACAATTATGAGTACATTTTGGTAGTAAGAGAGATTTCATTCTAATTGAAGTTATGCCTGCAGTAAGATTGATCCAATTTATATGGCATGATTAAAATAAAAAAAAGTAAGTCATTTCAAGTCTTTTCCATGTAATGTATTTATATGTGAGGCGCATAACTATGATAAAAGTAGATAACAATGGTTTACTTAGTTGCTTGGCAATTCCGCATGTCACCGGGCTATCTAGGGATGAGTCCCTTCATATACCACTCTTCCCACTTGTGTAGATTGTCTTGAGTCCCACTCCTAGGCTGCGATACCAAAAAGAAAAAAGAAAGAAAAAACTCAGATAAAAGTAAAGTTTGGCTTAGAGGTTAAACGTAGAGGAACAGTGATTTTTTGCTATTTGAATTTCAACAAGCAGAGTAAGCTTGCCTCAAAATCAACTACCTGACTGACTATGACTCTATCTCAGCTTGTCTTTTGCTTTACTGAGATCTTGCTCATTTTCAAAGGAGCTTAACCAGCTCCCCAGTTGTTCCTCATCTTGTTGGGGACTGAGTGTACAACTATAGACGGCTTGAGTTTAAGAGTCATTATCATCATTAAAGCCTTGTCTCGACTATGTTGGGGTTGGTTATATGAATTTCCATATAAGATAACTTTGTCCAAAAATAAGTACGATCATATTCGTCAACTTGGTTGATGATATCGTCAACTAAGATAACTTTGTCCAAAAATAAGTACGAACAATCTTCTCGTCATTTTATATTTTTCGTCATAAAATCGTTTAATTATTGATTAAACTTATTTTTTTTTCATAAAAAAACCCTTAAAATATTGTAACTTATTTCTCTGGGTGCAACAATCTAAATCAATCAATGGAACTAACCTTTCTAAAATTAAAAGCCTCCATAATAATGACCTACATACAGCAGAGCTAAATCTCACTCCAAACAAAGGCCCACTACTATCATATTCATCAAGTTTAAAATGCACAATCTAAGCATGATTTACTCACTTTGGCTTTTTAATATTATATGCATGTTATAAGTGGGTGAGAAAAAGTCCTACAAAAAAAATGTCAGGATTTCTCAATTTAAAAAAGTTGTAGACCACACGTTCCTATTAACAAACGTTGCAAAGAAGTCAACCAAAAGAAAAAAAAAATGCTGGAGAGAATTTAGACTGCTTATTATTGAAGCTTATCTACAGTGTTTATAAATTTCTTTTCCAACAAATGGGCATGTGACCTTGTCCATGGATTCATTAGCTCTAGCCTATAGGAGGTCTTAAGATTATGAATCTAAAAAAACTTGAATAAATTGAACATTATTAGCCATCCAATAAATCATGTAATGAATAATAAATAAACAGACTTTAATCTTACTTTCATCCATTTAATGACTTTAGATCAAATGCCCAACCAATCTATAGCTCTACTCTAATTCAGGAGAAATTTAAGAAAACGGCACCAAAAAAGGAGAGTTAGGCCTGTTTGGATAAATGAGGAGTGGAGTAAAATGAAGTGGATTTCACATGTAGAGTGGAGTGGAAGAGAAAAAAGGTTGAAGTTAAAGTAGAGTACTTCACTTCACTCCATTTGAATGCTTATTTTGAAGTTAAAAGTTTGGAGTAGAATCCACTTTTACTCAAGAAAATGAAAGTATCTAGAGTCGAAGTGAAATAGAGTACATATGGTTCACAACATTACTTCATTTATCGGGCCAGACTCATGCAAAAAAGGTTGAGTTAAAATTTTAGAATGTTAGGGCCCATCTAAGTTCACTCGATATATATATATATATATATATATATTTTCCTATCCAAACAAAGAGCTACAACTGAAAGGAAAAGGAAAGAGAAAAACAGAAGAAAAACAAACACAAACGCCCACTTGGAGGTGGTTACAGAAAGTGATGAAAGGGGTGAAGAACCCCATCAACGGAATTGGAGCCATTAAAAGATTCGGCTTCATCTTCGCAGGACATAGAAGTCTCTTGAACAATTACCAGTCAAAAGTCAATGGGTCAATGGGGAAGAGAGGTGTCAAAATTAGTCAGATCTGAATATAGCCCATCTTGGCCAAGAAATCTGTAATCTTATTCTGATATCTCCTGCAGCAACTAATCTCCCAACCGT
The DNA here is from genome assembly GCA_003546025.1 of Camphora micrantha. Classification (NCBI taxonomy): domain Eukaryota; kingdom Viridiplantae; phylum Streptophyta; class Magnoliopsida; order Laurales; family Lauraceae; genus Camphora; species Camphora micrantha. The sequence continues at coordinate 26,163,740 of QPKB01000004.1, read as the reverse complement.
CCAATAGATTTTAGTCATTTTTAAGCTTTTGAAGTCAATCCTCCACTCATTTATGTCTATATGCCAACAACCAGTTTTCACACTTCGAAAAAGACACCCCGGTCAAAAGCACCTAAAGTCAAGTCAACACGGTTTGTCAAGATTCAAGTCAAGAAACCAATTAATAAAACAATGGTTCGGCCACATTTCCACAGGAGTCTTTAAAATGGTTGACTGCATAGGAGCCAAGCATGACCACATGAGCCACTTACAAATGGATCCCACCCTAAAGCGTCAAACAATCCACCAGTCCAACAGACGTCTACTCGCCCAAATTTTCATCCAATCAAAGTGATAATAGTCAATCTCTGTTCTAGACATTGATCAATCAATCCAATGGAATTTTATCACTCCAGTTGGAATGAATTTCGGGCGAGTGCCTGTTAACCTAAGGGGAAGGCGGATGAATGTGATGAGTGGCATGAATCAAGCAAAAGTAAACCCCACATAGATCGAATGAAATTGTGAGCATAGAAACTCACACAGTCGACAACAAAAGGATCATTTCTCCAAGCGTAAAAAGGCTTTTTTCTGTTTCTTCAAATGGTGGAGCAGTAAATGTTAATTGTTGTTTTTCATTCTTAACCATCAGATCAAGCTTATGGAAAACATCATCACATGAGTTGGGTGTTGGCACAAAATGAACATCCAGGATTGAAGATAATTTATTTCCTCCAATCATGACATACCATGTTAGAAATCATGTTTAACATCTGATGCAACGATTAAGTTTTAACATGTTGAATTGATGAGTTCGAAATACACATCATAATACATACTGCATAAAGTTGAGAAACACTACATGATCACCCTTTTTATAGCATGGCAGTCACCCTTTCTTAGGCATGGCAGCAAGCCTGGTATACATACTTGCCATGGATTTGAATCCCCGGACATCACCAGATCGCAGAAGATTACCTGTAAAAGGAAAAAAATAATAATAATTGATAGTGCCAAGAAGAAAAAGAGAGATCTATCATGTCTCAGACTAAAGCCTCCACTCATATGGGAATCTCCTTCGAGGTTTTTGAAAATTTATTAGATTTTATTAAGAGGAAATAAGATGCAACACAAAAGGAGAGAGAGATAGTACAAAAGATCCCAGCTTCTAAATGTTACAATAGGAATTACCATCTCCAAACTAAAACTACAAAAGGATAGGTCACCTGCCTTAGCTAGAGAGAAACCTCTGCTGGTTAGCACCATTGTCACAAATCTTTTTATAGGGATTTTTTTAATTGGGAAATTTTCAACTTTTTGGTTTTCTCAGGATGATATAGGGAAACCCATTAAAGAATAATTAAAATATAGTAAATAGTGGCTAATATATATTTATAATATATAAAATTCTTGGTAAGAAAATCACCAAACTATCATGGTATTCTAGTCTCTGTTGATATTTTGAAAAAACAAATACCCTGATATCTCATATTTAGTCACTATTTTCTCCATGAAAATAACAATATTTTGAAAATACCAGGGACATTTCTGAAAGTAGTTAGCAGCCCTCAAGAATGTGGAAAGAAGGGAGCTCGGAAGGTCATAGATGATAGATCTATTTAGGAGTGCAACTATAGTTGCCCGGACCCATACCCACATGGCCTGACCCAACTAAAAGTAAAATTTGGATTGGCCTTGTAAGGTTTAAGTTGGGCTCAAGACTGGATTTTTGAAACCCACGTGTAATTCGAAGGGGTTCGTAATGGGGCCTCGAATACCCGGATAAAACTTGGGCACCCAACTTACCTACAAAGATATATACATATATATATATATATATATATATATATATATATATATTAGAATGCATAGCACATACAGGGTGCATATACAAATTATATATGTCTTCTGAGATTTATACCCTTTTGAAAATCAAACCAAAGCCAAAAATATGGGAATCCAAACTGACTCAAGCCAACCCATTTCAACCAAAATTGCACTTCGGTGGGATATTACAGATCAGGTCAGGTTTCATCCAGGCCAGGTTTGGGTTTGTATTTACCTTCATATAACTCAGGTTGGACTTGGGTTGAACAATACCCAGACAACCTACCCAAGCTGCTTCCCTAGGTCTAATTCAACACAATTTGCTAATCTCAAGAGGTACATGCCAAAAGAGATTGTTCAAATAATTGAGCCCATGCATCTCCCTCAATTATATAAGCAGACAAGATGAACAAGGCACAATGAAGGCTTGCACATCAACAGCACTTGAAAAATCCACTGGATCAGAAAAGGATCTGGAAAGTACTAAAGTTACAAAATATACCTCACCACCTCCACTTGCCCTTGACACCATGCCCTTGAGCTACCATCAAAACATAATTTAAATCAAGGTGCGGCACCTAGGAAGATCTGACTCTCCCCAAGAGGTCCTCTTAGCATAGCATCTCCAGGAACACAGGACTCCCTAGTCCCTATGACCGAACCATGACCATGATGCAACTCTGTCCTGATTACTTGATGCAGTAGCACACGGTTGCCATACACTCATGGTCTACATGTGGGACCTAAGGAAGTTTAGGAATTCTTTCTTAATTATTAGTAGCTTCTAATTTTTATTTAAGAAGTTGTGTTTAGGAATAGTTTCTAATTTGGGTAGGATTAATTATTTGGTTTCCTAGTTTGATTAGGAATGCTTTCTTAGCCATTAATTTTCTTTTATTATAAATATAGCATTGTAGAGATCAATGATCTCAGAGATTCTGGAGATTAATAAATTTCCCCTCTCGTGGGTTTATTGTGGGAGAGTTGTTTTCTTCACGTGATTGTTCCTATGGAAACCTAATTGTGCCCTGGCACTTGCATCCTAACCCTAGGATTGCATCATTACTCCAATGAGATCATCAGCATTCAGCACTACCAGAACAAGTGGTCTTTTACTTTCAAATCTCCAGCGAGGAAACAACAACAGAGATAATAATAATCTCTAGGAACATACGATGGGAATTCTAGTCGCTGTAAATTATTTTATTAGCTTTCAATCACTCCTGGTACCAGTTTAGTAATCAATTAAGGGTCTCATTAATCATTTGAAGGGAGTAAGTTTTAGTTTTTTATTATTAGCATTGTTATAATGTTATTCATCATCATCACTATTGCTGTTGTTATTATTATTTGATTGGTTACATGATTCAAACCCACACACTCTGTGGTTGCAACAATGTGCACCTTCCAACTATGCTACGGCCTATTGTCATGTAAACTGTGCATGTTATAATGGAGAGTCCAGCACACTGTTTGGGTTTGCAGTTTGCTCCACAAAATAAGTACTGACCAAAGGTGCTCACCAATGAATGAGCCTTGACCATCAAAACAATCATTCAAGCCTTATCCTCTCTTCAACTTTGGTCAGGAATCAGGACAACAATATCATGCATTGACCAAGTCATCCAAATATACATATGAACATATAAAACACAAGGTAGCTGACTTCAGAAAGATTTGGATAAAGCTATGATGCTGATGATATGGGAGAAGAGGAGGGGGCTCTGGCACTGGCACACCAAAAGAAGCAACGTGCATAGTTTCATTTGATACAAAAAAAAAAAAACCTGACGTGTAATGCAGCCCAATTTTCATAGGCTGGCTTGCTTTCACGCACACTTACCAAAAAATAAATAAATAAAATACACCAATCAGAAGATCATAACCACCTGATTAGAACTATTTGCTAAATTGATATGAACCAGTATATCATCCATTTGTGTGCCAATGATTTGGACAGGATAGGATCCCTTAGTGGATATACAGCCAGTGGACTGCAAAGAGCAGAGCAGACAGAATGGGTCAGACAGATCATGACACATCGTCCACATGTCCAGATGCTACTGGGTGCACAGTAACCTAAGCACTTGACGCATAGAGCACTTCCAAACAAAACAATATAAGTCTACCTGAATCACAGTTTAGGGGGCTGTCGGGTTCAGGATGGGCCATCAAAGCAATTATAGCCCTACAAACAGATTGGAGTGTCCATGCAGGGCTCCAAGCATTCTTCAAGATGTCCAGGCATATCTCTCCTGTCTGCATAAGGGGAAGTCAAAGATAGTATATCAGACAAGAAAGCAATAGTACAATACCATTTCAGGCTCTCAAGCTTCACAGATAACATAACAGAGTGGTCAATTAGAAATTAAAAAAAAAAAAAAACGAAAGAGGAAATTCTACAGTAGAGCAGAAAATAAATCCTAGATTTAGTTGCTAAACAAGGGCACTCATTCCATTTAGTCTTGAAAGCTATCAAGCTCCAGATTTCAGAAGAGATTTTTTTTTTCTTTTACATGTTGTTGCTGGTAAATTTTCTTTCCTTGGCCAGTTTCTTGCCACTCTTGTTGGCAAGAACCTACAGCAACTGAGGTTGTTTGATATGGAATGTCATCTCTGCAGTCTCCTGAGGTAACACAAGAAATACAGCATACAAAATTCTGCAGAAATCTTCAACAAACATAGTTCCCCACTTCAGAACCTCAAATGCTGAGAAGTTAAAGGGTTCGGATAGAGAGAAAGGACTGGAAAATGGAAAACGTACTTTCCCCAATCCCACAACTCTATTTTCATGAATTAGTCCATTGATTGGGAAGAGAAACTTTGAGCCCCGCTTACTTCAGTAGATAAGAAAGTAAACAGTTTCACTGCAAGAGAGAACACCATTTTTCTCTCCTCTGTTGGTAGAGAACGGAAATTCTCCCCACATTCATGTATTAGCCGAACAGGAAAAATAACTTGTCTCCTCCCTCTCTTCTTTCTTCCCCCATTTTCTCCAGAAATCTCCACTTGGTAGGGACTAGGGATTCTCTTATTTCCCTTTCTGTAACTCCCCCCTACCAAAACACCTTTCCGGTATCAAAATTACCATATTGCCTTGCTGCTTATGGTAAGTAAAAGATCAGAGCAAAATTGAGTCATTCTGAATTAGGCCAGTATCAAGTATGAGATCTAAAGGAGAAAAAGAAAGAAAAATATTATAACGCCTTTTTAAGACAAAATATAGATGCTGCCCACAATGAAGACAACCAATTAAAGATCCCGAAGAATATAAATCTAAAAGAAGGTATGAAATGCCACAGGGCATCTTCTCCATGTGTTGAAGAGTGTGCTTGCGTGCAGTGTGCATGTGTTTTGGTAAGACTCCCCATGATATCATTATCCAAGCATGTTAATACATCCTGGACAGTTGCCATCATCTTTGAGAGCTCTGCTTTTCTACATAACCTAATTAAGCCCATATTTTGTTTAACTCCATAATCTATATGTTTGTTCATACTACACATTCAAGCACCAATAGAAGTAAAAATCAAAAAAGTACCATTCAAAATGATTTAAGCACATAGATTAGAAATAATCCCTGTATGAAATATTGCAGAATCATAATTTTTTAATGGTAACATAACTTGAAGTGCTACCAGCATATCATAATGGTGTCATAATGTTTGTTCATGAACAATTTTCAGCTGTGGTACCAGCACTTGTTGAAGTGCTGCAAATCCAAGGAACCAGAAAGGGGAGATCATTAAAGAGCTCAAATGAAGTAGTTAATGCATCCCAGACAGTGCACATGCACATAAGAGAAACATTCATCTTTAATCCTGAACATCATTAATTTACCCTGATTAGCAAGCTTTGCATTGCTAAACCATCAACAAAGTCCAACTTCAGGAAATATTGGCAGAGAGCACTGTGTAACCATTATTACAATAAGCATCAAACTCCATCCATAGCACAAACACCATCCATACCACATTTATATTCTATTTTTTTTTATTTTATTTGCATCTAAAACACACTTAAAGCAATTTAAAAATAAAGATTTTCAGTTATATTTTCTAACTAGTTTTTAGAATTACCTTTCAAAATGGGTTGAAAGAAGACCAGTATAGAAGGGTAGTACCATTATATTGGTTGAAAGAAGACCAGTATAGCAGTGTAGTGCCATTATATTGGTTGAAAGAAGAGCAGTATGGCAGTGTGGTACCATTATATTGGCCAACACGTAAAGGTTTCAGCCTTTTAGCCAGTAAGGTAGCATTTTTTACTGCCTTGAACTTTGTTCATAAAATGGCTGCTGCATGATGGCCAAACAAGTAGAGTCTATGTTGAAATAGATTTTAGGTGAAAATCTAGAGCATCATGTTGCCTAATGGTTTTAGATGTCAATTTGGAGCTGATATTTACATATTCTATTTTGATGCATATTCACATGCATACAATTTACAAGAGCGAGCTGCATGAAACATGATGTATGTACAACAAACCAATCAATGCTCATTATTGTTATCCTTTCCCAATTCTTTATCTTGGCTATTAAGGAAAGAAGTATTAAACTATTGCACTGCAAACAAAGAAAATATGAGCAAAGATACCTTAAAGTGCACGTTCGGATGGAAGATTTTTGTCAAAAAACGCACTTGAGGAGGTAGCAAGGGGTATTGTTCTGGAATAGCAAATGCCAGCTGAAATACACCACCCTCATAGGGAGTTTCTGAAGGACCCTAAAGGAGAAATCGTTAATCAATATAATGTTGAGTTTAATGGAAACAAGATAACTCAATACTCAAGCAAGAAGAAGAATCATACCTTGATAAGAGCAGTCCATTTAAATATGTTAGAATCATCACACACCAGCTGAATGTCTGGATCCGCAGCTTTCTCCCGCTGCACCTCTTTGTACTCCTTGAAAAGCCTTGCCCTCGATGCCTACATGCAAATCATATCAACCAAAAGCATAATAAACTATTATGCAATGCAACTGCAAATGATATGCCTCACAAGATGTGAAAAGCCTCGCCCTCAATGCCTATACGCAAGACAAATTAATAAACAGCATAACTAAGCTATTATATAATGCAACTGCAATGGATATGCCTCACAAGATGTGAGCTGCAATTAGTCAGTGGTGATCAAAACTCAAAAGGTAGTCAAACCTCAAGTTCGGAATTTGACGCCCAAATGGACGTTGATGATACAAGACAAATTTTGAGTCTCAGAAGACAGAAAAAGTGTAAATAGGATTGGAAGAGATGGTAACTGAGATCATGAGAGAGCAGAAAAGAAGCATTCTAGGCAAATCAGGGCCCGGCAAACTTGAAAAGACCTTTTCACCAACATTGCCTGAAGGAAACATGTATCTGACTGCTACTTGAAAGCATAAATTTGTTTTGAGTGTCTGATACAGAGAAACTATTATGTCATAAACAACTATTTCTAGTGGTCTGTAAGAATTCTCGTTTTGTACGACAAAACGGAGCCTGTAATATTGTCATGGATTTTTTTCGTTCTTTTTAGGATTTCCATTGGCAGTTTGGCAAGCAGTTAGGATAATAGACTAAACCGAGGATTGAGGGTTTAGACTCGAGATCATTGTGGTGTTCAAATTGTTTTAGAACAGGCCTTTTCAACTTGTTGTAAACTTGTAGTGGAGATTCTTTCTGGTTTGGGTTCACTCAATTTTGGTTTTTTGCTCCAAAGTGAAGAAGAGAAAACCCCAATTTTAATGCTTCAATTCTCTCTTCTAGCATGATTTCTTCACAATGTGTGTGTGTGTATATCATGTTGCCAATATACGTTGGTGGACTGCAATTTCCACTGCATCAAGCAAAATTCAGTCCTTAAGATGCATCAATAATGGCTCAAGAGATGATAAATTCAAAAATCAAGTTCATGAAAAAAAGATGAAATTAATGATCAAAGGTCTACAATGGCAAGTGGATCAACAGGCATATATCTCAATGTATTGCAACTCAAGAGAATCCATGATCGTAGAGTTAACTCTTGAAAAATTTACAGACTTCCAATATAGCTGGTAAGAATTAGAATTCACGGCAACTCAAAGGTCAAAGATTTCCTCTCTCTATCTATCTATATCTATCTATCTATCTCTCTCTCTCTCATTCATTTGTCAACATACAATTGACATGCTTCAATTAATGTAAAAGGCATCCACAACCATACAAAATGGCATGGTTCAAAGAAGGCATGGAGGTAACGATCTCTATGAGAACCATTGTATATTAATTTGTTTAAAATATAAAAAAAAAGTATCATGCAAGCTTATGATATGATGTTGTCCCTATGAATGCATAGTGAGAGAATACTTTATTACATCATTCATGGAAAGCCAATTCTTCATCATCATCACAATCAGATACCCATCCCAACTATGTCAGGACGGAAAGCTGATAGATGGCTATATATGAGGACTTTTTTTTTTTTTTTTTTTACTACAAACGATGAACTTAAATTTGTATATCAACAAATGCATGAGAGAGAGAGAGAGAGAAAGCAAGCGAGCTTGCTGGTAGCTAAGCAGAAGAGAAGAAACCAGTAAATGACATTATATGTTTCAGAAAGGCAGACTGCCTAGAAAAACTAAATTCTCCAGATAATGCCAAACAACAATATTGAAATATTATGATATTACAATATTTTATTTTGTAGTGTTTTATTCTGTCAGTATTTAAATCTGTAAATATTTTATCCCGTAGGCATCCAAATGGGGCCTCAACTCTTTAGCTTCCACAGGGCCCAAGAATGTGCATAGCACCTCCTCCTTATCATCTCTTAAAATCCCCCCAATACCTGCAGGTTCTACTTTGCCTTTAGCCATCCGATCCACATTAATTCAAGCCATTTAGACAGTAGGAATCTCCATGCGATGTTTCTATTTTTCTCTTCCCCACAACATCAAAGCTTGCCGATCTCGTTTGATAACCCCACAATACCTCTGGATTTTTTTTCTTGCTCACGCCAAAGTTCAATCCTGGATTTGATTAAGTCAACTTCACCATCGCTACTTTGGTGTTAAAAATTCTGTTATTCATTTCTATCCAAAGAGACCAAATCACGCATAAGGCACCATTCTCCATCAGATTATTCCAAACACGAACAGGTCCAGCTTTCTGTCCACCGTGGACACGGACAACATGTTTACATTGCTAACAACTGCCCTCTAAATGTCAAATTTAATAGAATTATAACTTTTTTAGAAAGTCTCTTCAAGATCTGTAATGGCTATTTCTAGAGCTTTTGTAAGATTTTACCACTTTGGGCCTCTAAACAATGACTAGAATAATAAATCATTTTTTTTGAAATGAGCATAATGAATAAATGAATTCTCCTTTTCTAAGAGTACTCACAATAAAATAAAAAAAAAATTATTTATAACTCAAGGTATCTCCCCACCCAGCCCTGCCCAGGAGCCTTTGACCCTAAGCTCGAGGGAGTAGGGACACTCGATTCTAAACAACCGAAAACTAATCCCTAGGGGCACATGCAAGCCCTCCTATCCTCATGCACTGGGTAAAACTAATTAATTAGTGACCAAGGTTACAAATCACTCAGGTTTGGTAGGATTTGGGTTGAGATTATTTGTTGGGCTTAGTTCTATTATAAAAAGGTCTACTTGAATTATTTAATGGGGGCTATTTCTAGTGCACATGTGTTACGGGGTCATGTGTGCACCCGGGGGATTAGCCCCATCCAAATGCCACGGGACTACCCTCATCCAAAAGAAAAAAAAAAGAGTATTCACAAATCACAATAATGAATTAATTAGTGACCATGGACAAATCATTAGGTTTGGTAGGCTTTGGGTTGAGATTATTTATTGGGCTTAGTTCTATTATAAAAGGTCTCCTTGAGTTATTTAATGGAAGATTTTTTTTTTCTATATATTTTGTCTTTTCTTTTTCTTTTTGGAAGGTAAGTATATAAAACCAAACCAAGCATTTTCTCACTAGGTGGGGTCGGCTATATGGATTTGACGACGCCAATCAAATCTGTTAAATTTTCGTTCTTTTTTTCTTTTTCGAACAGTTGTGTTAAAAGAAATTTTTTTATAACATTGTGTTAATTAAAGAATTTTTCATTGGTCTCTCCACCCCAAGGTGGATAAAGCCTCAATCCTCTTGCTTTGCCTCTCTCTTCTTGTGAGATTTCTTCAAGAAATCATTTTTGCTTCTAATGTAAATTAACATCAAGAAATAGGAGGTTTAATATTTCATGCAAATGAGAAAACCATCTTAGGAAAAATTAAACTAATGCCAATTAGAAGATGAACATGGCACTCAAATTCACCAAATGGCCTAATTTAGTGTTAAATATCTTGAAGCAAAATTGCCAATAGATGGAGCATATAAAAACTAATACAAGACATCTTTTTATTTATTTTTAAAATGAACTGATACAATATTAAAAGATGATAAGCTATTTGACGGGCTAAAACAACATTACCCTATCACCCGTACGTAGTATTTCTATATTATAAAAATGACAAATAAAAGCCATTCAAATTGTATGGTTACTAACCTGCATATTTCTAGATGCTTGCAATTTCTTTTAATCTGAAGCTCAATATAAGAAATTGGCCTTCAAACTGCATATGAATAAAATAACAGGTTTTCACATCACTGAATAGAAATCATCTGAAATAGCAACTCTTTGAAGCCAAATAAATAATCAATGGAATTCACCACAGTGTGACAGTGTTGTCACTACTTACCCACATCCATGAACTGCATATCAATAAAATGGCAGTGCTGTACATTTATTTATTTTTTTGAATGGCAAGGGCTTTACATTTATTGAATACGAATCGTATGAAATAGCACCTCTTGGAAGACAAACAAGTAAACTTTCTTATCTTAGCTCAATCTATTTAGATAGTTTCATTGTTTATCTCAATTGTTCTTTATATGGAATACATTTTTTGCGCTCTCTCTCTCTCAATAATAAATCAAGGCTCATAGTATCTAGTATCAATACCATTGCTCCTCAATGACAACTAGACAGCAAGATCAGGCAAACTGTTTGGAGGTCAATTTAGCTCAAATGGCTGATCGGTCAGCCGAACTGTCCGAACAACAAAAGGTGTTGACCGTGTCTCTTATCGACGTAAAGGATCGCCAAGCAAAATTTGATCAGAACTTTGCAGTTTACAAAGAGGTTACTGCTTTGAATTTTGCAGAATTGGGGCACAACTTGAGATCCATATAGAAGCTATTGTTACAAGGCGTCGGGAAATCCGTTGGTCCAAAATCATCAGGTGTCCTAGGCAATCCACCTATTTTCATGCGTGTGCCCAAAATTCTTCCACACTACAAACTCAATACACATGAGTTGATTTCCCTAAGTTCAATGGAGACGATCCACTCAATAGGGTGTATCAGGCACAACTCTTCTTCAAATATAATGGAACCCCATCGGCCATTTAAAATTGCCAAGGCGCCATTCCACCATGAAGGAAAGGTGGTACAATGGTGCCATTGGATGGATCATGGAAGACATAATGTCCACTGGGACATGAAATCTGTGTTATGCGCTCATTTTGGGTCTACAAACAAATACACTAAACCTGGAGAACTTTTAGCTTGATTGCAACAATGTGAAGCTGTACAAGAGTACCTTCATGAATTCAAACAACTATCAAACATGATGGTTCAGTTTCTGAAATCGTTTATGGTTTGATTCGTTTGTTAATGGCCTGCGACAAGGCATTTGAGTGAGGTACTGAGGTAAAACTATTTATCCTTGAATAGTTGACTCAAACAGTTAGCCTCACTCGATGTGACGAAGAGAGGCTCATACGTCAAAAGTCTAATCAATGAGCCACCAGACCACCTTCTTTTCAACCAAATTTAACATCAACAACCATTAGTGCGACCACTGTCTCAGCGATTTCTCTTCCTATTCGACGCCTTGCACCTACTGGAATGGCAGAATGGAGGGGTCATGGGCAATGTTTTAATTGCAATGAACCATTTCTACAAGCCCATCATTGCAAGGCCTAGCAATTGTTTTCACTGGAGGGTGACAGGATGGATGAAAGGGGAGATCTAAGGAGGCACCAGTGAAAGATGAACATGAAGCTAAAATCATGCATAGAATGGAAAAGGCACTTCGATGGGAACCCAATCATGCAGAGATTTTTCTTACTTTTATCTGGTTTTTTTTTTTTATAAGTAATCTTTTTGGCTACTTTCCTATCTTATCTCAATTTCTTTAGGTAGTTTCATAGTTTATCACAATTTCTTAGGGTAGTTACCTTATTTATCTCAATTACTTACGATGCGTTTGTGCACGGGAGTTTCCATGGAAGCAGAACTCCAATTTCTGCTTTGTAAGAGTCCTTTTTGTTCAATGAGCAAGAGTGTAAACATAAAAAGGAAGGATTTTATATAAGATTTCCTCGCAAGAGAAGAAAGCTGAGTCCGAAACCCACCCCCAGGAAATCCATTTCTGTGGAAGAGGAAACCCACAGCGTTACACGAACAATCCCTAGATTCTTGTCTGTTGTGGGGGCCACTTGTTCTTCAGATAAATACATAGAAAATTCAGATTCTCCGTTCCTCCCTCCTACTTGTTCTTTAGATGAAATACATAGAAGATTCAGATTCTCCCCTCCCCCCCACCCCTCTCTCCTTACTAGTAAATCAAGGCTAATAACATCGACTAAAACTGTATAATTTATGAAATCCCAACAAGCTAAGACCATAAAAATATAAAAATGTGTATGGTAGCAAACAAAGGTCTTTCTCTATGCACATTCATGCATGTATATGAACTTGAGAATAGCAGGTGTGTAAATTTGAGATATTCCCTCTACCAACCCTTTGATATGTGCAGATAACATCACTTCTTACTAACACATTATCTGATCTCTCTTATATAGAAAACATATAGTCTCCAAATAATTAAAAAAAAAAAAAACCATGAAGTTTTTTTAACCAGCAAGAACTTTGCTTCCTAGTTGCCAAGAAATATAAGAAAATAGACCTGCCTGAATGAAAGAAATCTGTAAATTTCAACTTCTTATTTTCCAAGCATGCAAACCCACCATCTTGAAATCCCACACCCCAACATGAAATTCCAAGGAACAGAGAAAGAAAATTTAAGAACATGAATCAATAACTAAATGGATTATGCCATCGACCATTGTAATCGTTTTCGTCGTCTTAGGCTCATCAAATCGATCTGGGGTTGCATGAAATACGTTTATATGATCTTGTGAACCAATATAATCGATATGATCGTGTTTGGGTCCTAACCCTTTCGGTAGAATTGATAAAAAAAAAGATTGAAAAGGGAGGATTTTTACGGCTCCAAAGAGCCCAACGCAACCCAAGTACATAGATTTGAAGAAGAAGAAGAAGGAGGAGGAGGAGGAGGAAAAACAAAGAGAGTAAAAGATAAAGCGTCAGGAAGATTGGATCGAAATCGTGTGTACCTGCAAACAACGCTAGGTGGTGTCGAGAGAGCCAAAAAGCGTCGTCTGCGCTTACTTTGGATTCCGACTTATATGACAGAAGATTTGGGTCAGGCCATCTTTGGGTGGGGGCCCACCTTTGAGATCTGATTACATTTAAACCACCTAGAATTAAATTTTTTTTTTTTTAATAAAGTGCCTTAGTTGTCATCAATCTGATAATGAAGAATGGTACCCCAAGTTCATGCTATTAAGAGAATATTATATTATCCCGTGGCGGATGTAGGATTTTCATTGCGGTGGGGTTACACTTTTTTTTAGACTTTACTGGATTTATTTATTTTTTTGCACATTAATTATAGTAAAAGAAAAAAATGTATCACGTTTAAGTTGATACAAAATACTTAATTGCATCATCTAACGTACATTCCTCTCATCAAAAGTCATCTTAACTTTAAAACAAAATTTTTACAATTGCTCTCGACGGTTTTTCTTGTTTTAATAACATTGCATGATTTACTTATTGTCGATGCTATTAAATGTCCTTCTTGATTAGACATATAGTGATTGGATTAGAATTTGAGAATTATTAAGAGTTTGAAATTAGGATTTGGAGATTAAGGGTTCAGATTTAAGTATATAGTCATTATGAATGATTGTATTAGATCTGAGGAGGAAGAGAGAATTAGGGTTCGATCATTATTGTTATTTGGTAAGAGAGATGAGTAACCATGACGGCGAGTTCGGTAAATGTAGATACAGCTGTCTGGAACTGCACCTGGACCCGCAACGAGGAGCTTGATTGGCGGGTCGCAAAAGGATTTGAGACAGAAAGAAGAGGTCTTAAAAAGAAGTTACGGTTTTTTTTTTTCCCTTCTCCGACGAAGCTTTACAAGTGATGTGGGGCGATCTTTAGACATGTAGGGTGAGGCAACTACAATAGACATACGTGAGGCATACATTCAACTCTATTAGTGGGGTTTCAACTTTCCAACATGGGGCGTTCGCCCCAAATCACTCTAATGTGGGTTTGCCACTGATACTATCCTGATCTTAAACTATCATAATCCATCAGCCGAGGGTTCATCATTAGGGTGCTCAATTCCTTCGCCGGTGCTCCATCAATGGCGTTTTTTGCTTCGGGCTCCACCCGAGTGTTCCTTCATCTATGCTCCATAATTGAATATATTTGTTGTGTTTTGCCCGCGCTGAAATCGAACTTGACACTTGGTGAGACTGGGATGCCCTTTACCGTTATAATATTTTGTAATTCTCTAAAGATAGATCCTTCTAGTGGAGAGAATGTTGCATTGATGCTTTATTATTTTATTATGTGTTTTACACGCTCATAGGAAAATGGGCCGCATGCTCTATAAATACAAGACATGTGAAACCCATTATCATGCTTGCTAATCACTATTTTTCATAAGGAGGCCCTAAGATGACAAAAATAAAAGGGGTTAATGATGTTTGATCCCATGACCAATTGCATAACAAAATGCATTCACCATTTAAAGCACATTGTGACACCATGTTGCAAATGGAAGATGTGAAAGTATTTCACACCTATTTAAGTGCGCGTGAATAAGCATAAATGCCATGATGTAATTATTAGACATGTGACTCATTTAGTCATTTAGTCATTTATAGGGACGGACCTACATGTAGGCCATGATCCCCCCTTAAGTTATCAAATTGCTACCTTTTACCATTAAAATTTTGTAATTTTATATTTTACCTCATAAAATATTAAAATTTTCTTTTAATAATTTTCATTTGCACCCCCTATCCCGTTCCTTTTTTTTGGGTCCGCCCCTGCTCATTTACATATATAAATGATGGGGAATTTTCGTTTAGACATTCCCATGGATGGGTGCATTGAAGTTGAAGAGGATCCCATCCCAGTTCCAATTTTTTTGGATCCGCCCCTACCCATTTACATATATAAATGATGGGGAATTTTCATTTAGACATTCCCATGGATGGGTGTATTGAAGTTGAAGAGGATCCCATGGTTATTTTGTTGTTTTTACCAGGGGTATTTTACAAATTTCACCTCCATACAGTAATAAATAGTGGAGTAGAAAAAACCCTGTTGAAAACCCAAAAACCCCTCAGCCTCTGAAGTCTGAGCTGCTGCCAGTGCCACTATGGCTTGTCCGACCGCTCTCCTCTCTAGGGTTTCTAATTCTGCCTCTCGCTCTCCTTCTCTCTTTCTCAGATTACGAACCAAAACCCTAACCCCCCAATTCTCCCCTTCTTCTTCTTCTCCCATCTCTCGATCGCGACTCCCTGATTCCACCAAACGATTCTGTCTCATTTCCAGGTACTAATCTCTCCAACACACACTCTCTACTTTCTTCTTTTTCTTCTTCTTCTTCCGCTTCTAGATCTTCTTTCATAATCTTCTTCTTCTCATTCTTCTTCATTGTTGTTGTTGTTGTTGCTGCTGCTGCTACTTAGATTACCTTTGAATTTGCGCTGTTTGGGATCGATGCTGCCATTGCACAGTGCCATTGCTTCCGCCCGCCTTAATTCAATCCTTTCTGCGGAATCCCAGAGCTGGGGTTTGATTCCCCAAGGTACCATTTCTACTCCACGGTTTTTTTTTTTTTGGAAGTTCTGCTAATGCTACTATCAATGGTTAAAATCTCACAGTTCAAAACGGGTCTTTTCTAAATCTCATGTTCAAAGGAATGGCATAATTTAAAACGCATATTGAAGTATGAGGTGTGATTTCTACAGAAATTAGGAGATTGCCATGTACACGTAACATGTATATATATTTTTTTCAGTTGCTGCTGTATGCATTTTTTTTTATCATTGCTAATGGGAGTCTTGTCAAGTTGCACTTAGTTGATGCCATCTTGTGGGAATCAGAGAAACATTGGCGAGGGGATCGCGTTGCTATTCTGAAATCTGGGACCAATCTAGTTTTGTAGAGATTGAGAGTATAAATGTTATAAATGTATTGGAAAGCTGAAACATTCCTCTAAAAGTAGTAGTTAGGCCTTCATTATGTATGTGAAAGTGCTATGAGTAGGTCATTTGCTTGTCCTTTTTTTTTTTCATGTGTGTTTGTAAGATGACAGTAATGTAGATGGGGAAAAGTTTATCTTTTTACTCCTTGGATGTTGACTTATGTAGAAATGATCATAGCATGACATTAGGACTGTCCTAGCACCTGTGCGACTCATGGAGGCTCGCCTTCGCTCGATCAAAAATTTCACATCATACCCACCCATGTTTAGCCATTGGCCCGAATTTCATTCAATGGTGTGATTTAACCATTGGATTGATAGTGTGGAAATATGTATTTATATGTTTGGCACATGTCAATACAACCTGGTATATCACTCCAGTAGTTGAAATCTGGACTAGTGCTTCTCCACAGGATCATACAAAGGTGTTTTTGAAACATGGCATTCACGAATATTCATCATGAGTGCTCACTATCATAGTTGTTAGTTTCATTTCGGAGGCTGTTTTCGTTTGCTAAAATAGAATGCTTCAGCATTGCAACATTCCATTTTTGGAAAAGATTCACTTGAAAAATAAAAAAAATTACAAAAAGGAAAATATTATCCAAACACTTGTAAAATTCTAGAAGAAGAAATTTGTTTCAACATTTCCATGATTGTTCCATATTAGAATTTAAGTCTTTCCAAAACGAAATCTTACTTAATTCAAAAAAAAGAAGAAGTAAAATATAAAAATTGACAACTATTGCCTGACAAATTGCCCAGCATTTTAAGGTTTGAATTCCTTAATGGGATGGGCCATATCCAGGGTCTTGAGTCTGTTCAACTCTGTAATGTGTATTGTGTAGGCCCCTTAAAAAGAGACATTTAATCGTCATTTTCCTCTACTTCATTTTCTCTTTTACGTTGTTATAAGGTTAGATGACTCTGACCCACAACCTTGTGGCTCCAAGCTTTACTTCTACTTTTTATTTTCTTTAAGATATGGATGCAGTATGGAAGAAGCCCATTCTATTGTTAACCAGAATTCATCTGTCTCTAATTTTCTTATGCAAAAACTGGGTGTGATTAGTCTATGAGTCCATTCTATGTTACTTCACCTCTATTTCTTTTTTCTTTCCTTCCATTTTCTGCAAGATTCGGATGCAACTTGGTGCTTTTTGGGTGTGATTTAGGTGCACCATGATGCGTTTGAGTGCGATTTAGATGTTTTTTGTTTTTTCTCAATCAAGTTGGTTCCATGATACATTAATCAGGTAAGGTGCATTAGAAATGAAATAAAAGGCTCTTGGTAAAAGAGGAGAGGGTTAAATGTATATTGTTATTGCATTTTGGGTGTGGTTTAAGTGCACCTGGATGTGCTTGAGTGTGATTTAGTTTTTTTTTTTTTTTTTTCAATCAAGTTTGGTTCCATGATGCATTGATAAGGTAAGGTGCATTGAATATGAAAATAGAAGTCTCTTGGTAAGAGGAGCAGGTGAAACATATATTGTTGATGCATTACAATGATATGTCAAATATGAATCATGCAAGTAGGTTATGAATTAAAACCAAAGAAAGGAATGATTAATGAAATATCTAGAGCAAAAGGGACAAAATAACAACCATAGCATGAAAAAATGGGCGTTAACACTAAATGCTATTGATACCTACAGAAATATGAGTTTGCTGGCAAAATCAGCATTAATTATTTAACTAGATTCTTCATCAAAGATTTGATTACATGAAGAATGCTTGTTTAATGGAGAAAGAGCATTATGGCCCCTTTCTAAATGAGATGTTAAAACTGTGATAACATTGAGCTGGTAAATTTATAAGCGATATGATGATGTGTTGGGAATAACCGAGCAATGAATGTGACACGAATTATACTATATTAAAGGCGAGGGTTTTGAAGTTATACCCATGTTCTACAACTAATTCACGTCTTCCTCCCACTTCCAACATGTAATTATAACTACTCAAGTCTTCTTCCCACTTCTCACTCTTTACAACAACTTCATTTCCATCCAAAGTTTCATTCTACACTTTTTTTTTTTACTCCACTTTTCCTAGCCTATTTCTACTCTACTGACCCTTGGATTGAGAGAAGAGGTACTCTCGTAATCTTCTATTCTTTTATTCTCTTTTTAAACTTTATGCTCTATCAAAACCAAATCACGGTCAGTAAGTGTTTGAGGATGATTTTGTGTGATCTATTTTTTTTTAATGGATCATAAAATATATTTTGTAATTGTTGGTGAACATGCCCGTGCTTAGCACTGGTTATTATGCTAGTCAAATATTACAAAGAATCGGTTAGCACTTAAGCTAGATAGATCTAATTCAGAACCTATCTTCCCATCACGACAATTCTGAGAAAGTTTAGAGAGGAGAAGAGACATTTCCATGTGGTTTTTATTTATTTAGAGAAGGCTTGTGAGACCGGTGGGAGTAAAATTGCTCTCTGGGTCTAAGCTGAACATAAGAGTGCTAGATTTGGCCCAAGTAGGTGACCTCATTTGCATGATTATGTTCTCTAGTTAGTCCTGCATAACTCTTTCTCAGCACCTGAAAAAATCTGAATTGAATTTTCTCAAACAAGTTTGTACCAGTCAAGTTCTATGTGTGCCCCTGTGCGGAGGGTTTGCACCTGGTTTTCTTCTTTTGAT
Source organism: Camphora micrantha (assembly GCA_003546025.1). NCBI lineage: Eukaryota > Viridiplantae > Streptophyta > Magnoliopsida > Laurales > Lauraceae > Camphora > Camphora micrantha. The sequence continues at coordinate 26,144,868 of QPKB01000004.1, read as the reverse complement.
CTGATGTTGGATGAGTTTCATGCGATCCAGATTTAGGCATAGCGAGCATATTTTTAAGTTGATCTTAATGTGTATATTACTTAGAGACTCTGGCATCTTTTGCATGTCTGATCTTTTTCCTTGTGTTTGTTTGTGGATATATATTTGTTTACTTGTTTGCCATGTAGGCATCTTCTAACTCGTTCTCTTAAATCATGTTGCAGGCAATTCAATGCCTTTATGATGGTATTGCAACATTACCTATTTGGCACCTGACAGATCACTCTGTTTGGTAGGACAGATGATCCGCAAGACCTTATTTACTCAATTTTGTTTTTAAAACCTTAACAAATGCATTATTATGGATGTGATGATTTACAGTACTTTATTCCTTTGTTTATCTCTGAAACCCTCTCTTGATTATATTCAACTTTGTTATGGGGAAAAGATTCAACCATGAACTTTTTTAAGTGAATGTGAAAATCAAGATGTTTACCAGCAATCTCCATGACTAGTTTTTAAGCATGTGGTGGAACTTTACTGCACCATGATGTGTGAGTAAATTTCGACAACACCTACCTAATAGTGCAGATGCCCAGCTGATCATGTAAAGCTCTGTATTTTGGGTTTGACCTTTTTTTTTTTAAATTTGGTAAGGTTCTATGACCTTCTAGATTAATGTTGGTATGTAGCTTATTTGAGAACACATGATATTATTTAAGGACCATTTGAATATACCCATGTTGCAATTTGTTTAAATAAACAATATTGGAGAATAGTTGGACATATGTAAAACTGACATTAGGAGACGATGTCTCTTGCCTCTTGTTAATGCGGGAGAGGTCAACTGTGGAAATCACCTAAAAAACAAGATAATTTTTCTTTGCTTCCAAACTTGGAGAAATCAAAGCAAACCAGACCAAATGTTTTGAGGGCCTGCTACAAAGCTAGAGGGAATGCTTCCCAGTTCCCACGCATGTGGAGAAAAAGAGAGAGAACAGATGAATTTCTCCTTGTATCAGGAAGGTTAAATGTTATTTTCTATGTTAGAAATAAAGAGAAATGGTGAAACTCTACATTAAAAAAAAGAAGAGGATCACCACTAGTTTTTTATCTCCTAAAATACAAGCACACCAGCTCATAGTAAAAAGCCCCAATGAGTGAATCCATTTGGCGTATGTTGTTATCTAAGGCATACTGAACTTGTTGCACATATAAAATCAGATTTTAGTCACCAGCACATATCTCATTTGTCCAATTGTTGAAAGTCGAGAAAAAAAAGTATTTGCGACTCCAGGGTATGTTGGTTGGAAACATTTTCTGAGAAAAATGAAAATGGTTTCTGAGGGAGTGAGTTTTTTTCCTAGTGTGGGTGGCATAAAAGACCATAAATGAGATGATTGGATGTAGGTTTCTCAGAGAAATGGACTAGCAAAGTTTGCTGCTCCCATTAAACTTTCATGGAAGAGTAGCAATTGTGAACATCTCCATCTTTAGTTTGGGATGCAGAAGATGGATATGCAACATTTTTACTCTCTTTTTTTATTGCATGATGATTGGTTTAGGGCAACAATTGTGAATATCTCCATCTTCCCATGCCTGGAGCTTGTCTCAACTTCTGAAGTGCATCTGCAAGGCTGCAATTAGATTCAGATAGAAAAAGAAAAAAAAAGTTTAGCTGAAGTCTTTGTCAAGTTCCACCAATTAAGCATTTTTCATTTTCATTGATAATTCAACAGTGTAGCTTAATCTGCACAAGTAATTCCTTCAACTTATTCTTCCAGCTCCAAATCTTCACTGGCCAAGAATATTTGAAACTGTACTCTTGACGGTTTCTACCAGCTCTTCCCTGAAAAAGAGCACAAACACCATGTCAAGTTCATGGAAATCCATTGGACTATAAGGGGAATTCACTTCTCTATTTTCTATCTTCTTTTTTTCTCTTATGAACTCATAAGTTTACTTGAGAATTCAAATCAAGATGAAGATGATAATATCACCAGTTCATGCTATATCCGGTCCATGGATACGCTAATCATTGATCCAAAAGCAGCCAAAAAGAGCAAAATGAGTACTTCCATAATTTGTTTTGAGGTGGTTTTGCATGTGACAGGTTATACGGTCTGATGCATTATGATGGGCAAACTGTCATGGTGCACCCAGCTAGAAAGCAATGGACTACAACTAAAAATAACCAGATTAAGGACTGAATGAGAACAAAATCAAAATTTGAAGCTTTTTACCTATCAGGCTTGAATAGGAGATAACGATAAACAAACCACTGAAAAAAAAGGGAAGAAATAAACAGTTAGAACAGACAATAACTACAGTAACAATTTCCTTTGCAGTAAACCATCTCAATGTATCATGTGCACTACTTACCGTCGAAAAAAGAATCCCAATGATTTCAAACATGGTGGGGAAAAGAGGAAGCTTGTCAATGGCCTACAAGAAAAAAAAGGATATTTCAGTCCTAACTCAAAGTTAAGAAGCAGCTTAATTGTAGATGATGATGCACTACACTAGCTTCAACTTGGGGGATTTACATAAAAGGAAAGAGCTTGATAATAACCTTGTTTAGGGCCTATTTGTTTGCATAGAATATATAGGTATTTATGATCAAATGAATTCTACTGAAGGATTATTAAAGATGTGAGGAGTAAAGGAAGTGAGGTGCGATGTAGATGTAGATGTGAGCTTGACTTTTTTAGGATTTGAATTTACTAAAGTGGTGGCTGGGCATTCATTTCCCACCTCCCCTTTATTCATTTTCCATTAGAGGAGAGACAATTTGATGGCCATTTTTTAAAATTCACATTTGTTTCTTCAATTTTAACCATTTTTAGAAATTGAAGACTCACAATTCCTCTATATTCAATACATGCAACAAACAGCCCTTATTATTATTATATATGGGATTGATTGTCCTTCCATCTCCTTTTTTTTTTTACTGTTCCTTCTAACATATTTTTTTTTACTGTATCAAGTACAGGATTATTGTAATTCTTTGCTATTGTTCATGCAATCATGCTCTAATTACTTGCTTTTGAAATAGAGAATCAGGGTAATTTACCCCAATTATTTTACTGGATGTCCACACTGCAACCACAGCTGCAAAGCCCAAACCAACAAGACCAATTCGATCTTCGGAATTATCCCACTGTTTCAGAGGAATACAGATAAGAGAGATCCATAAATACACACACACACACACACTCAAATCCACATGTGTGAATACATACAAATGAAGAATAATCCTAAAATACATAAATTGATAAGAAAAATCCAGCAACTTCATTTTCTGTTTAGAGAACAGTAAGAACTCTGCCCAGTATCAAGAAAATGAAAAAAAAAAGATCCTAATCTAAGGAATATTTGGTCAATTTTTCAGGAAGTCAGATGTATCTCTTATGAAACCAAAGCTGTACTACAAATGAAAAGAAGTCTGTGTACTGTTGTTCTTTTGGACTTGAAGATTAACATTGGTAGCAAGCATAAGAAGCATAACAAATTAACAACTCAATTTTCTTTTTAGAAAAAAAAAGGCTTTCTTTTTTTTTTTAAACTTGAATACTCACAAGTCTCTCTCTTCTTTCAGACTAACAAAGTAAAGATTGAAATTCAGCATATCAAGCAACAAAAACTCACAGCGCTTTTCACAGATTTCACAATGCTTAGGGAGGTGGAGGAATCAGATTTCCCTTCGATGGCCTTTGAAACAATTCTCAAACATCTTTGCCTCCCTGTATCACAAAAACCAATTATAAGTGCGCACACGTATATAGGAACATGCCTCTCAATCAAAAGAGATAGGCTGAAGTGGACATGAATTGAAGTAGTAATGTCTTTAAGCATAGATCTTAAAAAGAAACCTATCCTAGGATTTGGCTGATTTGACCCGGAATAACTTGGAATGGTGAAACAGAATTCATGTTGCTCACTGTAATTGGACAAGTCTTTTATAATGATGATGATGATGACGAGGAGGAGGAGGATTCGCATATAGCTACATATGTTTTGGGTGTTTCCCTAGGTCTAAGTCTAGTTCTCTCTTTGAGCTTGTAGTCCATTAGATCTATCTTCTTCTTTGGAGTAGTCTGAAAAATTTTCAGGCTTTTGTCCCTAGTTAAAATATTCAGTTACCTTCCATATACTCAAAGGAGTAAAAAAAATAAGCAAATTATGGATAGATAGGATTAAAGGCATCTCCATTTCCAAAAGAAACATAAAGGAACACTCAAAATTTGTCTCACATCTGAATTTTGTAGGCCTGTCAATTGATCATGCAAAACTTGACAATCATCTGGCTTTATCTATATGGCTAAGGATTGGACAGCTTTGAGTCCCTCAAAACACTTGCTCCTGCCATTCAATGATTCCCAACTTTTGCACTTCCCTTTCCAACACCTGATCATTCAAGAGTTGATTTTCTTGGTAGGGGTCTCAAGCCAATTTCTTGACAGGAAGGGCTATTTGATTTGGGTGTTAAGGAGGCATTGGACCAATCCAGATTCCACTCCCATTTAGAAGCAATGACAACCCAATGGTGCTCCCCCACCCCCATTGAAATGAGTTTTATGAGCAGCTTAAGATTCATGGACAGTGGGCTCCATATCCAAACTCCCATACAATTCAGGGAAAGAAATATTCCAATGAAAGAAATCATGAAAAACATCTCACCCCCAAAGAGAGAAAACCAAAGATTCCCGATGATTTCTCAAAAGGGTTTCTTTTCCACGGAAAGAACAGAAAGGAAGAGGAATCGCAACAGTCGAAGCCATGACCATGTCCACCTGAAAATATAAACGCAAACTAAGAAAAAAAAATTTGAATTCCCTTGTTGGGATTTCTTCTCTTGAAGCAAAGAACTGAAAGAAACCGAGAATTTGAAGCAAACGAAGATCAAACTGAAATGAGAATTTTTTTTCTTTTTTACCTCTAGCTGCTGAGAAAGGGAGCAGAGAAGAGAAGAGTGGAAGACTCAGAAGATATGCTGTCTACGTCCACGACCACAATAATATGGACCTCATTTTAGTCCCATATATCCAAATTTCATATTGGTTTTGGTAGTCCGAGAGACCACCCAAAATATCATCAGCTGTGACGCACCCCACTTTTTGGCCCACCTGAGGGATGCATACAATATATGGTTTGGTTGGTTTTATTTCAAGGGGCATAGGCCCAGCGCAGTGAGGGACATATTAGCCACGCAGAAAGAGAATCTAAGGATCAAACCCTTATGATTTAGGAATCAAAACACTGATAAATAAGGTTGGTTATTCATTGTTATATAGACCGCGGTGTGGAGCTCACATTTGTTTGATTCATATGCCTTAATATGTTTAGAGATGGCCCAAGTTTGACTCCAATTAGATGTAAACAATTGAGTAGATCATGCGTATAAAACTAATCACTATCAATCCCATGGTGAATATCACTCTGATTGTAATGAAATTTAAAATGGTACAAGGAGTGTGATTTAGAAGAAAGGGGTTAAATAAGACTAGAGTTTCATACATAGAATCTGTTTCTATAAAAGAAACTGGGCTTGAGGCTGTAAATGATGAATTTAATATTGTTTATTTATTTGTTTTTTGGTAAAATAATGATGTATTGAATTGAATGACTTATTAAGGTTTCATGGTTTGTTACAATCAAGGGCTAATCACAATGTAAGGAAGGTGAGAAAAAAAGATTCCCAGCTAAACAATGCCCACTGTCGCCTGTATCCATCACATTTGCAGGATACTTTCATGGTACATTCATGGAACAAAAAGATAATATTGCAAGAAAAAAATAGAATCTTACTAAACGGATAAGCATATAATTTAGCTACTCTGTTCATACGTTTTAACAGCTACATGATTTAGCGGATCCAGGATTTTCATTTAGGTGGGGCTAAAATTTTGATAGATTTAACATTAAAAAAAAAACTTTTGCTAGACTTTACCAGACTTTTTTTCATTACCAAATAGCACCTATATGTTTTTCTTTAGAATATGTCCAACTCGTGAAACTCAACTAGATGCATGAAGTTATTGAAGATTGGGCAATGAAGAGGTTAGGATGTTAATTAGAAGTACCCAAAAGCTTTAGATGGATAAAAAAATAATTCTAACTTAGATTTTAGATACTCAAACTCACATTATCATGTTTCACTAAATTTATATGTCAAAATCAATGCCCAATGGACGTTGCTGCAAATTCAAGGTGAGTGGGTGTGTGAGAAAAACTAAATATAAAAACATTTTGAGGACACCCATCCTTTCCATTTCTTTCACTTTCTCAAAGCCTCCAACTTTTGGATAATGGGAACGAGATTCAGTCTTTGAATCACAATGGGGGTAAGAAGACAGGATAACATAAATGAATTTGATCATCTTTAGATTTTTATAGATACGCTCAGATTTGGTGGTTTAGGGCTTAGGGTTGGGATTAGGATTTAGGGATTCGGGGTTTGGAAATAGAAATTGGAGATTAAGCATTCAGATTTAGATATATAAAGTGATTATGAAGAATTATTCTAAATATATATTGACAGATGAAGATGCAGTAGTCTACACAGTATATAGGGATTGGCAACGAGGAGCTCAATTTACAACCGGCGCACAGATGTTTCGAAAGAAGAAGTGATGTGTTGCCGCAACGTTTTCTTTTCTTCTTTTTTTACTAACTAAGTTTTATATATGTGGGGCTATCTTTAAATATATGTGGAGCGATAAGTTTGACATATGGGGCATGCTCCAAGAGCTCATTCAACTCTGTGAGGATTTCAATTCCGACCTGGGGCAACTGCACCAGATCATGCCCCAAATCTATCCAATGGCCCTGCCCAAGGTCCCAACTTTGAGGTAATTTATTTAAAAAAAAAATTATGACGCCCCAGGTCACAACCACATGGGTCCGCCTGACATGAATATGAACGCAGGGAAGGTTCTTTTGAGACATTTGCTGCTCCATTAACTAAGAAAGGGTTGTTGCTAAAGTTCTTGATACTGGGATGTGTTTCCACTCTTCCCTACCTCAACTCCACAGACTCAGGTGAAAGAATACTTATAAAGAAGGGCCCACAGCTTCCACCGAAGCTCAGGCTGCATGGCATGATATGAGTGGTATTGGACTCCCATGACCCATCCACTCCCACGTTGTTGAAGTCTTCACTGAAATTGTAAGCAGCCCAAGTGTTTTTCTAGTACTTCTTTGCTTCTCTCTCTCTCTCTCTCTCTCTCTGGGTTGATTTGTGTGTGGTTTGAAATAATGAGACCTCTGAAGATATCAAATTATTGGTGTCATGTTGCAAATAGGAATTCAGCTAAATGTTACCGTCTTCTTGGCTGTAGGATTTATAGTGGGGCAAGATTCTGGTTACTGAGAATCAAATGATACATCATTTACTATATGTTTATTGGTTCATTAAAAGGAAGGAAAGGAGAGTAGATAAGTCCATAGTTCTAAGAGAATGTGAAGTACATTTAAATTCGGATAACAATTGTAATAAAATTGGGTTCTTTATGTCTCTCAATGGTCAAAACAGCCTCGCTACAGAAGCATAAGTCAGAATCAACAGAAATCAGTTGCTACAAGTATTTGCTGACTATTATACAAGCTACAAAGCAATTGATCTAATAGAATAAACAGCACCCAAATGCTTCAAACCAAAAATAATTCCTCCTTCTAAAAAGGGAGGGAAGAACAACAAAGCAATTCATGGGTATGAAATGTTTACATCTGGGGGAGCATTCTCTTGCTCTCTCTCTTCTTATTCTCTCCTCTATAAAGCTTTTCATTAATGACGAGCTGTTGGGCTTCTCACATTTCCCAAGAGCTCAAGCTTCTCTAAGTAGGAAACTCTCTTGTGGGTCACAACATTATGAGGCTTTTTCATGGATTTCTCATCTTCTAACTTGTTACTTAAATTGATTGAATCACTCCTTTTCATCTCCATCTCTTGAACCAAATCCCAACCCATGAAATCCAAAAGTGTTGTTGTGGCGGGCGCCTCCGCAGAACTCACCTTCTCTTGTGCAGGGTTTTGGGACTTTGCTGGCCCATACGTTGGTGAATCAGATAGTGGCATACTTTTGTATGATTCGGATGGTGAGGGGTTTCTGGTGAGGGAGTCGGCATAGAGCACGTCATCAATTCGGGACATGACAGTGTGAGCTAAGCTTTCTAGTATTCTCGAGTAGCTCTCAAGAATTGCCTGTCCAACATCCTGTGAAATAAAAACTTCAGTTTTAGGTAGTTCATAGGACAAAAATAAATAAATTAAGTATTGAATAACTTGATTATTTGAAACCAAAAACTAATCTTGTACATTATATTTAACTTAGAGAGTAAAAACAGTGTAATCTATATCTTTCTATATTGCCCATACCCTACATAAGTAACATAGACATGTATGAAGTATATGCTAGAGAAATAAACAGATTTATAGAGAAGGCTATAGTATATGCGGCCTTATAGTGAAGAGTGATTCATTTAAAGCCATTTCTTGGGTGAAATCCTTTAGGGGCCCATGGAAAATGCAGTTTTCCTTCAACGAAATTCATCATCTAGCATCTATGTTTCGGGTCTTTTTTCAGCATATTAGTGTTAATAACTAGAAACACCAAAAGCCCGAGTTGTTAGTGAACAACAGAACAATGTATATCAAAAGGTCCTAATAGCCCCCCTCACGTGTGGGGCTCCGCATGTGGATAGAAACACGCTAAAAGACCAATGTGAACGGAAACACGTCCTAGGGATTCGTACACATGACCCCTGGCTCTAATAGCATATTAATAACCAGAAATACCAAAAGCTCAAGCTGTTAATGAACAACAGAACAATGTATATCAAAGGGTACTGGTAATTAGTAGATCTACGTAGGGTATGGTGGATTCTCTAGCAAAACAAAGGGTAGATTGTTCATGTAATCTAAGTGCTTTTGTCATGTAGCTGTGGTACGTGTTTGATATATCTCTTATACCGATGCACCTATCTGAGGTGTTAGTTGTTTTGGATCAGTCTTGGTTTTAATTCCTCTTCATTTAAATGTATTTCACTGTTACCGATAAAAAAGTATAGAAAACATAGTTAGAGAATTAATTGACTCCAAACCCTACCACATCTGCCAAATCCAATTAGATTTTGGCATCACTCAGCATAAAACTCGTTTGAATGAACCTTAGTGATCTTGAAGCATGTCAAGTGAAATGGGAAACCCAAATCAAGTCAAGTAAAAAGAACTTGATTATGTTTTCTTTTCTAAATAGATGGAGAATAGGGAAACAACAAAACATCTAAGTGTGTTAGTTCAAAACTTTAAAGGAATTTCTAATCTTTTGGATAGCATTTCCTAAAATTTCAGATCTCCACAAATCCGCTATTTTATTAGTTTTACTTATTTTAAAATAATTATCAAATAAATTTTACTTTTCAGTACCCAGCCAAGCCCTTGAGTTGACAACCAAATGAACCTTTGCTTTGAATTTCAATTTTTCAAACTGTTGAAGAGAGGCTGCTATTTATACCTATATGCCCAAGCTACTTCAGAGTAGGAGATTAAACATGCCTCAAAAACCTTCAGTACCAAGTTTAAAAAAGACAAAACTATGACAATTGATGAGTCCATGCATTAATCAAGTGAAATAAAATGGAAATACTTAGATTTTAATATATTGCAAACAAAAATGGATGGTTTGGGAACTAGAGCAATGAAAGATAGCTATATTATTTACCCTGTTGAATTGGATCTTGCTTATGTCAAGAACAGACTGAGAAATTCCAGGGAATCTTTGCTTGAGAAGGATCAAGACGGTCTCCGCTCTTTCTTCAAAGAGCTCCCTCTTCTCTATGCTCACTGCCAACCCCCAAGTTTTTCCATCTTTGATGTTCATCTTCCTCTTCCAAATGACAATGGATGCTTCAATTCGGTCTTTGAGGTCGATAACCTTGTGTTCTGTTGATAGGTCCATAGACGATAGGAACTGCTCTGGGTCAAAGTATTCAATGGTAATGCTCCGATAGATTGAGTCACCAAGACTCACCCTCCCATTCTACCAGATGATGCAAAGTTTGATTAGTCAACTTGTTTAGCTTATTGCGTAAAGATTACATACATAATTTAATTCCCAAGGAGAACAACTAGTAATGCTGATACAAGACCCATAGGCATGATAATGTTCTAATCGTGCAAACAAACCTGAATATTGAATGATGAAAAACATTTAAAGCAAAGAAGTAAAGAAAGAGTGTTACAATACCTAGTATTGTGTATGGCTGGTGGGTATCAAAACAACCCAAGTGAAGTAAAAGGTGATGGATTTTGTAGACCAAAAATGGCTAAAATATAAAATCATTTCATGTAGATATGGGGCCTTATCAACCCCCTACAAGGACAGACACCATAGGACATAAGAGTACAAATGCTGAAGGAATTCATTTCCATGCATAAATTATTGAAGATGACTGGTTTTCATTTGTATGAAACCAAACTTCTAATGATTCATGAGAGTTAGAATTAAATGTTTGAAAGGAAGAAATTGGGACTTAAAACTACAAGGTCAGGTTAAGGACAAAACTCTTAGGTGCAGGTGATAGCTTAAAATGGATGTGGAATGAAAATTATAGTGGCATGGATCGGTGATTGCAGGATTAGAAACAGAATGCAGTAGGCCACCTTTTAATTACGTTTTATCTGAGGTAAACACAGAGGATATAGGATGTTAGACAGAAAAGCTTGAAGCAGTTATGAACTATACATAAAACTTTATAACAAGATCTTGTACTGATGCATAAGTTGTTGAGGTCAACGAAGACAATTGCGAGAGAAGACCCAATTTCTATGTTCTTTCACCAGCAGTCAGCAGCAATGGACTTTAAACATGAGGGTATTGTTAGATGTACCCCAGATTGCTAACAGTTTGAGTATAATATTTTGGCCAAATGGATGGACATCAGCTCCGCTAAGCACTTTGGCTAAATGGATGGATATCAGCTCCACTAGGTCAGACAATTCTTTCATGTCTTTCATACACCAATCATTATCAGAAAAATTCGACACATGATTCCATGCAAAATGTCGCAAATAATGCTATGCCCAATTTTGATGCCACCCCAGAAATGCTCAGAGAGAAGGATTATCACCCATTTTGCCAACGGAAAAAAAAAAATAATAATAATAATAAAACTAAAACCAAACATTATGCAGAGGTTACAATTGCAATTAATGAATAAATATGTCCTCAGATTGAGAAAAAGATCATTATTGAAACAAGGTAACAATTGATATGGAACTCAACATAGAGTGATGTTTGTGTGTTTACACAAATGATCATTTATCTGTTTTGCGCACATGAGCAATAGTCCATGGCGTCCGGGCACTTACCAAGGGAGAGGCATGATAATAGAAATGTTTGGGCATTAGTAAGGGGAATATGAAGAATTAGGCTGATCAAGCTAACTTAGCCCCTAATGTTTAATAGATATACATTGTGCAACTTTATTGCGATCATGCTTGATGGTGAATGACCTCCAGAACAGTGTAAAACTAAAAGTTCAGTGAGTTTAAGTCCTTAAGATCGGTGCCCATTTAAGGAGGATCAGTGTGAAGGGTTGGATTGATAAAAGGTGGGCTACTCTATTAAAACCGAAAAGGATGCTCCAAAAAAGTGAGCATGCGGAGAATTTGGTATGTGTATATGTACATGCATGCATGCATACAAATTATATATGTGTATGTCTTAATAGATTATATGTGTGTGTAAACATAGATAGATAGATAGGTAGAGAGAGAGAGAGAGAGAGAGAGAGAGAGAGAGAGAGAGAGAGAGAGAGAGAGAGAGAACCGAAAAGGATGCTCCAAAAAAGTGAGCATGTGGAGAATTTGGTATGTGTATATGTACATGCATGCATACATACAAATTATATATGTGTATGTCTTAATAGATTATGTGTGTGTAAACATAGATAGATAGATAGGTAGAGAGAGAGAGAGAGAGAGAGAGAGAGAGAGAGAGAGAGTTCCAGTTTTACCTTGGGAAGGGATTCAATATAGTCTTCAGGGACCTCCATTTCTGACAGGACCTGAGCATTTATAGCCATGGCTAATTTGAGCACTTGGCTTACAGATTCCTTCTGAAATCGCAGCCATTTTCTTGAGACTTCAGAGAGACCCTCTGGAGAGACCCGAGGTTTAGGAAGCCACCATTTTTCATCTTGTCTCTGTTGAGTGTTCCCTTTGTCGCCATCATCTGCATCTCTCTTCACATACCAGAACTCTTTCTGGTCTTTGAAGTTATCAAGATATCCCTGTTTTAGCAAAGCAAGAAAGAAAAATCCCTTAATATCACAAAACTTTGTACCAAGCCTTGAGAATCTTCAAACAATTACAAATGGAACTATACATATATGTGTGTGTGTGTGCGCGCACGCGTGTTTGTATAATTTACGAATTGTAGAACATTCTCTTACAATGAGCATGGCATCAAGCTTGCGCAAGGCTGGAATGTTCATGTTCAGGTCAATCCGTTGGCGAGTAATCATAATCTGTAAGGCATTAAAAAGAATTTACAGCTCTGTGGTTGTGTTTGAAAACCTGAAACTCAACTTGACTCAATGTCTGAACTCAGGTTAACATGCTTGAGTTGACTCACTGACTTGACTTTGTATATTAAGTACATAATATTCTATAGTGATAATAAATACATATAGGTGGTGGGGGATGGGGGGGAGAACATAATTGTGTTATTCAAGTCAAGAAAACTGGTTTAGAAGGTGAATAGTTGAAACTTATCCAAGTCAAGTTGACTTGGCTGAGTTTTTGACTAGTTTTTGAGTTTAGAGATACATAAACTCATGACGAAAATAAGTTAATAGACTGAAAGGTTTTAGAAGTTGGAGCGAAAAATAAAGGAAAAGATATTCTCTAATCACCTCCATCTCTATTCCATCCTTGGATTTCTGTCGGGAGGGAACGAATTCAACAATGTAATCTGTGACTGATAAGAGCCAGTCCATTTCTCTTCTCCACCTTGCCTTCCTCTCATTTGACATTGGCTCCAAACGCGATTGCTCTCCGAAAACAGAAGCTGCAAAAAACCAGAAATAGATAAAAAGTTCTAAGTATTGAAAAGTATTTATGCTACCTCTACTAATGCCTTGAGGTTTTGGTAGGAATGGTTAGCTAAGGAAACTTAATATGGTATCAGAGCCAACCGGTCGCGAGTTTGAATCCCAGGAGGAACGACTCGGCCTCGAAAAAAAAAAAGCGTGTTGCCAAAAGTGCGACGACTGGGTTCCACCTAAGGGGGAGTGTTAAGGAATGGGCTCCACGTGAGGGGGAGTATTGAAAAGTATTGATGCTGCCTTTACTAATACCTCGAGGTTTTGGAAGGAATGGTTAGCTAAAGAAAACTTAATGGTTAGCTAACCATTACTACCAAAACCTCAAGGCTTTAGTAGAGGCAGCATAAATACTTGTCAATACTCCCCCTCGGACGGAATCCACTTCTCAACACTAAGCAACCCATACCCTCTAAAGAGTGTCATTATCTAATCCTTTTCTCAAAACAGAGGCATTTATTGTCTACATCTTTTAGTTGATTCATCATTGTCTAAGATTCTTAGTTACAAGTTTAATATTCTAATAAGGTCTCTTTCTACCAGTAAAAGTTCCATCATAAAAATGAAGAAATTGAATGATATAACTGCTCTGCCAATCATTTTCAGAAACATAAGCTGCTGTAATATATCTAAAGGTGAACTCTCCATATATGGACTGTAACTTGCAAAGAAAACCACCTATTACCATTTTATTACTTATAAGCCATGTTTTGTAAATTTAAAAAGTTATACTGTTAGTATAAATTGACAGTGATGAATAGATTGTCTATTGAAGAAATACGATAAAATTAACAGAAATTGATAATACCTGCGAGATTGGTGATGGCATTGGACAAAGCCAAAGCTGATGACACGCCCTTTCCTCCACCTGACATATCTTCACCTAAAAGCAGCTTTGAAAATCTTTCCTTCATCAACTCCATATCTGAACCAGATTATTAGAAAAAGATTTTTTTTTTAAAAAAAAAAAAGAATAAAACTAGAGGTCCTTGTTACAAAAGGTTCAGATGTGATGCATATAAAAGATTACAAAATGACTAAAACAGCATATATTAAAGCTTTCGATGATTCTTCATCTTATTTAAACCAAATCATCATTCAACACATTTTAAGCATCTATCATTTCATCAGAGATATAAAGGCAGAATGTCTCCGACTGAATCTAGAGGGAGAAATGACCATCAGAAATCAAAGCCGTATTATTTGGTAAACATACATTTTCAAGTGCTGCATATTCTATGAAAAGAAAAATATACAAATCATGATGGCTGGCAGCTTCCTTCCCTGGGGATGCCTGATCTCTGAACGTTCGAAATGCAGTATCTTAAATTTCTTGTGGACGACTAGATATAAACCGTCACATATATATTTCACACTTGAATTTCATCAAATCTTGACCAAATTGGCAAAGAACAAAAGGTGACACTACCATGCATGCTTGAGAATGATAAATCTCCTAGTAATATGATGATCCATTGAAAGAAAAGTCATATTCTTTTTCAAAGAAACACAAAAGGGGGGCCACCCTTAATCTTGATTTGGTGGCCTAATCATGGAATGCACCATACCACAACATCTTCCCTGTTAAATGATTTAGCCATGCCATAACAATTGATATGTAGAACAAATCGATTGCTATCTGGGCCTTGTAGGATGGTTAGTATCATCCAATGGGGGAAATTTTTCATGTTCTAGTCTCCGGCTTACTAAAACACACAGATTGTTCTAAATGTTAAAAAGTTTGTGTCATGAATTTCTCAAATTGCAAGCAGTTTTGGTTTGAATAAAATGGTAGAATATACAGGCACAGCTATAATTTCTGAGCCCAACAAATAATGATGTTGGGTTGAAAACATCAGACAAAGAGCACCCTATCAAATGCAATTTCTCATTCCATGCCACCCAAACCACATAGCAGAACACATGATCATCTGTTCTGCCAAAATATTCAAACTACTATAGTTTTGGCCCTTTGGGGCATATCCAAACACACCAAATAAATGTCACAAGATGCACCACTGCATATGGATTTCACCAAACTTCTCCAAGAGGAAGAAAATAACAATTCAAATAACAGTCCACTTATACCACATTCTCAATAATAATCTGAATCTAGCAGAACAGAACATGATGGGGGTTGCGCCCATCAATCTCCAATGTGTTCCTCTTTATATAGCATGCGCGAACACGATCCTAAACACATTCTGATATATACACAATGTTATAAGACATGGAAAATTCAAGACCAGGGTCTTGCCTGAGGGTGGCTGCTGTTCTTTTGTTCCAGGCTCATCTCCAATTACATTACCAGGACAGGACCTGGGAGTTGTGTCCATGTAGCCACTGCTATAACTGATATCTTGGTCGTCCACCGGGCGCTCTCGCTTGCTCCTGCCTACGCTGCCTGGCATCAGGTTATGAATGTGAAGTTTACCAGAAACCAGCTTCAGAATGTTATGACCTATATGTAGTGGTTTACCCATTGTAAATTTTGGAGAAGTCAATGCACAGATAAGGAAGAAAAGGGAAAGATCATTCCACAAATGAGGCCCACATATGGAATATAGGATTGGAATCTTGTTGTGTGCTTGGATACAAATACAATTCAAGGGAAAGAGTAAGAGAAAGAGAAGAGAAACCAATTTCTTTAATGGGGTGGTCTAGTAATTGTGAAAACAAATGAGTTTTTGGAGAATCTTTTTTTCTTTCTGTTTTCCTCGGGTGAATTGCACCAATGAGGAGATGGTGTTTTGTTGGTTCTTTTTCTTCTTTGTTGTGTGTTGTGCTTTTTGTTTGGAATCACAGGGACGTGGGTGCATGTCTTTTTTTGGGAGAGAGGGACCAAAAGAAGAGGATGTTGTGGGAAAGGAGAATAAAGAAAGTTGCTTTCTCTTTGGGTTATTTTCAAGGGAGGAGAGGATTCAACGGTGGGGGTTTGTATCTGAAGGTTAAGGCTGCTCAAGTGCCCGGGAAATACACAAACCAACCGTTTATGTGGAATTCTCCAATGACACCCACTTTTCAGTTCTGGTTTTTTTAGTTACCAACCTTTGGGTCCCACCTTTAAATCAATTCAACACTCACCCCTCTTGAATTGGCACTAATCTTAATTTTGCATTTTGCTTCAAGCATTATCAATTGATTAAATTTTTGAGAAGTTAAAACTATAAGAGTTAGGATCATTTGATTTGATCGGCCCGATATTAAAATCCAAACCACTCTATTGATTTGCCTCTATTATCATGCATTCGGGTGGTCCACCGGGGCTCGATAGCATGTATGAGTTTCACGGCGATCATCCAGTGGGTACCACCTTTGATTGTGATTTATTGTAATTGTGTGTGTGGGTCAAGGAGGAGGCAACCAATGTTCCATCTTGCATCTTATTGTATTCCTTTCTTTCAAGTTTCCTTGAACGGAAAGTTGAAGTTGACCTATCAGTTTTAACATTTTGGCTATGATCCAGCATGAAGGTCCATGCATGACAATTGACAAAGGATCCAGATCTTCTGATGATTTGAAAATGGAAAAGGTCAAAAAAAAAAAAAAAAAGTTAATGGTTTCTTTAAATGGGTCCTCATTCATGGGAGGGTCTTTCCAAAAGTTCATTTTACTTGACTAAAATACCCCAGAAGTTATTTAGATTATCCAACAGTGGGAGGTCCCTATGCTGACTTCTTTTCCCCCAATTCTGACAAAGCAGGGAGAGAGTGTCCCACTAAAAAGGCTGGGAAAGAGTGTCCTCTGTTGAGACTTGAGGGGACCCAAATACAAAAGGTCAAGAAAATAATGTACATTGAGAAGTAATGAAAAATTTGTCATTAGAAAAATGTTGTTGCCAGATACATAAAAGAAGATCCGGCCATTGGTTAAAGTGTTTGGCTGATATTGTTACAAGATTTCAGGTGGTTTTGCATAAAAAAATCAAAGTTAGAGATGGGAGAAAAAGTCAAGGTGATTGGATGTAAATTTCCCTTTTTAAATTTCATTAGGGCTGTTTTGATCATTTTTAACACTCTCACAGGATAAGGAATTTCCATTGGTTGGTTGTGCTGCAAAGTAGCCAAAAAGTGTTCAAGATTTTCTCTTACTATGTATTTCTACCATCAATTATTAGAAAGGTTAGTTTAGGAGATTAGCTTAATATGGTGGGTGCCCAAAATGCATACCCCATGAGAATTGTGTTTGAGGACTCTTTTTAGTGAAGTGCTATGGCTATCAAAACCTCTTTGACAGCTCAGATTGATATAAGTTCATGCTTCCTCTATAAATGGGGCCCTGTATAACCAACATGAACTAGAAAGACCTCATTATAGATTAGGATTGAGCAAAACATAAGCCTCACTGGATTATTCTAGTCAATGATTTCTTTAGGGCCCCATTATTTGCATGAAATTGAATTCCCAAGAATTAAGAATAAAATTAGTTCAAAAAAAAAAAAAGAATTATAAGAGAGGTGAGGGTGAATGATATAAGATAGAGATGTAGATGGCCTTGACTTTCCTACAATTTGATTTACTAGAGTGATTGATGGTATTCATTTTCCCTCTCCTCTAAATTTATTTTCCGTTAAAGAAGAGTCTACTTGATGGCAACTTATGGATCTTCCTCTTTCTTTATTCAATTTTAGCCACTTTTAAGAATACATTTCTTAGAATTTGTAAGAGTTCAATTTCATGCATGCAAAAAAAAAGGTACTTTATTAAGGGGCTTGGAATTTTAATGATTTTTAACAATGCATTTTTTTAATCCAATCCAAAGGCAAATATTACGCGAGACGACTATCAAATTGAGGCGAGCGTCAATTCATATGAGGGAAATAGGGCATGGGGTAGTGAATATGAAGCGGTTGAAATTGATTATTAGGTTTACATTTAATTGGGGAGGATGAAAGTTAAATCAACCTGGATTGATATTAGTTTTAGGGGAAAAAGGGTAAAAAACAAGAAGCTTTAGCTGCAGAAGGGATTGGATTGACAGGACTCCTACTCACATGAAATCATTCAATAAACAGGAAAAGCAAGTCCACACATTCCCATCACCACTAATCTTGAAAATAAGTAACAAAATTGCATAAGATTTCAATTTTGAGATTTAGACCAAGATTCTTTCATTGCAGGAAACTGGTGTGTTTACTCTTTCCAGCACTAATTTTAAAAAAGAGACGTGCACCCACATCCAGTGAACATGGATACAAGTATTTCTTTACTGCCCAAGTACTAAGAACATCCAGCAGCATGTGTACAATATTCCTTCTATTAATCTATGATGAGGCCTACTAAGAACATGTTCTGGAAAAAAAAAAAAAAAGGACTCATCAAGTGGGCCACAAGTATGAAGAAATCAGATCCTTGGTCATCTTGGTTTAGATCATAACTTTCTAGACATAAATTTATGCCAATCATAGTTCCAAAACTTGTGACTCGCCGAGTCATCTTGAGTGGGCTGTATTCAAGTTTGAGTCTTCAAGTTGATGCTTTGAGTCATCCGAATTCTGAGTCTAAGACTGAGTCAGTTGAAAATTGATGAGGCTGCTTCATTAGAAAAGCAGCGAGTGAGAGGATTCTCCACTAGGTTGTGAAATGAGGAGAAATCTGGAGATGATGAATATGCTTTCAGGAGGAGATTCAACACTTCTAAGTAGAAAACTGTGTGTGTCTGGAGTTCTTTAGAGACAAGAAAATCGTTTAAATTCTTTCCCTAAACAAGCAAAAAAGACAATAAAAAAAACCATTTTTAAATGGTTAATACCATTTGTGGAAGGTCAAAACAGTTGGAGCTTCCAATGCATTCTTTGTACATTGCACAGTTTCATTGGAATAGAAACACTTGCCTTTCCAAAAGAGAGAGAGAGAGAGAGAGAGAGAGAGAGAGAGAGAGAGAGAGAAAAAAAAAAAAAAAGGTCACTACCACTCGTTTACATATAGAATTCCATTTCCATAGGGAAATGCAGATTGACTAACCCCTTCCAAGATAAAACCATCTCTTCCCCAACCTTTTGCAAAAAGTATGTAAGAGGATGATTATTTTTCTTTTCTAAAAGCATATTGCCAAACAGAAGAAAAGAGGCTTCTCAAAAGAACAATAATTTTACTTCTCAATTTTATCCTCATCCAAAGTCCAAACAACCTCCAAAGTGTTGTTGGACTGAAAAACTAATCTTCTCTCAAGTGTGCCCCATTAAGATGTGTTCTGCACCCAAATACTGATAATAATAATGATATAAATACTACTTGGATCTGCATTCACAAAAATTTTCAGCTCCTGATTTCACAAATCTGTCAACCAAAGATGAAATTGCATTTTGATATAACTGTTCCAAACAATCACTGAGGATCAGAAACTAGAAATGCCCCATTCTGGAATTTTTATTTTGTCTCAATTATTCTACTACATGTATTTTGTCAAAATGCCTTCATTCAGTCAACGCAACAAATACAAACTCCAACATTTTCAATCTTGGGGTTTAGTTTAGAGTGAAAAAAAAAAAAGAGAAAGAAAGAGAAAATACAGAGTGCAAACCCAACATCAAACAGCACAGGTGGCCCACCACAAACTAGCGCATTGGTTAAAAGTGCTGTCCTGGGATCGAGGTATGCAAGGGTCTGATATGCTTGTTACTCAACCGATTATGTAGCTAAAAATAAAAGAGAACAAAACAAAAAGAAAATGAAAAGAAAAAGGAAGGCTCAGATGACCCACAGGAATAATTTGTAAATATATGAATTGGCACATGATAATTGATAACAATACATCACATGATCAATCGCTGATAAAAAATAATACATCAAAGAATTTCAATCACCTGTTCAGGGATTGAAAAAGGTTTGCCAAAAATAGAGAATGGAATTCCAAAGTAACATATCCTATGAGTTTATAATACATCAAGAGATGCTATAAAAAAAAATAGAACAAATTTAGGCAAAAAAAACAAAAAATAGAACATACATATAACATGTAGCTAACCACAGGATAATCAGCAAAATGGGTTAACCATAAAAGCCAGCCAACAATAATCCCATGTTAACCATGAAGACTGACCAATGGAAACCTTCCGACGGAGGAAGAGCTTGAGCAGATAACTGTGATGGATTAACTATAAAACAGCAGCTTTGTGGCAACCATTCAGCAGGGTGGAAGTGATTGGACACATGTCGTTTCAGCATGGGAACAATTTTTGCCACCATCCTTCTGATGCAATAAGTACAAGCGTCACAGCAGTGGGCAAACCAATTACCACCTCCAAATGGCAATTCCTTTAAAGATCCGAGAGGCATAAAAAACATGCATTACTGGCTCTAACTCTTCACAGCCAGCTAGCTAATCTCAACCTTTCTCATCAGATAATTGCAACCTTTCAAAAGTAAGAACAGTAATGACTGTTATGATTGCGGTGGTCTAGCCATATCAACATGCTAACAGGAACCACTCATCATATAGAACATGACAAGCCTAGGTCAACCCAGCTCCAGCTAGTGATGACCTTAAGTTGCAACAAATTGGAAGCGCAGTTCAAGAAGCATCCTGTAGTAGTTTTTAATCATTATAACTTGCTAGCGACAACATTTCATGAGGTAGGAGGAGGGGCTCGAGAAGCCTGTAGTACTAGTCCCAATTCCAGGTGTTTTCCTGTTCTCTGTGTCTTTCCCTGGTGTCCCACAACCACTGAAATCAAGAATACGACGCTCCGTCTGGAAAGGCTGAAAAAGAATGGCACTCAATGAGAACGATTTTCTTGATGAAAGGAAAACCCAATTCATAAGAATCGTTGCTAGATATGGGAACACTTATAGTGGTGCAGGGCCTATCGCTATCTCATGTTAATCACCGTGGGCTGATTTGCCCTATGATGCCTACAACGGACATGTATATTGAAACATAAAATCCCAGATTTCATATATCAAGATCTTAATATAAAGTACTTTGCATCTAGAACAATTCTAAATTAATGAAATGGCCCCTATTTGCAGTCAACATTTTTATGAGCAAGTTCATCAGTGCAGTCCAAAATCTGTATATATTATTGGTATTGCTGATAATTGAAATGGCCTGTGAGAACATACCAAAGCACCAGGTGGCAAAGGGATAAGATTTTCCAGTTCATTATCTGGAAACTGACTGTTCTGGGGAGCATCGCTTGCCAGAACCTCCTGGGCCTCAGCCATTGCAGTAGCAGTATAATCTTTTAACTGTCTCATAAGCCCAAGGGCATCGTAAGCTCCATCTCCAGGACTCAACAGGTACCCTATGTCCTGAAAAATAAGAAATTAGAAGAAACAACATCAAAAGCCTAGCATACCAAAATAAAAATTTCTTAATCACACACATTGAAAGTGAAAGATGCAAATACGTATCATCTACACACATTAACCGGAAACACAATTAAGTACTCACAAATTCAAGCCACTGAGATCTTACAGTGCACAAAATGCAAAAATACCATGAAAGTCCTCTTGACAGAACAAGCAAGCACATTTTTCAAGAAAAATCTCCCAAAATAAAATAAAATAAAAAAATGAAACATTTAAAGGAAACTCCAATGAACTGACAAGGGTACAGTACCACATGCACACTACTTGAGACTTGAGAGGATTCGTTCTGAATAATCAGTCATGCTTCTAGTAAAACAGAAAAAATAAATAAATAAATAAATAAAAGCCAGTTCACTTGGAGGCATTCCCTATTCTTTCTTTGCAGCACAATTCACATATAAATGGCACTAAATGTAAGTTTCAATTTATTCAACAAAATAATAGATATGAGCAATTGCTAGTCATGAGCATGTGGGGATCCAGCGAAATGATGTGTCCCCACATGTAAGAGCAGCTCATGTGTGCTATATTAAAGCAGTCCAACAGAGTGAACAGACAGAAGCTACTGTATATGCTCTAACTCAAGTGCAAGCCAGTTCGCTCATCAGCTCAGCATTTTAGTGTATTAATGATCTTTAAGGAAAACTCTCTATAATCCATATTTAACACACGTAGCCCACCTGAAGCCAAAAGGAGGGATTGGCCTGTTGAATTACACACATGTAGCTGCATGTACAGCTGCACACAAAGAACCATGAATGGACGTTTACAATAGAATTCATGGAATTTCTGTGTTGCTTATATCATTTAATAGAATAAGGCAGATGACACCATGACCGTATCAGTTCTTTTATTGGTTTGCACTTTGCACTCATTTGAATCAACTTAAGCAAATTATAAACTGCTAACAAAAAAAAAGAGAGCAGTCTCTGACATATTTCATAATAGTCAGATAGCCACAAGATAAGATCAGAAGCAAAAAAAAAAAAAAAAATCAATCAGCCATAGCGGATTGTCTGACACCTATTCAAAATCAGCTGAAAGAGAATAACTAATTTTAGCTCGATGATGTGTTCTCTCCTTGAAAACCCTAGGACTAATATAAATATTTAGCCATTACACAAAACCAAGTGTAGCTTTTCCGTCCAATGGGTTGAACTCATATTATGAACTAGATCAACAACCCTCTCTTTTTCTAAGGATGCACAAAAAATCTGCTAAACCGCTAGATCCAGATCGGGCAGATCGGATCGGTTTTGTAGTAGAACGGTTCGATCACGGTTCAGATTTCCTTCAAACCGTTCGGTTTGGTTCGGTTTTTCGGTTTGAAGGTATGGTTAAATCGCTCAAACCGAACCGAACCAATTATATAAATATATATTTTTAATAAAATACATAAAGTAATATGAAAAATTACTTGAAGAAGACACGAACCCTCACTCCGTTACTTGAAGTTCAACGTCTCTCACCAATTGAACTGCCATTTTTTTGTGAATAAAATAAAATAAAACAAAAAAAACGGTAACCGAACCAAACCGGTTTTGGTTCGGTTCGGTTTGGGAATATAGAAAACCAATCGGTTCAGTTTGGTTAATGGTTTTCCCTCTAAACCGATCTGAACCGCCCATGTGCACCCTTATTCTTTTCTAGCATATGTCAATAGCTTAAGGAAAAGGATAATCAAGAAAATAATGTCATCAGACATAAGTTTTAAAATCAGATTGACCGGCTAAGCATCTAGATTCATAAATCTCAAATTCACTGCTTGGATTTATGAAAAAAAAAAGATTAACATCAGCATAGATTAAAAGCTACTTAATATCTACAACTAAAATAAAGAGTACCACCCATTAGCAAGCAGCAAAATTAATAGTTGCAATTGCAACCACATGTAGTGAGACAAAACAATCTTAAAAATAAAATAAAAGAACATCCAAGGACGCAAAAATATATCTAATAAAATCCAGAGAAATAAACTGCTAAGGATTTGCCTAACAAGAATTATTGTCCTGATGCATCAGAATGTGTATTATAGCCAGTGCATCCATTCAGCATGTCAGAATCCATGGTTCAAATAATCTATATGATGCAGTGGACGTCAGTAAGATTTGAAAATCAATCAAGATATTTCAAAAGCGTAGAAATAGAATGTAAGAAGAAACATGAGAAAAGCCAGAACAGGGCCAAATATTGGGAGTGCAACCCTCAAATCTGGATAAAATCCGGGACACGGGTACCCAATCAAATGAACTGTATTGACCACGAGACTACCAGCCGCAATTTTAATGTATCATACATGCATCAGGATATTCCTTTGTATGGTACCTCATAAGTCATGTCTGTGTCAAATCGCTGTCCTGGAAGAAGAGAGTTCATGAACCAAGGCGACTTCCATGCTGAAGGAGATTCGATCCCTTTCTTTATACCAGGGGTGTCCCCAAATCTATCAAACAACCAGACATTCAACCAGTAAGAACATTTTAAAGCACTCAGACTGAATATATGTAACATTTAAGTAAAAGAGGTAAAGAAAAACCCATAAATAAACCAACCATAACTTGGCCAATGAAGTGCACAAGTACAAACTTATTCTCTAAATTTCTTTTTTCAAAATGTTAAAAATATGCACTCTTATGAAGCCCATATGTAATCTGGGGAGAGAGAGCTACAGGATTTTGTGCCTCATTCAAAGAGTAGCACATAGTCAGCATTTATTTTCATATTTCTATAGTTGGCCATGTTCCATGCATCAAACAATGTTCAAAAGACACAAAATAGAAGTCACAATTCAAACGTCATGGAAAATTACAGAAAACAGACTACAGTGTACATGACATGTAATAATATTATGTACATGTGCGCATTAAATTCAGAGGATATGACCCCTGGATGAAGTTTAGAAGCTGTACAAAATTTACAAATATAATTAAGTAGATAATCTCTCATCAAACTCAGAAACAAGATATAACCCTCTGCATAAGACAATTGAAATCAGAATCCAGCAATATAAACTACAACAAAGCAAGCAAAAAAAAAAAAAAAAATTTCTTTTTTTTTGCAGCATTGTGTAATTCTAACTTCCCCTTTCTATTGGGTGCACATAATGATAACATCATGCAGTACCTCATAAGCCATAATAAGTCAGCCACACAAGAATAGAAAATCATTAAGGACAGATAAACATGACTGGATGAGTATGAATATCTTACGGTCTAAGGTTTTCGATATCAGCACTGTTGGACAATCCACCCTTCTCAAATGTAACCTGCTGCGAGTTTGAAAATAAACGTCTTTCTTGTTTCTTTCTACCAACGCTGGAAGAAAGAAAGCAAGAGAAACACTGATCTCCTATAGAAGATTCTGAATGACCCTTCAAGGGTTTGTCTAATGGATATTTGCCTGGAGGGGAAACGAACATCATTTCATTCATATTATGTTCCACAAGGACCCCAGAAGGCGGTGACACCTGAGAAAGAAACAACACTCTTATAATCAAATAGATCCGGAGACAAACTGAGGTTTGAGCAGAGCAATTGTAACAAAGTAGTGTAAACAAGTTGTAAGAGGAAACAATTCATCAACAACTACAGATAAATTGATAAGAAAGAAAACAAAAGGTGCTCAAGAAGAATAGCAGAAATAGCAGCAGGGATCGGTGTCTGAATCAAAGGTGATCATGCAGCCTCAGATTCCCCACTACAAAGTAAAGAGAAAAAAAAATGCAAAATGCAGTGTATCTCGGTGTGGAGCCCACTTTTTTCAAGGCAAACAATTGGGTCAGATTCTCCCACATAATTGAGGATATTCTCATACACAATTCTCATTGGAATACTAATAATATGCCGTCTGCACAATTTCAATCCACTGGCAGATAAGAATTGGATAAGAAGGATATTTGGACATGTCTCCAATCATGAGGGCGATATATTATCAAATACTGGAGCTTGGGCATAAGCGACCCGCACAGAAGAAAGAAAAAGTAAACAACTCAAATTACTGTCCAATAAAATGAGCTAAAACAAGAATTTTAATTCCTAAATGATAGTCGAAAGAAACATTAAAAAAAAATTGTGAAAAAAAATCTGGAAACCTTAGATGGAATAAAGTCAACAACCAAATGCAGCATAAACAGCCTTCTGAATAGAAGCATATGTAATGACAGAGTAACTACCTCCAAGTAAAGTTCCAAAATGTCACTTATATCAGTTAAAACTTCACAGTACGACTCAGGTATAAAACAAGAGAAAAAGAAAACTCACCTTTTGGAGTAAAATATCTGACTCGATCTTAGTTTTTGCATCAAAACCAGCATTTATGTACATGATATCATCCTGATGGTTTCTTTTGTCAGATAGTCCTGGTCCTGGATACCTGCCATCTGGAAACATAACACCTTTTCCACCACTAGAAGCATGATTTAGACTCTCCTTGCTTTTTGGGGAAGCAACAAATTTTTCTTCCAAGTAAGTTGGAGATGGGATTCTCTCAAGGGCAGGTCTAGTAGCCTCACAAGCCCCATTTTCATCAACAATATTATCTGGGAAAGGATAATCACTTTGATTTAGAGAAGATGATATTGAGAATGACCCATGGTTCATTCCCTTTCCAGGTTTCTTCTCGCTCTTTTTTTCTTGCAAAGGTGACAAGTCACGTTGCCTTTTCTTTAAAATGGAAGGAGTACACATGAAACTTTTGGCAGCACTCTTCAGAACAGCATCAGGACTGTAATCATTCACAGGTGAATCCCATAAGCTGTGTGTATAGCAGTTCATAGAGGACGTCATCAGTTGCCGAATCCCAAAGGGACTGTATGCCTCACCACCAGATGGTACAAGATCACAGCTGAAAAATGGAATTTCCAAGCTTGGGAATGTAGGAGGCTCATAAAACAGAGCTCCAGAATCTGGATGTTCTGTAGGACCATCTGCACTTCCATAAATGAAAGGAAGGCTTCCAACAATATCCATTGTTTCAGAACTAAATATCTCCATGGGTACAGATTTAGGAGAATCATTTTTCTGAGCTGAATCCACAGAGATACAAACCTTAGCACTATCACTGCCACAGGGAGAACTAATAGGGCCATTTGGGCAGAGAAGGCCTCCTGATGAGCATGTAATGAGATCCAAGTCCTCAGTTCCACTTGATATGTTTCCAACTTCTGTAGTTTCACTTCTCACTACACCTTTGTCATCACCTGGATAAAGGAAAGATGGAGAAACAACGGTAAGCAGATTCTGACAGCATGAGGTTCCCAAACTATCAGATGATCTAGGCAGATGGTACAGATGTGAAGATGAAGCTAAACTCTTGACCCAATCAAAGCCTTGAATGTCAGAATGGTAAATTGGTGAACCTGCACATTCATCCAAGTCGACAACACTTGAACCTTCCACACCATTTCCGAAAGAAAAGCCATCACTGATTGCAGCCTCTGAAAGCATATTCTTCCAATAGTCACCTCCAAATACCAATCCATCATCAACAGTACAACCAAGAGGAGCAAGGGATTCTAGTGTACCATGTACATGAATGGATTCTGTGTCAGGGTTTTTTCCAACACCAGAATTATGACATTTTGATGCTTCTTGTAAAGTTGTTGATTCATGCACAGGATCCAGCAAAGCCTTAGCAGGATGCAATTCATATGGGTTCAGCTGACAAGCCTTATTGCCATATTCACCTTCCTCATTTAACAAATTTTGAGCAGGTGAAGAGATGGCCAAACTGCAAGGCATTTCTATTACTGCACATGTACCTTCATTTGTGGAATCAGAATGTTGTTTACAACCCAATAAGGAAGAAGAGTTTTGGGTGTTTCTTTGAACAGCTTCCTCTCTCCTGTTAAACTCTTCCAGAACACATTCTGAAATTTTATTAGCTACTTCACAATCAGATTGTGAGCAACCAACAGGAACAGAACCTTGGCTAGATTCTGATATGTCTCCAATTTCTGCTATGTCTTTGAAACTACCATCTCCACTATTCTGTTGATTCCTCGCAGATGAGGATGAATTAGGTAGGTTTGAGTTTTCAACATGAGGCAGGCCTTGAAACTGTGCAAGCAGACCAGAGGCCAAGTATGAATCCAGCTTCTTTTTCACGGAGCTGTTCCAATGATTCTTTATTGCATTGTCTGTCCTGAAGGCCACATTGAAAAATAACTCAAACAGAACCTTAAATAAATGGTAAATATGCATAAAGTGATTTCACTTCACAGGGGATAAACAAAGAATGCAAGCACTGGTATCATGAGTGAGCAGTAAAATTATAAGTCCTATTATATTTGACATGTTTAAATAAACTACTTTATTGATTATAAAATATTTTGATATGACAAAACTGGAAGCTTCAATACCTACCTTCCTGGTAAGAATTTTGTCAACTCTGCCCACTTGTTCCCATATATTTGATGCGCATGGATCAACGCCAATTCCTCTTCTTGAGTCCATGCCTCCTTGTTTATGGAAGGATTAAGGTGATTATGCCACCTGAAAATAAAATATTTTAAAAAATAGCATCTTCAGCAAAGCCACAAAAGTATGCATAAAATAGTGACACCAAATGCCGTATTAGGGGCCAGAGTGCGTAAGTTCTAGTCCTCCAAAAAAAGGGAAAGTATAACATATTCTTTCTCCATAAAAAGGGAAAAAAAAGTTTACGTGGCTTTGAGATGCATGTCTTCTATAAAATTAAATACAAGAAGAATTCCACTAGTATGATGGCATTGATCTATGATGACCAGACAAGTTTTCGAAAACCAGACACCTGCCCATGGGCATGGTGATGGGGTCCATTGCCACGAGAGAAAAAGGGCAGTTCACAGCTTGGCACCTACCAAGTATCAGCCCCATTGATCATTATTAGTCATCTAATCTAACATGGCAAAATGATAGTTGGAATAAAAACATCTCACAATCATTGCTACAGAATGGATGACTAGCAACACTTAATGGCGAAAGATTTTGGAAGATGCCCAATAACAATCGTCCACTGTATTTCATTGGGCCGATCACAACAATAAGCAACATGTCAGCCTTTAAAAAGGTTGTTGAACATCACAGACAATCAGCCTTCATGCTATCTTCTCAACTTAACAAAAGAATATTGATGAAGTATTAGAAACACAAGTCGTACAATATAGACATATAATTTTGCTTTGATTGAACAGTTGTAAGATAGCATGTACACCATTTATTGCATTTAGAACTTTTAACTTCGCAAGTATTTACCCTTTCAGTGTTATTTTTACTAAGAAAAAGGGATAGAATGGGTGGTTGGGCATCTCTCTACCGTAGAAAAGACCAGGGATTGATAAGCAAGGATAAGAGACATCCCAAACCAAAAAATTTTTTAAAAAATGAAAAAAATTGAATTTTAAGAAGTTAAATATATAAAAGTGAATATGCTTTAGAGCTAATGAAATCAGAAACCTTCTGCAAATGGAATAGGAAAAGGACTACAAAGACCTAATGTTAAGGCAGTCATACCTTTCTCTGCATTGCTTTCCAATGCGTCCAGGTAATGCTTGCGCAATCGTTGACCACTTTTTCGGTCCATATTTACCAACCAATTCAATCATTAAATCATCTTCCTGTTTAAAATATAGTAAAACCAATCCCGTTAGATTAACTTTGCCAACCGCAGATATATCTGATGACAAAGATTCCATCAGATTAACTATGGATAACATGATAAATTTCTATATAATATTGACTCTAAACCAAGTCAATGAACACGAAAAGATGATCACAGGGGCCAGGAAAAGGATCATCAAAAGGATTATACCTCTTTTGACCATGGTCCTTTCACGAGTTCTGGATTTAAAACCTTTTGCCATCTATGCAAGCATTGAACATCGGTCCGATCCGTAAAATATTCAGCTGTTGAAGGAACCAGAATACAAATATATCACTTTTGGAGCAGATTAATAGTAACTAGAAAAATTAAAATATAACTCTTGCCAAACCAAGAGACGATCATCTAAAAATGAATGTACGATTTGCCTACTAGATAAAATAACTATTGAGAAATGCAAGGGTTTGCACAATGAAAGGAAATCAATGAAAAAGAGCAGGGCAGCTATCATTGAACCATTCTACTAGAAGGGAATCTGATGCCAACAATATATTGAATTCGTAGTTGATAGGATAGGCATCCACTGTTTATTGATAGGGTCAATCTATTCTTGCATCAATCAATAGCTCACCAAGCCAATTCCAACTTCTTGCTTGAGAGTTGGTAGGTCAATAGATGCCTGCATTAATCAACAGCTCACCAAGCCAAGTCCAACTTCTTTCTTGAGAGTTGGTAGAAGTTAACGCCAAAGAGATATCATTTTCAAAACAACACAATCACAGTCTATCTTCCATTCATCTCTCCTTTAGCTTTATACAAGGAAATAGATGGCAGTTTCCGAAAAAGATCATGAACTAAAACAATGACAAAGGAATAACTAATTACAGGAGCAAAAAGGGAAACTTGGGTAACTCTTGAGCCTCTAGACTTATGTTGGCCCTATAAGGGTGCCAATACCGAAGCTTGGCCCCTCCTGATTGCGTCATTCTCCATGTCAAAAGAAAACAAAAGATATCATTGAATTCTTGCAAAAATGTCGGCTTTATTACAACTTTGTTGAAGAACTCATCATCAATGGTAATTTTGGAGTCAGGATTAATGTAGATTTCCACAAATTATCATTCCACACCCTCCAACATGAGACAGACACAGTGCCATAAGACTAGGTTGGAGAAGCAGCCTGGATCCTTGAGTTGTATTCAAATTATGGATCGTTTTAAGGGGAGTTTTCTTGAATTTGTCATACTCAACTTTTTGACCAAAGCAAAGAGGACGAGCTATCATGGATAAGACCATTGAGGTGAGAAAAACGTGAAAAGCCTCAACATTTTTTTCTTTTTTAAAGGTGACTATTCATTGCTCAAAAAAACTGTACAGTATAAGAGGACTATACGGACCAAAAAAAGGGTAGACCAAAAAACAAGAAAGAAAAGATCTAATACCCTGGGCCATGTTAGGCCCAGCAACCCATAATGTAATGGGTTGGGCTAATGTGTTTCTTTTAGTTTTAGTTTGCTTGACCTGTTTACAACCCATTCATGGTCTTGTTATACGTAATTCAAAGGGAGCTGAATTGTTACAAATGACATCCCCTTGGTGGGGGGCGTGATTTTGTTCGTATGCATAGGGGAGTTCCCAACGGATAGAAATTTGGGGTTACCCCCAGATCCTATTGTACACCCGTTTCTTTATTAACTCCTCTGTTTTGATCACCGATTCTCTCATTTGGGTTAAAGAGGAAAGGAGGAGAAAGAGTGCAGATGAGAATTTTCCCTTGGGATCAATGGAGACTGGCAGGATTTGCAAGGAAGACGAGAAGACCAGCTTCGGAAAGCTTAGTGGATGCACTATTCAAGATCTCACATCAAACAGGCCACGATCAGCTACACAAGAAGGTGAGTAGTATTTCTAAATAAACGGAGATATGGGGATTCATTGTTTTGTTTTGTTAACTGTGGATATGCCCAAATAGGCCCTAGGTGATGGAAATCTGAACACTGACAAGTCTTGAGAATTTCATTTCTCTACATTGTATGATGATCCAGTGGAGTTTGGCTTTGAGGCAGTAGAGAACTCCAGGGTCTTTTTTTTGTTTTCCATCGAAATATACGTGGTCTGTCAACATGTGTGAACCTTGTATTTTGAGGTGGAAACCCAACTTCATACCTTGTAAATTTGGGAAATTGTTGCCTATATTAATGGTCCAATTGGTGCGGTAAAGATGTCAAATGGACCGGGCCAGCCAGAAAAACGGCCCACGGCACGGCCCATGCTGGGCCGAGGGAACATGCATGAGCAGCCCATTTCGGCACGGCATGCTGCAGGCCGACCCACCCCAACGGCTATTTTCATGCATTTTGTCCATTTAAACCCACCCCCCCGGCACCATAAAACAGTCATATAGGGGTATTTGTGTCTTTTTGAATTTTACAAAGTCTATAAATAGTCTAACCCTCCCAATCTTATTTCTCACTAAAGCATTCAACTCTCACTCTCTAGCTCTCTCTCAAAGCATTCAACTCTTTCACTCTCCCATGTTTGTTTATTTTAATGATTTTTTTTAATTCTTTTTTCCATTCATTCATTTCAAATCAAAAGAAGCAATTATTGTATGTTGTCATGTTTTCTTTTTTCTTTTCTTTTTATTTCTTTCTCTGCAACGATTAGAACAAGTAAGTGGCACTTAAAGACCGGGCAACTACATTTGGTGTTGTTGAGGTTGTTAATGGATGAGAAATACAAATTTGTAGTCGTGATTATTAAATTTTAAGGCTACAAATCATAGATATAATAGACATGATATTAACAATAATGAAGAAAAAAAAGAACAGAAAAAAGTGCAATATTCTTTGGGGAGAAAACCAAGTGGACACCATGATATGGATTGCAACTTCATTAAGAAAATCCCATAATAATAATAGTAATAATATCAGTTCGACAAGATGCCAAAAACAATGTACCTATTTTTTTCCAATTTTTTCCTTTAAAGCGTTGGACAGCTCTGCACAACAATGCATCCTGTGTACCAAAATCGAAAGTAATCAGACTTTAATTTTCTTGAGCTATATCAAAGTAATCCCTACCAACAGATATTCCAAAAGGTGTGTATATATATATATATAGAGAGAGAGAGAGAAGCACAAAATACCAAAAAATTTACATCGCAATGCATTGATTCAGAAAATCATGTTATCTACGACATCCTACATTACAATTTCTCAGAGAAGATTTTGATACTCCTCATGATACTAGGGAAGAAAAGCAAATAATCACCAAAAACCAAAGTCTAGAACCTACTTTAATGACGGAGAAAAACATCACATAAATAGAAAAGACATTATGCTTATTACTTTTATAAGTAAAGGTCATGCCAAGGTAAAAATACAGTTATCACATATTTTGGAAGCAAGAAAAGCAGAAATCCAGAATATTAGGAGTTAGAAATTTTTTTTTTTCCTAATATCAGTAACATGGCTCAAACCTGCAACCTCATGGTGTCAACAATAAGCACCTTCCAATTATGCCAGAAGATTAAGGTTTTGACATTGAATGGCTGAACAAAGCAGAACTATATGAAGCAACTTTTAGTGGAAAAACGTTTGGAATAACCAAAACCAAGAAAATCTGGGTTTTCCCATGCACAGTCGTTTCATTTTAATTTGGAGACCTCAACTTGCACCGTTTAGGAAAATTCATTGTTAGGTAACATATAGCTTATAAGAGCGAGGTCTTGGAATTGCTATCTGGCAATTGCCACCATTTTTTTCCCAGAGTAATTACCCAGTTGATAATTCATCCTATACTCTATCTATCAGTTGGCAACAGGCATACATGCTCAAAAACCAGCATCTATAGGGAAACTTTACCGTCAGACCCTAGTATCCATTAAGACTTGACCAAAACTTTTGAAGCTGAAAACAATTATACAAGTATATCTAGTAGAAGAAAAAAAAAACAAAAAAAATGAAGATGTGGGGGAAATGATTGCTAATAAATCAAGGATGAATGCTGAACTGCCATCTTCCTCCAATTGAACATCACGAGGAAACCTTCCAGCAGGAAATGCATTCATTTTGATTTCAGTCAACCAAAACAGCAAAACACCAATGCACAAACTCCCTGCACTCTAAAAGAATGACATATTAACAAAGAAAAAACCACTGAAATATTTTGATTTAGAACAAACTAATTCTATCATGTGCAAATAATCAGAGGATGAAAGGATCATGAGTCGTAAATACTCAGAATAATCCAAATTCATCCCTTACAAAATGAAACTTGGGAGCCACAGTTAAAATAACACAGGAAAGATACTTCTGATGACTAAAGAGGAATCAGTTCTTAACATGTTTACCTTTTTTTTTTATTGTTATGCTTTCATTATAATTTATGTTTCTAAACATGCCCATGAAAATATTCATTCACCTCTTCCGCTGTCCATTGCCCCTTGGTCGAACGTCGTGTAGGGCCAGTTGTCCTCCTGCAAAAGCATCACATCAACATGCTAGGCAAGCATTGCCAATAAAAGAAACGGTAATGCACTAGTTGAGCATATTCCCATCAAACAAAAGGCAGTCATTTTAAGCTCCCCTAATCACACATTCATTGGTGAAAAGGAATGACAAGGAATTGTGTGCCCATCTCTCCAAAATGGAGTGTTGCAATAATTGAATCTCAAGATGAATAAAATAATAATAGAAAGTAAAGATTGTTCCAAACTTCCAAACTCTATACATAAAAATTTCCAGGTTAGACCAGAAGCACATTTAATCTTATTGTAGGTCTCATCAATGCTGAAATCCAAAAGCTTTCAATCAGATCCTAACCCCGAAAATCCAAAATATTTTTTTTTAGGGCCCACTTATCATGAGTTCATGACTACAAAACAAACTCTGGCCACTTCCACTGAATTGAATAAGTCATCTTATGCTTTATTCCATCTCCCAGATGTGTGGTTCTACATACCCACTCAACTTAATGTAGAACTTAGTTCAAAATTGGCACATACTTCATTGCAATCCAACACAAGATTTGAGACTTGCACGCATTGTCCAATTGAAACTCAGAGAGAGAGAGAGAGAGAGATATTTCTCTGCCCATAATGAACACCGCAAGTGGAGCCCACTTGGATGTATGCCAATAATGGGGAGTGAGGGGAATGTAAAAGTCTCATTGTGGAATATGAGTGGACAAACATGGCCCCAAAGGATCATCACAATTGTAGTTTCGAGTCCTCAAAGTTAAACAGTCAAAGTGTGCAGTTCTTTTTGTGATTCAATCCAATGTGGATACTGAAGGAAAATAGAAGGGTTTTATGGTATTTTATATCATTCTTGGGGCCAATGTGTTATTTCATTAATATGGAGATTGGAGGGTCCTACATGTAAATACCATATTAAACCCTTCTATTTTCCTACAGATATCAGTTCGGATCAGTGTCAGTTTGGGATGAGTGCAAACCTCTTATAGTGTGAATAGTGTGTGTGCCTCCGTGTGGGCCCATGCAAGCCAATCACAGTTGAGTAGGGTGGATGAAAAGGTCTTATTGTCGATTAGGTTTGGCATAGTATCAACACGTTGGATCATCATAAGCATAGTTTCAGGTCTTCAAACTTAAAACAGCATTTTGAAGAGTGCATTTGGTAATTCAATGTAAGATGGACATCAAATCCAATGTGTCAAGTTGGGACAACTGCCACTTTGCAGGGAGGAGGTGAGAGTGATCATAGGTGGCCAGGTGGGCCCCAGCAGGAGTTTTTATATGGTGTCCCGATCAACAAATGAGTGTACAAACAAAACCACACACCACAGGCACATGAAAAGGAAAAAGGCAAAGCATCAACATGAAGGTCATATATGCCCCCAAATAATATAATATTATCGATGGACATCGGTTATCTTGCAGCAAAGGCACTTTTAAAGTTTTACCCATGCAAAGGCCGCGATTTCTGAAAAGCATTGCCAGACCCATCAAGAAAAGCAGCAGCAGCAGCAGCAGTGTCGCCTGTCCTAGAATTCCCTGTCTTCTCACTTTCCATTTTGCGTTTGCTGGAAAATGATGCAACAAAAGCTGATCCCCACTCTCTAGCGGGTCTCTCCAAAATAGATTCCACAAACCACCATCAACCTTTCATCAAAGAGCTAGAAGTGATTCCCTGTCTGATAGGAAAACAATGAAATGAAAATAAGAAAGTACAACAGGAAAAAAATGACGTCCTTACCCAAAAAAATGGAAATTTTACAGGAAATAAAATGCATGACAATGAATGCAAGAAATGACAGACAAGAAAAAGAAGAATGGAAAACTATCCCACAGAGTGATAACATGCTAATCAACAAGAGACTTAAAGGTGTTGTGGGGAAGTCGTGATAGAAAAGCGACTGGTCTAGTCAAGAACTCCACCTTTACAATGAAAAACTGGGACCGCATTTAAATAGAATGCATGGTGGACCATTTGATAGCAAGACACCAAGCATTCCATCTATTTCTTGATTGGATGGCCCTTGCTGTCCATCAAGAATATATGAAATAGGCACCTTTATCACATTCGATCCATTCCATACATCCTTTTACAGGTTCCCTTTTTTTTTTTTTTTTTTGGCACCCCGCCTAGGAGCTGGGCCATATGGGACGCCAGCTATGGGGACAGAAGGCTGCTTTCAAAGGAAGAGGAACTTAGGGATCAATTAGGATTTAGGTGAGAAGGGGAGTATCCGAACAACAGGGCAACCTTTTTCAGGTTCTTGATATACTGTTAAAATCATCTGAAGGTGATGTCATGGGCCCACATGTCAGACCATCATTTTATGGTGCAAAGGTCTCACATTGGATTATTCTTTAAAGGCTATGATGCCCAAATATGAAATGGATATGGACATGGATACAGGGAGTAGGGATATGACTCGGCACTTTAGAAAACCTAGGATAGGGATACAGATACGGCTGTCCTAATTTATTTTTTAGAGAACATTTTTTAAGTAATCAAATTATCATTGTTTACATTCCTTTTCTAACATTTTTTAGATTGGAACAAAAATACTAAAAGAACAATATGGAATAATGGACTCGGCAATTCTCAAAAAGTTCCACAGGCATTGATCTCCATTCTGAAATTAGATCTTAAAAAGAACATGACTTTGCTAATTAATGCAACATAGTTCGTATCAAGCATACCGTTAATCAAACAACCAAGCAAATCCAATTATCAAATACAATAGATCAGTCTTGATATATACAGAATACAGCTCAAGACAACAGAACTTAACCTTAAACACACTTTCATTCACATCAAGACAACAGAACTTAACCTTCAACACACTTTCAACTTAAAGCTTCTTACCGACAACCATTCTAGAGTTGAATTTTCTTGGGTGGTTGATGTATTTTACTCATTTGATAAAAAAAACAAAAACAAAGGTACCATTTACAGTAAAGCCCACTACAAGCTCTCCTTCAAAGAAAACAGCACTCAAGAGTTGCACAAACCAAACCGACAAAGGAAATCTTCAACAGAAACTCTCATTTATGATTGAATTTAACTCACTTCTTCTTAAAACTAAGAAATACTGCAATTAAGATGGGTGCCACAAAGATTATCACATTAAGCGTGTGGTAGGTGCCACCCAAATTGCAAATTATTAGCAGTAAGACGTTCTCAGACCCCCCATTCCTTAAATCAATAGTGCAACATGTTTTCAACTAAATGCATCAGCTCAAACCCAATTTTACTTGCTCTTCTCCATACGCATGCATACCAAAAACACCCAAATTTAAAATTTTCAAACGGAAGATGAATTCCACCAAAATCCGAGTGAAACCCTACTCTTCAATAAGCTCGACAATCACAATTAAAAAAAAAAAAAACCAAACTCAAACCGGAGCCCTAAACAAATGAAATTCAAATCCAAC
The DNA here is from genome assembly GCA_003546025.1 of Camphora micrantha. Classification (NCBI taxonomy): domain Eukaryota; kingdom Viridiplantae; phylum Streptophyta; class Magnoliopsida; order Laurales; family Lauraceae; genus Camphora; species Camphora micrantha. Next base: position 26,107,983 of record QPKB01000004.1, on the reverse strand, counting down.
AAAAAGAACCGCATACCTCACGCAATCGACTGCAGAAAACCCCCAAATTCAACATGGAATCGAGGAGATCAACGAGGCGATCGAATGATTGTGCATTGAAGACCTGAAAGGACAAAGAAGATCCGCAAAAGCGAGAGAGAGAGAGAGAGAGAGAGAGAGAGTGTAAAAAGGGCGGACAGTGCAGTTCAAGTAAAAGCATGATCGAACGGTGGAGGTGAAGTATAATGTGAAATGTGACGAGATGTCGGCCGTCCGTTTCGAGGGCCTTTTAAGTCTTGTATTAAAGGCCGCTTTTAACACATTGATTCGAATCCCAACGGGTAGTCCACGTGGGACCTGCTGTAGCCGGTTGCATTCCGTACGGACAGTTTACTTGTCCAGTGTGGATGACCGGACTCTTGTGGCTGACTGCTGACAAGTTGACATTGTCAAAGATTTGAGCGACCGTTTGCAAATATGTTGGGAGAGTTTTGAAAATACTGAGGGTTTGGCCTCTGATTATTGTTGAGAATGTGATGCAATTAAATAGAGAGATTGCTTTTAAGAGGCTCATAAAAGTTATTAAAAGGTTGTGATTTTTGCATAAAATCTCTGATCATAAGTAGTAAATGTTACATAAAAAACAGACCTGTTTTTCAGCTTCCCATCATTGAAATATATAAAACCCATATAACTAGTAATAAATGTGGACTGTATGAATTTGTAATCCAAAATTCATAAAAATTGGAGTGCACCCTACTCTTGGATTGAATACATGTAAAACTGTTGTATTTTGGATGTGATCAAGCCAAAGATGGTTGTTCACTTTGATTAGAAGGAAAATTGTCACGGGGAGATATGTCCAGGCCCTTTTTTTTTTTTTTTAATCTTGGGCGCGGGGGAGGGGGGTATTTTTATATTTAGGGCACACTTGGTAATGAGAGAGAAATCCAAGGGCATGTTTTGTGTCAACGGTAAAAGAAGGAACGAGTGTTGTTTCTTGAAGGCGTGTTTGGTGTCGGTTGCAAAAGAGGGAATGGGTGTTATTTCTTGGAGGCGGATAATATATTATATTTAGGCCACGCTTGGCAACGAGAGAGAAATCCTAGGGCATGTTTGGTGTCGGCGGCAAAAGAGGAAATGGGTGTTTCCTCTTCTGCAAATCGGGAAATCCCACTTGGATAATGGGATTTCCGGATCCTAGCAGTTGATGTGTAGGCTGAAAGGGCGGATTTGCATCAGAAAATAATCGGCGCACCCAAACGAAAGTGGGAACGCGTAGGCTCCAAAAAAAATTGCACACATGGGCTTTGCACAAAATGGTGCCCTAAATTCGAAGGATTCCTTGCTAACATTGAAAATATGCTTTTCTTGAGGGATGATTCATCGCATCCCGCATTTGGCTAACATAGTGAAATTAATAAAGATTTCTCCGATAACGTTTAGTAAAGAGAGATGGAGGGAAGGCGACAAAGAATGAGGGAGAGGGGTCTCCATTTAGGGAAAGAGAGGGATTTCCTCAAATCTGAGAGAGAGAGAGAGAGAGAGAGAGAGAGAGAGAGAGAGAGAGAGAGAGAGATGGATCAACATACCTGATATGGGCTAGATCGAACAAGAAAGATGAATAGCTTAGAGATGACTTGGTTCTCCAGTGGTGAAGGTTTCGACCAAGAGTGATGGAAGGGAGAAAGAGAGTTTAAAACGATTAAATACCCCCTCGCGCAATGAAAGGTAAGAGCCAATTTTGGTAGGGTGAGGGGTTGAAACACCCTTTTCCTTTGCATTTAGGGTTTTGGAAATCCAACATCATTTCTCTTCCCGAATGCCAAACATAGATTTCCTTAAAACCATTGAAAATAAAAAGGAAAAATCAGAGAGGAACCCTCTCTTGAGAGTATTCACCAAACATGATCTCAAATATTTTCTTACTAATCATTTAAAAAATAAATCTATCTATTTGAAGAGTGTTAATAATATCCAAAGAAGAATTGACCGATCAAAAAATATATCCAAAGAAAATCCTAATTTTAAAATACCTAAATGCTTTTAAAGAAATAATTTCTAAAACTTTTTGTGGATTGTTAAAATAAAAAAATAACAAGGTTTGTTGTATTGAGTCCAAACCAGTCAAAACAATCATTTATTCATTATTTTAGGATTGATAGTTATATCCCACTCAAACAGAAGTAATGGGCCCTTTGTTTATACCAATTTACATATGTAAATAGATAATATGCGTAATATTTGCGCATTGGTCGTGTTTGTCCGTGGAGATATGTCCAGGCCTTTTTTTTTTTGGATGGGGGGGTGGGGGTTATTTTAATATTTAGGGCACACTTGGTAATGGGAGAGAAATCCAAGGGCGTGTTTGGTGTCGGTTGCAAAAGAAGGAACAGGTGTTCTTTCTTGGAGAGGGATAATATTTTATATTTAGGGCACACCTGGCAATGGGAGAGTAATCCTAAGGCATGTTTGGTGTCAGCTACAAAAGAGGGAATGGGTGTTTCCTCTTTTGTAAATCGAAAAATCCCACTTGGATAGTGGGATTTTCAAATCCTAGCCATTGATGTGTAGGCTGAAACGACGGATTTGCATCAGAAAATAATCAGAGCACCCAAACGAAAGTGGGAACTCGTTGGTTCCAAAAAAAAAAAAAAATTGCGCACATGGGCTTTGCACAAAATGGTTCCCTAAATTCGGAGGATTCCTTACTAACATTGAAAATATGCTCTTCTCGATGGATGATTCATCGCATCCCGCATTTGGCTAACATATAGTGAAATCAATAAAGACTTCTCCAGTAAGTATAGATGGAGGGAAGGCGATAGAGAGTGAGGGAGGGGTTCTCCACTTAGGGAGAGAGAGGGATTTCCTCGAATCCGAGAGAGAGAGAGAGAGAGAGATCGACATACCTGATATGAGCTAGATTGAACAAGAAAGATGAATAGCTTGGAGGCGACTTGGTTCTCCAACGGTGTAGGTCTCGACCTAGAGTGATGGAAGGGAGAAAGAGAGTTTAGAACGATTAAATACCCCCTCACGCAATGAGAGGCAAGAGCCAATTTTGGTAGGGTGGGGGGTTGAAACACCCTTTTCCTTTGCATTTAGGGTTTTGGAAATCCAACATCATTTCTCTCCTCGAATGCCAAACACGGATTTCCTTAAAACCATTGAAAATAAAAAAAAGGGAAAATCAAAGAGGAATCCTCTTTTGAGAGTTTTCACCAAACATGATCTCAAATATTTTCTTACTAATCATTTAAAAATAAATTTATCTATTTGAAGAGTGTTAATAATATCCAAAGAAGAATTGACCGATCAAAAGATACATCCAAAGAAAAATCCTAATTTTAAAATACCTCAATACTTTTAAAGAAATAATTTCTAAAACATTTTGTGCATTGTTAAAATAAAAAATAACAAGGCTTGTTGTATTGAGTCCAAACTAGTCAAAACAATTCATTTATTCATTATTTTAGGATTGATAGTTATATCCCACTCAAACGGAAGTAAGGGGTCCTTTGTTTATACCAATTTACATATGTAAATGGATAATATGCGTCATATTTGCGCTTCGATCATGTTTGTCCGGGGAGATATGTCCGGGCCCTTTTTTTTTTTTTCCCTCTGTGTGTGTGTGTGTGTGTTGGGGGGGGGGGGTAATTTCTCTCCTCAAAATACTGCATCTACGCACCTCTATGCGCATTGTTTCAATTCTCAAGTATTTTGGGGCTGCACAAAATAGACATGAAATGTCTTTTTGAGATTTGAATTGGAGACTCCTAACCTCCTTGCCAAACATTCTATTTGCGTTTTCAACCAGCAATTATGATGATAAGAGCCCTGAAAAAGACTTGTCAAACAAGCACTTAGACTATAGTAATAGATGTACCACGAGTGCTAAAATCATTACCTCCCATGAGAACTGTGAGAGGTACCTCTCATATCAATGAATGCCATATATGATATATATTGGAGTAACTCTCTAACATGTATTTTTTTTTTCTAAAAATACTTGCACCTCGAAGGCCTACCTTGATGTATAAGATCTGAGCATGTTTGTTTACATGTGTGGAGGAGTAAAGGTTAGGTGAGTGTCAGGTAATGAAAAAAGATAAAACGGCAAAGTATGTTAAATTTAAAGTAAATATATGGTCAAAAGAAAGAGGTCAAGAGTATAAGGTAAGTGGTATCACATCACATATTTACTTATGCGCTCCGCTTTTGTTCACCTAAACATGATGAAGTAAGTGATCTTAGCCACCAGTATTAGGTCTTGAAATTTTATTGCCATTACATCGAGCAAATATATTTTAATGATTTAATGATGAGTATCGCTTCGAGTAACATGCTGTTAGGATCAGTTCAGGTGGGGTTAATGTACGTGACTACATGTGAAGGGGATTGAATCTATCAAAGGTAAGGGCCCTAAATAAACAACTTGAAAAGAATATATCATCATCATCATCATCATCACCATCAAAGCCTTTTTTCAACTATGTTAGGGTCGGCTACACGAATTTTATTTCTCCATTCTCCATTCTTATCTGTCTTGAGTCAAATCTCATATAAGTTGTACTTCTTCATATCTATTTTTATTACCTCAATCCATATCCTTTTTAGCATACCCTTTCCCTTTGGTGGCCCATCAACATTTATGATTAAACTTTTCCTCATCGTTATCGGCCTATGTTGAACATGCCCAAACCATCTCAAATGGGTTTATCTAATTTTATCCCTTTATTGTTGCTACTCTTAAATACTCTTGAAAGTGCTTATTTATAATTTTATCCCTCCTAGTCTTACGACACATCCACCTCAATATTTTCATCTCTACCACATCTATTTTGTACATATACTCTTTTTTATTGGCCAACATTTTGTTATATAGGTCATAGATGGTCTAATTGTTGTCCCGTAAAAAAATTTCTTCAATCTTGTTGGCATTCGTCAGTCACAAAGTACTCCAAAAGCATGTACCCACTTTAACATCCCGCTTTTATCATACGTTTGACATCTTCATCAGTCTCCCCATCGCTATTAATTATAGAGAAAGGTAGCAGAAAGAATCACTTTGTGGTATCTCATGGTATTCAATTCTTAAAGTAGTTCCAGTTTTTTCCATATGCTCACTGAAGTTATAATTCATATATCTCGTCTTTGTATAACATATTTTAAAGTCTTTGAATTCTAAAACCTTCCGCTGTCTTTCGAGTTTTGTATTCATACAATCTCTTGATTCTTTAACCAACATAATATTATCTGCAAAAAACATGTATCAAGGTGTATCTTCTTGAATATGTATAAATGAATGTTCATGTGCGTCTATCCATCAACATAGGGTGAACAAAATTTGAGAGGTATTTACTTAAATGCAAGCCAATCATGGGGACGATATGATGGAAATTGGTATATTACATTTTAGGCAAGGAAGCCATCTCAATTTCATCACTACAATCATGGAAAAAACAAAATAAATCAATTTGGCGAAAAATGTATTACCAAATCCTTCACCCCTTACCTTTTAAGTGTTCATTTTACTATTGGTTCATTTGTTCATAGTCATTGGCTATGCATCATTATGTTTGTTTTGCCATAATTTATATATAAATAAGATGTGAAAATTGTATGTAAGTGAGGCCATTTATATGCCAAAATCTTCATATCTAAACAAGCCCGATTTAAAAAACCTTTATCACAAAAGGCACTAGTACAATCTTTTTCACGGTGATTGCATTCTTATAGGCCCCATCAACAACCTTTTCACTAGTACAATCATGTTGGCCTCGTATTGTAATCCAAACCGTTCAATCTATTTGTTGAAAAAATAAATCTAATATTTTAAGTTGACCATCTTAAATCTTCATAAATATTGAGTAGTTTATAAAAAGTTTCAAGCTATAGTTCTAATTTTATGCACTGATGCGGGCCTGAAATTCATAATCTCCATCCAATAATATTGTATCAATAGTAAAATTTCATGGTATATATAGTTTCACTCCTTAATTCTTCATGGATCTTGAGAAATTTATAAAAGAAAACTCCAAAATACTCATATACATATAAAATCATTAAATCTAGTCACTTACTTGTATGAAAAAAAAAAAAGAAGAAGAAGATAATTTTGATGAATTTTCACATGTGTAAAGCATTTACCCCACTTTCCATCATTTGCACCCATAATTCACAGACTCCCGCGGAGCACCAAATAATTCCCACCAAGCCTATGCCAGTACATGTGGTTCTCCAAAATCATCGGAAAGCCGCCATTTACAGGCAGAAGAAAGGGAGAAGAAACACCTCCTAAAACCCTAACCCCTGAAATCCCTAAAACCCTAGAAATGGAATCCCTAGGCGTCCTCCTCACCTACCCGATGAACCCCTACCTTGACGAAGAGCTCGACAAGCGATTCAAGCTCTTCCGCCTTTGGGAACATCCCAAGCAGAAGGAATTCCTCAAGGAGAACTCGAATTCCATCCAAGCGATCGTAGGCAATGCCACGGTTGGTGCCGATGCCGAGACGATCGATGCTCTTCCCAATTTGAAGATCGTGTCGAGTTTCAGCGTCGGATTGGACAAGGTCGATCTAGGCAAGTGCAGGGAGAGAGGGATTAGAGTTACCAACACGCCTGATGTGCTCACGGAAGATGTTGCGGATCTTGCTATTGGTTTGATTCTGGCAGTGTTGAGGAGGCTCTGCGAGTGCGATCGGTACGTAAGGAATGGGCTGTGGAAAAAAGGGGATTTTCAATTGACTACAAAGGTTGGATTTTTAATCCCTTTTTTTGTTTTCCTTGTTTTTTGATCATTTGATTGTGAAGTTTGGATTTTGATAGGGTTGGTAGGGTTTTGGAATCTGGGGTTTGATTGTTTTTGGAATTTGGGTTTTGATTAGCTGTTGTGAATGAAATAGGATTTGGATAGACTATAAAAAAAGAGAAGAAAACCAAATAATATTCTGAAGTTCTTGAATTTCACTTTGTTGCAAAATGCTTGATGGCTCAGTCTTTTTCTGTAGTTCTATTTTTCATGGTGGATTTGAATTCACAGTCTACTCACACACCAATATCACCGACCAGCTGAGCTACAGCTGAGGGACGTTTTTCTTTAGTTCTAATTATCACTCTCTGTGGTTCCCAAATTGATGGGATAAATAAGTCTTCAAGATGATCTTATCATTCAAAAAGATCAAAAAAAGGTCTTAAGATGATCCTGATGATTCAGTTGGTCGACTGACTGGTGAGAGATGCTGTTTTCTGACTCATCCGGGGAAGGAAGATTGTCTGCCACCGGAAATCTTTCTACGACATGGATTATTTTCTGTTTCCTGTCGCCCAAGTCCCAGTGGCTTCTCTTATCCAACTATTCTTAGGGAGGACTTGACATTTTCATATCATCTACACTTACACATATTAAAGTGGAGAGGTTGTAGACGGTTGTTTATAGTGGTCAAGCTGATAGTTGACCCAACATTGAGTCTTGCCAATTGTCCATCTAAAGTCATTAAATAGATAGCAAGCATAGTGTGTATGATAGGCCGATGATTCTAATTTCTAATCATATGGCATGGATTTTGACGATGGGTTCAATTTTGATTTTTAGTTTTTTTTTTTTTTTCCACAAAGCTAATGTAAAAGGTGATATTCATTTTAAGTGATTTGGATTTTAGATATGAGCTACATTGATGGATTTATAAATTGTAAAAATGAGCTAAATATTAGACACTAAAACTTAAAATATTTAATAGTTAAAGATAAAACAACTGTGCAGGATGTTATGACTTAAGGGGATCCATATTTTGTTTATAGTGTATACTAATGAAAGAAAACATTGTTTTCTATCCAGCACGATGGACCGCAACGGCCACAAATTGTGACGCTACACGGCATCACATCATTTTTTAGGGTAAACCACAATAGCAATTGCGACTACAACGCAATTTTAAACCATGATCAGTGCACCGGATAAGTGTTAATACAGCAGAACTGTTGAATGAAAAAAAAATAATTTCATATTATGGAGAGAGTACAAGTCAGCTTGACCAAACATCGAGCTTGGTTAGTCATAATATGATTTTTTTTCCATTCAACAGTTCTAGCGTATTAAGACTTGTCCGGTGCCCTAATCATGATTTTAGATCGCATTGCAGCTACAATTGCTATTGTGGTTGGCCCATCGCATTGGGAATAACTTCCCTCACCATACCTAGAGCTTGGTTAGTCAGGTTCGGTTAGGCCTGATCCATGTTGCTACCCTAGGTATGGTGAGGGAAGGTAGATGGGAAGTTGAATAAAGCAGATGTGTATATTTTAGCATATTTGATGGATTGCGGCTACGAGCCATCAATGCTATGGAGTCTTCACACACATCTTGAAGCCATGCTAATGGAGAGATGCCAAGGATTCCTCTCTCAAGGGTGAGAGGGCCTTTTTTTTCCTTTCACTAACTTGAGACTGAAAAAGGGAAACGATATTCATTGGCTTCATCAGGGGATCCTTTACATGCTTATATAAACTAGTAGCCAACCATCTTTTTCCAAATTATGGATCACGCTTTATAATTATGGGAGATTTTTGGCTAAACCAACCTTGTTAAACTAGATTATATTTAGTAGTGCAATCAATGAATTTATAGTAACATATATTAACCTGTTTGCATTTTGCTTCGATTCTGTTGGTCTTAAAATGTGAGGATCTTTAGAAAAGATTTCCCATTTTACTGTATTTATTTTTTGATGACAATATGGATGTCCTCTCTTCCTTTTATAAAATTAACTGGGGGGCAGTTTGTTATGTATAAAAAGCACCCCTTCGAATGAGTAGTATATCTATATGGGCTCTTATTCTGGCTAGTGGTCGCAACACTGGGGTCAGTTTAGCTTTGTAAGTAACACATATGGCTCAACCCAAGCCTGGCCCTTTTATTAATACCCGAAAGTTAAATGGGTCAACCTAAACCCTTAATTAACCAGTTGGTCGGAGGGTTTAGGTTGTATCACTTTTTGAATAAGAGGTTCCAAACCTCGAGCCATATGAATTGTGTGCATGCTTATACACTCAAAACTAAGCACCTCGATGGATGAATGTATGTGGTAACAGTCAATTTAGAAGGAATGCCAATTTTTTTTTGGTGAATGATTCATCTTTAATCGGTTTACACATTAAGAGGATCTATGTGTTTTCGGCTTATTTATTTATTGTTTTATTCTGTATATTTACGTGTGCGGATCTACCTGTCCTATGAGACTTGTTTCCAGAGACTGGATCGGGTTTAATTCTGGGCATGCGCGGGTCATTTGGCCTGTGGCCTGTATGAAAGAGGAAAGATTTAAAACCAGTATACTTCAGCATATGCAGAAGATTTCTGATATTTTCTGAAAAGCTAACTGGAGAGATGTCCCAACACTCTGTTCTTGATGTTTTCAGCACTAAATAAAGATTCTGCAATTGTCTTGCTGGATTCTCTCATGAAGCAGATCTATGGATCTGGATCCATATAAATTGAACCATTAAGTATCGTGTACATCGAACCTTCAGAGATGATCATTTGCATTCATTTCGTTCCCGTTTAGCAAGGGCTGTGGCACAGTGGAAGGTGCTCACTATTGTGACCTTGGGGTTGTGGTTTAAAGTCCTGTGTATTACCCAAAAAAAAAAGGAAAAAAAGAACTCTACCATAGCATTCTGGTGCAAATTGAATTGCTCTTGATCTGAATTATATTGATAGTGTATTTTTCCTCTGTTGTGTGGTGTAGCACTGGAATCAGAAACCATAGTAGATGGGATGCCTTTTTCTTCTTAACTCATCTGGCTCAGATCAGGTTCTGTTTTTTCTGTTGTCGTTTCTCACTTTGAATAGATAAGCATCCATTTTTAAAATACTTGAGCTCTTTATTTTTTGTAATATTTTTAAATGCACTCTTAAGTTACTGTGCCCTTCTTGGGAAAGAACCTTGTGGACTTTATTTCTTTACATTGTTTTTGTGACACCCCGGAGTCCCACATCGACTATAGAGAGGAATGTGATTGGGATTATATGTAGAGTTTACGCCATTACCTTGCATGAGGCCTTTTGATGGGTTGAGGCCCATCAGGATCAAAACCGTGAGGCCCATGGGCCAAAGCGGACAATATCATGTATGGGTATGGGTGGGGCGTTACAAATGGTATCAGAGCCGACTCTCGACTAGTTCGAGTGTGGGTCCCCTGCCATGGTCTGGTGTAAGTGGGCGGGTCTCCATATGGGCGGGCCAAGAGGGCTGGCAGGCTATCGAGATTGGCAGGCTAAGGGGGGTGAATTGTGACACCCCGGAGTTCCACATCGACTATAGAGAGGAATGTGATTGGGATTATATGTAGAGGTTACACCCTTACCTCGCATGAGGCCTTTTGATGGGTTGAGGCCCATCAGGATCAAAATCGTGAGGCCCGTGGGCCAAAGCGGACAACATCATGCACGGGTATGGGTGGGGCATTACAGTTTTGTTAGCTAAGGTTCTTGCAATATGAAGCTCATAACTAATTGTTTTTCCTGTATTTACCTCATGGTGTATGTACCCTTGCAGTTCACTGGCAAAACTGTAGGCATTGTTGGGCTGGGCAGGATTGGTTCAGCTATTGCCAAGCGGGCTGAAGGATTCAGCTGCCCCATCAGTTACTATTCTAGATCAGAGAAGCCGAATTCCAAGTATAAATACTACCCAAACATCATCGACTTGGCAGCCAATTGTCAGATCCTTGTGGTTGCATGCCCATTAACAGAGGAAACTCGCCACATCATCAACCGCCAGGTCATAGAGGCATTGGGTCCGAAGGGCGTGCTTATTAACATTGGACGAGGGCCACACATTGATGAGCCCGAACTCGTGTCTGCTTTGGTTGAAGGTCGTTTGGGTGGGGCTGGGCTTGACGTATTTGAGCATGAGCCTGATGTACCTGAGGAACTGTTTGGGCTTGATAACGTGGTGCTCTTGCCCCATGTGGGGAGCGGCACATGGGAGACCCGCAAGGATATGGCAGACCTTGTGCTCGGGAACTTGGAGGCCTACTTTCTGAATAAGCCCCTGTTGACTCCGGTGGTGTGAGTTTGGGGACACAAAGTGGATAAAGGATGTTGTTTACAAAAATATTTCTTGGGATCTACAGATTGTAATTGTTCAAGCAGGTGGGATATTGTTGATGTGTAGAATTGAAGATTTTCAACTATGACTTGCTATTATTCTTCAGTTCACAGCCTAATTTATCTATTGCCATGCAGCTGAATGCACAATTTTCAAGCAAGGGTCATTCCAAAAGGACCCATTTGGATCTTTGTAAAATGGGTTAAGGTTACTCGGTTTAATTTGTTGTTATCATTTTTTTTTTCAAGGTAACCAGAGTTATATACTTGATTGCAGTGTAACTGAGTTCCAATGATCCAAAATGGGGTGAAATGGTTGCAGCATCATGGTCGTAGGTTTGGTCTCAACTTCCCCATTGAAATGAAGCCGAAGTGAAATAATTGTCAAGGTTTGGTCTCAACTTGCCCATTGAAATGAAGCTGAAGTGAAATGATTGTCAAGGTTTGGTCTTTGATGTGCATATATAACCATGCTGTAGTTAGTGTGAACCCTGGACTTAATCATGGACAGGGCACATCAATAATGGATTTGTTGTTTTATGATGATACTGACAGGTATATAAGATGCTTATTGCTTGGGTTAATGGCCACCCATTAAAGGATGAAAGAGGAAAGTTTTTTAAATGAACATGAGTTCTTTGGAATTGTATGGACAATGAACAGGTGAATAGACTTGTGTGCAAATATAGATAGCAAACCAACCAAACAAGTTGAGGTGGGAACGTTTGGTAGGGTTGAATACAGAGTATGTCTTTATGAAAAAGACTCTGTATATTAGTTCTTTATTCAAATAGACAAGCCATTCCCTTTCACAACGGGGGACAAAATAGAGTTTGAATGGAATGTTTGTCATCCTCATTCCTAGGATTGTTCCATCCAAGTATTACTGTGAAAGAGCTTTCCTAGATGCTTTCAGTAGATTGTATAAAATTGGCAGCCCCTAACCCGTAAAATCATGTCTTATTATTCAGTAGTCATGATCACCTTGAGATTTTATGCTTTCGCTACTGTATATCTAAGGGCTAAGATGGACACCCGATATCACACGATTCTGCCCATGTAGCTTGGATGATAATTTTCTCTCCTCTTTTCCTCGGGCATGCCATGTGGATGCAATTGAGGATGGATGGCTGATGTTGCCATCCAAGTTAAAGCCCATCCAATCCATTATTAATCAGCCTACCTTTGCCCTTTGATCGTCAATCACATGAGAGAATTATCCCCTAGTTGCGTGCTAAGGATATATACTTCTATTGCAAGTGACATTCATGGGTCTCACTCGCGCTCACACCTAAAGCACAGACTCCTCACTCATGTGATGTGACGTGGGACATGGGGGCATGGGCCCCCCTCTTGCTAGCAAGATCAACCCTTTAAAAGCCTTAAAAAAGGACAGATGTTAATCCTGTGTCACTTATGGGATTATGACTGTACACTTGCCTTTAAAATTAGATATGCCCTCAGACTTGTCAAATTTTAAAAAATTTCTTAGAGACGTGTTGTGCTTGCCTAATGTAAGAAAAATGACATAAATGCCCCTCGTTGTAGGATATTGCATTATGGATCAACCTTAAGAATAATTACTACTTGCACTCTTCATCTAAATTTTGTTGTTATTCGTGAGCCACTATCACTCAAGGCCATGGCCAAACTACCGCGGGTCTAATGTATATTTATAAGTTGGGAGGTACTCCTATTTATGATGAGTATCTCTTACCGTACTATGAGAGATAAGGTGGGGGCCCTCACATCCATATACAATGTCAACAATTTAAATGTGAATGCCTCCAACTTTATCTCTTCATAGTAAGGTGAGAGATGCTCTTATAGTATTAAGCAAAATTTCACTCCAAATATATTTTAACTCTACAGTTGCATTTAGAAACTATAAGAAATAAAAAAAAAAAATTAAAATTATTTGTACTCATTACAAAGAGCATGGACGTTACATGTATTTGATGTCCATGACATGCAATCCACTCACCAAATGGGGACCTTCATGTGACCATCTGGAAAATTAAAAAAAAAAATGAAAAGGTGGTCCACTCATCTGGGAGGTTCAACCTCATTCTTAATATTTATAGCTTATTTTCACACCATGCAAATCTCATCCCCTCTAATATCCCTCCCCATTGTTTGTCTAACTCCTCAAACAACACACAAATCACACCCTGACCGAAGCCCAAACAATCATAGAAGATTCATCATCTTACAAGATTATCAAATAAGGAGTTTAAAGATTTAAGGAAAAAAAAAAGTAAAAGAAAAACCTTTACCCGCAACGGTGGTGATAGAGTCGACTTGGAGGAGGAGGTGAAAAGAACGCTAAGAGGCAAATCAATGTGAAAAGGGCGATCATATTGCAATATCCAATAAAGAGGGGTATTTTAGTCATTTTTTCTATATACAACAAGAGAGTAGCTACCTACACATTGCAAACTGCTCTCTACACACTGCATTTAAAAAAAAAAAAAAAAAAAAAAAAAAAAAAAAATCCTAAACTATCCCTCGCCCTCTCCTTCCCTCTCTCCCTGCTCGTCGCCGTCCACCCACCCTCTCCCCTCCCTCTTCTTCTCCATCTTCCTCTCCTTCTCCCTCTCTTTCCCTCTCTTTGCTCGTCGCCACCCGCTGCCCGCCCACCCTCTCTCCTTCTCCCTCTCTATTTCCCACTCCCCGCTCATCGTCGACCGCCGCCCCGTCACCCTCTCCCGTTCCTCTCTCCCTCACGGTGGACAAGCAAATGGAGAAGAAACAAATGCTTTTGGATGTAAAAAAAAAAAAAAAAAAAAATAAAAAATTGTCATTGAAATCGATGAATCTGATTCGTTCGGCGATACAGGGCCAAACAAATCGAGTTTGTTCGGCCCTGTGTCGCCGAACGAATTAGATTCGCCGATTTCAATGACAAATTTTTATTTTTTTTTACATCCAAAGCATTTACTTTTTCTCCATTTGTTGGTCCACCGTGAGAGGGAGAGAGGAAGGTGAGCGGGTGACCGGGCGGCGATCGGCGACGAGCGAGGAGGGGGAAATAGGGAGGGAGAAGGAGAGGAAGAGGAGAAAGACAGAGGGTGGGCAGGCAGCAGGCGGCAACGAGCAGGGTTTATGGTTTAGAGTTTAGCAGGGAGAGGGAAATAGAGAGGAAGAGGGAGATGAGAGGAATGGAGAGGGTGGGCGGGCGGTGGACAGCAACGAGCAGGGAGAGAGGAAAGGAGAGGGCAAGGGTTAGTTTAGGGATTTATTTTTTTATTTTATTTATAATGTAATATGTAGAGAGCAGTTTGTGTAGTGTTTAGGTAGCCACTCTCATACAACAATTACCGCACACCTCTAGGGAATGTTTTAAAAAATTAACAAACTAGAGGCCATATATAATTCTAAAAGCAAGCAAGCATATGGTCAAAATCCCTTTTCTTATTCCAATCGTAAAAACTTTAGGTAGATAGAGATGTGACTGAGGAACGACTGACCAAATGTAACAAGTTTGTAGTTATCTAATTGGAGTTTTTGGGGGCACTGTAAGCTGGCTGTCGGTTCATCCAGCCTCGTCAATTCTGCTTATCAAAAGTGAATCACTTATAGCTCTCTTTCTTTTTCAATGAAATTTTGAAAAAAAAATAAAAATATGATCTAGTCTGGCCCACTAAAGTCCCTATTGCCATAGCCATCAAAGAGAAATTTAGCACCGAGCCAACGAAAGGTAAGGCAACCATGTCAACAAACCAGGTGAGCCAGCACAAGCTCAGGCTCCCCGGTTTAAAAAAAAAATAATAATAATAATAAAATTTGAATTGGAAACTTATTTTTGAAACCGGTAAAAACTTGGATCCCAAAGGGCGCGTCTCTTACACACTTCCTATGAGTGGAATGTTTAAACTCCATCACAGGGCCTTCAGCAACATATCAACGGGAGTTGGTCACACCGTAAGATTGAACAATGACGAATAACATAATCATCACAATTTCCTGGATTATTAATATTTCCTGGATTATTAATATTTATCTCAATTCCATAATCGATCACTCAATCTTACAAAAGAACCAACTCATTTTAAAATAAAAATTTGAAGATACATAAATGAAGGGGATGTAATTCATCTTGAACCGCAAGAATTATCATTATATGGGCCCTACATTGGGATTCCAGATATCCCAATCAGAAAAGCATGTAACAGACACACACACTATATAATATTATTAATTTAAGGGTGTAATACTAAATTATATTTAAAATGGAGATTTATTTGGGTGAGATGAGCAGAGCTTATTATGACCCATCTGGGTGCATGAGATTTGGTCCAAGATCACAAGGCTACTATTGATCTTAGATGGGTGTGATTTTAGTCCTCCTGAGGTCCAACAACATCTTTTATAGTTGTGATTGTGTTTGTAATAATTTTCCAAAGTCAGAAGAGAGACAAGAGGAGGATTATGTAGTAGGACCAAGCTCAAGCCTTGCTTAGTTGGGCTTTGATTTTTAATTAGGATTGAGCTGGAGACAGCAAAGCATCCTACATCTTCTTTGATCCCACCAAAATATGAACATGTCTACTGGTGTGGCCCACCCTAATGTCCAAATCACCAAACCATGGCCCACACTTGCATCATCACATCAAAAAACACACAAACAGAACCTCCTCCTCCTCCTCCTCCCTCTTCAGAAAACAAATCCAAAGCTCTTTTTAACTTTTAACTGTTAAAACAGACACATCATCTTCCCACAAAGAGAGAGAACCAGAGATCCAACGGTCCTTATCAACTCGTCCACTGGATCGGGCCCACCTCCGTTGTCTTCTTCTCACTATATCCCATAAGAAGGAGAGAAACATACAGAGACAAAGAGAGAGAGAGAGACTGTAGATTGTGATGTCGTCTGCGAAGTCGTCCCGATCGAGGGTGTTGGCGCAATCGGCACCGTCGAAGGGAATCGCCAACGGTCAGGATGGGATCTCCCAGCTCGAGGACAAGCTCAAGGCGTTCAGGACCGACCAATTCGATCCAGACGCCTTTCTTCAATCCAAATGCCAGTCCATGAACGAGAAGGTCTCTTTCATTCACCCACCCCCTCCTTTTTTCTCTTCTTTTCGATTCAATTGCGTGTTCTGTGAGAATTCATTACTGTAAGCACTGGATTTAGTGGTATTGGGTTGTGGGGTTTGATTTGGTTTGGTTTGGTTTGGTTTGGTTTGATGTTTGGGATTTGGATGAGATTTTTGAGGGGTTTGGGCTTTTGGCGGTCTGGGTGCGTTTGGATGTGTGGTGTTTGATTAAATGCTTTGGGTGGAATTGTGGGGTTTTTAATCTGGTTTGTGTTTGGGGCGTAGAAGGAATAAAAAAACCCAGATTGTGGAATGCTGGTTTGAACTTTCTTTTAGAAAGTTCTCTGCTCTATAGTTGTATTAGTTGGTTGATGCTGACAACAATTTGAGTGAAGAAGCTGTTTACTGTAAACAGTCTGTGCCAAATGCATCAAAGGAATTGTTTTTATGTGATTTGCTGAAATATTCCACATCCTTGTGGTTTGGAGGACATCCTTTTCTAAGTATATGCTGTTATTCGTGTTTGATTTGGGCCTAAACCTTGAGTAGAACTGCTGCTGTCTTGGTGGCTCTGAGTCATACTTCAGGTATCCAATGCTGTGATGAGCCTAGGGATCACACTTATGAGCTCTTTGAGTTAGCATTAATAGAGCCGAATTGAATCACACCACACAAGAAGAAGAGGAATTTCCCATTTGAAGATCACAGAACGAATAATTCCATACAACATAGTCGAAATATGCATATATGATCCTTTTGGATTTGGATACATCAAACTAGGAACTAGGATTAGGAACCCTCTTTCAAAGAATATTCAGCCACTTAAATTTATAAGAACCACAAAAAAAAAAAAAAAAAAAAAAAAAAAACAAACACAGAATGCCTAAATATGTGTGCTTTCCTATGATCTGATGTGTCCTTCTCTTTAGATTCTCTAAGCTTCTCGCTTTGCATCAAGACCTTTCCTTTGAACCGCACAACCCAAACATGCATACAGTTAGGGCATTTTGTGTTCCAAAATTTTGCGAAAAAGAAAAAATTCCTGTGGATATGCACAAATCTGATGTTTGGTGTGGAAATATTCTACGAATACGTTGTGGAAAAGTACCTACCAGAATTCACACTTACAAGGATTTTGAGATTCTAAGGGGGACGGGGTCGGGTCATTATTTTTTCCGCCAAACTATGCACTCCCACCCTCTTCTCTCCAGCACTGCACCAAATAAAAACTGCAGATTTCATGGCTTGTGAAACTCACCATGGAAAACGTACATCCATGACTATTTCCAAATGTGCCATCTAGGATATTTCTAACGCACTATGGATAATTTCCTTAGTACAAACTGATAAAATGATAGGCAAATCCAAGGATCAAAATAGAGGTTGCGGCGGGCGTAGTGGCCTGTAGCCAAAACACTACGCAAAAATGTCGTCGTGTGGATCGAAAAGTGGTGAAAAACTATATAAAAAAAAAAAAAAACCCAAAAAACTCAGAAAATTGGAGAATGTTAGAATCTGGTGCTTTTTTCCTATAGTAACTGAGATAGGGGGATGTGGCGGTCTCTTCAATGCATAATGATTATAAAATAATAATATTGATCTAGTTTTTTCGCATGTTTTAAGGTTGGTTAGTTAATCTAAGTTAAAGACTATTATTTCTTATAATTCTTAAGTAATTTAGCATAACTACATAACTGTACATAACACATCATAAATAAATTATAAAGTAAAGCTTAAAGTTCAAACCAATTGACAAATTAACTTTCATTAAAACAAACAATATAATGTTTGTTGAGAGTTGAGAAAAGAATACCTCTGTTAATCTCAAAGGGGGTGCCTACCACGATATACCTAGAGAGGAGTCCTTGCAAGACACTCTATGTATCGGCTTCAATTTGGCAAAATCTTATAGTTTTTAGTGTTCTTTTAAGCATGAAAGGATAGTAAAGTTGATAGAAATGTTGCTTCAAGAAAATAAAAGAAGAAGAAGCCCTTCTATGTGTTTTAAAAAAATATACAAAGTGAATGTCAGTCTCGCTCTATAGCGGTCTTTAGCAGGTCTGTAGCGACCCATAGCGGCCGTAGCATTTTGTAGCAGCTGCTACACTTGAGAGCACTGATAAATTGTTTGTAGACCGCTACGCCCAATGTTGAGGCCACTATGCTATGTGGCAGCCACTATTTTGACCCATGGGCAAATCTAGGATAAAAAACTTTGTACAACAAAAACTATCCTTATGCCAAGAAAATGGGATGAGTGCATCTATATGAATCATTCTTTCATGGTATTTATGGTGAATTCATAATTAGTTACTTGTGAGTATTATAATATTATTCATTTGTTCACAGGAAATAAAGCACTTGTGCTCTTATCTTCTAGATTTAAAGAGAGCTTCTGCGGAGGAACTGCGTGCTAGTGTCTACTCTAACTATAAATCTTTCATACGGTGAGTTACTTTTGATCAATATTTATGTTGTTTCTCAGAGTGAGGCCTACCACTTTAGCATGTCTACGCCTATATTTTAAGAAGATGAAGTGTGAGATGTCATTCCAACAAGCACACCTTTTCAATACATAAATAATTACATACATATAATCTTTACTAGTAGAAATAAGGTTGCACTTTGGCTGTTGAGCATTTCACCGAGTTAGCTAGGGTTAAATTAAACCTAGTGAGAACAATTTTTATTAAAAAAAAAAAAAAAAACCTCTTAAAATTGAAAATTGCCCCTCCTTTTAGAAAAAAGAAGATGAGTTAACGGGGGCATACTACGTCAAATCCTGGATGTGGAGTCTTTGGTTTTAGAAATTGGTTGATTCACTAATTCAGGGTGTAACAATCCAAAAAATAAGGAAGAAAATAGAAAGGATAAATCGGATCTTGAGAAAACCTAGCACTTCCTTCGGATCTTATGAGGGAACCCGACGCCTCCAACTTCTAATTTTGTTAATTAACTAGTTGGATCATTACACAAGCCCTAAACCCCATTTTATGTAGTTTTAGTTGCAAAAAAAAAAAAAAAAAATCTAAACCAAGAAGGTTTGGTTGAGAGATTTTAGGGAGAAAGAGACGTTTGCAACTCTAATACTAAATTAAGGATTTGGATCCGATTGTTTTTTTTTTTTTTTTTTAAACCAGATTTTGGTTCCAAACTCATTTTTTCCTTGGTCGGAGATACTAAATGTTTAGACAATTGGATACCCATCTACAACCTTGCATAAAATTCACTCACGTAATAGTAACAATACAAAACATCTAACTTAAATATGAGAAGCCGCTGGTGAACTCAAGTCAACTTGGATGTAATAAGTTTGATATCCTGTAACTAAATGTTGCTGAATTCATCAATAAGAATATAGATATCCATCTCTCTCTCTCTCTCTCTACACATACATTTGGGTTATGACAAAATTTTATGTTGGCTGTCTACCTAACCTAACGCAACCCTCCTCCTTTACCAGGGCTTGGGACCGGCAGTAAAAATTGACAGAGTTTGGCTTAGGATAGATTGGAATGGAGAAACTAAATTCATGTAGTTGACCCCAACATAGGTGGGACAAGGCTTCGATGATGATGAGTTAAAACACACAAAGTTCAACCTACTTGAGGATTTGGCTCGGTATAGATTTTTTTTGGATCAGTAACAGTAGTATTTTATTAATAAGAGATAGGATACAACCCAAATTAGAGCATACATAAAAAAAATCTCTCATAGGTGTACCGGTACAAGAGAAATATATCAGCCACCAACCACAACTACACTACTGGTGCACTTAGATTACATGAACGTTCAACCCCTTGCTTAGCTAGACAATCCGATATTCCATTTGTACATCTACTAGCATGCTGAAACGAAACCTGCCACTCAGATACTAGATGACTTTGTCATTGAAAAAGAATTACATTTTCGGTGACCCTCTCAAAGATTTCACCCAAGATATGGCATTTGCCGAGTTGCTCTGCACAATAAGATTATGGTGATGTAAGATACGATAAATGTGGAGAGTTTTCAAATGGCCAAAACTTCCGCTTCATTAGTCTTTGATCATGACATGTTCATAAAACATATACATTACTTCCCCTTTGTGATTTCTTAGTACACATGCAATGCCAGCCACAGTTTTCCTCTTGTTGCTCCATCCACATTGAACTTTAGAACTCTGGACGGAGGAAAACACCAAAAGACTTTCCTTTTCTTCTTTAGGACTTCCATCTTTAAACAAGCTCCTCAACTTTGCATGATGTTAGCTATCTTAATAACTACAAATTCATCTCTAACACAAGCCCATTTAGCGATCCTCGAAAGCACAGCTGATTGTAGATCCTCCCTTGTTGATTCTTTTCTATTAGAAATTCTATCATTTCTCTATTTCCAAATTGACCATAGAATGGAAAGAGGGACGATCCTCTTTAAGATCATACTGTTTCCACCCAATGGAGTCCCCTACCAAGCCTCAAACAACACCGCTAATGAACCTGGAAGACACCAATTCACACCACATTCTTTGAGGAAATAACCCCAAATAGACGAAGCAACATCACAATGATTGAATAAGGGATGTATTGATTCCATCTCCCTCTTGCAAATGCAACACATATCTGAAATGGTATCCAACATCAACCCCTTTCTTCTTAAAATAGCTACC
Organism: Camphora micrantha; assembly: GCA_003546025.1. NCBI lineage: Eukaryota > Viridiplantae > Streptophyta > Magnoliopsida > Laurales > Lauraceae > Camphora > Camphora micrantha. The sequence continues at coordinate 26,087,198 of QPKB01000004.1, read as the reverse complement.
GTTGAGTTATTGCCCGCCACTACCAACCAACAAAAAGCCTCCACTCTAGGATAGATTAGCATGGAGAAACAAAATTCATGTAGCCAACCTCAATATAGTTGAGACAAGGCTTTGATGATGATGATAGTTATAGCACACCAAGTCTAAAAATTCTAAAAGCCCTTAAAAAAGATCTCAAAATTTTACAAATATAGGACTTGTTTTCCAATATTTTCTTTTTTTTATGGTTTTTTTTTTTTTACCTTTTCAAAGTTTTTTTTTTGGACTTTGAGATGTGACTTGGTCTGACTCAACTAAGGATACTCAAGGGTGATGGAGTTGCAAACCGGATCCTAGTTTTTTAAAACCTTGATGGATTGTGAATTTGGAGTGACACACTTCATCAGCAGTGTATGTCTCTATTATGCTGCGAATGTTTGATGTACGCTCAGCGACCAATGCCTTAGACTAAAGCCTTGGGATGTTCTTGGATCGTCTTGTTCTGAGGCAATCTTTGCAAGCCCAAATGCTTCTAAAGACGCCAGCATAAATGATCTAGAAATTGTTTTCTGTAGAGGAATTATTTGACTTGCAACTTGGGAATGTGCCAAGTATTATCAGATCATGCATTTGTACATGTTTGCTGTGGTTGGTAATCTAGACTAATGTCTAATGAAGCCCACTGTGTATAGGCCATACTCACCAAATAACCCTGGTTGAAATTTAACATAAGGCATTTTTCCAGTGAATCTTTGTCATTGTTGTTTCATTTTTACTTGCCTTTTAAATAATTAGGTTTGTAATCTTGTTATTTTTGTAACGTAGATCAAACTTGAGTAGTCCCATCTGATTAATCTTTTGTTGGATTGACCAACGTGTCCAAAGCTGAACCTCAATATGTGCATCCTTAGGTCTAGGATCATATAGTTCCTCTCTCTCTCTCTCTCTCTCTTTTTCTTATAATGGTAAAATTTATTACTCCAGAAAAAACAGATCATATAGTTCCTCCTGTGCATAATCATCACTATTTTGTTCTCTTTTGCTGGATTTATTTTTTGTTTTTTGTTTTTAACTTCCGTTTGGGCTACCATACGACATGTTCATTGTCTTCGAAAATTTTTTGTTTTCATATCTGATAGGAAAGGGGGACGTGCCTGTAGCATAGATGGAAGGTGCTTATTGTTGCAACAACGAGGCTGCAAATTTAAATCAAATTATCTATAAAAAATTAAAAAGAGAAAAAAGATCATCGGTATCATCATCATCAAAGCTTTAGCCCATTGAATAAAGGAATACTGCAAGAAAACTCTAAAAGACTATGCCTGAAAGCTCTAAAAAGCTAACACTACGGCTGATTTCAGCAGTGGATCTCACAAGAAAACGGCAGTAGATGATTCCATGGCAGTGATCATATTTCTATTGTGTGTATGTGTGTGATGATTCCATGGCAAGTTTCTTTCTTCATTTGCCTCACTTTGTTTCTTGGGAATGCAGGTGTTGTGGGAACCAATAATGGGTTTATTAAATTGCCCAACTTAATATATTATTTCATAAATTGCTTCACTTTGTTTCTTGGGAATGCAGTTGTCGTGGAAACGAATAATGGGTTGATTAAATTGCCCCACTTAATATATTGTTTCAGTTTTTTTTTTTTTTTTTTGTTGTTGTTGTTGCAAGATGCATCCTTTTTAAAATATGTTTTTCTTTCTCATGTACTGACAGCACATCAAAAGAGATATCAGATCTAGAGGTCGAGCTTCTTTCCATCAGAAATCTACTATCAACTCAAGCAGCACTAATCCATGGTTTAGCTGAGGGAGTTTATGTGGATTCCTTGTCTAATGGTCCTGAAGGTTCTGCGGCAGAAGACATGTATGATGTTGAAGATAGAGAACCTTCTGATGTAGAGAAATGGGCAGTGGAATTTCCTGACATCCTTGATGTTTTGTTAGCAGAGAGGAGAGTCGATGAAGCTCTGGCTGCACTTGATGAAGGGGAACAAGTACTTGCTGAAGCAAGAGAAACCAATACATTGAGCTCAACTGTGCTCTTGTCTTTACAAACTTCTATTACTGAACACAGACGAAAATTAGCCGATCAGCTTGCGGAAGCTGCTTGCCAACCTTCTACTCGCGGTGTTGAACTTCGGGCAGCTGTTTCAGCCCTTAAGAAACTTGGGGATGGCCCCCGTGCACACACTCTGCTGCTTAATGCTCATTACCAGAGGTATCAGTATAACTTGCAAAATCTTCGTCCGTCTAGCACCTCATATGGAGGAGCTTATACTGCTGCACTCTCACAACTAGTTTTCTCTTCAATTGCTCAAGCTGTGAGCGATTCTTTAGCTGTCTTTGCTGATGAGCCAGCATACACATCTGAGCTTGTGGTATGGTGTTCGAAACAGACAGAGGATTTTGCAGTTCTTGTGAAAAGGCATGCCTTAGCCTCATCAGCAGCTGCTGGTGGCTTAAGAGCTGCTGCAGAATGTGTTCAAATAGCCATAGGTCATTGCTCTTTGCTGGGAGATAACGGATTGTACCTCATTGCTCACCTTTTGGATCTCTTTAGGCCAAGTGTTGAACAAGCGTTGCATGCTAATTTAAAACGAATTGAAGAGAGCACTGCTGCACTAGCAGCAGCTGATGAATGGATGCTCACATATCCTCCTACTGTCATGCGCTCATCTGTTAGATCTTCTAATGCATCGCATGGTAGTGGGGTTGCTTTCCAGCCTAAACTTTCTAGCAGTGCACATCGTTTCAATTCCATGGTTCAGGTGAAATATCATTTTCTATTTTTACCTTTCTATTTAGGCAGGGATATATATATATATATATATATATATAATTGTGTGTTGTTGTTTCACTTGGAGTAATGAAGTCAAGGTGTTAAATTAGCTCTGGGAGGCCCATCATGCTGAGGTGTCCCTAAAATTATATTATGATAGAAGGCGAAGATTTTTTTTTAGTGTCTTTGTTCACCCTGCCTTTTCCTTTTATTAAAAAATTGGTTACTATTTCAAGAATATACATATACATATATAGTTATGATATTGATCTTTTATCAGATACATCTAAGTTAGTAAATGCGCAGGAATATTTTGAAAAGTGTAACCATAAATACAGTAGAACTGTACAGATACTACTAAAATACATGATAATTAAGGTTTTCCTTGTTTACCAAAAAAAAAAACAAGAAGGTTTTCCTTATGGCTGTGTTGACAAAGGTCTGAAATGACATTCTTTAGTGCCTTTTTTTTTTTTTTGAATGGGTACTTTCATTGAAAAAGAACAAGCAGTACAAGAGATAAGTACTGACAACAAAGGACTGGAAGCACGAAAACACAAGAAAGCCAACATCCAAAAAGCAACAAACTAAGGCCCTACATTAGAGGAGGCCAACTCTTTCCAATGATACACTATATGTTATAAGAAATATCCTTTAAAAGACGGGATGATTGACACCCATAGAGCCACAAGAAACTTTGATTTCTCCACCAAATCGCTTTCGTTAGAAGCTATCCCTTCAAAACATCTTGAATTCCTTTCCTTCCAGATCGTCTAAATCACCGCCAGAAAAATAACCTCCACAACACCTTTCCTCTAGAATCCCCAATAGGGGTTTTCCAAGCCTGAAAGAGCTCAATAAGAGAGTTAGGGAGGGCCCAACAGCAGTCAAACCATCCTACCACTGACATCCAAATAAACTAAGCTGTTTTGCAATTCAGCATAAGATGGTTCACACATTCTTTAGTGCCTCAGTTATACTGATTTCAAGCATACTCAACCAGAATGTGTAATGGATTTGTGTTCCTCTTTTTACCTTTTTTTCTTTTTAAGAATGGCCATTACTTTCTGACGGTGTGTGATGTTCACGAAATCGCTTTCTTCAAATGTATTATTTAGAAGCTTGGCATAGCATGCTGTTGCAGGATATGCTGCTTTTGCTGACAGAAAGTGGCCAAAATAGCACATTAAAAGATATTCCTGTCTTGAATATTTCAATTTAATATCATTAAATTATCATGCCTCCTTATTTGCTTCTCCAAGCATATTGTGGATCAATGCGCTGAATGCTTTAGCCATGGTTTTATCTCATCCAGAATTTAACAGAAATTTCGAAGCTGGTCTCACCTCTTATCCATGAATTGCATTTCTTGGATCCTCTTCCACTGGAACCAGCTCATAAAATATTTCCTTCTAAAATTTTTGGCCTTAAATTGCAAAGATTTTCACATTATGGTTGTAGATTCTGACAGGAACTGAAAACACCCCAGTAATCTGTCTTGATGTTATAATGGATCCCCCCACATCAGATTGGGACAATAACCTGAGGAGCTTACTTCAACATCCACGTTGAATCAATCAAATGGTCTTAAAAGTTTAAGACCCTCATCTTTGAGGCTTTGAAACACATCAAGATTTCAGAGGAAGAGCACAGCTTGAAACTTCTTTGTTGAAGACTCCATTCTATACATGATGGTTAAATCCTTGCTAGCATACTGGATGAAGAATTTTTTTTCGGTCTAAGATTCTTAAATTTATTTGCCTCCCAAAAAAAAGAAAGAAAGAAAAGAAAATATTCTTACATTCATTTCCTTCTAAATCTCTCAGGCAATTATGAGAGGTAATAATTTCTATTATATTTGACCTCTCCTTGTGTAAGGATCCAACAAACATCCATCAATGAGGGATTTAAAGGAGCAAGGAAGGACCCGAGTGTTGATAGAAGGGAGAGGACCGTTAAAGAAAAAAGAAACTGGAAGAAGAGGAATAAAAACCCACGAAGCCCAGACAACTCGCAACAAACCAAAATATGTTCCACCGCTCTTCGTCTCAGCCAAGATAGGAAACTAATTCTTGACAAGACAAATCTGTGAAGTTATAGTTGACTGAGAATATGGAATATGTTAGACCTTTATGTTGGAAAAGGCAGATGTATATACGAGGACAGACTTCCAAATGTCTATCTCTTATATGTTCTCTATTATATTGCCTTGAGTTTTCCTTTCAAAATGTTAAAGCAAATGATTTTTTTAGACCAAGGAATATCTATATATATAGATATAGATATTCCTTGGTCTAAAAAAATCATATATATATATAAAGGCACTTGCATATTTCACTCGTTCTTAGATTTTTTTTTTTTCTCAACTCAAATAATGCCCAGGCAAATGAGGATTGTGCAGTGACTTTGGTTTTACATTTGAGAATTTGACGTTGTGTTTTTCTTTGAATTTCTGGTTTTAGAAACCCCTAAACACTTTTCCCAATATTTTCTGTGCAAGACGAAGCAAAAAATATGGGTTGTAGTTTTGCTAAAGGGTACCGTATCAGCAAATATATTGGGCATATCGGCTGATAAATTGGTTGTATCAGTGCATATGCACTAATGCTTATGCGAACGGCAATAAAATGAATTCATCATGGTGGTCTCAGCCAATATGATGTGTATTGGCCAATTTTTTGATCCATGATCATGAGTCACTGCTGCTCGACAAAGAGACAAATTATTTCTCATGACCCTTGTCTTCTTGTGCTAGATTTTCAAATTCTGTTTATCCTATTCTGACACTTTAAAAAGTTCATTAATGCTATAGACTGTCCACTAGATGCCACCTCATGTCAAGGAATATGCATGTGCACCTATTCTATTAATACTTTGTTGAAATTATTATATAGGGCCATTTGGGATTATGTTTTTGTACATTTTGCTTGACATTTTATATGTGCTTGCAGGACTTCTTTGAGGATGTAGGGCCTCTTCTGAGCATGCAGTTGGGTGGTCCCACATTGGAAGGTTTATATCAGGTCTTCAACATCTATGTGAACTTGCTGATAAAAGCACTGCCAGCTTCAATGGAGGATGAGGAAAACCTTGAAGGTTCTGGCAATAAAATTGTTAGGATGGCTGAAACTGAATCTCAGCAGATTGCTTTGCTAGCAAATGCATCTTTATTAGCGGACGAGTTACTTCCGCGTGCAATCATGAAGCTTTATCCACTAAACCCGACAGGTGGAAAGGTTGATTCCCATAAAAGAGACAAGCAAAGCCGTCAACCTGATCAAAGAGAATGGAAGAGGCGGATCCAACGCTCTGTTGATGGACTACGAGATAGTTTTTGTAGACAACATGCTCTAGATCTTATTTTTACAGAAGATGGTAATACCCATTTAAGTGCAGACATGTACCTAAGTATGGATGGAAATGTTGAGGAGCCTGAGTGGTTTCCATCTCCAATATTTCAGGTATGTTGATTAAGTCTTCTTTTATGGACTATAGATCAAGGTCAAATTGCATTTTTGAAACACTATTTTTCTTGCTATCCTTTTTCTGAAAAGTAAATTTGTTCATTCAATGTTCACTTTTCTTCAATTTGAGGCCTCAACATACCTGAAGGAAGTTAATTATCTCATTTGCATTTTTCATATTTTATCAATTGATACTTATAAAAAAAAGTTAAAATAACAGACAAGAGTCCAAAAATTGATATTTTGAAGTCTTGTGGCAGTTAATGCTTATGATATTTGTGATCTTGTTAATTATAAACAATAAAATACTTTCAAAAGTATCAACAATATGTCCATTAGCTTGTGATATCAATATCATTGAGCTGAATCTTTCTATGCAATGTTAATGATTCACAATTTTTACTTACAGATATTTGTGACATTGGAATGTTTTAAGCATTAGCCTGTAGGAAAAAAGCACTTGAAGCAATGCTTTCTTTACATCATGTTTCATGGTGCATAGGTATCCGGAGGTACTTCTCCATTAGCTATGTAGTTAAGGCATACTATGGTATTATAGTAAGTCATCCAATTCATTGGACTGAACACTTTTCCCCATGTTTCTTTCCTTCGTCTTTCCTCTCTCATCAGCTTCTCCTTCCCCTTTCCTCTTGCATTGTTTCTTTCGTCACACTTAAACCACATGACATCCTTATAGTATTGGAGCATCAAGATCAACTAAGAGGTGCTATTACAGAACTAGGATTCATTTCGATTGCCAGTCATAGGTGATATTCTGAGGAGATACTATTATCTCTACTTTTGTCCAGGTACGTGCTATTTTGTGATTTTTTTTTTTTTTTTTGGTGGCTTTGGGTATTTAAACCAGCTTGCATCCATCGGACAAAATCTTTTGAGGTCTTTTTTACAAGATTTAATTTTTCTGATGGCCTTCATCCATGCCAGGAAGGAGATAATATGAACAATATTTCTTTTGAGGTCTTTTTTTTCAAGATTTTTTTTTTCTCTTTATTTTTCTATTATTCTTCTTCCTCTTGCACCTTTTATTTTTCTTCCAATTTAAAACTTCTAACTTGTTATTCGAGCCTCTGAACTTGAAGTAGATACATCATACATCAACAACTAGCAGGAGGTGGTTTCCTATTGAAGTTGACATTAGCACGGTGGGCCTGTGGTAAGGGTACAGCAGTTTGATGAGGAGCTGATTCGTCTTTATTCTTATGCTTTAAAGAGTGAAAGTTTAGTATGTTAAAATTTTCTTGAAGATTTTGTCCTGGTTGGTGTGGAATTGTGACAAGTTCAGTCCAAGTATGTTCGAATAGATGAGTTTTCTTTTCATTCTTAATCAGTTGTTTCTCTTTATTGGGCGAGTGCTCACTGCTCATCCAATCCGGTTCCTTGTGAAGGGTGTTAATTGTATTAGGAGGGCTGATTTCATCACAGAAGCAAAGGTTTTAGAAATATTGGAAGTTCAAGGCACAGGGGGAGAGGATTCAACTGGAACCCAAATTTGAGAAATTGCAAACCCTAATAATCATATCATTGTAAATTTGTTTAATGACAATAATTATTAATTATACTATGGTCATATTCAGCTAAAATGAACTCATGTGGTAGAAAGAGGTTTGAATACATAGATGGCCAAGTTGTAGATTGATGATTCAGAATATGGTGAGTTCGTGACTGCAAAGCCGAGAATATGTTTACCGATAAATTGGATTCTGAACTCCATAGAGGATGGAATTGCTCCTAGTTTCTATCATTGCTGAACTGTTTATTGCTTCTAGTTTCTATCATTGCCGAACTGCTAAAGAATTGTCGGATTTAATCTCTACAGCTAGCCTATCCACACAATAAAAATAATGATTGGGTTGATCAATTAACAAGAGATCTAACACAACCCAAACAGGGAAGTTTATTCTAGGGAGCTTACTATGCCAAACTCAGAGGAATGTGGCATGAGATTAGCCACTATCAGCCCCCATGACCTTGCTGTGCAAACGAACGAGAGCAAGAATTAAAAGCTCACTGGATATATGCGTTACTGGGGGTATGAATACAGAATATGAGATAATAAGTGCATAGTTATGGAGTCAAGATCCAATTCCTGGGGGCAATGTTCACTCTCCTACAAAGTGAGGAAAGTAAAAGCAGGTAATGTTGGGTTTTGAAACCTCTCTAGTAAGACAAGAATTGTTCTGGTTTGGCTAGTTCAACTAACAATGGTAGCTGTGGATGGAAATCGGGCCGTGTTCGAGGTGGTGGCAAATTAAGAATCAACTGCTGATCAACCGAGCTCAAAATCCAAGTCATCATTTTTGCATCATCCACTTCCCACATGGTCAGTGTAGTAGTGTCCAGGGACTCTTTTGATTGAGTGGGTTTGAGGATTGTGCCATTGACATGTCCCCAAAGATTTTTTCCTCGTAAAAATATACGAAGTTGAAACTCCCAACTAAAGTAATTTTTACCATTTTACTTCAGAGGTAGTATCTCTGATTCTAAAGCCATGACGAAGACTAGAAAAAAAAAATGCAAGAGAAAAGGGAAAAAATGACCTGATGAAGGTAAGATGTGCAGATAACTCACAACAAAGACGATAATATACCAGACGAGGCCAAAATTTGCATAAAAAACCAGTAAGTAACAATCCAAAGATAGCCCCTGCTCCTGCTTAGGTCCACCTGACCCAATAGCTGTCAATCCAAGCCCAGGCCCATTTTGGGCCCAGTCTTCATATCTTATTGTAAACCATATTTTTAGGATCTAGATAAGGATACTAGCTTGTAATCAGGGCATTCAGCCCATTTAGATAAGAATAGTAGCATGTAATCAGGGATTCAGCCCCTTTATAATGAGAACAGTCGATCAAGACTAGGGACAGATTTTTACAAACAAACATCATCAGTGTTAAACATCTCTCCAAAATAACATGGTATCAAAGCAGGGTCGATCATCTGTGATCTTCTCCTAAATCATCTTCCAACCATTGGAAGCCAGTTTATGATCATCTGTAATCATCCTTGTCAGCCAGATTATCTCTGATCTTCCCTGATCATCTCAGATCAGACGTGGCCCACTTGTGATCATCACCAACACATCAGGGGAATATTACCATCTTGGTCGCCTGGAGCTTCTGGGATTTCTGAAGATTTTTTCTTGATTTTTTGATCATCAGAGATCACCAAGTGGGGCCCACGTGTGGAATTTCCCACTGACGACAGGGACGTTTTAGATCCAAGGAATTGTGGGTTCTCCTAGTCATCTTCCAAGATCTAGAAGCCCTTCAGAGATCATATCTCCAGCCTGATCATCTTTGATCATCTCTGATCGTCTCAGATTAGACGTGGCCCACCTGCAATCATCATCTGCTACTCAGCGGAAGCAGCCCATATTGGTCGCCTGGATTTATACATATTTATGAAGATTTTCTCACGATTTATGGATCATCAGAGGTAGGCCATCTACCATTTTTTGTAGAAAATCAGTTCTGTTCATTTCTTTTCATCTCAGCCGTCCAAAAGTTTGGATTTGGATTCGTTCTACCTGAGACCACTTCGAATAGTTGCAGAAATTTGCTGTGAACCCATCCCCATACTCAGATCTGTCAACAGATCACTAGGTGGGGCCCACGTACCCAACCCATCTCAAAAATTTGGGTCGTCAGGTCCTCTAAATCCTGGCCTTTATACCAAATGGATGTCAAAAATGTCTTTCTTCATGGGGATCTGCAAGAAGACGTCTATATGCGGATACCACAAGGCGTCCCCTCTCCCTCAAAGAGGACTGTTTGTCGCCTGCGCAAGTCGCTTTATGGTCTAAAGCAAGCTCCTCGGGCATGGTTTGAAACCTTCAAGGGTCGATTGTGCGAGAGTGGCTTTACCCAGAGTCCTTATGATCCATCTCTCTTTCTATGCCACACATCTACTGGTGTTACTGTGCTTCTCGTCTATGTTGACGAGATTATTATCACTGGCACAGATGATGGTATGATCAAATCTCTCCAAGCTTCTCTCAGGGACTCATTCCATATGAAGGATTTGGGCCCTTTGCATTATTTCTTGGGCTTAGAGGTGCATCAATCTCCCAAAGGTCTCTTTGTTAATCAACACAAATACACATCAGACCTTATTGAGTTGGCTGCCCTCCATGATTCTTCTCCTGTTGATACACCTGTCGAGGTAAATCTCAAGCTGAGTAAAGATGACGGTGATCTTCTTCCTGATCCTCATACATACCGGCGCCTGGTAGGAAGTCTTGTTTATCTCACCATCACTCTACCTGACATATCCTATGCTGTCAATCTTGTGAGTCAGTTCATGACTACTCCTCAACACCTTCATTTGACAGCTGTCAAGCGCATTATCCGCTATCTGCTAAGAACTATCTCTCGTGGTTTATATTATCCCAAGGATAATCCACTACATCTCGCTGCGTATGCGGATGCTGACTGGTCTGGCTGTCAAGACACGCGTCGTTCTACCACTGGTTGGTGCATGTACTTTGGAAATTCGCTCATTTCTAGGAAATGCAAGAAACAAGAACGTATGTCCAGATCTTCCACGGAAGCTGAATATCGGGCAATGTCTTCTGCTTGTTCTGAAATCTTATGGCTACGGGGCCTTCTTTCGGAACTTGGGTTCACTCAAACCTCTCCTACTCGATTACATGCTGACAATACTGGGGCTATCCGAATCACTGAAAATCCCGTCTTCCATGAACGTACAAAACATATCGAAGTTGACTGTCACTTTATTCGGGATGAATATAAGCGGGATGCCATTAGTCTACCTCATGTTTCTACAGAGTTTCAGTTGGCAAATATCTTCACTAAGGAACTTCCTTGGCCTCGACATCAATTTCTTATTTCCAAATTGCTGCTTTATGACTCCCCAGCATCAATTTGAGGGGAGGTGTCAATCCAAGCCCAGGCCCATTTTGGGCCCAGTCTTCATATCTTATTGTAAACCATATTTTTAGGATCTAATAAGGATACTAGCTTGTAATCAGGGCATTCAGCCCATTTAGATAAGAATAGTAGCATGTAATCAGGGATTCAGTCCCTTTATAATGAGAACAGTCGATCAAGACTAGGGACAGATTTTTACAAACAAACATCATCAGTGTTAAACATCGCTCCAAAATGACAATAGCCAAGTCATCCTTATAACTGCAGTGAAGACCAATGTCTGGTCTTATCCAAAGAGAGCCCAGGTTCCTCTTGAAGAAAACAGAGGTGAGGAAGAAACGATCCTCTTCTCCTTAACTGAACCAAGGGAACAAGGCAGCGACCGAAGATGAAATTCTGAGAATCCTTGTGACAGCGACATTGCACCTCCGATTGTCTTCACCCAAGTTGTGAGTGAAGGGTCTATTAATGTTTCACCTTCATTGTCTTTACCTTCACTTTTACATTTATCTTAGTTTTGTCATGATCCTGTCTCAATTAATAGCCTTACCAAGTCACTTAATTATAGTGTAGCCCTTTTGCCATCTCATTGTGTTTGATCTGAATGGACAATTTGTGGTCTCTTATCTCTTAGTCATCTTCAGCTAGTACAGAGGATATCTTGAAGTTCATCATCTAGGTCATCTGTTCACAGAAAGCCTAGAGAAAATACGTGGAGATGATGTCTTTGTGGGTGTGTGCTGTTGCGTGTGTGGGACCATATTTGTGGTGTCTATGCTCATTAATGGGTGGGTGTGGAATACTTGAATTTGAGTCTTATTGTCTTCAAATACAGCATTAGCTGATTTCATCATGTAAAGTTAGCTTTAGATGGTGGATGGCATCTCATGATTTCAATGGTAACCTTTCCTTTTATGAAATATTGACATTAGATTTACTTACCAAAAAATGCAGTTTAATTTTAGAAGAAAACCTCGTGATTGAGAATATTTATTTTGGACAACATTAAGCGTATACTTACAGCTGATTGCTGTAAAATATGAATTGTTCAAATCCATTTTTACCCTTAACATGGGACTGTTGCAAGTGCTTCACTTTTTTTTAGCAATGTTAGGTGTGATGATTCCACTGCATACTGATCAAAAAAAAAAAAAAAAAAATGATTCCACTGCATGCTTTGTTCTGCAGCTGTGTCATTGAAATGCTCATGGCTTATTGACATTGTTCTGCTACAATGTTATTGAAATCTTATGGTTTATTGCCATTGCCATTGTCTATTCAGGAACTTTTTTTAAAGTTGAGCAGGATGGCAAGCATAGCTGCAGATATGTTTGTAGGCAGGGAACGATTTGCTACTTTGCTATTGATGAGGCTCACAGAGACTATCATCCTATGGCTTTCAGATGACCAATCCTTTTGGGATGATATTGAGGAGGGACCAAGGCCTTTGGGACCCCTTGGGTTACAGCAGGTATATGTGTAGGTTTGTCTTTTCAGTTTTCAGCTTGATATTTCTTGTTCAAAAATAAAACTTCAATAATCTCTGTGTAATTCTATCTGGATATAGAGAAAGTTGACATTCTATTTACTTGATTGCTTCTGTAGTTCTATTTGGATATGGAGTTCGTGATTCATTTCTCATCCCAAGGCCGTTATTTGTCTCGTAATTTGCATCAAGTTATTAAAGACATCATATCTAGAGCTATAGCTGCATTTTCTGCAACTGGAATTGATCCGTACAGGTGAGCTATTATTTGGAAGTATCTGGGCAAAATATACTAGAAAATTGCTTCATGTGTTTGTTAATCCAGTCTCAACATTCCATCATATTTTAATTTATAGATAATTACAGAAATCATTTAGTGCGTAAGTAGTACTGAACCAAAGATTGCTCTCGCAAAAAAAAAAAAAAAGTTTAGGGCAGGGGATGGTGTAACTAAATAATGGGGGTTAATCCAATAATGCAATCGGGCCAGTCCAAGCCTATCTCAATTAGTCTGGCTTGTCTTGATTTACATATGGCCTGTTTCTGAAAATGCATCCTGATTAAGTTCAGCTGTTTTGACTACAACCCATAGTAGTCAACTGTTTAAGACATATTTATGCCATGTATCCATGCCCCGGAATATTGTGTCAGGTGGATGTTTAAGGTAATACATGGTCAGCATTTAAAATAACTTGTTTAATGCTGATTGTTAACATCATTCTATACATCTCCAGCTGTTACTCAGCTAGTTAGGACATTGTGTGGTGTGTTGAGTGCATGGTTTTGAGTCTCTTTCATCATACTATACTGCTTTGTCATGATGTACTGCTTATTCTATCACATAGGGGATTCACCTAAATGCCGTCCTACCTTCTTTTATTGATTGGTAATATGACTCTGATCTGCAACATCCTGGTTGTGACAATGAACACCTTTCAACTGTGCTACAAGCTCATCTTAATGCCGTCCAACTTCGAAAGGCCAATGCTAGATTGTGGTTTCTGTGTTTTGTTGGGTGCCTTTCAAAATGACTACTATCTGTTTTTCTTCTTGAAATAGTATGATTCTGGATTAAAGATTGGCAGTCTGAGAATCAGTGTCTTCATGCATACTAATTTTGTGGATATCCAAGACACCCTTCCAACTTATGTGTCTTTGGACTGGAGACACTTGTGAATGTGTGGATTTCTGTATTAATGCCTTTTCATTTAACTAAAGCTTTAATTTGTAAGTGTACAAAAGTGTAGCATGAATTCTGCTAGTCTATGACTACCATTTGTGAAATGGGACATGTGGTATGTAAGTGAAGCACTGGCAGATGCGAGGGGCTTTTATGGATTAGACTGCTTTCAGGAAACGGCCCATGGGTCATTGTTAGCCATCCAATATAAAGTAATAAAATGGACACTCAAAATTAAAAAAAAAAAAAAAACATTCAACAGACTACATTCATCACCATAATTGGATGGTGAGCAGTGTCCCATGGAACTGATTTTTTGAACCTCACTAGCAATCCCATGTGTCCCACTTTTATCCGGATCACAACTCATGAGTTTTTAACCTGCAAGTGATTGCCATTTTTTTTCTGGTAAAGAAAAACCATATAACGACATATAGAAGTATATAACTACTGAAAGATAATTGTTAGATTGGGTATATATGTGTTGGACAATGCTTTTCGTATTCACTCCAAAACATTTTGGATGAGAAAATGGGATTTCCTTGTTGCATCATCCAACATTATGAGTTGCAATTTGCATGTGCTTTTTTCTCTAAATTTTCTGATCCACATTGACTTTGCAGTCACTGAATCATCTGGATGGAGAAAGAACTTAGTCTATTTGAGCCTATTATCTTGAGAGACTTATACTTGAACAATTTTTTATATTTAATCTTTTCATCCATGTGGGCCCATTCTATCATGATTAAATGAGATTAATGATTTTTTTAATCTTTGGTTTTCTACATTATTGCTGAAAATATGACTTTGTTGGCAGCGTGTTGCCTGAAGATGACTGGTTTGCGGATGTCTCGCAAGAAGCCATAGCTAGGTTGAGTGGAAAAGGTAAATCCGTGAATGGGGATCGAGATCTTAACAGCCCAACTGCTTCTGTTTCAGCCCAATCCATATCATCAGTCAGATCACATGGGAGTTCCTAGTGCCAGAGAATTTCTTGCTTGCAAAGTGGAACTCAGTTGAGGACGAAGTCTGAATCTTCTCAATAAACCTTTTAGATTATTCGATTATGTTACCAGTTTGGCAGGTGAATGCAATTGCTCATACCTTTGCTCCTGCCTCATCTCATGCCCCTCAGGTCCTTGTATAATCAGTAGCTTTTCTTCCTTTTTTCTCGTGTTTTTGGAGGATTGCACATCTTTAGGTGGAGAGTTTAGGTATTCTTTGCATCTAGCTAGGGTTTCTTTAGTTTGTAAATACTAATGATGGGTATTGTACAATTCTTTCACTGCTTTGGAAACTGGTGGTGGGTGGTATATTTGGCATGTGCCACATGAAACTGAAGTACTTCCAATCAAATGTATGATTACTTAGCTCTGCTGTTTAGCTTGTTTATTCATACCTATAATGAGAATGTGATTATAATACACCCACACCCCCCATTTTTTAATATAAATTCTTCCGCCCTCTCCCATCATGTATCAATGCTTGTTTTTGTATCAAAGATCTAGGATTCTTTCCAAGTCAACAATTATTTTTGAATCAGTTTAATGGTCTATCCAATGGAACAGTTGATTCTATTTATTTTATAATATTAAAAGAAAGGAATCTATGGCTATAGTTATTTTTGGTTGAAATCACCAAATAAAACCAAATAGCTTCATCAAATTACAATCCCTAGCTCTTAATTAAGTTTTCTTTTAATTTCAGGCATGTATCTGCAGAGCCTACTGCTCTTGAATCACTATTAATGAAACTTTTGTAGAAGGGCCTATCTACCCAATGAGAATTACTTTTAGTATTCTGAGTTTACTCATAACGTCATCTGTGATTTTCTGCTGAGATTTGTGCTAATTTTTTGGAGCTGTGGTCTGATAATTGTTGAAATTAAATAATCAAATATCTGGGAACTAGGGCTGTCCTGGTATTTTTTCCCCTTTTTTTATGGAGGGTTATTATGATATTCAGTACAATTTTGTCTTTCAGTTGGCCCTGTTAAAGATTATTTCAAACTTTCCAGATGGATGCTGGAGTTGTGAATCTAGTTGTGAGGGGCCCACCTCCAATCATGACAACATAGGAGAGTTTGAAAGATCTTATTCCAGATTGCATAATAACATTGCACTTTGGGGGCTTAAAATAAATGGTTTTGCTAACCACATTGTGCCCATGTAGGGCGCGTCCGGTGATCTGAATTATGAAGTTATAGCTTTCAAATCCATCCTTCTTGAGTGATTGTTATGAATGGAGACACAGGTGGGCTACACAATCAGGAGTTGCATGGTGTTTCTGCTGGTTTATAGCCAAATAATCCTGGAGGTGGATCATGCAGGGCTTGAAGATAGCCAGGAACCAATGGTATTTGTAGTGGATCTTTGTACCAGCCAAAAGATGCCTTCTGATTGCCATGGGCTTTCGTCATCATCATTATTCATCAATAAGGCCTTGTACCGAGTATGTTTGGGTTCAGCTGCATGAATTCTTTTCTCCATCGTAGGAAGCCAAATCCTTGGATAGATTGTACTTCTTCAAAATCTATCCTTACTGCTTTCATTCGTGACTTCTTGAGCCTACTCATTTTCCTGGAGGGGCTATCACTCTCCATAGAGGAACTTTTTTTCGACTGCTGCCCTTGTTAAAATCCGTTGGACATATCCAAATCATGTCAAATGAGTATCTCAATTTTCCCAAATGCACTTATTTGTGATTCAATTTTTTTTTATTTATTTTTTTTAGTTTTACGCTACATCTGTACATTTTTATCATCATGGAATACTCAAAGCCTCCTGATATCCATATGAGAAGGGCTTTCCTCGTGTGGGCATGCCATTTGCCAAACTCAGAGCCTGTGGGCTTGCGCTCCACAGGAGAAATCTTGGCATATATGGGATTCATTTAGTAAGCATAGGTTTAAGCATCAACCACTTCAGATGGGCAAAAAAATAGATGGGTATCAGCCCTTTCAATGATACTGATTGGTGTAGTGAACATTTCAATGTGATTTCAATCTGGCTGAAAAATAAAACCTAAAAAGAAAAAAAAAGAAAAAGAAAAATGGTCCATATCATCTGGATTAATGATATATATATATATATATATATATTGGCATGTAGATTTGTCACATCAATGATACATGGACTACTTGGCCATCATACTCTCAAATGGGTTTCTTGAATAATCAATAAGTTTCAGCTGATATTCTCTGTGTGTGTGTGTGTGAACTGATATTTAAAATAATGGTGGCAAGACCTTTGTTCTCGACTTCATTTAAAATCATGTTTTGTAGAATTAATTATGATTTTATTTTTCTATGTTTTTTTCACTATTTTTAGTTATGAGCTTCCTCTCTCTTGTTTCCAGTATTATCTGCTAGAGGGGCCCTTGTTCCCTTGCAGAGATCTTAGTCCCATGGACTATATACACCTCACTAAAACAGAGGCCGGATTACAACTTACAAGGACTGAGTACTAATGAGACTATTGCTTTAGTTGTGGATGGTTTGCATCATCCAGACCCTACAAAATTTGACTAGATCACATGTGAAAGTCTTGAAGCCATGTTGCACATGCACATGATCCATCCATTCTCTCCAATGTGTTGAGATGGGACACAGGAATTCCCAGAACCCATGAAAACATCAATCCAAAGAAAGGGGAAAATCGGGTTTCATATATAAAACATTATCCAGCATTCCAGATGAACCTCTAGACTAACAAACTGGCTTTGCAAGTGCATTGATGAGAAAATGCAAGAACCCAAAGAGCCACCAAATTGTATATTTGGATGTTTAGTAAAATTTACAGAAAAGAAGTGGTCTTCAAATTCTTAGGGTTCTTTTCCATTCAACCCATGAAACCCAGTTCTATCAAGTGTCACCGGCAGATTGGTAAGAAGCTGGTGTTAAAATGCAGAGGGTCCCACTTTGAAAAGCAGGAAGGAGAGGGACTCAAGGCAGAAATAAATGAATGTTCCTTGGCAATGTGTGAAGAAGCCACCAAAATTGGAACCCACAACGCATTGCCAACCAGACCCATGCATCTTGTCAAATTCCTGCTCTCAGATAAAAAAAATGTAAAAGAAAAAACATTTGCATTAGAGAGAGAAGTTAGATAATGGGTTTTCTATGGTTTGTTTTTGTAATATATGTATACCTTTTTTATGTGGGCAGCAATGCATCTGCAATCAGAAACATCATAGAGATCAAGTGCCTGTGAGGCACAGACCATGGCTTGTGCCTGCATCATTGATGGCATGTCTGTTTCTTGGATCACTGCCTTCCCTTCCAACATCTCTCTCTACCCAAGAGTCTATAAGGCCCCCCTCTCTCTCCAAATGTGTTCTCTAACCAAGGGTGTATGTAAAGCTGCTAAGGTTTAATATGGAAATGAATGCAGAAGCTTCCAGACAAGCACAGATTTCAAGGCTTTTAATCTTTCCCTTTCCATCTGATTCTATTCTAACTTGTCTTTCTTCCCACTTCCAGGCATCTGTACTGTTTTAGGAAGTGGGGCAGTGGACTCCATGTGAGTCTTTCAGCCAATTGCCTAGCATATCAATCCTAAGCTTGGGCCTCTGTAGAAAACATGTGTTGCTTTTCTTTTAAAAAATGAAAATATATGTTGTTAATTTAAAAATAGGTGCCTCTTGAAAAGGGATGAAAATAGTTTAAAGTTAATTGTAATTTTCACTTTATTTATTTTTTAAATCAAGAGAACCATTAAGTGGGCCCATCATATGTTAGTCTTTTCTCTTAATTGAGATTGGTGGATTTCATATTTGTTATTGTTGTTTCTAGTGTATTATACACTGGTTACTATGGTTAAAGATACAAAATTAAAATTAAAAAACAAAAAAACAAATTATCTGTTTGAAGATTATTTAGGTGAACAATAAATGTAATTGCAACAAAGACATTGAACATAAAATTCAACAGCAGTTTTCTTTTATAACTTTTAGAGAGGGAGAGGGAACAAATGAGGAATAAAAAGATGGAATTGATTCCTTCCTTGGAATTGAATTTGGTGGGGTCATTCTGATGTTGTTGGGCGGAAATGGATATGGAAGGCTCAACATATATCAACATCTGGGTTCCACCCATATGCTTTATTAAGGTAAAGCCATTTTTGGTATTTAGTTGGGCACCAGACAGTGTCCATATATACTCAGTAGCATGACTCAAGTCTGTCAGAACGTCATGGAGTGAGGTAACTAGGGAGTCGAGTGTCCAAACGAGTTACTTAAAACTATGAACCAGACGCACCACCAGTGGTCAATGAAGTTGTGCCAGTCTGGGATGTCTATTGGGTGGACCAGAAATGGTCCCATTAGATCACCATAATGCTTGATTCATGGGCCTCAGTTATAACAATTTTTCAACTCCAATAACAGTGGTTTTGCCTGCCCCACCCACGACCCCGTGTTACAATCTGTGTGGTTTTTAATCAAGTCATGTAAGGACAATTGTGCTTGAATGGGTATGAATCAAATTGCATTATATGTTAATATGAGAGTTCTATAGCAGAAAATCTCATGTACAAAACAAAAATCTGTGTCCTTGTATTGTATGGCTCCAATTCAAAATTGCACAAAGCAGTTACTCGGGGTCCGGGGAGCATAAAGTCGCATACATAAAATACTACACAAACATCTCGCCACAAAGAACATTGAATAAAGCCAAAAATACTAAAACATTACATCCATATAACAGTAATAAAGCAAAAGGCAGGAAAAGAGAGAGAGGAAAGACCCATGTAGGTGAGACACTACTGATTCTATTAGGGAAAAAAACAATAATAATAACAGATTGGCAGATTAGAAAGCATTTTTTAAAGTACTATAAGATTTCATATGAGGATCAGGCAACTCTGCATGTGAGAACCTCTAACCTAAAGACAACCCATCATGTGACAATGGCTACTCAGGTCAATATGCGTCAAATCTAGGAAATTTATTCGGCCGGCCTTGATAAAAACCTCTGTTTCCTTGTCGTGGACGCTTGTTGTCAAAATACCTTCCTCTACCATAGCCGCCCCTGCAAGGAATTAATTTGCTCATTTTAGAGGTTTCCCCCCTTTAAAAAAAAGAGGTTTCCCCCCTTCCCTAATACTATCATTTCATCAAAAAATGGGAAATGGAAAGAAGAAAGCTCCTCCAACATGCAAAATCCAAGCAGTTAATCAGGAAAGCTCCCACTTGTCCGCCAAATGCGGACATTGATCAATTCTTTTGACCACATATTTTATTTTCACATGTTCAGCTCATCTAATGAGTAAAGTAACCAGGCCATTTGGACAGTCGACAACTGGAGTCGCCTGATTAGAAACATGGATCATGCATAATCGCATATACACAACCCTCTGTTCCATATGCCAGCGGATCCTTGGAATAGTTCAAAATCAAGCCAGAACAGCAGATGGTTAATTTGCCACTGGAAAAGGCATACAGCAAACAAGGACACGTGAAATCACACTCACCTTCCTCTGTAGCCGCCTCTATGATGTTCGCGATGATGTCTCTCCAAGTTACCACGAAGTTGGGTCCAGTAGTCCCTTTCAGCATCACCTGACAGATGAAAAGATGGCTTTTGTCAACACTCGGTTAATTCTTGATTTAAGGTAACAGAGAAATATGAATGTCCTTGCAGTTTTTTTTATTGGTGTATGAATGCCCTTGCATTGTTTAAGGCTCATCAATGCCATTAGTCTTACAGTTAGAAGTTATCACAAGAAGGACAGGGCACATGGAAGTTATTCAGCTTCTTAATGTTGGAAAACATTTTACATAGACTACCCGGTTTGTCCATTATAAGAAGTGAGGTCAAAAGGTTGAACTGTAGCAGGATATCAATCCACAACCTCCATGAAACAAATGTCAGGCACAAAAGTTTGGGTGATATTTCTTAGGTGATGCAATCTAAATCTGGGTTTGGCCAGCAGCATTGATGCAAATTTGGCTTCAAGCCTGGTAAAATAGATGGAATCACGTTTGCAGAATGTGAGCAATGTTGTCGTTGCCAAAAGAGGTTCTACGTCAGCTTTCTCTGCATCTTTGCCCACATGTCCCACCAGTAGCCCCCGTGATGCAGCTGCTGCTTTATGGTCGGCTCATTGTCAGCACAGCTTGCATCTGCATCTGCACAAACATAGAGAAATTCCAAGAAATAGAGTATGGAGTTCAGCCATGTAGGGATCAGATGCAGATAGTGGCGCGACATAAGCTGCAAGCATTAAACCATTATGATCTCTTAAAATACCTCCAGCCACCCAAATCATCCAGCGGAGCATAGCCATCAAGTTTAACTTGACTCACCCAAATCAGGTGGCTGCTAACATTCCTGATTCTGTGTATCCTGACATGGGTTGGATAAATATTGTCTTGCCATTCAGACCAACCCAGTCTGATCTTATACAATGTATCGAATGGCTTCATTAGATCATGACTAAATATCTTCTTGTTTCTGGATTTCCATATTACCCAACATGCAATAGCAGCACCTGTATCTACTCTGCTATTAGCTTTCCAGATAAAATCCCAGAGTTCACACTACTTTAGATCGAAGACACGGTCACGAGATGGGAATATAAGGAGCTGTTCAGATATTCATGATAAAAGGGCACCGACTAAATATGTGGCATATGGAATCTTCTAGAGTTCCTTAAAAATACAAGACAGACTGGGAAAATGCATAACTTGGCTCAATAATATTTTAGTGGAAAGACGACCAAGAAGAAATTTCCACAAGAAAGTGATTTTTTTGGGTTGGCATTTTACTCTCCAAAGGGATCTCTTACTGAGTCTGAGGTCCACTTGTCCTTCTGAAATTGCTTTATAGGCTACTTTAATAGAGCAATCACCATTTGCAGAGGAATGCCATATTCTCGAATCATTGTTGCCCAAAGAGATGTCTTGCACATAGGACCCAGTATCAGGGCACCATAAAGAGTTACTTTTATCTCTATGCCAAACAGGACTCTGAGGATCTGTTTTATACTACTTGTGCTGGTATCTCTTGGCTGTTGGCTTCAAGTTGCTTATCCATTTTGACATAAAAACATGCCTATGCCAAGTCTACACTGTTGTTTTCTTCCAAAACACAACTAACCTTTTACATCTCCTAGTCTTCCCTTCTTGAAAGATGTCTTCTATCAGAATGTCATAAAAATTTAGATCATAAAATACCTGTATGGGTCATCGAGCACTCCAACCCCCAGTATCCACATCCAGCAGGAATATGCATGTTCATGTCCAAGATACATAGAATGCAAAAATCAATTTTTACATAATGGACCAGGTCAAAATGTACCTTTTAGATTGCAAGGACATGAGACAAAAAAAAAATGTCACATTTAATCATTAGCAAGATTGTGATCTCTCTCACACTTTTTTGGTGGATTCATATTTCATATAAAAAGTGCAGTAGGTTAAAGTTACAAATTTGCCCCACCAATAAACATGCACTTACAACTACTGCATTCAATCAAGTGACAGATCCATAAAAATAAATGGAAAGCATATAGAACTCATACCAGTTACTAACTCCACACACATGATGCAATCCTTCACAACCAAGTCACCTTCCCCCGCAGCAGCAAGGGCTTTTTGAGCGTCTTCCTGCTGTTCAAAGCGAACATATCCCGACTCTTCTCCCATTTTAAAATCAACAAACTACAGAGAAGTAAACACAAGCAAATAAAACATCCTTATCAACTCTGCCAAGAAAAGATTATTAGATTCAAATGTAAGATCTAGAAATAAGAAACTGATGGTGTCCATGGGCCTTCCAAAAATCAATGTCACGAAAGGTGCGGCAAGCCATAATACTATGATGTTTATGTTGCAGAACAAATGGCATTTAATGAATCATAGAAGCATTATTTATTTCTTCTTTATTAATCCTAGAAACTACTAAAAAAATAAGAAAAAAAGTTAATCCCATCAAGGTGATGAGTACCAGAATAAACAGATAAAATGAAATAAAATCTGCTAAGAAAAAGGAAAGGGGCAGTGCCTCTTTCGCTGCTGCAGCCTCTTCCTGTAGCTCTGACGCCTCAGTGCCTTAAAATTTCTTGGCCTGTAGAGCCCACCGTGGGCTCTGAATTTCCCCCCTCTGAGAGAAAAGGCCCGAACACCAACCATCCATAAAGCCTCTAATTGAATACAAGAAGGGCAAAACGAAATGGGGAGAAGGCTAAATAATAAGGGGCAATGGAGGAACAAATGATTCGAAGACTCCTCAAACAAAATGGAAACAAATGTTGCTGAAGGCAAAACTATGAGATTTGACCGTCTTTCTTTCTATCAACTTGTTGATTTAACAAAAACCCAATGTTTCTTACAGCTAAGACTGTATCAGATATTAAGCACTTTGAGCAGCATTAAGTACAAAATGTTAAAGGAGATTTTGGAACTTGATGGATGTTCTAGTTCAAAGTATACCTGCTGGAGAGAGCATCATATTTTGAGAATAATGGTAATGTACAGAAGAAAATGAGATGGGTACAATAGAGTACATGGAGGATACAGTTTGGACAAACGCATGATGTAGGGGATGATATTCTCGACTTTGCTATGCGTTTGACCATGCAATAGCTATCATTTTCTTTCAGAAGAGGGAAGGCACCTGGTGACGTTTAAGAGAGGCTTGAATATGACACAGAGATTACTTGTTATCGAGACATACAGAAGGTCCATTTCCAGAGATTGTGCCTTCCTAGACCTACTATTTTTTCGGTTCGCTGGCACTCAAACTCAGGAATGTGATCAACATCAAGTGGCCTACTAGTCAATCCGCAATCCGCATATTCACTAAACTGTTGACCAAGTCATTCAGGCCCCAACTCCATCCATGAAATCCACTCCCTACTAATTGGTTAGTGTAACGAACCCTCGATCCTTAGGGAACAAAGAACCACTCGCTTGTGACCTCCTGTTCTTCTTTAGATATTAACTCAATATGTGTTTCCCTTAGGGCCCATTTGGGTAATTCACTTGTAAAGTGAATTCAAGTGAAGGGTCACCTTAAGAGGGGAAAAGAAGAAGAAGAAGAAGAAGAAGAGGGGTCTTATCAAAAAGTACAAAATTTCAAATTCCACCTTCTTGACTTTGAAATTTGTACTTTTTGATAAAACCCCTCTTCTTTTCTTGTCTCTCAAAGGTTGACGGGCGCGGGCTATAGACGTTATTCGCCTCTCCCACACCAAGTCAATCCTAATTTTAACAGGCATTGGTTCTGCCACATTCTAGTAAGATATTGTTGCAAAGAGTGGAGCATCAAATAAAATAGTGGAACTCTGCCTGAAAATAAGGTCGTGGAATCTGATGAAGGAAACAGTAGGAACACTCTTTTTTTAATGGTACCAGTATCAATACTCAAAGAAGAATTTTAGAAGAAAGGCAGTTGAAATTAAAATATGGATTCTAAGTGTCACTTCAAATGATGAGTTGTATTAAATACATTGCCAAGTAGATACTTGGGGAGTCCAAGGGAAAGGAGCTATATACATAACGAAACATATAGATGGAATCCAAAAGGTAATGTTGAAAAGAAAACCCTTCTTTTGTCAAGGTAATTTCAATTAATAATAGCTTAACAGCACAAGACATATGTGCTGACAAGCTAAAATGACCCAAAGCAAAATAAACAACCCCGCTAAGAAAACACAAAAAGCCCATCAAGGGCAAGAGCAAACACCTAGCTCAAAGGCTAAGTGCACACACAGAAAACAAAAGAAGAAAACACAAACACACCAAGCACCCTGCTAATAAAGGGCCTCCATCTCCATTTAAACGAAATAAGATCGGTGGGGATGTTGAGAAAATGTGGGAGAGTGACCACCCATGAAACAACAAAGAAAGGTAATGTTGAAAAGAAACTCTTATCCAAAGAATGGCAGAAAACAAGAAGTAGATCAGGCTTAGAAAGGTATGTCTCACCAAAACACGCCACTAGGAAAAGGTTAGTAAGGCCCAGTAAGAAGACAATGGCAATTTGTATGCGTCAAAAGAAATTGAGGATGAGAAGGATTTATAAAAGCTTTCCAAAATAAGGGAGAGGAAACGCAGAGACCTAGAGGATAAAAGGTGTATTAAAGATGAAAATAAGAGGTTAGAGATAGATCAAAAATATTCTATGACAAAACTCATTTAGTTTAAGTTTAGCCGGATACGACCCATGCAAGATGAATTGAAGGGTTAGACATTCAAGAAACTAGGAAAAGGGGGAGACTATTACATACTTTGGTTGAAGTACTGAAAAAAGACATACGCATATGGAGCAACTGAGTCCATGGCTTTAAATAGGGACAGGGTGGAGCAAGATTTCAAAGAGCAGACCACAAAAAGGCGACACTGAGATATTTGTTTTTTTCTGGAGACTTGAGTTGTCTTGACTGTAACATAAACAACACTTACATATGGCTTAAGAGTACTTCTCCGCATCTTAAGGCGTTATTTGTTCACATGGAATCAAATGCATAGGAATTCACGGTAAAAATATGTTTCCAACGAAGGATTATGTGATGGTCAGAGGAGAAAGATATAAAGAGGAGATGTAGATGGGACCTAGACCTTTCTAGGATTTATATTACCAGGGGCGATGGCTTGATATTCATTAACTGTCACCATTAATTCATTTTCCATTGAAGGGAGATTATTTGATGGTCATTTATGGGTCTTTACCTCTGTCTCTCCAATGTTAACCACGTTTACAAATAAATTTCTTAGAATTCTTAGGGATTCAATTCCATGCAAACAAACAAGCCCATCAAATGAGCTCTATGAAAAGAATTACTGAAGAGGTGACTGGTGAAGGTATAAGTTGGACATGAAGATGGGACCTATTTCAATTTCTAGGGTGATTGCTGGGCATTCATATCCCATCTCCCCTTGATTCATTTTCCTTTGAAGGGGAGATTATTTGATGGTCATTTTCAATCGTAACAACTTTCAGAAATACAAGTCTTAGAATGCCTAGAATTCAATTACATGAAACAAACGGGCACTAAGTAACTGTGTCCAAATATGGGTCGTGTGGATAATTTTAGAGATCCCAAGGTAAAGTAGTTATGTGGTTTGCTTTGTCTGATGGTGCATTCTATTGTCACTATTTGTTCTCTCGAGTGTTCCTTTGTTGGGGAGGGGCCAAGAGACAGCATTCTCTTATTTCAATAGGTAAGGTTTCAAAGATTGCTTAGACTTCATTGCAGAATGTTTTGCCAACACACTCTTCTTGCCAACCATAGATTGATGGGATAAGGCCTAAATGATGATGACAACAATGATGATGAAATGATTTTGGTATAAGTTCCTAATAAGAGAAAAAGATGAATGTCAGGCAGAACATGCAAGGACACAAGAATATATATGAAGATAAACTGTGAAATGCCAACACCAAAAACCTCCTGGAAACATGGATTACCAACTATAAAGTAAGAACAAAGAATAGAAAATAGTCATGGAAACCTTCATTCTCATAGTACCTTTACAGTTCCAAATCTTTGAAAGACCTGCTTTAGATTCTCCCATGAAACTTCTTCAGCAACCACAGCCTTTTTATTTCTCTGAGTGGCATCATCAGTGATCTTTCCTACACTCCCTTGGATGGCACCTTCATTCTTCTGAGTGGTATCATCAATAACATTTTCCACACTCCCTTGGATGGCATCTTCATTCTTCTGATTGGCATCATCAGTAACCATTTCCCCACTACCTTGGATGGCATCTTCGTTCTTCTCAGCGGCATCCTCATTAACTTCGATGACATCTTCACTCTTCGGAGTGGCATCATTAGTAACCTTTTCCCCACTACCTTGGATGGAATCATCAGTAACATTTTCCTCACTCTCTTGGATGGCGTCTTCCTTCTGATCAGCGGCATTATCTGCAACATTATCTATACTCGCTTCAATGGCATCAGTAGCCTTTTCTTTGCTCCCCTGGATGGCATCTTCCAAATCCAATGCCTTCTCTTCTCCTTGTTTCATAGGACTCTCGGCAATTTTATCCCCATTTTGTATTTCAATACCATCTAGAGATTCTCCAGTAGCTTTAACATTTTCTAGGGACATCTGTTCACTCTCCTCAATAACACTTCCTGTAGAATTTGGCATGTCTTCTGTCTCGCTGATGGCTACATTTCCTTTCTCATGGTGCACACCATTTTGTTCTACAGGTCCTCCTTTAGACATACGCCTCAATTTAAATGCAACAACTAAGCCTTTTGGATAACTATCATCATGAGTAAACATCAAACCACCACACACACACACCAAAAAAAAAAAAGGGCGAGGGAAAGAGCAAGACAAAAAAACAGTATACATATCAGTAAATAAAAAAAAAAAAAAAGATCTAAGATAATTCATGTGCACAAAAGAGGAGCATCTACCTCTCATTCGTTTGGGAACTTTTTCTATTATCCCCAGCTATAAGAGCACGATAATTCTCAATCTCCACCCTCATTCTTTCCCTTTCAGCGTCAAAATCTTTCCTACATTACAGAAAGCCCAAATGAGAATTAGTCCAAATAGTCCTACACAAACTCACGATTGATAAAAACATGCATCTCTGACATGATATTGGTATTAGACGTATTTTGAAACTTGCTTTTGGAGTGCAAATTTGGTCGTCCTTGAATTAGAGCAGTATTGGACAAGTCAAACACAACTAGGCCAAAATGGACTGATTCTCACCCAAAAATGAAAAAATAAAAAATAAAAAAGAATTGCTAAAATGTGGAAAAATCACTGAAGAACCTGATGGAAAGTGATGCCACATAAATATAAAATTTAAGGAGCCATGTTAATAGTTATTGATGAATTTAAGCAGTTATAGGCATTGTTCTGAAAATTGAAATTGATCACAAATCGTTCATACACATTAATCGAATTGAATCATGACATCTACTACAACCAGCGCATACTCTGAACTGGGCCCACTTGAACTTGGGCTAAACTAGACCCAACTCGACTGCAACCAGCCCCAAACAAGTCACCCATGGCTGGACTGCAATCTTCAATTAAGTGGCTGGCCCACCAGGACAGCCCTCAGAGTTCAGGGACGTCCAATATATCCCAACAGCAGCAGTTCTTGTTTTCTAATGATTTTGAATCTTTTTAAAGGACTTTCAAATCTTATTCTAAGCGTAACAGACTTCTTAACAAGTGGGGCTCATAAACCCTAAAAAAAGGTTTTCGAGCCCAAGTCGATCCAGTGCAATTATGCATACAAGCAAGATGTGTCTGAGTTTCTTTGTGTACATCTTTTCTAAAATGCAGAAAATAACGATATTGCTCCATCAAATATCAAGTGGACCTGCTGATCTAAATGCAAACCTAGCAACATCAAAAGTTCAGAAAGTGTGCTTTCTTGAGATTTTCCATTCGGCTGTCAAGAGCACTTTCCTTTTCAACTGGACTCTATAAAGTATGTTTCTTTTAATACCATTAAAAAAAATGAGAAAAAAAAAAAAAAAGGTTTCTTTTAATGTTTCGAACTAGGAAGGGCTAAAGCCAAAACCAACCTAGCCGAACCCAAGACTACATCAAACCCCAAAACTAAAAAGCCAAAACATGAAAAAGGAAACTACACATTAAAAGTAACAGAAGAACGAAAGATTCCTTCCCTTTGCATGACCATCGGCCATAACAATAGCCTTTCTTAAATACATGATGAAATAAGGCGCCCAACTGTCTTTCTTATTTAGGCACTTATATGGAAACGAGCCATTCATTCTTGGGTATTTTATTATATTCTTAATATAAGTTTGCATTCTTTCTTGCACTTATAATTTTCCTTCTCCCTTGGTTTAAGATATCTCCCAATGTATTGAAGACCTTTTGTCGGTGGATTTATCTCTCATAGGTAAATGATCTACGGCTTTCCTCCTTGTTTTGGCATGGCTTTTCTGCAGATTGGGGATTTGGGGTTTGGGTTCATGAATGATCGGATTTGGATTCCCCTTGATTGTGTCAAGGAGAGACAATAAGGAAAAATAATCTTAACATGGAAAATCCATTTCCAAAAAAGCCAAAGGGAAAAGGCACAAGAAGTTATTAATCTCACACAAGTGGTCCTAGTTTAAATGTCATCAAAACAAAGGTAACCACATAAAATGAATGTTATGCAATTTACAGCCACAAGAATAGCTTACTTGGGTTCTAGTTCTAATTCTACACCCGCAAAAACCAGTCTTTGCTTCAAAACATTTTTGGCATCATCATCGCTTGAAAATTCAACCAAGGCAGTTCCACAAAAGCATCTTTTGTCTGCAACATTACGAGGTAACCTTACGCTGTCCACCTGTAATATAATACATATAAATCACAAATAGATGATTAAATACGAGAATCCCAAAATCAAGTTATCAGCATTGACTTTATGAAGAGGATCCCATCATATCCAACTAAGAATATTTTAATTATTTTGAAGTGACACAAGAGAGATCCATCCACAATCTTCTTAATTCGAAGCAATGCAAGTATTCACGAGATCTACATTCATAAAACAATCAAGGCTATCATTCCAAAAAAAAACAATTAATACTAACTATTTTCCACATAATTACTAGAAAATATAGAACTGAAACATTTTAAAAGAAAGCAAGAATATGTAAGAATCATACAAGTTGCCTTTAAAGCGTAATAAGATCAGGAAACACAACCCATCGTAGCTAGATATATTGCAACTTAAGAACACAAATAAGGCTACAAAACTTATGCTAAGAGTAAGAATAAATATTAAAGAAAGACCAGCAAAACTGAAGCGCGCCTGATCTATGCAAGGTAAAAGATAGCATGAGATAAAGGTCACTTAATTAATATCAAAGACCCAAGAAATATTTGAAAAGAACAAGAACAACGAAGGAAAAAATCCGAAAAATAAACCCATAAAAGGGCAATCATATTGTGCTCTTCCTGCTTCTCTTCAGCCATTCAATCTCATTGTAGATATTATTCTTTCTTATTTTTTTATAATAATAAATTTTCTTGCACCAAAAGGAACCAGACTGAAAAAGCTCAGTCCAGCTAAAAAACAAACAAACAGGCAACAAAAGAAAAACAACTAAACAACGGAAACAAAACAATCAAACATTATCAGACACCAAAAGAAACAGAATCGCGAAACACTCCCACTTAAGTGAGACCACTGGTTGTATCATTAGCCTCTCAGAAAATATGGCGAAAAGATGCACTGAGCTAAGAAGAAATATCATGCACCTCCTCCACCCAATCTGCCAATTTTCAAGGATATGAAGTTTTCCCTAAACCCCATTGGATAGCTAAGAAAGAATCTCCTTCGATAATTGCCAAAAGACCACCCAACTTTAGTAATTCCTGACAACCAACCAATAAAGCATACATTTCAGCTTCATTTGCATCCAAAGCTTCCACAGGCCCACAAAACCTTCGAACAACATTACCAAAAGAATCCTGAATAACACCGCCTATATACCACCCCTCCTAAGAGAATGTTGATAACTGCCATCAAAATTTATCTTAAGAATGCCATGAGGAGGAGGCATCCAAAAACTTTGACAAGCCGAAGTAGCCCGCATCCCCCATTTAGGTTAGGGATTTGACTTTTGAGCATCTTTACGCAACATCAATGGTGTCATTCAACACCATTGATGTTGTAGAAAAGAGACTCAAATGTCAAATCCCTAACCTAAAAATTCTAGGTTTTGTTCTTTTCAGATTGGAGAGGAGAAATCCCTTTCAACACTCCAGACTAGTAAGACAGGGTTTCGAGTTTTGATACTTTTTAGATTTTAGATTCTAGAAGGAAACTTTTGCATTTTATATGGAAAGAAGAAAGAGGAAAGGGGTTTCACATACATATAATGTATTCCAATTTCTACAGCATATATAACTCAAACTAAGATGAGGGTAAGGCAAGAAAACATGTGGCATCACTGTCTTTGATCTCCAATCCTGCTTTTTAATTCCCACAGAACCATTACCTATGAATAGTACTGGAAAAATTTATTAATACATGGTGCCTCTATTTTATGAATTCCTCTACTTCCAGGTCCTATGCTCCCTGGAATCAAAATCACCAATATAGAAAAAGACACTATTAATAGCTCTCCTTAACTCAGTACCCTACTGACAACCTCATTAGCCTCTCATCCGACATGAATACACGTATCATGAAGTATCATGATAGTATGCTATAGCAAATTTCAAACCATTCTGAGGGTACAGTGTTTGGTGATTGAAACACTAATGAACAAAAAGAAACAGCAGGAGTGAAAGCAATGATGCCCCAGAGTAGTTCTGTTTTTTGTTAGGGTGCATAAGATTGTTAAAAATAAATAAAAAATCCAAGAGACACCAGAAATAATATGCGAAAAACAAAAATAAATCAAACTTTTGATAAGAGATTGAACTACAAAACCAACAATGACTACCTTCCCATATTGACAAAAGAAAGCCTCCACTTCTTCACGCCTAACATTGTATTCTAAAGGTGATGCAGCAATTGTCCTTGTATCTGCTTGGTCTATAACTTCTTCCAGCTTTGACAACTCAGTGCTCCTTCCAACTCGCTTACCTGAGTAAGCAAAACAACAAAAAAAATTCTAAAAGAAATAATAGTAGTGAGCACAAAATGGTAACAAGAAGTTTTTCATAAAAGACTGGTTATAAGCAAGCTACAAATAAATAACTAAAGAAGTGCATTTTCTTCAAACTCTTATTTTGGCGCATTGGGCATAGTAAAACCACATTCTTGCAGCTGACCAAAACGCGCAACGCCCGAGAAGTTGTGTGGTATAAATATACTATTTCAATTAGAAAATAAGTTTTCCAAAAAAATATGTAAATGTGTGGTTCCTACAATCATCCAAACACGTCATAATATCCCGTTGATTCAGCTTGGTTTTCGATATCATGTAACCGTTTTCAAAGAAAGCAAGAAAACCAAATTCCAACACATTCGGAAAAAATACAAAAAGCACTTCTTTTTTTCAATTCTTATCAGTGTCTAAACCATACCATCTTCAGAAACCTTAACGAACGTCGATTTCTTCAAAGCTTCCGCAACAGCAGACAATGTCTCTTCCCTGATTTCCTCCTGCCTCACAGCCCCCAAGCCAAGAAGAATCCTCATACGAGAAAACGAACACACCAAAGCCAAGCTAATGGCTGAAACTACTGTCAAGACCAAACAAACAAACCCTAAAACAAGAACCCCAACAACAACAAAAAAACGGAAAATGGCAAAATACAAAACCAATCCAATCAAAGGATACTTCCATCTTCGCTCTCTTTTATCGATTTCCTCAGGAAATTGTCACGAGGGATGTTGCTGTCGCTGAAATAGAACTCGACCTGATGAAAAGAAAGTAAGAAAGTTGCGGTTTTTGCATCAAATCGTGAGCGGAAAAAAGGGGGAAAGAGAGCGTGAGATGGGGTTTACCTGTTTGAGAATGTTTTCTGATTTCAATTCGTCGAAAAGAGCGGAAGCCATGGATGAGGAGTCGAGAAAGCTCGTGAAGCAGTTGCAGGGGAAGAGGAGAGAAAAAAGCGGGGTTAGGGTTTTAGCTGTTTGCAGGATGTTTGATTTGGTTTTTGTGTTAGAGACGACGCAGATTTGTAGCTATGTATGGATCGGTGGTCTATCTATATGTGATAGTGTGCTTGGGCTTTTAGGAGAATTTGCATGCAACCCCCTTCAGTTTCTGGATATTACAGAAAGCACGTCTACATTGAACATCTTTTTTATACACGACTCCTTGTACTTCTCATATAATACTGATCTACTACGTCTCAAATTTTGACCTACTATTCAATAAAGTTAAGGGTTTGATGAATCAATACTATGAAGAAAGTTTAAATTTTTTAGATGTGTTCCAACTTTCAATCAAGTCGATGCCCTTAACTTTGGTGGTGTTTGAATAATTTAGTTAGAAAGTTATATAAGTATATAAGGACGCAATCATTTTGAAAAAAAATGTATGCTTTTAAATCAGTGGCAGACCTAGGATTTTTATTTAGGTGGGACAGATTATAGTAAATTAAAAAGGTCAAAATCAATACCGACTAACAATAATCTCCACTTATTGTATGGTTTATACACGTGATTTTATTTTATTTTTTTGACAAATTAAGTACAAATAACTCATATCCTATGATGGGACGACGACTTTACTAGAATGAGGCATATGTCGTCCATTTTGGATCAGAACCCTAGGTTTGTATCATGTAGGTCCGCCCCTATTTCGAATGAACCACATAGTTTAGTAATGTTTTATTAAGTAAATTTTTTTTTCATTGCTAAGAAAGTGAAAGTAAAATTTTATGGCACTTAGAATTTTGCTTTTATACTTATTATAATCAACCAAATATGGGTTAAATAAAAAAAAAAAATAAAAACACAAACAATCATTGATATTACTTTTTCAGAGTTTTTTTGCTTTGCTTTTAAAAAAAAACAAACATTATAGGGTGTAACTAAAGTGAAAAGGCGAAATAGCTTAAATGTCCATGCTTTATTTATGAGAAAAGGCAAAACCAGCTGCGCTAATCATTTTAAATATTCCCACATAGGTTGGTCTAAGTTTTTTGTTTTTAATGGTACAAAAGTGTTAGTTTGAAGAAAGAATGAAAATCATTTGTCCAAAGATGAAGAAGCCTAAATCATTGATCCAGCAACAAAAGAGTTAAGAATTCTCTATGGCGAAGGCACATGCATGAGATAAGGGACTACAACAATAGGGACCCCCCGTGATAGTCACTAATCTCAAATATGTCACCCATCCAAATGTGTTACGCTATCAGATCGATTTACACTCATTTTGGATAGTAAAAAGCTTGCCGGACATTGATCAGGTAGTTTGGATGATAATTCATGCCTCTGTCACCATACTTAGGGGGGATTGAAAATGCGCCCATCTCCAAGTGGGGCCTAAGGATTGTCATACTAATTGCCCCAGCAAATCATTAAATAATGCCCCACTTGAGGCCTGTGGTTCTAAATGCCACAAACAAAAAAGAAAGGTCAAAATTTTTTAACCACATGGAACATTTGTGATAAATTTGAGCAAAAAGGATTATATTTCAATAAATTGGAAAAGTTAGGAGTGATGTATGATTCTCAATTCTACATCAACTTATGGACAATTAGGTCAAAAGGCAGGGACTATAAAATAAATTTTGCTTTTCTATTTAATCATTTCTTCTAAGTTCTAACTCAAGTCTCAATGTATCCATCTTAGCATCTTAACATGCACATATCAACCACATGTACTTTTTTTTTTTTTTTTTTAATGAGAGTATCAACCACATGTGGGGCCTTTTTTTTTTCCTGTTTTGCCCATCAGTCAACATCATTCAAATCCATACAGCAACCAAGTCTCACCCCCATTTTATGAAAGGGAAACA
Organism: Camphora micrantha; assembly: GCA_003546025.1. Taxonomy (NCBI): domain Eukaryota; kingdom Viridiplantae; phylum Streptophyta; class Magnoliopsida; order Laurales; family Lauraceae; genus Camphora; species Camphora micrantha. Next base: position 26,053,018 of record QPKB01000004.1, on the reverse strand, counting down.
TTTAGGTGGGTGAGAACTATGGGTGGGGCCCACCTATCATTCAATCCAAATCTTGCAATGGACAAGAATCCTTTCGTAGTCACATGCGTTAGGGTTTGGTACTAATATGAATAAACTGTTGGATTGACTATACACCCATACAAATGGACTGTACTTGTCGGCCATGGATGAAGGGGTCAGGAGCATAGGATTGGGGCCAAACTTGATATTCGAGGTGGCCCCATATAGATCTTTCAAACCCCACCGGTACCATCCCAAGATGGGACCCCCAATGGGCTCCATAAAAAAGTTCTCACTTGACTCCATGAGAACAGTTCTCAATGGATCAATATTGAAGTGGCAGACCAAATTAGATGATCACCCAGAGTTTATTCTGTTTATGAGTTCCAACTCTATCCAAGTTATATACAATTTTTACTACTACAACACATTTGTCCATACTTTTCAAGGGGAGGGATGGAAAGCTTAGCCCCTATTTGGCATCTCTATTTTGAAGAATCTCTATTTTGAAGAAAGTGATCAAATAGAACTCGCCAGAACTGATAGCGCCTTTTTTGGTGTCTCTGAAGGGGTGTGTAGTGCGTACAGGACTCTGAGCGAGAAGCAGCTGATCAATCCATTGCTTTGCAGAAGTCAAATGCAAGGTTCATGTTCCTCACCCCAAAGTGTACCCCATTTGCAGGCGTAGGAGGCCACACATCTAAAGGAGATTGAATCTTTTTGGGCCATCCTTTCAAGGATGACGTCCTAGAGCGCAGCATGGAGTAAGCTCCTAAATGTGACTAGCGATGACTGAGAAGAGTCACTATAGAGGAAGCTCACAGTATTCTTTACTGGTCCAAAGCTGAGGCAGGGTTTGGCAAGACGGGCATGTGAATGGATTGGCAATACAACAACAGTACATGATACTTCAGTATCTTAACAACTGTATACAATAAATGCTAAGCTTAAAAATACGGGGTTCATTCTTCTGAGATTTCCATCTGGAGTGACTTTCTATAGTTGGCAAAATCTCAGGTTCTTGAATTTATTTACTCTTAAAACAAGGAATTAAGGACCCAATGAATCTGAAACAGAGAGAATGCCCATTCCATTTCGTTGTGTAGAATTCTATAACATTACATAAAACGCAACAAAAGCATGCAGATAAGCTTCACTTTGTGACAGTTTGTATATTGAATAAGAATGTTGAAGATGGGATACAAGTCATACAACATCTACTCTTAGAATTGGAATATGAGATTCTGATTCTCAAATATAATTGTCCTAGTCGCTGAAGACTGCATATGCAAGCTCTCCTCTGTATCTACTTGGGTTTAAAAAGTTCGCCATAAGAGCAATCTTCTGCAAGCTATAGTCTCACATAAGATGGTTTCTTCTACTCTACTGTCCTTTGCTGTAGAACAAACAAAAGTGTGCCTTCTGCAGTGAAAAGCCTTTTCATTAGCTTAATCACAGAGAGAGAGAGAGAGAGAGAGAGAGAGAGAGAGAGAGAGAGCATTCCTAACATTTGAACTCTGCTACATACACTAGAAGGGAAAAACATTCATGCACTGTGTGTGTGATCTTTTTTTTTTTTGGTTAAAGGCACCATATGCTTAATATTACTCATTCAACATTCCATGACAGGTATATTCATTCATTTAATGGACCTGAATTCAGATGTTAATCTATTGGCACAATAAAATCAAATGTAACAATTTAAGAGAAATGATCGAGTGTATCTTTCAGCATTTAGAAATTTGAACCATGAAGCCCACATTTTACAGAGATAAAATACTGGAGCCTAACAAAAAGAAAAGAGGCAGGACATAAGTGCCCATTGGGACCTTAGAAGATCTTACCAAGATAGCACCATTTAATGTAAAGAACATCAAAGAACACCATAAAATGAAATGTGGACTTCTACAATACGCCCCTTTTGGAACGTCTAATATTACAACCCCATTTTTTGGACTTACACAAACCTTTACACTTCTCATATACAGTTCAACTGAGCTACTGTTAGGCATATAATAGCCAGTATCATTGTTTACAGCTATAGACAGAACAAGTAAGAAATTTCGTTGAAACCTAACCCAAAACATGACTGATGACATTCACTACTAGAATTTTAGTATCATAAAAGCTTAGACAATGAAAATAATAACAGATTAAAGAATGCATTTCTAAATTATGGCAATGGATTGAATGTTGTGTAGGCGAATTGCCAAAACTATCTCCACCTCCACTTCGTCTTCTCTGACCATTATGAAATAAAGCCAAAAGAATGGACTAAGCTTGAGGATGACTCAGTCAATAGTATAATTTGCTATGTAGTGCTTAATAAGTACTATTTTAATGATATTTTCCCTTCTTCGATAATGAATCCATATCTTAACTAACATCTATCTAAAAGCTTGGTTCTGGTGTTAACTAAAGTTGTGTCAAACCTAACATTGTCATCTAAGTGGGGGTTTCAGAATAGGAGTGGAAGAAAATGCTGGGAAAACGATAAGAGCTAAGAACTGAGCTTGAGCACGGCCCAACACTATCTGTACTTTTGCTATGTGAGAGCCCCGAGCAATTTAAATTATTACTATTGTTATTGTTGTTGTTGTTAATTTCATTATTATTATTTGATAAAATTTTCCCTCCTACAAAATAAAGCTTGTTTTTGAGCATTTGTTCAACATTTCACTTTCTTGAACCAATTTGTTAAATTTCTCATCTAATGTTTTGTTCGAAGTAGGACCGAGTTTTTTAGACAATTCACTTAACAGCTTGGTTTCATTATTCACCAAATTGGCGCCTTACACTACAAGATGAAACAAGTAGGCATTTCATTAAAATAGAAAAACCAACGAGGGGAAAGGGATTGGCAAGGGTAAAGACCTAAGCTTGAGCAGAGCTCAATAGGTTTTGTATTTCGCTCTGTCGGCAATTTAATAAACATCCTGTTTTTTTTTGTGTGTGTGGATCTCTCCCGCCTAGCTAATGAAGCCTGTTCTCAAGCATTTGTTAAATTCTCCAAACCTCCAGCAGATCCATCTTATCCCAACTTTAGATATGCAAGAGATGCATTCAAATGTTTAACAATGTCAAGGGGTTCAATAAGAGTAAGACAAAAACTTCTATGGTGCATGAAGTATTTTCATATCAGGCAAGTTTCTAAAATTGAATATATGTATAGTGATAGCTATGTTCTCCTACTACTCGATGCTTTCCTTTCACCATTCATTACATTCAATTGATGGTATATTGTTAACGTGTAAAACTTCAATAGGAACCAACCTAAATTGATGGAACAATGCCAAGAAAAAGATGATGACGATGATGATAATGATGATGATGACCATCCAAAATAAACAAGCTGTAACGACCATTCAAAAATATATAAAAAAAGAAAAGAAAAGAAAAGATAATGATGATGAGATGACGACTTTAATAAGAGCTCACTTGAGGTTCAACTCATAGCAACTTATTGAATACATGCAATAAGATAAATAGTACATCATGCAATAAAAAGATGAATAAAGATATCTCATCATCATCATCAACAAAACCTTGTTCTGGATTGTCTAGCGAACCAAGCAATAGATCGTTCTTGCAATTTAATTGCTCATATAATGTAGTTGTGGTGGGTGTCTGGTACATTTCTCTTGTACCGGTTCAGCACCGAAAGGTGCTTTAATGTATGCTCTATTTCTGATTTTCCTCTTATTTATAAAATCTTACTGTAACTGTTCAAATAAATAAATAAAGACACCTATAACAGGCATATAAGAAGACCCCAACACATTTGCCATCATTGAAACTAGTAAAGCTCCACCTCACCCCGGATCCAAGCAGAACCTATTAGCCCTATCTTCAGCTGCCATAATGGGGAGAAATTCCAGCTGAAACTCTCTGAAGTTTATATCCATATTTTGGTAAAAAAAAATAATTAGGCTCACAAAAAATCCACACCAGCAGACTGTTGGACAATCACAAAACAAAGGTTTTATCAATAAACCATTTATTTTCTAATGAAGAAGCAGTAGAGGACATTTTCTCAATTTTCATAGACAAGTTCCTTGAATCATTTCTGCATAGTTATTTCCCCAATTACTCAGCTGTTTCTGTTTCAATCACATTCAGTAGCGAGAGGCGACGGGATATTGTTTGCAAGGCTTAAGGACTTTAAGGGTTCACTTAAGCCTCTATTCTTAGATAAATACAATGAGATAAACAAAACATAATTCAGCGAATACCTGAAAAAAGACATTTTTTATAAAATGAAAAAACATCAGTGGTCAATTCTCAATGCTATAAATAAAATGAACAAGTACAGAAAAAACTTATTGAAAAGATCAAGGAAAAAAAAAACACTTCATGTGAAACATAGGATGGCGATAAGACTAACCACACCAACTGACCATTGGGTGTTCTCATACAACAAAATTGGCTACTATAAATCACAAGAAGATAATGGTATACCTTGATCTGAGACAGTTCGTATAACTGCTTGGGTTTTGGAAGCAGTCTACATACATCGGAGGCCAACGACGAAATGCATTTCTGTCATTAGGCTGTTGGCATGAGGAGAAATGACAAGTGAGGCAACCCCGCTAAGTAGAGGAATGAGGAGATTTAGAGGTGAAGAATCTCTTTTGAAGGTTCACCTCTATTCTCTACTAGAGATTATATCGTTCAAACTAGCCCTAAACATTCCTTGTATGGCTGGATAAAACAGCTGAATCATTACAGTTATCTCTCTTAGTTAACCATTCCTCCTCAAGATGAACATCCACATCCTTCCTTAGCCTAAGCACCTCGTAATTCTTCCTCAAATAATCAGCATGCTCAACAAGAGCATCCTGTGCATATTGTTTTCCCACAGTCCTAACCGCTGCAGCCTCTAGCAACTTCTCCAATGATCCATGCTTCTTCAACAGCTTCAACGCCGTCTTCCGCCCAAACCCAGGAGCCAAATGCTGAATTCCAGGTACCCCATCAACCTCATCACCCAAAATGCACCTCAGACTCAAATCAGAGCTCGGATCACACTTGTATTGCCCCATATAATGCTTCATCGTATAAAACGACCAACGCCCCAACTTGGGTGCAGGCATTACAACCTGCACATCCTCAGAAATCAACTGTTTGAAATCCTTATCAGGCGACCCCACAACAACTCTGAATCCCAACCCCAATTTCAGAACTTGGTCTACCAGAGAAGCAACCACGTCATCTGCTTCCCACCCTTTGATTCTTATAACTGGGACATTGCAATTCTCTAAGATGTGAGTGATATAAGCTGTGTGGGAAGAAACCCAAGTGGTGTTCCTTATGAATTTCTTCCTGTGAGCTTTGTATGAGGGTAGTATCTGTCTGCGAAACTCGCTACCGCCTTCGCCGTCGAGGACGGCGATGACGGGGTCTTGGAGGCTGACTTGGGAGAAGAAGAGGGAGACCCAATGAGTGAAGGAGGGTAAGCTTGGTTTCGTTCCATTGTAACAGAGGGGATTCACATCCAAGAAAAAGACCCTCTTTGTGGGGTTCTTGGTGGTGATGATTTGGGTGTTTTGGGGTCTCCTGTTCTTGAAAGATTGAGTTGGTTCTTCTGTTGTTGTGTTGTAGTTAGGTGGATGGAAGGAGATGGAGGCGGGGATGGGAGGAGAGATGCAGCAACAGGGGCTAGTAGCAGAAAAAGATACTTTCCACATCTCTTTGGAGGTGAGAGGGAGATATTTCGGTTTTTGATGTGATGGAAGTGGAATTGCAGTTCGCTTCTCGTAACCAGAAGTCCGTTGAAGGAGTAGGAGAAGGGTTTAGGGATTCAGTAGATGAAAAAGGAGGTTTTGGATAAAAAAAGACTCTGTCACTGAAAAACCTGAGTATAAACGGGTAGGGTACGGCTGCAAATGTTTGGAAATAAGTGGAGAAATAGTGTTAAATTTTAAAATAATTATATATTTAAAGGGTTATAAATAAATAAATAATTAATTAATTAATACAAATATATCTTATTCATATATTGAAGTATAAAAAATGAGAAAAAATTTAGAAGATTTTACCGAAAAATTCTCAGTAAATTGTCGTTGCACGAAAAGGTTTTCTATAGTTGGGGCCTTACGAAAGGGTTCATTCATTCTATTTTTCATTTTTTTTAACTTTAAGATGAGTGAAACTAGTGTTGCTTGTCTTTGACTTAGTTGAAGTAGGATATAATTAGAAAAAATATCTGTTATAAGGATAAAAATAGATTATTTTTAAGATAAATTATAGGAGATATAATAAAGAAGAAATGGGTGTGCCACATGTCATCGCAAAACCCAAAAGAAAATGCCACGTGTCACTTCCTCACAAATAGGGTTGTTGCTTTAATATATATAACTAGTGCAGTAGGCCTGCGCACATCGCAGGCCATAATTAAAATATCATTAAATTTTCTAATTAGAAATATTTTTAAATATTTAAATAACTTATAAATAAATATTAATATATAATTCATAATAAAGTTGAAAACCATTAGAAAAATTTCAGGTAGCTGGAAATATTTAGAGAAAGATCAAGTAAATAGTATAGATTTTAGAACTTTGATTTGATTATATTCGTGCTTAGCCATAAATTGAGTGTCTTTTCAGAATTAGATGTGGATTTTGGAATTAATTGGCTTCCATAATCGGCCCCACAGATTAATTAATCCTACCAAATATCTAAAGAAAAATAAGGAGAAAAATGTCAATAAGGGGCCTCTCAAATTAATCTTACTGAATATTGAAAGGAAAATAAGGAGAAAAAAGTAGCAGAATACGGCTTGTGAAAGTGGCACCCGCTCTGATATCAAAAAAGCTCTTTGTATGTTGATATAAAAGCCCCCGTAAATTGTGAGTTTGGAAATAAAGAAGACTTGAAAATTTATTTAGTTAAATTAGTAAATACAAATGATTATATATTAAGTGTGGATTTTGAAATTAACTGGCTTCCACAATCGTCCCCACGAATACCAAATATTGAAGGAAAAAATAAGAAAAACAAAATAGCAAAATAATGTCTACGAAAGTGCCCTAAATTCTACAACTTAGATCTTATATTAGGCTCCCATAAAGTGATATGCAATAACATTTAATATATATGTTTACCGATCACTAAAATCATAACCAAAAAGCCTTTATTCTTTTTTTTTTAGCTTAATAATACGTGGGGCCCTTTCAAGGTAACTAAATAGAAGTTATTATTGTATGCTATGTTTTAGGGAATGGATAAGTATCTTATTTCAAGAATATTTTAAATATTTGCATTGAGATATATTTAGGTGATGAAATTAGATTAAAATGGTAATTCCAGAATATAGCATTACAAAAAGTCTGAGGATGTGCCACGTGTCATCCTCCCAGGAAATCCTTTGCCGCCACGTGTCGCTCCTCCATGAATTCACCTGCTGTCTTTTATTATATAATTAGAAAAAATATGTGTTATAAGGATAAAAATAGATTATTTAAGATAAATTATAGGAGATGATAAAAAAGAGATGGGTGTGCCACATGTAGGGTTGCAAATGGGTATCCGATTCTCTAATTACCTGGAAGTTCCGACTCGCAGAAAACCAGGTTTGAAACCTATTTTAGGTTCCGATTCATAAACAGGTCAGAGTCCAGAACCTAATTTAGGTTCCGATTGATAAATGAGTCTAGTTCCTAGTCCAAATAGGTTCCGACTTGTGGACCCGGCATATGAGTCTTTAATATTGCAATTTGTACTTTAAAACCAACTCTTTTTTGGCCCTCTTATGTATAATACTTAATGTTGTAGGCTTGATGCACCGTTTTAAGTTGAATGATATGCTTAATTTAAGAAAAAATGAAAATTGAAGAGAAAATATAATTGATTTTGGAACTAGATTCGAGTCCTCTAGGTGGACCCGGTTCTGAAACCGGATCCGGATTTTCTTATCGAAATCGGGTACATGTTTCGATTCAAAACTGGATTCGGAACCGAAACAGTTATTTAAAAACGGGCCTGAGTCCACTATGGTTCCGATCTAGAATCGTCCCGTTTGCAACCCTAGCCACATGTCACTGCGAAACCCAAAAGAAAATACCACATGTCGCTTCCTCACAAACATGGTTGTTGCTTTAATATATATAATAATCAAAGTAAGAAAAACAAAAATATTTGAATCTAGATCCTCTATCGCACTTGGTAAGTGCGGTAGAGGATTTGGACTTAATATATTTGTGTTAGCAAACAAACTTACTACGCCACTAGTTGCCGCAACAACCACTCGACCATATGCCTAACCAAAAACATGGATTGGGATTCCATGTATTGTAGTTTGGAATCCTAGGCTGCAAAGCAAATTGTTGCGATACCTTTTGTTTTATTTTCCAGTAAAGTAGAATAAACAGCAAATCAATTGAAAAGGATGATGAAAAAGTAATAGTGAAGTAAACGTACTTTGCAGTAAAGTAAGCATATTTGTTTTTAGTGTTTAAAGTAATGGGATATGGTCCAGTAAACACTTTACCTATTGGCGACAAGTAAAGTAACGTCGAAACTTTTGACTATTGAAACTCTAAGCCCCGTCTAACATCGTTTTTACATTATTCTCGAGCCTGTATATGTTGAGATTGGGTTGTGCTCGGATTGGGTTATGCTTGGGTTGATTTCAGTAAAACTTATTTAGCACCATTATTTTAAAATGTTCCGATGAGAATATCCTATGCAAAATTGCTTAGCTAACGGCATAACAATCTTATTTTAAGAATAAAAATTAAGAAAACCATACTTTTTAACAACATTGAATTTAAATCTATTAGAAATATTCATGAATTCATTTTAAATATTAAAAATAGTAGGGCCCACTCTTATAGAAATATAACATGATGAGCCTCTCATATATGAATTATAGTGTGGGCCCAACTATAGGAATTATAACCCACGTAAAAATCATTGTACATTGAACCCACTTTTAGACTTACAATGCTGGCCTGCCTTTAGTAACTAAAACACAGGATCCTCCTTTATAGGATTTGATTGATGGTAATCCTTCTTTAATCCTTATAAAGTATTGAATTGAATTGAATGATCCTTCGATAGATTAGAAATCATGTCCTTGTTCACATTAAATAAAATGGTTGTGAGATGACTTTGTATTGCAAAATAAATCCAAATTGTCAATTAAACAATCAAGTATAATTATGGTTCTTACCGAAAAATACACGTGGGATGCTTACTATACTAAAAATGCCCTCTTAGATTTCCTCACACGGAAGTGGTCCCTTCTTCTTCTTTTTTTAACATCACACGATAGCATCGATATCGATGCGATGCTCCCTTGTATTTTCTCATATGGAGAGCATCGATATACCTCTCCTCAAGATTTATCTCCGACAAGTAGAAGCTTCATAGGTTTATTTTTCCCACCACATTCTCCATTCCTTGCATTCTCACTTCCAATCCGCATCAACTACTGTCATTAAGGACCTGTTTGACATTGTTCTCGTGTTGGTCCCAATTTTGTGCTTGAATCAGGTCGTGCTAAGATCGAGTTGTGCCAAAACTATACTGTATAAAACTTGTTTGGCAATATTATACTAAATTACTCCACTGAAAATATATTGTACAGAGCTTGTTTGGGTTTATAGTGTGTGACATACCTTTTATTGTTTGTGGCACTCTACTGTTATCGTATGTGGGGCCCACATGTAGAAATTACAATGTGGTACCCACTTTTAAAAATGAGAACATGGAACCCATATTCATAGGATTTATAATGTGGGCCCCAACTTTATAGAATTATATTGTGGGACCACCTTTTGTGAATGTAAATATGGAACGCACCTTTAGAAATTACAATATAGCACCACCCACATTTATGAATTGCAAACTGGAGCCACATTTCTTATGATTGTGGATACCAGACCCACCTTTAAAAATTACAATGTGGTGTCCACCTTTAAAAATTCATACATCGAGACAGCATATTCATAGGATTTATAGTGTGGGACCATCTTTATAAGAATTATAATGTGGGGCCGTCATTTTTATTAATTATGAACATGGGACCCACCTTTAAAAAATTACAAAGTGGCATGCACATTTAGAAATCCGAACATGGGGCCACATTCATAGGATTCATAACGTGGGCCCACATTCATAGGATTTACAGCGTGGCTCCACCTTTTGTGATTGTAACAATATGACCCACATTTAATAATTATAAAGTGGGGCCACCTTTTATGTGATTGTGGATGTGAAATCCACCTTTAGAAATTACAACGTGATGCCCACCTTTTATAAGTTAAAAGACAGAGATCATATTCATAGGATTTATAATGTGGTCACACCCTTGTAGAATTATAATATGGGCCCAATCTTTGTGAATGTGACTATGTGACCCACCTTTAGGAATTATAAAATGGGATCACCTTCTTTAATATTACGAACATAGGGCTCAGGCCTGTTTGGATGAACGGTGAATTGAAATAAAGTGAGGTTGTGTGGGGGCATTTTCGTAATGCCGAGATAGGCTATGATCTCGGTAAGAGTACCAATTAGACTTGTCTTGACTTCGGTCTCCTGGAGCTCGGTAGTAGTATCACTTCATGCCGGACTCGAGCTAACTTTGGTAAAGGTACCAGCTAGGCTCGTATCGGTCCTATACAGCTCGGTAATGGTACCGATCCTGCGCAGTTCGGCAACAGTGCTAAGATACGTTATTAAACAAAACTTATTTGACCTTGGTATCTCCCTCAGCTTGGTCGACCGAGACGAGTACTAGATGTCAATCAGCATTAATAGAATTGCGGCTACATATTGACTGATAAGATGGGCGCCGAATATAGATAAGGGGTAATCCTTATCCGACGATCACATCAGCAATCATGCAAAAGGTCAATGTATGGTCTGATGGGACAGTACCTCCACTGAGGATAAAAGGTATGGCCTCATGGGACAATACCTCCACCTACCCCACTAATGGAGGATCTGAGGTGACCAGCGCCTATATATATACATGAGGTAAAACCAGCAAAGGTATGCAAATACAATACACCCTTAGCTCTCTCTTCTTCTCTACTCATTCACCCTTTGTTAAGTTGTTGAATTAACTTAGGTGTCGGAGTGCCTTCGGCTGGCTGGAGCCAGAGCCTCTAACCTTGTTCTTTCCTTTTCAGGCTTTATGAGCTACTTTTTTTCTCAGAAACTTTACATCAAATCCTATTTAACTAAATCTGTATTATTTTAGACACTTACAGAGGTGAAGCATTAAATCAATAGAGAATAAAATTTATGGGGGTCATGATGATCTTTTGTTTTTAGTGACTTGATATAGAGTCTTATTTACTTTTTGTATAAAAAGAGAATATTTTTTGTCTTTTAGTGGAGGGAGGAGGTTGTTCTTTGACTTTTTTTTTTTTTAAGAAATGAGGGGATTTTGAATTTGTGTACCTTTGATATGATAGGTGGTCTTTTATTGTCTCGATAATGGAGCCTCTACTTTACTTTACTTTAATTCACCATCCATCCAAACACGATAAGTGAGAGAATTTGAAGTCTTTAGATTGACATTATGTAAAAGGTAAGAAATAAGTAAGAAACAACTTGTTGAGCAAGTTGTTTATTAAAAAAAAAAAAAAAAAAACAGCGTTTTATGTTATAACTTTCTTATATTAGTGGATTAAGATTTTAAGATTCATTTTCATGAGACCAAAATTCAAAACGACAATTTACACATACTAAATATGTTTTCCATAGCCTTATCTAGTAAAAACATGGGAAGCATCCAAATCGAAAGCTGCGAAACGCACCCTAACTTACAAATTGACATGGAGCTTTCTTTATCCCTTTGCAACATATCAATGTGGAAGAGAGCAGAAAAATCGATGTCCATTAAGTTTCTGCTTGTTAAGGAATCCGAATGAGAGAAAGCCATGGGAGCGTCAGTATCGACACTCTCCACGTAAAAAAGAAAAAAAGAAAAAAGGGGAGCACCGTTATCAACGTTCTCCAACGATGTAAACAGGAAAGTTAAGAAGGGCTTTTTTGATACAATTAGCAACTAAAGTGTTTTTCGGAATAAAATCCTTAATAAAACTTGTTAGCCAAGTCTCTCCTCACTTAGGGGGGGGTTGGGGGTTGTTTTAGCCAAGGCTAAAGGAAGAGATTGGGGGGGGGGGGTTGTTTTAGCCAAGGCTAAAAGGAAGAGATAGAGAGAGAGAGAGAAGGGGGTGGGGGGAGGGACGGTGGGGTGGGTTTGGTTAAAAGGACGAGGGGGGGGGGGGGTTGTTTTAGCCAAGGCTAAAGGAAGAGATAGAGAGAGAGATGGGGGTGGGGGGTGGTTTGGTTAAAAGGACGAGCTCTGCGGTCTCACCAACTAAAGAAGACGATTACCTACTCGTTTTGAGAAGCCAAAAACATATGGTAAAATTTTACGAGGATAGCCATATAGCCCATGTGATAATTAGGCCCGGGTCTGACCCATGTGGCAAAGACAGCCCAGGGAGGACCAGGATTCGGCTGGCACGAACCATGACCATCAAGCCCTTACAGGCACACAGCTCAGATCAGTCAAGTGACAGGCCCAGCCCTTCCTGTGAGCCCACGGGACCCACCAAAACGCCACGTGTCGACGCGTAGAGAGTCACCGCTTCACACGCGCAAATACAGCGAGCGAGCGAGGACTCTTCGCCCAGTCGTCACGAGTCTATTGCGTGCAACCTATCTACTTCTCCCTCTGGTCTATATAAATACTCGTTATAACAGTAACGACCGTTTCCTTCGACGTTGCCTTTTTCTAGTTGAAAACAAGGTTCTGCAAGAGAGAGAGAGAGATGGCGAGATCTCAGATCTGGTTCGCTTTTGTAACCCTAACCCTAGCTTCGCTCTTCATATCCGCTATTGCCGACGATGTCGTCGTTCTAACAGAGGAGAATTTCGAGAAGGAGGTCGGCCAGGATCGTGGCGCCCTCGTCGAGTTCTATGCCCCTTGGTATTGATTGATCTCATATCTTCTCTCGATCTCCCCTTTCCTGATCTGTTTATAGATGATGTGGTTGTTTTGCCTGATTTTTTGAGCCTTTTGTCATTAGATCGAGATCCGTTGTTTGGATCTTTTGATATCCATCGATCTTGTCATCTGACACGAGACGTGGCGGATGATCTGCGACGTGAGATGTTTTTTATGCGTGTTTTAGGGTAAAAGTGCGAAAAGATGATTCATGTGTTCTGATTGATTTGAACAACGGGAATAGGTTTCCTGCATCCGATCGAGTTGATTCATGTCCGTGTTATGTGTTTATGTTGGAGAACCGATGTATCTTTGATTCTTTTGCTGGAAGTTCGGAGCTTTGTGTGGATTGAGATCTTTTTTTTTTGTGTGTTTGATTCAGTTCTTACAGTATCTGGAAAAAAGTTTGAAACTTTAACTTTTATATCATTGACTTCTTACATGATTATCGTAGAAGAGTTTGAAAACGGCTTGAAATTAAATGCCCATCTCGTATTGATGGGACGACGAGAGTCTGGTATTGTTTTCATTACTATTGTAGTCAGGTACTATATATTGAACACATGACAAGTGTGCAATGGAGAAAATATCGTCAAATAGAAACAATTGTAAAACTCATCGACCAACTATGTATTAAATTTGATACATACAGGTAGGTTGGATGCTGTTTTTACTATTCTTCGTCGACTTCTGGCTGCGGTTGGTAAAAATAGACACTTACTCTTATTTCGTTGATCCAATGAAATTATCTTCCATTTGCCTTTAGACCTCAATTGTTCCTTTCTTATTTAATGATCTCCCTGTGGCACTCCCCGTCCCAGGCCTGAAAATTTCATAACTTGGTAACCTTGTATCATGCTATTTAAGTGTAGCTGGAATTTTGGATTGTTAATATCCCTCCAACGTTGAGGAATGAGGATTTGTAAATGTTGTCGCCATCCTTCCCAATACCTTCATTTTGCACTTTGCATCGACGGGACATTTCAAGCATCTGTTTCTGAGTTTGTTTCCTGTATCTGTCTATCTTTGTGATAGATATTATTTTAAACGTGTTTTAAGCTTTAAAAAAGTCTTTAACTTAGATTAGATACAGTTTTAAGTGTTTTAGTTAATAATTATTTGATTTTGTGGTTTGCCACACTCTTATTTATTATATGGTTGTAGCTATATGTTTGTTTTGCTGTTCATACGATGAAATGAGTGGCTTTTATTTCTTAATTTTGGTGGCAGGTGTGGGCATTGTAAAAAGCTTGCTCCAGAGTACGAGAGGCTTGGTTCAAGTTTCAAGAAGGCTAAATCCGTTTTGATTGGAAAGGTCAGTATTTTAAGATGTGATTCTATATAGAGTGTCATGTAGAAATCTTTTGGCATGTGAATTGCATCAGATTCACATAAAAGCATCTTTATTCCTATTTTATTTAGTTCTCTTGAGTGATGCTCTTTTTTTACAATCAATTGATATCAATATCTTAAGGATCTCTTGGATTGTTTCTTCTTAGGAATTTCTTCTTATATTTTGTTAACATTAAAAAATGCTAAAACTTGGAGTCAATGTAGTTGTTTTGCTCCACTCTAGAAAATGATAGTATGCAATTCTCACGCTTTCGTGTGTTTGGATAGGTGGACTGTGATGACCAAAAGAACCTGTGTACCAAATATGACGTCACGGGATACCCTACCATCAAATGGTTCCCAAAAGGGTCCTTGGAACCCCAAAAGTGAGTTGCTTCTGCTTTAAAAAAATTGTATATTCTCATATGCGCTCCCTTAAGATATAAAACTGCTGATTTTACTATCTTTATCCTTCTCTTCATCATCTTCTTGCTGTGGATGCTCAGAATTTGAAAATGATACTGATACATAACTGATTTAGGTATGAAGGCCCGCGTACCGCAGAATCCCTCACTGAGTTTGTGAATACCGAAGGAGGTAACACTTGGATCCTGTAATCTGTCTTCTGACTTAAGCTGGAGGATTCTGATTAACACCTAAGCAGGCTGGCTTTTTTAGTTTTTCTGTTCACTGCATTTTGATGCAATTTTATTATTTCTTTGCTAATTGAACTTGGTGATAATCTTGTCAGAGCTATTTATTTGATCCATTTTGTGTGTGGCTGTGTGCTATTCTGAAGCTTATGGACCAAGCTGAGACACTTAAAATGTTTGAGCATAGGAAAAACTGTGCCCTTTTGTCTATTCTCTTATTCCTTGTGGGACCACTAGATCTATCTTTCACCTTTTTTAACTGCTTCCTCTTTTGAGAATATTTTAAGCATCACTTAGTACATAGGTTAAGGATTCCATGCAGTCTATGATGTTCATTGTATTTTTCCCTTTGTCCTTTTGGTCGGCATTTGATTTTATAAATGCTCACAGAAGTGATTGGCTTGCTTCACTAGTTAGTAAATTTATTCTCCTATTTTAAAATATGGTTAATTGTATGAAAGTAGTGTTTTTCTAATGAATTCATACTTGAAGTGCAGGGACTAATGTAAAAATGGCAGTCACTCCTTCCAATGTAGTTGTACTGACAGCAGAGAATTTTGATGCGGTTGTCCTCGACGAAAGCAAAGATGTTCTTGTTGAGTTTTATGCACCATGGTGAGGATACTTTTTGAGGCTCTGTACTTTTAAGTCATGCAATTGTCATTGAACCTTAGCGAAGTTAGGTATTGAATTATTATCATTGTAGAAGTATTGCACCTGAACTAATGTTATTTATTTATTTTCCTTTCTGCAGGTGTGGTCACTGCAAAAGCCTTGCTCCTGTGAGTGCTAAGTAGATCAACAACTGTTGATGGTCTTGTATCTAAGACATACTTTTGCATTGAGGCTCTGAGCAATGGAGCTTCTACTTATATGTAGTTATGACTCATGAGCACTAAATCCTCTTTTGTTTTTGTTTCATTTGTTTTGTAGACTTATGAAAAGGTTGCAACGGTTTTCAAATCGGAAGAAGATGTTGTAATTGCCAATCTCGATGCCGACAAGCACAAGGATCTCGCTGAGAAGTGAGTAACTAAAATTGTAGAGTTTTATTTGTGTGTTAATGGAGGGTGGATAGATGTGGATTATTCACACACACACATTAAAGCCATGCCGATGGAGTCATAATGACTTGGAGTTGCCTAGGAGTCTTCATATAAGGCTAAGCGAGTTTGTTTCACTCAACATTGGAGGGGAGGAAAATGTTCATTGATTTCTTGGGAGAACCTTGACAACCTTTATATAGAGTATTGACTAACAATCTTGGTTTTTAATTAAAGATTTTATCTTTTAATTAGAATAGTCAGTAACCTTTGACTCTCAGCTAGATATTATAATTTCTAATCAAGGATCCTAAAGATATTGACTTGCTCACCTTTCTAAATTTATGCAAAATCACAAGGAAATTGATTCTCTCAAGATAGAACTTCTAAAATATGAGACTTGGCATGCAACATTTCCAAAATGCCCTTATTTAAGTGACTAATTAATCACTAAGTTTTAACCCTTTTAGTGGACTGGGCCTATGCTGGTCTTCTTGGGCCTCATTTGATGAGTAATTATTTGGCCATTGGCCTGCATCATATGTTCTGTTCTTTGCTCTTTTGAACATGGGGTTTCTCTCCTACCTTTTGGAACTTGAATTACCAAAAGTGATCAGCTAGTACGCAGGAGTTTCCTTGGTCCTAGAATACCATGGGCATGGGTTCAAGAGCAGCCTTAAGAGTTTTACAATTGTGCCAATTTATTATTTTTCTAACTAATATCAGACGCTTTTCTTTTATTTTTAAGTTGCTGCTGATGTTGAGAATCATGGATGCCATGCTTCTTTTTCTTAATTTTGGACATCCTGTGTTCATGGTGAACATGCCACTCCATTACAATCTTGTCCTGGCTTAGTAATTCAACTATATGCTATGAAATTATAAACAAGATATTTGTTAAAACTAAAAAGAAATCTTGGTTGCAAATAGATAACATCTATGCTTATAGTAGGCGAATGTAATATTAAAGATGTATAAAAATGATTATAGCAAACCCCACGCCCACACACACACAAACACAAAAGGGAAAAATAGAAAGAAAAAGAAAAATTGCTTGAGGAGGCTTTATAATTTCACATCATTACAGAAGTCATGGTTCGTCTCAAAAGTTGGTTTATTCCATTTGCGGTGTCATACCAAAAGTTCCTGTAAACTTTATCGCATAATTCATTGCCACGAGAATGGAAGAAGGGAGGAAACTTTTGCAGTGAGCATTTTTATAATTTCTTTGTAAAATAAATATTAATTGCCAATGGATGATCAATCCTTTGTTTAGGCTCCTTCAAGAAATGCCCTTCCATCAAGAGAATGCAGTATTTTTGTTGGAAATTCATTTAGTAGAAATTGTTGGCCAACTTTTCTATTCAAATATGGATGAGGCCTATACTTCACTTCTTCTATACACCTTTGCCTTTTCTCAAGTTAGACTAAATAGGAGTAAAGTAAGAAGGTGTGATTTCTACATGGGAGATTCTTCACCTCCAGGTTTCTTCTGAACAAGACATTGGACTCCTATGCTAACTAAATAGGAGTTGAAGGCATTGGACTCCTATGCTGTCACATGGAGTCCACTTCGAAGGAAATTCTCACTTTTCAGTTTTTCCTCATCTAAACAACTCCATAGAGGGGTAGGTCCTAAATTGAATCTGTTAGGAGATTACACTTAGATTTACCAGAAGCATAAGAGGAGTTGGTACCAGGTTATCAAACTGAATATTCAGGCATCAGATCTGTGGTTTTGATCTTGCTTAAACTTTGTATAAAGAAAAGGGAAAAAAATCTACAAATATTATCCAATTTCTAGATTTTTACCCCTCAGTTTTCTAAATATAGATCATCAAGGCATTGTGAGTCATTTTACCATTAGAAAAGATGTCTGCCACATTATAATCCATTTTTCCAACGTGTTATCTTATATGCTATCTACAGCTGTGTTATGCATGTTTTTTTAAAGGGTAATATTCAGGTGGGAATTGTTCTCACATATTATATGATAACTTTTTTGTGGGGTCCAATTGTGGGCCCCATTTGTGGATGGGACTAGGGGGATGGAAAGATCTATGTGAGACCACCCCAAGTATCAAGTTTTACCCTAAACCCATGCCCCTAACCCCTTCATCCGTGGCCCATAAGTTTAATCGCTTCATATTCAAAAAAATATTCAACTCTCGATCCAAGGGTTCAGTCTGTTTGGATGTGGGGGTTCCCTATTGGTTGCGTTGTTTGGATGTGTTGCTAATTGGGCCCCACAAAAAAGTTCTAATATATTAGGTGAGAACTAGTTCTCACTTGAATATTTACCTTTTTTAAATCCTGTTTCAGTTTAATGCTCATAGGTAAGTGTTTTGGTACTTTCACCAGTATGAGGGCAACTGTGTTAAATAGAACCACTATTTATTATTCATTTATAAATGCAGATACGGAGTCAGTGGCTATCCTACATTGAAGTTCTTCCCCAAGAGTAATAAAGCTGGTGAAGATTATAATGAAGGCCGTGATTTAGAGACCTTTGTCTCTTTCATCAACAACAAGTGTGGCACTAGCCGTGATGGGAAAGGACAACTTACTTCCAAGGTTAGTCATAGATAATTCACAATCTTGCATTTATATTCCTTGGTTTCAGTAAGTTGTCTTAAAAACTGAGGTTTTGGTATCTACAGGCTGGAACTGTTGAAAGTTTAGATGCATTGGTGAAGGAGTTTGTGAGTGCCAGCAATGATGAGAGGAAGGCAATCCTATCCAAGATGGAAGAGGAAGCTGGGAAGCTCAAGGGCTCTTCTGCTAGGTAAATCTATTTTAGAATTTAGATGATTGTTTATATCTGCTCTGATTTAAAAGAATTTTATAATTGTTCAGTTTTCTAAGTTGAAAATGAGTCCGTCTGAGTCTATTACTCGTATTACCTGTTTTGAATGCTTTCATTCTGTGAATATTCCTTGCTTGGTACCATTCAATGTGTGTGTGACCGTGCACGCGTGCGAGTGAAAATAGAAAACTCGTCTGTGAATGTTCCTCGCTTGCTATAATTCAATGTGTGACTGTCAGTGGGATATCTCAGAGTCTGATGTACTTTGGTATGGTTTCACTTTCGTTTGATACCTGTTTAGGATTTTCCTATTCACATTCCCAAATACTTTTTACATACCCTGAGGCTTTTAGCTGATTTGGGGTTCTGGATTTTTTTTTCATCAGTGGCTCTATGCTGTGTCAGTTGACGTTAGAACCACCAGTGCAGATGTTTACTTTCTATAAATCACATGATGTATATACTTGTGTGCATTTCATGGATAACACAGACCCGCCTTTTGTATGCTCTGAGTGCTCCTTTTGGATGCCCTTTCGATTGTTACTATTGATTGTCTTTCAGTGAATGATACCACAATTGCGAATTTGAAAAATGAAGACTTATTGGGCTCTTGAATCTCATAAAATCTACAGTTTCCTGTTGATTCTAATATTATACAGGCGGGCCCCATGTTTTCAGTGACTATGGTTTTATACATTGGGCCCAAGTGCTACTAATTTATGTCAATTTAACTAGTTCAGAATTTCTGTATTATATAGCCTATGATGCCCAGGTATGGCATAGATACAGCAGGGAAGCGCCATGCATATAGCAGGGACACAGATTTGACGCACACAAAGTGAAGCATCAGACTGCGTTGCCTACTTTGAAGTATCCAGGCATCATAGGTTATAGCCACCAGTTACCGTTTGATGTTTTGTTAACCATTGTATTCCATTCTTTCATCTTTATCTGTTTCCACTCCCCAAGCCATGAATCAGCTGCAATTCTTTTGGCTGGGCCAGTAGGGAGCCTAGGTCTCGGATCATGATGGTAAACAAGAAATGGGATAGCCGATCTCCTTGGCCTTTGGATGCAACCCTCATTTTGTGATTTAATCACCATTTTCCTGGGCCCCTGGCTGCCTTCTCTCAACTGCTTCCTTGTCACCCTGATCTTGCTTGTTGTATCATATTGATGAATGATGATGCCTGGATACTGATGTTTTGATTTTGCATGCCACATTCATTCTTCCAAAAGAAATCATTTTCTCCAGCAGCTTTTCTACACAGAGAGCTTACCCATTCAAAGATCTTGTAAGTTGTAACCTGCTATGCTTCATTCTTCTCCATAAATGTACAAGGCCATGAATTTTATCCTTCCCCATCCTTTCAGCCTATGGGATTAAGGCATCCACCATCATCTGTCAATACCATAAAAATTGCTGACTGCATCAACATCATTGTATGTTTGCCAGGTGGTTGTCAATGAATATTGGGACCAACTTTAACTTCACCTGGTGGTACTTCTTCCTGTAGCTGAAAACCTCTCCTCCTTGTTTTCCGTCCCTATTATCTCCTTTGTTTCCTTTTTCTCCTATTCAGGTTATCTATAGCAAACCAGTAGTTCTCTTTAGAGCAAAAAGCAGCTAGGTCTGGGTAAATCTCATGATCCCTAAAATTTGTTATATTCCAACATAGCGCTTGGCCCCAAGATTTCTGTGACTGTTCATGCAAAATTTTGATGACTAGCTCATGAATATCGGTTTATTGTTACAACTACATGGTTCCTAATTCAAGCTTAATCATTCTCAAATAAGGAGATCGCCTCACCTATTTGTTGGATCCTTTGACAAACCTGCTGTAATTCCTTTCCATGAAAAAAAAAAATAAAAAATGGATGTGGTTGCTGACAATGTCTTTTTCCTTCCTCCCCGTTTTTCCCTTCTTTTTCCCCGAGTGTTTACTGTGTGTTCGTTGACAGATTCTGATATTCGCCTCAAACCTTCTCCCATTCCCCTCGCCTCTCTCCCACCTCCCAAAAAATTGCATTGGTCCTTACCTCAACTTTGACACTCATCCGACCCGTATTCACTGTTTAATTAATCATGCTTGTTTTTAACAATATATTACATGCTGAGTTTTTTGGCCTTAAAAACCACGTGATGGAATCCAATCAGGCAGATTTTCGTGCATCCCTTACCACTGTAGCCTTTCTATTTTGTGTCCTAAGTCAATAATCATCTGGGTGGGCCCCACAATGGGTTTTGGAGATAGTTAGCTATATAGAGTTTTTATCGTGTGGGAGGGATTACAGTTCAAGCAAGGGGCTGTTAAATATGCATACAAGAAGAATGCAACTTTGTCTGTAGATACAACCAATTTTGTTGCTGCCCTTCACTTTGGGCTTATCATGGTATAAATCACGGGGTTTTGGAGATAGTTAGCTATATAGAGTTTTGATCGTGTGGGAGGGATTACAGTTCAAGCAAGGGGCTGTTAAAGGCTTACAATTTTGTTGCTCCCATAGTTTTACCCAATGCATGTGGATAAGAGGGTTTGCATGTGCCCCTAGGGAATCACTTGCTATCAACTTCCTTTATTGTTGGGAACTAACGATGGATGGAGTCTTTACACATTCACCATGGATGTCATGCCTTGGGATTCATTACCATTGACAACCTAAGGAGTCTTCTCATAAGGAGAAACACTTGCTCAATGCATTAAAACGGAATTTGTAGAGGATGGAATGACATCCTCCTATTATGGTTACATGTCAATTCCTTTTTTATTTTTTATTTTTTATAGAAGGGTTAGTATTTTCTTTCCTCACTCATATCATGTCGATATCTTGTTTTTCTCTTTAGGATTTTCTTTGCTCTCGTATTGATTGTATGCCAATCAATTATCTCTATTGATAACATTCCAATCGTTTTTCCTTGCTTGATTTAGTAGGAAGTCTTCTTAATTTCTAGATAACATATGTTTTGAAAATCTTCTAAATCAAGAATATATCTAGGGTTTTTTTTTGGGGGGAAATTTCCATACTAGGGACTCATATATGGTTGGCCAATGGGCTGAGTGACCATGGGCTAGGCCCAATGTGCCAGTCATCTATAGGCTTGGCCGCACTACAATGGGTTAGGCCTGATGGGCTAACGACTGCAGCTATTCTTGGGCCTCCTCTAGTAGATCTTGATGCGTGTCATGTGGCCATATCATTTATGCCCTTTAGGATTTAATAAGATGATACTCAGGAAGGAATACAGTTTCTCTGAATTAAGCTTATGTTGCTTTCAGGCATGGTAAGATCTACTTAAAGGCTGCCAAAAGCTGCATGGAGAAAGGTGTTGATTATGCGAAAAAAGAAACTGAGCGACTCCAGCGCATCCTGGAGAAGGTAAATTCCCATATCATTTCATCAACCCTGTATAACATGCATCTAGTTTAGTTTTTTTTTTTTTTTTTTTTTTTTTTTTTTTTTTTTTTAAATGCATCTGTTGGAAACCTATGCTAAAATCCTGTAGAATGATTCTTAAGAAATGGAGTCTTTAAAATAACTTTCTAACCAAAAAACATTGTGTCATGTATAATTTTTCTTTCTTTTTTCTTTTTATGGTTGCAGTCTATCAGCCCGTCAAAGGCAGACGAGTTCACTGTCAAGAAGAACATTCTATATGCATTCATATAATATCATGGAACCAACGAAATGTCGCAGCGAAGATGGTTTCAATTTTGAACTTTGACAATGGTTGGTTTTTAGATAGTTTTAGTGAACAAAGAGTTTATTTATACGTCTTTTTGTGGTGTATTTGTAGCCTTATTTAAAACTTGCTTCCTATACGGTGTTATATTTATCATAAAGAGTACTAGATTTAACTTATTACATGCCTTTCTTGTTTATATTAGGGCGGCCAGAATTTCTTATGCAATTCCCTGTCTGGATTGTGAGGCCTACTTTTTCTGCCCATCCAAGTTAATCGTAACCGGCCCCAATCTTAGATGAATTATAACCGGATTGGGATGAAATGGCTATGGCCTATGGGTGTGATGAGCATAATACAAGATTATTTGATGAGAGGGCATTTTCAAATTTTGTGTTTTATTGATATATTAAGAAAATAACATTATAAATAAGAAAAAAAAAAATTAGAACAAATCACTTACAGAAAAATATAAAAAGTAATTGTTGTATATTATACTAATGCTAAGTAGAAGTGGGTTTTTTTTTTTTTTATATTTAATTATTTACTGCAACATGCAAAATGTGAATTGGTTTGGGCAATAGCTCCACCTAATGTACCTAATGTAAGGGTTAGGCTTATATCTTTCTTGGTTAGATATGTCATTGATAATAAAAAACTGCATCGGCCATTAAAGGATAAAAACTGAAAAGGCTGTCGATCCATTTGAGGATGATCAGCTGTCCCCACCACGACCAGATACTGGCATTTTGTGTGTGCATATGTTTACACAACTGGAGGTCCTTTATCCAACTGTCAACAATAGCTTGGCCAATGAGCTATCCTTGCTTCTTGTTTGCAGTAAAAATAAAGAATACAATCGTCAGATTTTATTTCACAGGCTTAGTATCATTGAATTGAACTGAACTTATCAGATATGACACTTTTATCTCAAAAGGTTAAAGTTTGCCCCAAATCAACATATATAGAATTCTATTTACATAGCATTTTGTTTCTGATGCAAATCACCACCGTTGGCCCATACTCCAGGGATGCCACGTGTCTCTGGTCAGAAGCATGAAACTATGAACAGTTGAGCGGGCCTATTTCTCAATGAGGTCGCAGTGGCCCATTTCACCAGGTAAGGCCGTTATAATGTTTTACATTTCACCAAGCAGAAGCAGGTTTGGGTGTGTTGGGGTCATGGTGGAATGAGTTATAAATTGGATTCAGGTTGATGGGTTGAGTGGCATGTATAGACTCAACCCAGAACCACCCCCATTCATTGATTGGGTTGCAAATGTCAACCAGAAACCTAACTAGAGTCATGAATGGCCAACCTAAAACAATACTACTGGATTGGGTTTTGAGTGGAGTTCGGCGGTTCATCAAATTTGCACCCCTACCCTGTAGTAAGACAGGACACCGATATGACTGGAAATCTCCAATGGCTGAACCTTGAATCCTAACGAAAAAGCTTATTAGCCCAATGATGATTTCCTTTTAAGTTTTACCAGACCAGAGATATCCCACCTGTGGGCCTAAACAAGCCACAGAGCACAAATGGCTTTAAAACAGAAACCGTACCAGCCCTCTTGTTAAAGGCCTACATTTCCTTTTAATTGCTTGCATGTCACTGAACTGCTGGATTTGGGTCGTATTGCTTCAAATTTGGTCCACTTGGATTCCAGAAAAAAAAGGCTGTTTTAAGGAAAGATTGAACTGTCTTTAAGCTTGGAGCGGTCCGGCCCATGTGGACCATATCTAGAGGTATGTAAATCGAGGATGACCCTGAGGCTCGAGAGGTCTCCCTACTTACCTTTGTATTAAAAAAATAAATGAAAACCAACCAGTCAATGAGGTACGCATTGCCTTTAGAATTGTCCAAATCCTGGACCTTAGGTAAAGTGGGATGGATGCTAGAATTTGCATGATTAATTGAATGGCCTACACAATTTAGACGAGTGTCCAGGTCATTGCTAATTCACAGGATAATGAGTGTGGGGTTTTAATTGATCATAGGGTTGGACCAGGTGGGCTTATCAACAGGCCATGCCGATCCAAAGTTAGGATGGCCTAGCTGCCACTGAAAATTTGCATTGCTTATTAACGGTGACATTTTCTTATAAAAGATGGAGCCAAAGCTACAAAGAGAAGTTATCAATTTTGGTTGGATCTGTCGATTTGAATTGGAGGAGACAAAAATGTAAACATTTTTATAAAACAACTGAAAGTACATAAATCACAATATGAGCTTGCACTTAAGAAAGTGCGCTCATTGAACAAATGGCAATGGGATTACCTAGCCCAAAAACGCAGTGCAAACAGCCCTATCACTTGTCCTTGAATGATCCACAAGTCTCATCATTGCGGAGCTGGACTGCTTGTCAGTTGCTTCACATCTTCACCGATACCCTTCAAAACAGTGCTTCCAACTCTACCCGGTGGCCAATACCTAAACACCGATCTTCCCAATATATTCTTAGCAGGGAGAGGACCCCTGAGAGAATCAGAAGCATGAATTTGAGCAAAATGTGGAAGTTGATGCAATCTAGCGATTATATTATATGGTAGCAGCTGAAAAGCTGTAAATGCGGAAATTGCAGAGGAGGTAATGAATATAAATACCAAACATGTGAATCATAGCTGTTGTTGCGGTTGTCACCCATCACAAAGACACAGCTCTCTGGTACATGCTGCCATATGACCGATTGAAAGAAAGATGGCAGTCATCAAAATAGTGGCAATGTGGCATTCAGCAACTTTCGATACGTAAACAGCAATCATATAATATATAATAGTTGGAAGACTTGTATTTCTTCCTCTCTTTTTATTTTTTATTTTTTTTTTTTCTGATATATAGGAATCCTCTTCATGCTACAAGCCTATGAGATCAACAGAAATACCCTACAAATTCTACAAATTAGCATATAATAACTTATCTTTCCCAATACTATGCTAGTAGAAGATAAGAACATTCAAAAATCAAAACAACAACTAATAAAACAACAAAGTAGATGATGGAAACCATACAATTGGGCTCATGTCATAAGAAGGTGGCTCGAGGATAAAATCTTCATTTTTCGCAACCCCATTAACTATTAACTTCCCATTGTGAACCTGCAAGGACAAAGTTAACTATGATGCGCATTTAAGGACAAAGCTAATTATGATGCATATGTATGTGCAGATTATTTTCCAATGTAAAGCAGTAGATGAATGCACCTGGTATTTAAAAAGTTAGTTAATTTATTAGGAAAAGTCTTCCTCTGTGAAACCTTCACACACTTTGTAATAAACAAAAATTAGAGCAAAGAACATTCAGGCAACATCAACACCCACTTAAAACTGACCTGAACAAGGTTGCGGCAAGAGTTCCCAAGAAAATGACGCATATTTACGCAACCAAAACTAGAAATTTACATCATTGCTAAGTCATGAAATCAGTTGGCAGAGCGATGCGTTAGGGTATATATGGTACCATATGCAACTGACACTAACAGCAGGACCCATTCTATAGTGATGCATGCTTTTGTTCTGATGGGCCCTACAGTAGCCTAGATACTGGTGGTCAAAAAAAATAAAGCAGTAGTCTGAAATGAAGGCCACATATAATCTGGAGAACTTTTGGGACATTTCAGTCCACATTCACAACGGTCTGGTTATTTGAATGGTCTAGATCACTAAAACATAAGTCCCATTTGCATGGAATGAGTGACTAAGGTTACATGTCAAGATGCATCAGTGCCCTTTGATCTTAATATACAAGTCTAAGAAAAAGATGCCAACAAATACACAATTTGTGATTGGACATTCAAGCAGTACATCGGAGCACGCAAATGTGCCATACTGCAGCGTCTGAAACTCATTGCCTACATAGACCAATCAAAGGGACCCAATTGGTGTATGCGATCATATAAAAGAAAATAAAGATTAAAGACAACTTATTTGGTGCTCGAGAAATAAAACACTCAGTCCGGGCCATAGGAGCTAACTAGCATGCACACATGCATGCACACATGCATTGTAGCCATCGATTATATTCAGCTCACCTCCACAACATCACCTTCTTTAGCAACAACTCGCTTGATGAAAACATCCCCATCAGTGTATCCTACTTCCTGCAAAACAAGAGCTTCTCTGTCAAAGAAACAAGCACAAGGATGTTTAGGAGAATTTGCCGCTTCTAAAGACATCATATTTACCTGCAAGACTGGGGGGCTTTTGAAAATCACTATATCATTTACATATGGCTTTCTGAAATAGTATGAAACCTATCAATACCGAAATGAAACACCAGTTATATATAAAGCTTTAGAAATCACATTATCAGTAGACCAAATAGTATCTATAGAGGGGGAAATAACAAATATAAAGATAAAAAAGACTGCTTAGGAACCTGCCAAAGCATATTAAAAAGTTGACCCTCATTCCCAACTAATGCTAAAAGAGAATTCAAATCCCACAGCTAACTAACAATAGAAAGCATAAATAGGCTTTCTAACTTTTCACCCAGCACAAATATTTTCAAGAGGATCAGATGATCGGCAGAAAAGGATGGTGATCATGCCATTCACCTTGTGAGGTCCAACTACAGATGAAGCATGGCCCAAAACTTGTGCTGATCGAACAATGGATGGACTTTTTTCACATCGACTGCATAATTTTACCCAAGCCGATTCAACCCGATTCTTACTTTCCATGAATTCTTGAATCACTAATCAGATAGGTAAGAAGGTCCAGCTAGCAAGATCATTTTACAGTGGCCCATCCACGGTAGTGCCCACCAGATAAGTGGTCTAGATCACTGATAACCAGGATATTGTGTTAAACACCCAACTCCTTGACCAGTCTGTCTTGTGTATAATGCACAAACTAGTTTCATCATAATGAGGACCCTTTTTCTACTTTCTAAACTCAAACTCAGCATTTGGTATTGATTTCTTCAACATTTCCAGAACCCCCAATTCCATTTTTGGCAATAAATAGCATTCAACTTCTCACCAATTACATGGTTAGAATTACCATTCAAGAAATCACAAACTTAAAATTTTTTTTAATCCCCATTCCCATATTTATCACCAAAATCAACAATTTCAGCTAATCACTCCAAAAAAAAATCCAATCTTTAAGCAATGAATGCAGAACAATTCAAGATTCCAAAAGGAGGAGAGGATTACAAAAAAAAAAAAAAAACAACCTTTTCAGCTACAATGCGGTCTCCAACATCGAATGTGGGGAACATGGACAAGGAAGGGATGAATCGAGGCTCTGCGACGAATGAGCGAAAAGCGAGCGATATCGCCAGCGCCGCAAAGACCGTCTTCGCATCATCCGTTGTCACATTCAGCCATTCCGGCAACGGACCCTTGTTTTCTCCCGCGCCACCACCACCTCCTCCTCCATCATCATCTCCTCCACCATCCTCCTTGTTCCCGCCACTGTTCTCCAATTCCAGAACAGGTTTCGATTCCTCCGTGGCCGGGCCATCGATTCCACTGCATTGGATGCTCGTTGATCGAGTGTTTGGACTGAAAAGCTTAAACCCTAGAAAGCTTGGGTTTTTCAGAAAGGTGGTGAGTTGGGTAGGTCTAAAATTAGGCTTTTTAGTCAAAGGGGTGAATTGGGTGGGATTGGAATTGGATTTTTTCAGGGAAGGAGTGACTTGGGTGGAACTGGAAGTGGGTCTTTCAGAAGAAGAGGTAATTTGAGAGGGGTTCAGATTAGGGTATTTGAAGGAAGAGGAAGGAGGTAAAGATTGCAGAGGAATCATTTTCTTACCCCCTTACAGCTCCCAATTCAGACAGAATAGGATGGCACATGGCAGTGAAATAAGGGTTTGTGTATGGTGTCCTGAAATGGAAATTTTAGGTTAAAGAGGGGGTAATCTTACAATTACAAACTTGATTTATGAGGGAAAAAGAAGATTTTCGCTTTCCACAAAAGATTTTCGATTACTACACAATTACGAAAGATCCATGTTTAGCAATTGTCCCACTGGATGTGGGCCATTGAGATCGTCAATTTTTAGGGTTCTAAGGTTTGCCTTTTTCCGAAAATGGCTTCTTACCTTAGTGGTAAGGAATGACTAATTTAATTGGGAGGTCTTGGGTTTGAAACCGGCCTCCTCTCTCTTTACATGTGTGAGTTATGTTTATGTCATCTTACATGTGTGAGTTGTGTCTATGTATCCTTGCATCTATGAGTTTTCATGACTTCGCATGTGTGAATTGTGTCATCTCTCCTCTCATATGAAAGTTTTTATCACCTCTCATGTGTGAGTTCTCATCACCTTAACCCTGTGTTTGGGAAGGGAGGAGGGGAGGGGAGGGGAGAGAAAATTTGAGGTAAAAGAAAATGAAGGGGATGGGAGGGGAGGGGAGGGAAAATTAATTTTCCCTCATCTTGTTTGTTAAAGTTTGAGGGGGAAGGAAAATATCCTCTTGCCTCCCTCTTTTCCTCACTTTCCCCCTAGTTTTGAAGGGAAAATTTGAGGGTAAAATTTTTAAAATTTTATTCCCAAATTCCCCTCCCCCCTTCCCAAACACCATTCCTTTTCATTTTCCTTCCATTTTCCTCTCTTATTTTTCCTCCCCTCATTTTACCCCCTTCCCAAACATAGTGTAAATGCGTGAGTTGTGTCATGAGATACATATGTGAGTTGTGTCTTGTGTCTCATGTAAAAAAAATAAAAAAGTTTTCCCCGTAAAAGAGAGGGATATAAAATCCTCAAATTTGCAAATCCCTCACCTATTTTAAAGAATCCTTAGCCATGTAAATCCTCAACGAGGAAAGCTTTGTCTTAGGAACAGGGAGGATCCTCAATTTTGCAAATTCCCCATATGTTGCCTAACGCGACCGTTTTAAATTCAAGTGTACAAGGAGGAAACAAGAGAAAAATACATAATTCGAGAAGTGGACTGTTTCTTCTCCTTTTCTACACTCTCACTACTTTGATAGGACAAAAGTTGGAGAAAATAGGAAATAGGCATTGGTTAAGGAATTATATGATTTATGGAATACAATCATGTGAGCAAATCTGAGCTTAGTGTTGAGGTAGTTTTTTCCATCTTAGAATTCTGTTTTTTGTTGACAAAATGGACTTCTTAAAATTGCATGGATTAAGAAGCAGTATTGTGAATATCATCAAGTCAAGATTTGCAGTTTATGGTTCATGAGTGGCAGTTCACTTCATGTTAGTGATCTCAGTTCACTAGGGTTAGGATTAGCAGTTCATATCTATGGAATGCTCACATGAATGCAACAGTGTTATCAAGTTTTAGATCCAAGATTTCAAGCCATCTGTATGATGGACCCATGTCCAATTCTAATCTATTTGCAATCTGAATGTTTACATTATGAAAAACTTCATTACAATTTAAGAGGGTCAACTTGCCACCCCTTTGGCAAACTAAGTCAGGAACCAAAACATGTAGATAGTCACATAGTCACATCTGTGAAACATATAGAAAACACCCATGATCTGGTTTGCCAGAATGCAGATCACAAGGTGGTTTGATGATATTGGTAACCCTGTATTTTAAAAAATGCATTTTTACTTCATTTCTTGAATTATTTTAATTTCAGTATGAGGTTGTCATGGGTTGGATTTCTTGAGAAATACTGAATTCCAGTCTATTCCCCTGAATTCTCCAACCATCATTCATAATCCTTTGTATGATGTTGATGACAACTAAAATGTGATTGTTCTGTCTGAGTTCAACTCACTGGGGTCAAACTCGCTCATAACATCATGTGGGCAACTCATTATAGGAAGTGACTCAAATTTCACTTCAATAGGATTCTTGATGCGTGGGGAAATAAAAACCTGCACAATCAATTCAATAGTGTATGACAGACACTCTATTTGAAGTGAAACTTGGTGTAGTTTCCATGTAGAGGGGATCATGTGACATGAGAGTGTTTGGTTATGCAATGGCGGGCTCACAAAAGATAAATAAGGTTTCAGCTACTTAATGGCGGCAAAATGGAACAATCACATTCTAGTTGATTTTTTTTTTTTTTTTTTTTTAAATTTCCCTTGATAATACTCAGCACACGCACACACACGCACACACACACGCACTACCCCAATTCTTTCACCAACATGACCAGCACTACCCAATTATAATATATTAAAGAGAAGGGATTTTGGCACTAACTTTGACCCTCGGTTGTTATTTTAACCTTTTAAGTTATTTCAAAGATGTAGCACGTTCTCTCCCCACTTCTAATGGTAAATGTCCACTCATGCAACTCCCATGGCTCATCTCTTATCCCGTACAACCACTAACTTTTATCTCATGCAACCACTTAAATCTACTATCCACAACACCTCTTTTTCTACCAAACTTATATTGATTTCTTTGTCAAACTCATTTTCATTTCTGCATATTATCTTACTTCCTTTGTATTCTCCTACTTCTACTGCTCTTCTGGATTCTTGAATTAGTTGCTATTGTCAAGGTTTTTTCTTCTCTTCTTTTCTTTCGAGAAATTTACTTTAGTGTATAATGTAAATTTGCATATGAAATGTTTCTAAATTGTCTAAAGTTAATTATTCTTCAAAGGTATGATGTTTTCTTTTGATTATCGACGAATATAAAATGATTTTGTTCAATTCATTTTGCTTTGTATTCCTAACCTATTTGCTATAATTTTCTCCCTCCTTCGAGATTGCCTAGTTGTTCAATCAAATTCTCCTAAAATTTTTGAGTCTTAACGTGCAATGATCATTAATTATTTCTCTTCTTTATATCTATTTTTATAGTGTATAGATGTTTATTTGGCAATGTAGTTATTGTGTTAGTTAAATTTAAGTTCATCAGGTCTAGAAAAATTTTTTTTTTTAAAGCACCCAAATGCCATGTATATTCTGTTCTTCTAATTGTTCCAATTTTATCAATATCTCCAATAAGAACTCTTGGGCCGAAAACTAGTTAGCCAGTCTGGTCCAAGTTCCAGTGAATCCAGTTCACTATGAGGTTGGGCTTTGCTTAGCATGAGTGCAAGACTAATAGCTATTTGGATCCAAACTCGTGGGCCCTTCGGACACTGATGCCCCCTGTTCATGGATTCAAGTCATATTAATTAACAACTACATTAATATACTAATTGTTAACTAAATTGAGATTACCAGGTAGGTATCCTGACCACCTGTTTATCAAATGTGGCCCACTTTAGTTGATCCACCGTTCAAATCACACACACTCGCGCTGGAATCGACCCAACTTCCGGTCTGATTGGAGTGATTTAGACAACTGGATTAATTAATTGTCTTTGCCAAACATAATTATATATAAATGAAACATGATGAATCTATACCTCCTTTGCAATCTCCATTTTGAGTGAACTTGGTTCAATGGTTTTGATTATCAAATCAAATTAAAACTCAAGCTTATTCACTAAAATCCCTTCCTATATCCACCATTATTTAGCTTCGTTGATGGGGCTAGTAGTGGAGCTTATATTGAAACTGTGTCACAAATACAATCAGATAAGAGTTCACTATTTTCTAAGCAATACATATAATCCTACCATTTGCAAGATCGGAAGGGCACTGAATGCTGAAACATGAGGCTGCAGATTCAAGTCAAGATACTGATAAAGGCAATTCCTAACCCAATTGGGCCTGACCAACCCAACGTGGTAATTTGCAGCTCAGGTTGACCCTTCTTATTACCACATCAGATACCCGATTAGAAATGCAAACTTTTGTAGTTTTTTCACTTCATCATATTATCACATATATATATTTTGAAGAGGAACTTCAATATGGCTTTGAACCAGGTTGCATGCTTACCTGATTGTGAGGCCCACCTAAATTCATGTCAATCACTAGGGTTGGAGGAGATTGGAAAGTATCTTAAAGCACTATATGGACATGATCCAATGATTGTGTTTTGAGAGAAATGCACCATTGATCCGTCTTGGCTTAGTTAAAAACCATGGGTTCAGCCCTACTCTGGATCTAAATGTTCTGGCTTTTCTACAGAAGAAAGTGTTTTAGTTTTTACTTTGGTTGAAAACAGAAAGATCCCAATACATCCAAACTTTACTGTTCACTAAGGGCCGGTTTGCTTGCATGGGGTTGAATTTAAGAAATGTATTCTTCAGCCAAAATTGAAGAAGGAAGAAACAAAGATAAAGATCTACAAATGCCCTATCAAACAATCTCTCATTTGGTGCAAGCGATCAAGGGGAGATAGTACCCAGCCATCACCCTAGTAAATCAAATCTTAAAACATCCCCACCCTGTATTCATCAACCCTTACCTCCCCAGTATTCATTCGTCGGAACCCATTTTACCGTGAATTCATAGGAATTTGATTCCATTGGAACAAAGGGCCCTAATGGCCATACTTTCAATGAGACTGCAGTCATGAAATGAGATTCTCAGATGCAAATAGAAAGATACGGGAACTATTTATAAAGGTCCCTGCCAATTAAAATGCAGATCACATAAAGGTGTAGTCACCGATAAAGTTGCTGACCAAACTTTTAAAAAGCCTTTTGATGGCTCAAGTCCTAGCAGTCCAAAGAAAATGGCCCAAAGTCTTGTATTTATCCTGCTCAGAAATACATGTATAATGTGTGATATATATAGATATAATGCCCTTTTTTTCACCCCTCTTTATTTTATTTTATTTTTGTCATGGGCCCGACTTGAGTTAGTCCCCTCGCCAAAATTTAACACCCGTTCAACTTTTCCTCACCATTAGATTGAAATCATAAGACTTCTAAAACTATTAAATTTTAGGGCCATTGATGAATTGGTTAGGAAGATCTTACAAGGTCAAAAGTTTGATGAAATGATTAGGAAGATCTTACAAAGTCAAAAGTTTGCATATATAAATAGGTCTTATATAAATCTTTTCATCCAATGGACTTCCATGATCATCATGCATTCTGGTGGGCTCAACTAGGAGTGACGTTTTTGTTATAAAAAATGCACATGGGTTGTCCAGCGCTGCCCATATATATATATATATATATATAAAGTTGCATTCAGCATTTTATTCAAAGAGTCAGACGCACACAATTTCTTTGTACTTTGTAAAGCTACCATATTAAGCAAATTTTTTTTTTTTTTGTGCAAATCATATTAAACACTTGTAACGCACATGTGGACATTTTGGTATATTTTAAGAGTACCATGGCATATTTTTGGGCAAAAGAAGTGTATTTAAAAGTAAAATATATGTATTTTGGAATTTCAGAATTTAATGTCTCTCATTAACCGTATTTTTGAGGTGTCTAGATATCAAACTATAGCCCAACTTTCCCCATACCATATTTTGGCTGCATTAAATTGACACAGACACGGACTGGAAAGGGGATGAAACAAACGAATAATAGTGACAATTTTCAGATCCTGACGATATCCATGCTAAGCTTTGTACTCACAGAGGCTTTCAAATCCCATGTATTCCTTTTGCTTCATCTTCCAAATCATGTTTGATATGCCAACCCCACCTGTTAAATGAAATACACCATCGTGATTAAATGCACTAATCACTCATGACAAGAAATAAGGAACCTTGGGCTTGGTCATGATAAAAATCCTTTTAAAGCATGTGTATTTGATAAGGGGCAGTAACGCTGTTGGAAGGTGCTCATTGTCGCAACCATGAGGTTACAGGTTATAGTCATGTTAACAGTAACTAACAACAGCAGCAACAACAATAATTAAATTCATTTTTTGGATTACGTTTTATGGCCAATGCCAATTCAGCTAAATATATGGTTTGGAATTGAATTCCTTCAGACTGTAATCTCTTTTGAGATAAGGCTTTAGAAGTCCGAAAATAAACTTGCACATGTTGAGAACCCCAAAACAAAACTAAATTATGTTAAACATTGTTTAATAAGGTCTTAATCAATGCTTCCATTGTTGATAGTGATCCCATTCTTATGACCGCATCAGATTTTTCACTACATGTTGATCCATTCATATGAACATTACCACGACTAGACACTGGTCCAAATTTCAATCCAATTACAGTGATATACATTGTTAGATTGACAAATGAATTAAAATAAAAAAAAAACCCCTAAATTTAATCTTGCTTCACATGCATTGATCAATCCAACAGTGTATATAATCCAACTGGAGTAAAAATTGGAGCACCGGCAATACAGATATGAATGGACTGGAACAAACAAAACTGTCCCCACAAGGACAAACACAAGGTGACAACATGGAAAACCCCAACCAATCATCAGCACGGGATCATCTCTCTTTATTTACATCTTCTTTGTTTGATAAATTAAGGGATGGGAGGCAAGTCCTAGTCATCATAAAGCACAGGAAAATTTGTTTTACTTTCTTTAAATTTAAAAACCTTTTGTGTGCCCTGATTCTTTATGGTTTCCAATTATGCAATGGTAACCACAAAACTCATCAGCCTTTGCTAGAATGGTTTCCAATATATTACACTGTAAGCAAGTAGACATTATTCCACATGAACTTTTGTGTTGCTTGAAACTTCAAACAATTAAAGGTATTCATATCCTTACCCAGCAAGACAGCACTGACAAAAATGGTGAAAGCCAAAATAAAGATGATGAGAGATGCCCTTCCCATTATAATGATTAACCTTCTCACCACATGTTGCCCGAAAAGTGAAGCAACTGCTGCCACTGCAACAAAGTAGAGAGCTGCCGAAATGGCAGTGGATATATAAGCTTAACATTTGGAGATTAGTATGTTCGTGTGTGCATGTGTATGCGTCTGGATTCCATACCATAGGGGACTGGAAAACGTCTCAGAAAGTAATATTCTACAACAGACATGGATGAAGAGAATGTCATTGCAAAGGTGGCCGTAGCACTAGACACCTGCACAAAATTTTCAATAGTTAAACTTTGAATACGCACACAAATTTGCAAATGCATCATATCAGAAATGTAGCATGCCGTATAATGACAACTTGGCTGAATCCATCAGTCTAGGCTACTGAATCAGGAAGTGATTCAAAAGTTAAGTAACGGTGCAAAGAACAATTATTACGATCTGCTACTGGAGGGTGGTGTAGTATCTTAATTTCTCATGAAAAAACCCTTCCTGAGTGTATGATAGTATCCTAATTATTGTCAGAATCTGCAACTGAGCCCATGGACATTTCATCCAGTACTTATCTAATGACACTTAGAAGAACTCTACCAGTGTGAAAATTCTAATGCTTGGGAGTCAACAGCTTGCTAAAGGGGGAGAAAATTTAAGCAAGAATGTATCCAAGGACCATGCCCAACCAAGTTTAAAAGAAAAAAGGCAAAAAAAAAACAAAAAAAAAAAAAAACAAACAAATATTGGCTGGCTAGGATCTTCTTGTTTAGGTTATGTTTGGAGAGTTATTTCTATCCTGATGAGGCCCGCCTATCACATAGAAGTTTGTAATCATTAAACCATGTGCTCCACATGTACAAATTCAAGGCCTGAGAGGACTGTTAATGTTTCTGGTTATTAATACGTTATCAGAGCTGGGGTCATGTGTTAAAATCCTTAGGGACATGTCTTTGCCCACGTATGATCGTTTGGCATGTTTCTGTCCATGTGCGGAGCCCCACACGCGAGGGGGACTGTCAGAACCCTTTGATATACATTGTTCTGTCATTCACTAAGACACTAACAGCTCGATCTTTTGGTTTTTGTGGTTATTAACATGGTATCAGAGCCGAGGGTCGTGTGGACCTGACAAGGACCTACTTCCACAAAAACTGCATATCCTTGACTTGAAAACATAATTCCACTAGCATCAGATGAGCAACTTGGAAGAAATTTACAATTAACATGTTTATAAAAATCTTAAAAGGGAATTGATGTGTGCAAGTAAAGGATGACAATTCTGTAAGCAAATCATAACGAAACTGAAGGAAGTGAAAACCTGGAGGATGATGGACACACCTGAGGAGGGATGCCCAGCTCAAGGAAAAGAGGGCCCAAAATAAAGCCTCCACCTAAACCTAGCAATCCGCCAACTATACCCGCAAGTACACCAAAGGAACAGTATAGAAATAGCTGATGGACTTTCCAGTTTGTCCCTTGATCTCCCCTGGATGCAATCACTCTCGTTCCTTTATATAAACTAACCCCCTCATACATGGATACACCCACTGCAACTGGGATCTGCAAGTTGCCGATGTGAGAAACATTCAGTACACTCCCATGGTGTAGAGCCAGGCTTCTGAAAAAGATGTTTATCAACTCATTTCTGATCAAAGTGGTGTTTTATAACTGTCCAAGTTAGTTTGACCAGAAAATAGAAACTGGTTAAGAGTAACACATTATTTTCCCAAATCCCAATAATAAAAGTTAGGTACTAGACAACTGTAATGCTTCTTTTCTAGAGGTAGTTGCAATATAATATTTAAAGTTGAGAAATTCTCAATCGAGTCACATGTTGTATAGGATTCAGGTCCTCCTTAAGTTGAAATTGAATTATGAGATTCCAAACAAACGCTCAGGACAAGGCATGATACCTGCAGTAAGTTTATGACCCAGAATGCTGCTGAGCAGGTAGCTGTGTGTTTCTGCTTCAACATGAAGAGGCAGCTTTCTTTTAGTATCCAATACATGGTGAAATTGCCAATATGAGGATATGACGGAAGGGAAAAGGTATAGTGGAAATTGGAGAACCAACCTGAGCAATCTGTAAAGCAAGGAACGCTACCCAGACAAAGACGAGCAGGCCAAGTTCCTTCCAGTAGACATTCTCAAGAAATGGGACCTGTAACAGTTATGTAAAATTAGTATTAGTTGACAGAGATACGAAAAACAAAAGTAGCACAGTATTCACCTCTGTATCTCCAGAGGCCTTGGTTTCCTTTACAGCAATATTGCTTGGAGCACTAAGGAGAGGCTTGGAATCTACTACTTCATTGCCAGAGACAGATAAGAGGGGAAATATGAATCGTAATAAAATACAGAACTCCAACAATAACTGTCAAGAATACTTCAATGCACTACAAGATCTCAAAACACCACTTAAAAGTACTCAGAAAAGTTGTTGAGACCAGTTAAACAGATTAGAAACTGAATTGAGGGCACTTGTTCTTTAGAATCTCATATAACTCAAGCTGACCCAAGAAGTTACTCAAAATCTCTTGTTCTTTAGAATCTCATATAAACTCAAGCTAACTCAAGAAGTGACTCAAAATCTCAAAAAAAAAAAAAAAAAAAGAAAGAAAGAAAGAAAGAAGAGTCAGCACAAATTTCTAAACTCAAGAGGTCAACTGGATACTCCAACCCAGTTCTAAATCCAGTTTGGCGGTCCTCATTCTTTACCAAACCGACTTTGGATTTCACACTTCAAACACTGTTCATGAGATTGAAAAACATGGGAGCAACTTACCATTTACCAGTGCACATTGTGCAGACTCCTGAAATTAAAATCATTGTATCAGGACAGAACAGTTAAGGAACACAACATATTGGCACAAAATACAGGGAAGATATAGAACCTTCTTAATTATGGTCTCTTTATTCCATGCTTCGACACCCTTGAAGAAGGCCTTAGTGGACATTCCTGCAAAAAAAATGGTCAATGAACATCAAGTATTCTCTCAGATCCCCAATAGAGCAATGCAAATGAAATATTTACCCAAGAACAGGGTGATAAGCAGAATTGTGACCATCCAATCAGCAAAAATCACATTGAATACAACCCCGATGCTGATCCCCAGCATGAGCATTGGTTGGAAAAGCAATGCCAAATCATAGTCGATAATGGGCATATCTAGAGTTGGATGCCTTAGTTTAAGATTATAGTAAACTGCTGAGCCTGCTGCCCCCATGATCATACCTGCCCAAGAAGATAATCAAAGCTTAAAATGACTGCACTTGCATCAGAGTATTTAAACATCTGTTTAGGATGACATTTGAGGCGAAAAAGGATTTGATTCGATTTTATAAATAGACACAAGCAGAGCTTTCCTTAAAAAGCTTTGTCAAAGTAAATATGTTTTGCACTGGCTTACCAGATAAATAATAAAGAAGTGAATACCAGCAATCATAAGAAAAAATAATAAATGTAGGTATACCAGATACAGCAATTGTTTTTAAAACTGACGTGTCATCGACACATCTTATGTAGAAATTGTTTGGTTATACCAGATACAGCAATTGTTTTTAATACTGAAGTGTCATATTACTCGACACATCTGACATAGAAATTGTTTGGTTAAAAAAAAATGACGTGTCTTGGTTTCATGGCAAATCAAAAGTATTTCACGTAGAGACAACAAAGAACCTGAACCAGGGAAATTATCTTCCTGTAGACTTTAAAATACCAGGTTCTAGCAGGTCATGAAGAATTTAGGTATATATATGTTTTTGAAAGATGACAAATTCAATTTTATATATAAAAAACAAAGGAGAAGAATTCTTTCTGAAATTGTCATTAGTCATTACAGATGTATAAATATATGATCTTACACTTTGAAATAGCGGTTGATGATTTCGCATCAAAACCAACAATCAGGTTAAGCATGGGAACAAAAATCCCACCCCCACCAACACCTCCAACACTCCCAAATGCTGCTCCACAGAATCCAATAATAGAACCAACAACAATTCCCCACCCAAATTTCATTTCCTGTAAAGACAAATCCACTGTCAAATCAACTGTCTCCATAATCAAATCTTTTACAAACCATAATACGTGAAAGAGGAGAAAGAAAGACAACATTCTTCTCTATTTTTTATTAAAAAAAAAAAAAGAGATACTAAAACCATTCAGAAAAATGAGTAGTCAACTTCTTACTTCCATAAGTTAGCATAATTAGGTCAAAGCATGTAATTTCTGTGCTACCTATATAATTAGCATAATAATTACAAAAGCACCAAACTCATGTGATCATGTCTAATGGAAAATCAAGGCAGTAGATGTTAATTTAAACATGATTCTGCGATCCAGAGCATTGTGAAACATGATTCCACGATCCAGAGCATTGTGACATGATGGGTCGAAAATCTACCACTCTGGCAACCCTAACTCAAGCCAACAGCCAAGTACATTTCTCCTATTATGCCAAATAAAATAAATATGAAATATTACTGTTAACTTTTTTACATTATCAATATAGGGCCATCCTCCTGGCACTCTCACCATGCACAACCCTGTGTAGACTCCCTTGTGGGGCCCCACCTAGGGCCATGACAATCATGGGGAAGGTGGGGGATCGAAAGATCTGGATGGAACCTACCCGTAAAATTTCAAATTCCTTTAGATCATGCTGACCCTTTTATTCATGTCCCTTAAGCTTAAAGGTTTTAGAAGGCATCATCATTTTTTTAAAGCTTATACCAATTCAAGGGGGCAGTGGATGTCAAAGGTTTGGATGGATCATAGGGTCCCCTGGTGGGGCCCCACAAGGGAGTCTGCAAGGTTGATCTCATATCCACAGGAGAGGGCCATTGATCAAATACATAAAACTATAGAACACCAAAAAAAAAGAGCCATGGAACTTGTCCCACTCCAAAGATTATTCTCCATTATAACAGTTAAAAAATGGAAGTTCACAGTCATACCGGCCAAACATGATGGTAATTCGATCCACCCGGTCGCCATAAGAAATGTAAGAGATCCATAAAGTAATCTGATTCAGTCTCCATGGCTTCATCCCTACTTGAGGCCATAAGAATTGGATTCTGCTCCGCTGATGCAAACACAGAAGCTAGAACAAAGCTGAGTCCAATCATCCCAATCCATCTCAAACCCCACCATCTTGCTCCAATTTCAGCCATCAGATGACGAAAAATCTCTGTTTTCTCTACAATTTCACTTCTATTCCAACAAAAACTGCAATTCTTTAACTAAACAAGCTATCGGCTACAGCTATCTTCCATTACACCCCCTCCTTTTCCAAGAACTAGAAGCAAAATCGCAGAAAAAACACATGAATCTGGCATTGAATCGAAAAATCTCGAATTCTGCTACAAATTCATTTCCCGGACAGATCTTTTTCACCAATTCAAACCTAATTCATCTCGTTCTAACGAAGATTACGTGTGATCGGGAAATCTAAACTCATTCCAACGTGAAATTATAAGAACTTTCCACAAAAGAAAGGATTAACAACAGAAACCTCTAGAAATCAGAAATGTGCAACTCCAGCAATCGATCGATCTTCTAACCTGACAAATTTCAAGAAAGCAAGCAATGCAATCGACTGAATCAAGCTAAAACTCTTTCTCTCTTCCTCAATTGCATTGGTTCGAATTCCTGAGATATCAACCGCTCGTTCTACATCCGAGTTCGCATTCGGCATTCACAAACGAAGAACAAACAACACGAGTGAAAACAAACCAAAGAAAGAAAGATGAAGACGAAGAAGAAGAAGAAGAAGAAGAGGGAAAAGATAACGAGGAAAAAAAGAGAGAAAACGAAGCTTTCTCGACGGGTTTTTCTTCCGCAGA
The DNA here is from genome assembly GCA_003546025.1 of Camphora micrantha. Classification (NCBI taxonomy): domain Eukaryota; kingdom Viridiplantae; phylum Streptophyta; class Magnoliopsida; order Laurales; family Lauraceae; genus Camphora; species Camphora micrantha. The sequence continues at coordinate 26,012,132 of QPKB01000004.1, read as the reverse complement.
AAGCTTTTGAGGGGAAAACTGGAAACCGTAATCTCCGAAAATCTATCTTTGGATCGTGTTTGGATCGAATTCCTCCACGAAATCCTTGAAAAATGGTGGAAATGTCGGGGGAATCAGAGTTCGAGAGAATGTAGTGGGGTTTGGGAAAGGAAAGCCGTAGGAAGATTAGATGAAAATTGGGGGGGATTCAGAGGAGCTGCGGCTGCCTCTCTCGTTGTCGTCGTTGGGAAACATGTTTTTGACGAAGACCGCATGAACCGCGAAAAGTTGGCAGTTTAAGTTGGTTAACAATCTGGACACAGGCGGCCATCAATTTTGATGCGCGACGTATTAAAGTTTGGGGTAAATTTTATGCCTCTAGCCCCATTATTTGTTGCCCACTAATTTAATGAGTTTATATTAGAGAAAGAATTTGACCCTTGATCCAATGGTCTCGTCCATTCGGATTAGTGAAATATTGATGGATCTAGTGTAATTCAGGATCCCGTATGTGCGGATGTGGATGTGGATGGTTCATATGGTTTACAAATCACTTGTATTATCCTAGTGATTTTAAAAAAATAATTATGATATTTTATATTTTTTTTATATTTTAATAAACATGGAATGCAGAGGTACAATGACATTGAAATAAAACTCAACCGAAATCAAGTTGTAACGTGGTAAAAAAAGTAGTAGTATTTGGGTGCTAACCAGGGTTGCAAATGGGACGGTTTCGGATTGGAACTATAGTGGACCCGGATTCAGACCCGTTTCTAAATAACAGTTCTGATTCTGGATTTAATTTTGACTCGGAACCTGTTTTGTTGGTTCCAGACCTGATTCCGATAGGAAAACCCGGCTCTGGTTTCGAAACCGGATCGACTTAGATGATTCGAATCTAGTTCTAAAATCAATTTTAATTTCTCTTTATTCTTCATTTTTCTTATAATAAGCATATCATTCAACTTATAATAGTGTATTAAGTCTACTACCTCCAATATTATATATAAAAATGTCAAGAAAAAAGTTAATTTTGAGATACAATTTGCAACATCAAAGGCTTATATGCTGGGTCCTGAGTCCACAGGTCAGAAACTATATGGACCTGGAACCATACCCGTTTATCAATCGGTACCTACATTTCGGACTCAGACCCGTTTATGAATCGGAACCTAAAGTAGGTTCCAGACTCTCTTTTTTCAAGGGTCGAAACTTCCGAGTAATTGGATATCCGTTTGCAACCCTAGTGCTGACCACTCTAATCCAATTAATTACTACAACTTTATCATATCTACTTCTTATTATCATATTTTGTTGTTATTCGCTTCTAGAATTCCTTTTAAGAAAATGAAGGTTTGATTGTTTTATAAATTAGTTTTTCAAATTATTATTATTTTTTTTGGGTGGGTGGGTGGGTGGGTGGGTGGGTTTACATACGTAAAAAAAAATTTAAAAATCTTGAAAAGATAAAGTGGGTTTTTGAAATTTTGGAGGGGCCACGGCCCCTATGAGCCCCACTCTAGTTCTGCCCATGATTGTGATGGAATTGTGGCTTGAGCCTAACAAAATGCTCACCTTACCCTTGAGCACCCCTAACCCCAGGACCTCAATACTCAAATAATTTGATGCCCATTTGCAACCCCATTTGATCCAAACCCAACTACAAAGTTTTATTTCTAAAAACCTTAACGAATGATTAGTAAACAGGTTCAATCCATAACATATTTCTTATACGATGATTAACCTTGCCCCATCTGTGATTAAGAGCAGACCTAATCCAACATGTTAATTTACCAGTATGCCCTACTCAGGGTGGTGCGAAGTTTGAACCAACGCTAATAAACAAGAACATACCTCATCATGACAATTTGAACTTACATGGTGAGGACCCAATCAAAAAAATCCAGATGATATTGATTTGTGATCGTAGGACCTATCATGAGATGACCCTACTCTTGCAATCACATCTCATTCACTAATTGTTTACTTTTTTTTTTTTTTTTTTTTTTTTCATATATTGCATTTATTTATTGTTCATATGCTAATACATTATCATGAAAGGCTGCTGGGCAGATTTACCAAAGTAGGTTTGCCCTGAGATTCACACACACACACACACATATATATATATATAGGTTTTCCGCCAATCTTAGCAGCGGAAGATCTGAATATAGGGGTTTTCCACTGAATATGTACAGTGGGAAAAGCTGAATATGCGGGTTTTCTGCCACTTCCAACAGCGGCAAACCTGCACAACAGTGCCTATTTCTTCCTTTCTTTTCTTTTTTCCTTCATTTCGCATGGGTTGAGTCACGGTTTGGTTCCATGGGTGAGGGATGAGTCCACAATTATGAATGAGCATGCATGATTAATAAATAAATGCAATAATATAAACACAATAAACAATAAACAATTAGTGTATATAATTAGTGGGGTGAAAAGTCATCACAAGGGTTGGGGTCTACTCGTGATAATCGCTACGATCACAAATCAATATCATATGGGTTATCGAGATTGAGTCCTTAAGATTCTAGTTGAGTAAATATCAAATTTGGGATGAAAGTGACTATATTAGTTTGGTCATATGGTCCTATGTGCTAAAAAGGGTGGGTGCTCACTTCATCATGTCCCTAGCAAAGACAAAAAACAAAAAGAGACATTTATGGAGAAGGGTCTAATATATATTTGAACCGCACATGCTAAACATTTTCTTTAGAAAGTATTTTATATATAAGCATAAGATTGGCTTTTCCATTATTTCAGTCTTTGGCTCGGATAAAGGTGGGTCAGCTAAAGATTTAAAGTAGATGGTGGTATAGAAAAATATTATATACAATACATACTGAAAAAATGATTTCTTTTTGCCCTTTTCAATCGATAGCTCTTGAGTTTAGGGTAAGAGCTTACGTATTGTAAGTCTACCGGGCACTCTGAAGGCTTTGACTCGACATAGACCCGGTCCACATATATGAAGGTAGGGTAGGGTAAGGGCTTCTCTCACGACTCTTTGACAACCCTAATGAAAACATCTAATGCATGTGGGATGGGTCGGCCTAATTATTACTGCTGACAACTATACATGCCCATTTTACTTTCGAGTGAAAATTGTCTGATAAGGTGATAATTTCGGTACACGGGTTATCAAACAAGTTTATATGGTTTGTTTAGATGAAAATAGAATAATATGTACATCCCACTTATGATACTATTTCATCATCAACATTGAAGTCCTGCCCCAACTATGTATGCTGGGTGGTCATCTATGTGAATCTTGTTCTGCTGCTGCCTACTATATTCTGAGCAAAATATTTGATCTATTGTACTTTTAAGACGTGTTTATGCATTGAGACGATTTCGCTATTCGCATATTTCTATTTCTCCACTTATAGTCCTTCCATAGGAATCGAAATCTGCTCTATTAAGGAAAATTAGATCTTTCATTTTTTTCTTTTTCATGAGAAAAACGTGTCATATTAAATAATGCAACAGTGGGTTGCATAAAAAATTAGAATAATCCTCCTCTTTATTGAAAAATCCTCTTTAATGCATAAAAGAATCGGTGCCTTCCATGATGGTTGTTTGGTGTAGGGATGGAAATAGTGGAATCGTGCATTATTTGTCGCAATTTCTGTGCCAAGAGAGGATTTTCCCATTCGAGCAAATAGGTGGAATGCTCACTCCATGGATCATGCACACACATAGCCTCAGAGCCTGTTTTTTTACTGAAATTCATGTCTGGACAATTTTAAAATTCCCAAGTATCATGGTATTCCTAAATGCTCCTTTGTACTTAAATATCCAGAAATTCCACCAAAAACTAAAGGGGCTGAAATTTCTAAATTCCCAAATGTCATTTGAGACCTTTAAGCTGTGACTGAAACTTTGAAATGCTTGTGAAGAAACATGACATTTTTTGCAAATGTCAAGAGACAAGATGTCACATCATATATAAAAATAAAAATCCCAACATGAGAAATTTCTATTAAAAGTTCTAATAAAGAAATAGGCCCTAAGATAGATAATAATTTCTTCTACTCAAATAGGCACACCAAGCATAGATAGTTCATTTTTAACGTAGTCTTCCATTTCAAAACTTCGACTTTTACTTAGTAGATTAGGTCTCTTACTTTGCTATCCAGCATAAGCATTTAATCCCTGAGTATGCTGTTTTCTTTCCACTTGCGTAGGCAACCTTTTGACATGCGTGGTCTCTATCGGCCCTCTTGGCTAGGGTTAAAAAAAAAAAAAAAAAAAACCATTTTCTTAAAAGGAAGGAAAGAGAAAAAAAAAAAAAAAAAAAACCAAAACTTGCCAAGTGCAATGCCTAATTATTGTACCGTATGTAGGTTTGCCGAAACTACAGGTCTCTTTTTGAAAATTACCTTTTTTAAAATAAGACCCCAAAAGTCGAAGAGAATTTGAAAGTTTTCCCTTTTTAAAACGATCCCCGCAGAGAGCTAGCTAGGCCTATAACATTCCTTTCTTTTTTCCGCCACTGCTCGAAGATGGCGCAGGTGCAGTTGCAGTTGTTGCAGTCTCTAACACTAAACTCAACGACTAGATTCTTCCCTTTGCGGAATCCTTCTTCGAATCCTCCCGTTTTAACCCGGCCCCGCCCCGCCATTTCTCCTTTCTGTCCCCCTAGAAGATTCCCAAGACCGGAATCCATTCGTCCAATGTCTAGATTTCATCATCTTTGTCGAATGAAAAACTCTGGTAGATTCTCTTCCCCACTTAGATTCTTTTGATTGATTGTCTTTCCTCTCTCTCTCTCTCTCTCTCTATCTCTCTCTAAGTTCATAGCTGTAGTATGTTATTCATTTTAATCTTTATTTTATCTATTGGGTTTTGTTCATTGGCTGTTACTGAAAGTATTTTCAACTGAGTATATGTTTGGGTTTCATCAAATTGGTGGAAATCTTGATTTGATTGTTCATATGTTGGTTTTTCTGATGTGGGTTTTCTGAGATTTGTGTATATACGAGAAATTTCTTGTTGGGGTCCGTTTATTTGATGGAAGTTTTCGATGTTTTTTGTTTTTGGGAGGTGAATGATTGGATTTTGGAAATTTTAGTTTTAGTGTCCATATGTTGGTTTTTCTTAAGTGGGTATTGTGTGGTCTCTGTAATTCGATGACTTTTTTCAAGAAGTGGCTTGATGGTGACAATTAAATTGATTGAAAATTGATAATGTTTCTGCTAAAGTGAATGATTGTTCTTCATCAAAATGATGAAAAACCTTATTTAATTGTTTATATGTTGGTTTCTTGAGTGGGGTTTTGTGAGTATTCTGTAATTGGAATTCTTTCTCGAGCAATTGCTTGATTGGCGGGCAATTGAACCGATGAAGTATTTGATTTTTTTTTTTTTGCTGAAGCAGATGATTGGCTTTCATCCAATTGATTGAGAATTTGATTTGACTGTTCATATGTTTTTTTTCCCCTAAGTAGGTTCTATGAGTTTTCTGTAAACAAAAGCCTTCTTCGAGAGACCACTCAATGGAGCCAATTTAATTGATTGAAGTTCTATGGCATATGCTTATTTGTTGATTTCCTCAAATAAGTTTAGTGAATTTATTGTAATTAGAACTTAGAAGCATTTTCAGGGGTTCATTTGATGAATTTTCTTAAGAAATTGATGGGAACTCAACTATATATGTTGATGTTTTTGTCTGTTTGAAAATGTTTCCTTGGTTTGCTTATTGTTAGCGTTTTCATTAGTTCCTTCAGCAACTTCAGTTTAATTGACGGGCATTTGAATTTGTATTGTTATCTATTGGGTTTCTCTCATGGGCTTTGTGGATTTTTTGAATTGCAGTTCACAACAATTTTATTCTTTTTGGTGAGGGCATTTGATTAGCTCTGACTAAATTAATGGAACTTCAAACTTCAAGTCTGGGGGTTTACTCAAATCAGGTTAAAATTTAAATTTTATTATTTATTGTGTAAATCATATCATTTTAGAAAATTAGCCGACCCCGTCATAGATGGGACAAGGCTTTTATGATGATGATGATGATGATGAATTGATGGTGATGATGATATCGTTTTAGTTTGAGGACAGTTATTAGTGACAAGACCATAGGTTGACTTTATTTGCACATGAAAATTATCCCATAAGATTGGATGACCTGTGCCCCTAAGGGCCCACCTTTGGCCACTTTTAACTCACACCCCACTCTGACACTGACCTACTGTCAGGAATTAGCATTGGTGCAACTTCAACCCTAATTCGGGTTCCAGTCTCTGTTAAACACCGTTTATAACACTTTCTCTCTTTTTATTTTTTTTCCACCGTTGGTTTTGAGGCCTTCAAATCTACACTTGTTGGGAACCAATCAATCTGATTTTGGGGCATCCATTATCCATGCATAGATCCTCTCATTCCATCAGCCCGTTGATTGCTTCACAAAGTGTTTTGTGTGTGTGCAAAAGATTTTGCGAAAAGTGAGTTTAAAAAAAGGAACACCATATAAGAGATGTATACTGTATATGCATATAATATAATCATGCCATAGAAAAGCGAAAAATAAAAGATATAAGGCTGGTTATATTATAAGCATATTCTTGTGCTCAACCTCTTGCTTTTCCAACTCATCCACCACCTCATCCGCACTTCTTTATATCATCATCATTGAAGCCTCATTTTACATCCATAACCAGTCGATTTTGTGACTTCTACTTTTCCTCTCAATCCTATTTTAAACCTTGTTCTATTTAACCCTACAATCTATCATGTGTTTCCTTACTAATACTTTCAGGGCCTTACTGGTCTCCCCCCTTCCCTTAGTTTCTTGAACTTGCAATAGTTAAAACTTTGTAGGTGGTCATTTTTGACGTTCTTTTGATGTGCCAAAACCACCATAAATGACATTCCTTAATTTCATCTTCTACTGGAACTACCCGTGATGCACAACCTTTCCGGTAACTCCAAACATCCATCTAAGTATTCACATCTCGATTGCATGTACCTTAGCTTCTTGTCATTTCCTTGTTGCCCAGCAGTTTGCTGCATGCGCCCTAGCAGAACAGTCGCCCCCTTTCTATAGAAGTGGCACAGGAGGATTGCACAGTACTTTACTATACTAGCTCATCTCCACTTTTTTAACCTCGTGTTGATACCATATGTGGTATCCAAGTCAGATACTCCATTTTTATTCTATAGTTGCATAGATATCAAAACTAGTCATAGTTTTTTGACCTAGTGGGTTGACCAAACTTGGGGTTTTGCCAGGTTGAATAGGCTAGGAAACTCAAGAGGGTTAACCAGGTGGGTCAGTAATTTAGTTTTTAATTATTTTCCTTATTAATATAAATATTTGGTAAATAAAGTATTAAAAACTATGCGAAAACATATGTAATTTATGCATGAAGGTTATTTCATATCTTTTTTAATTTTTTTCTTCATCGAAGAGTGTTTTAACATCTACAGATTTACTTATGTGAGGCTGATGTATGATTTTCATTGTTTTAATCAATGAATAAGAGAAAAATGCCTAGAGACAACCCGACCCACTCAATCAAACTAGCACGAGTCAAGCCAAGTCCTGAGTTGACCATGTTGTCAGCCAAGTTTCAATTAAACCTCACTCTAATGGGGGGTTCAACTGTACCCAATCACCTAGGCTGTAACCAGTCTAAGTCAACTCGACTTGATTTCTAGTCAACCCACCTGGTTGGTAAACTGTGAAATTGGTCACATTGTGGTGTGAAGTAATTTACAATTTTAACCAACTCATCTTTTAATGCTGCTCCCTAGGGTTGGATTCAACCCTAGGCCCAATTACAATCATCAACTGTGGGAGTTTGATAATCAGCTTGCCAGATAAATTTTAGCAACTAATATTAAAGTCCTTAGAGGAAGATGGGACCTAGTTAGAGATAAATTTTAGCAACTAATATTAAAGTCCTTAGAGGAAGACGGGACCTAGTTAGAGCGGGGACATATACACATTGTCAAGTAGCTCCTTAAGTAACAATGGGTAGAATAAGATTACCCAAAAAAAAAAGAAGCCAGAAATTCACTGAATTTGAGCAAGTTCATAGTGACTCAAAGTCAACAGCCCCACTATAAAATTTTATGATACCCTATTCTAACAATTAAAGAGCTGTACACATGAGTTGTGACAGCCCAGCTGTGTTTGGTCTGTAAAACTGGGTTTACTCATGATCTATGAATTGGATGAATTTACTATTTTTTTTTTCAATGGTAAGAATCCAGCATTTATGCATGTAATATCAATTTTTTTAAAACCATAGATAAACTGCAAATATACCCTATATAACAAGTGAATACCAACCTTTGTCAAGAAGTTTTCATCAGTTGTTTGTCAATGTGTATGCATTCAGCAACCAAGCTCAGAGTCACACAGCCACATGACTGATTGGATTTTGGAGTGCTCAAATTTAGAAGAAGGTGCTATATATAGTTGGATTTTGTAGTCCTGTTCCTACTAGACTTTGCCATTGGGCTGAACATAGTGACTGGGTGCATTTTCAGATCTTGGGTTGGAGCTGATTGAACTGACCATACATAAATAACCAAGAGCTTTAATAGTTGATTGTGCCCTGTTTCAAAATGATATAATAAAATAGTTTTCAATTTGCATCTGAGTTTTTGGCCATCTTTCAGATACATAAAATTTGTATATGCCTGCGTGATTTGAGGATCTGTAGCAGTTTTATTAAATGTTTTGTCTATCTTTGCGATACATAAAATTTGCATGTGCCTGTCTGTTTGTACGTACTGTTTGAGGATCTTTTTAGCAGTTCTATTTAATGGTTAAGACTTTGATAATCTTTTATCCATATGTTTTTTTGATGGCATGTTCAGTTTTCGTAAAAAAAACAAAATTCATACTGCACAGGCTATTCAGCTTTAGGAGTTCAATCATGGTTTTGTCAAATTAAGAACGATCCAGTAAGACCATGGTGCAGGTGCAACAGTCATTCTAGAGCCCACCACTATACACTGAATCTGGGGAACAAGAAGGGGTACCATGAATTCTTTTTGGGTGAAATTTCACTCGGATTGGATGATCATAGCCATCTGATTAGTCATTTTCAAAGATAGCGGGTTATGAAGTTCTCATCTTGCTTGCCATATTAGCCCCTAAAATAATAGCAATGATCATCCAATCAGGGTGAAACTTCACCTACGTGGCATCTATTATTTGCCTTTCTTATTCCCCAGTCCCTATGAATGGTGGCAGGCCCTGGTAGACTCCACAATACAGGCCACATCACATTGCAGCGCAGATTGATTTACTGTTCCATTTTATTAGATTAGTTATATGATTAGTTTCCCCCCTATAACATACTTTTGTGTTTATGTTCCTCGAAAAGAGTTCATGTTCAGAGAATTTTTTTTTTAATTTAAGCCTAATCATGGATTTGTTAGATATTATATCACAGCTGGAGCTTGGGAAGCCTGATGGGAAACGTGTACCAGACAAACAAGTGAATGGAGTATTCTGGATTTTGCTTCTTAACATTGGCATTTATGTGGCAGACCGCTGGTTTCAGGTACTGTGATGTTCTTTTCATTTTTGTCTGCGTGTAATTGGTGAAAGTTATTCTGTTTTGAACACAAGCATGTTATTTACATTTTATAAAGAAATCTTGGGATCAAAGAGCATTTACACAGGCTAAGTCCAGTGGGGCTCAGCAAAGTCTTTTATGAATTGTTTCCGCACTGCTGCTGCTGCTGCTATTAGACAGGTTGTTGATTTCTCTCTGCTGCTTATTGTCCTCTAGATGGTAGTAGTCTTGATTGATCATTCAGTTGACTTGGCAATGATGTGAGGAGCATGCTAGTTAGACACCTCTCATGATGGAAGTAGGGCCTTGAATGAAACACCCAGAGGGTTGCACTGGTTTTGGCCTGTCTTGAATCAATTATTTAATGGCAAATATGTCTGTAGTCAATTTAGGCTATTATTTTGTGAAACTTGCAGACGTGAATAAAGTGCTAAGAAGAACTCAATTTAATATTCAGAATTGCGTACAGTGGACTGCAATATAATGGTTAGATCCTCAAATACTCAATTGAGTCAACCGAGTCTCCTAATTGATTAGGCCTCCTTCTATAGTTGTATTTTAAGATAAATTTCAAGTATTCATTCATTGCCTTTTATTTTTTTGTTTTTTTTTTCTGTGATGGAAACTATTTAATTCATCAAAAGAAGTCAGAAATACATGGCCTTAAAAAAGGACAACAAAAACAAACGAGCCAGACTCTATGAAAATTGATCAGGGCTCCAGCCTTTACTGAATATTGTATATGTTTCTCTTACCTAAGAGAATGCTCTCCAAAAGCCTGAAGAGCAAGCAGTGGCCCCAGTCACCTGACACTCTGCATTTCCCAATTTATGTTTTTTTGAGAAATCACAGATTTCCATACACCTCCTCCATTCTAGTAAAGCAGGATTTACCTTCTTTATTGACCAAATGTCAAGAACCCCTTCACGAACTGATTTCATGCTACTTTCCAGCCATTAAAAAGTATTTCCGTTTTGTCTTCTGTATCATTCCAAGGAAACCTTGTCAAGTTTGTTCAATTCTTTTGGCTACATGGGTAGCACATTGGGAGATGGATAAGAAATATAAGGCAAGATAGCGAGTGCAGACTTGATAAAAGTTATTCTCCCACCGAAAGAAGGATAGTGGCTTTTCTCATACATCGGTTTCCCATACAGAATTTTTGTTTTTTGTTTTTAATTCCCTCCATATTTTCAAGTTCAATCTTCATTCAGATTTTGACGTCGCTTTGGTCTATGGTCGAGTGAATCTCAGGTAAGCTATCATGCAAGTGGTTAATCAGATGTTCTTTTGTATCTGGGGGGAAAACAAGTGCTTTCTTTATAAGGCTGTTGCTCTTTACGTGGCATTTGACTTTAGAATTATTTATGATTAAGTTTGACATGACTTAATTCTACTTTTTCAGCTTCCAGTGATAAAAACATTGTATTTCTATCATGCCCGGCCTGCTTGGTACCAGTTTGTGACCTCAACATTTTGTCATGCTAGTTGGTGAGGTCTTCTCGACTTGTAAGAGAATGTTATTGAAAGATACCTACAGTTGCTGCTTGCTATAATTTAACAGAACCACATGTATGTCTTTCACAGCTTACTACTTTTTGGCAACTCAGAAATGTAATCGAACATCTGCTGCCAATCCAGATTATCCCAGTTGTGGCCCCATTGTCAATATAGTCCTAGCCCCAAAATCTATGTTTCTAGACAGACAATACTGTCTGCATTTATCCATATATTTTGTACTGTTGAAACTCCCAGTTAACCACATGTAAGAAGGCTCTTTGACCAGTGCAAATTTCACATCATATTCCCTAAATGGAACTTACAATCTGGAATATAAGATTTGGCATGAAGGCACACCATGTATACAGTGGCTGAGATGCCACAAAGTTGAGCTGAAATAGGCACATTGGAGTGGATTGCATAATTATGTGTGAAAGCTTGTTTTAAACTTTGACAGTAGGATAATTAAGATTTACTTTCTTGTGAATAAACCTTTACAGGAACCATCTTTCCAGCAACCTTTTCTTCTTGTACATATTTGGTAGGAGTTTCTTCTTCACTTTTTGCAGTGATTTCTCCTTTCTAGTCGACACTTGTGAAGTTCTATGGATTCTAAAATTTTCTTCTCCAACAGGAAAACTTGTTGAAGAGGAGGAAGGAACCTTTGCTTTATGGACCTCTTATATTCTTACAGGTGCTGGGGCAAACCTGGTGTCATGGTTGGTTCTTCCAAGAAATGCAGTTTCTGTTGGTGCCTCGGGTGCAGTTTTTGGACTCTTTGCAATCAGTGTCCTTGTGAAGGTAGGATGATATTTTAGTTGAAAGGTATGTCTTTGAATAAGGTCACTTAACACAAGTATGCTTCATTATGTTCCTTGCAGATCCGTTGGGACTGGAGAAAAATCCTAGAAGTACTTATACTGGGCCAGTTTGTCATACAGAAGGTAAGACATTTCTTTCTGTGAGAGCGGAATTAGTGAATTATATATTCCAGACCAGAGATTGAGGATATCACCAGCCCTTAGTCACTGCATGTGGTTTCCTTGGTTCTGTGTGTGCGTGCGTCCATGCATGCACCCAAACAGATACACTATCAGTGCCAGTCCTGAACTCAGTTGAATACTTGAACCCATACACATGCCCATCGTAGACCCGAACACGTGCACATTCATTTTCATGTATAATGGTCCACATCGTATCCTTTAACTAAGGAGCAATTCTAACACTGTCTGCCATATTTATTACGTTTACAATTATTCATTTAAGATTCTACTTAAAAAAAGTTAGAAGCAGTATTTTCCTTCCTATTATTTAGACCCATGGGTATAACCCCATGGACCCAATCCCAGGCCTGAACTCGAATTGCGTCCAAATCCTGTTTCCATTTTTTACTTTTATGGGTCAGGTCCTTCTGTTATTTGGGTATCCAGGGATCCATTTTATTCCCTATTCAGTGATCAAGTCTGTAGACATGATGGTGACCCTGAGGGCAGTCTCTGTTGTCATACATGGTGGATATGGCATTTGCACTAAAAATTGAATGTGGAGACTGGTGAGGTACCCCATGCTTAAGTGGTGGGGGGGACAACCAGCATTTTTATTTTCTATGCCAACTGTGGGCAGGCATTTTATTTAATTCATGCCCTTCCATTTGCGGGAGATCAATTGAAAAATTAAAATTGGACATTTTTTGTAAATTGTTTTTTTATTGATCGGCTATGGCGAAAATATATTAACAGAACAAGAAGATTACAACCAGCCAGCCCCAAAACAACACAAAATGGGGCTGCAATGGTATAAAAGAACTATACCAAGGACAAAAAAGCAAATTACAGAGTAAAAGCAACCAAGCGAGAAGACCCATTGACTTCTTGCTTAGCCAAATCTGTGAAACCGTTGGCCATCCGCCCAACATGTTGAAATTTCACTTGAATTGGCAACAACAAAGCTCTAATTTTGTTAAAATAGAACTAAAATCTTATCAACCGACGTCACCTAGTGGGTTACCCATTGGACTTGTCTTCACAATATGGACCACCATCAAGGACACCAAATCCTCCTCAGACGTGGAGGACCCCTTGAATACTCCCAACATTCCTCTTTTCCCAAATCGACTACAAAGTGGCAAATGCCATTAGTCTCCACATAATCTATGTGCACCCAGAAAAAATAAAATACCTCCTTGCTTCAATCATCATTGCACTAGAAGCTTACACCACAAGGAATTAGAAAACTCACAATGCAAGAACAAATGATCAACTGACTTCCCTTGCTCGCACATCAAGCACATATCAGAAATAGCCTTTGAAACCACTCCTGTCTACCGTAGAGACCTTCCCTAAAACTGTAGGCCAACAAGACGGCTCCACTCTTGGCGGAGCAGGCCCTAACCAAACAAGAGGAGAATTGGCTTCGACTTTTGGCGTGCCCTTTTTTTTTTTGCATTGTCTATTGATCCCATTCCCGCAAAAGTTCCTGATACTTGTCACCAACTTGCTTCGGGATATTTGACCAAAATTGAGACTTATGGAGCACAGATGTTATAAGTGGTTTTAACCGGTTCCTAGTTTCTGGTTGTAGCTCAGCTAGTTAGGGGCATGGGAGTCTCTCTGAAAGAGTCCTCTGTGTAGCAAAAAAACAAGGTCTTTAAAATGATTTTTACTGAAGCCAGGTCATGGAACTGATGCATGCTGCCACTTCAGATGGAGGATTTCCCAAAACTCTCCTAGGTTGGTAGATTGGAAATTTCTGGCTATCCATTATTTGACTTTTGTTTGGACAGTAGTAGCGTTTTCTTCATATCCATCGATCCATAGGTCACTGATTGAAGGGTTAGGATGCTAGAGGCCCTAATAATTCTATTTGTTTTTTCTTTTGACTTTGTTAGTCATAATAAAGTGGTCCTGATGTTCTCCCATAATGGGAGTGTGCCTTACCATTTAGCTAAGCACTGGTTCAGCAGCTAATTCATCTATTTTTATGGCCTTGTTACATCCCGATAATTGTCAATAGATAAATGCATATACCTAGTATTGCAATCATTTACAGATACATCTGTATTTTTATAGCCATTCACATTTTTGCTTTTTGATTAGAATGTATGTATTTCAACTACTGGTAAACAGAAATTTGTTTTTAGATATATTCATCTCCAAGTCCTCCATGCGCCAACTACTGTTTCATATTTGAATGTCATCAGATTGTAGTGTGTATTGGTTGATGTGAAAACAATGCTTAGTTTATGTTGCCTTGTTATGTGTCCAATTTGCAATTGATTTGTATAAAAATGGATTGGTATCCATTCCGCTCCTTGTTTTTGCATTAGGAGAGGCAGTGATTGGACTTTCTGATTTTTATACTTTGGACACACACACACAATTGCATGAGAAAGTTATTATATATAATATAATCTCATGTAATTATATATAGGGAGATGCTCCTATGAGAGCATCTCTCACCTTACTATGAGAGATAAGGTGGGAACCCTCATATCTCACATCCATATCCAATGTCAACAACTTCAATGTCAGGGCCCCCACCGTTATCTCTCATAGTAAGGTGAGAGATGCTCTCATAGGAGCATCTCCCTTATATATATATATATATATATATATATATATATATATGCGTGTGCGTGCATGCATGCGTGCGCGCATTGATAATTACATGAGAAAGAAGAGAGAAAAACAGTTCCTCTCCAATAGGGATTTTCAATTTCCAATCGGCATCAAATAAATAGAAAATGGGTAACCACCATTCTAACAAAATATTCAAACCACTGTTAATGTGGGTGCACCAAACTGCAGCTTTCTTCATTCTTTCTATTACACATGTTCATTACTTGTTGCTACAATTTAGGTGATGGAAGCGGCACAAGCTTCGGCGGGGTTGTCTGTCTCATTCAGTAAAGGCCATTACTTGCAGAATATTAATCACATTGCACATCTCTCTGGTGCTTTGGTTGGCGTTGCTCTTGTATTGCTTATCAGTACAATACCTTCTCTACCTTCAGATCATGACGTCCAAGTAGAAAAGGAGGATAAATGAATTTGAGATTTGAACTAGCACTGCCCAATGAGTTCTTTCTCAAATTTTAGAGGGCTTACAATTTCATTACAACAAAATGATTTTTTTTTTGATCAACTCACAAAATGGGTAGAATTATTGGATGGACCAGTTCATTATGACAAATATAGGAGATTGCATTCTTTCATCGTGTTTTCCTCTATCAATCTATCATCTTTAACACTATTAAGCTCTTGATGAAAGCTCTTGACAAATATGATCTTCTCAGCAGCAACAGTAGATCCTCCTACCTTGGAATGTCTTGATTTCTATCTGAGTTTGACATACGCTTCTGCATGTGATAGCTACCTGATTGTACTCAAAACTCTCTTCACCATGGAGTAGCTGTCTTTATCTTTTGATACTACTAACCATGGGCATGCAGTTACATGCTTATTATTGATTACTGTTTGATTGTGGCTACATATACCTGCCTGGGTGTTGGTTTGTTGGCTTAAGCGTGGGTTTTACCTGGTGGTGTGGGATTAGTCACGTTGGGTCAAATACCATGGGGATACTCTCGTCTAAAAAAAAAAAAAAAAAAAAAAAAGAAAAGAAAAAAAAAAGAGAGAGTTGTGGCTACATGCCATCCTTGTAGGTACCATTGTATGCTATGCAGAAAACCTTAGGGCTTGCATTTAGATGTGGTTAAAAGGTAAGGAAGAAACCTATTTGGGTGGCCCAATTGCAGTTCTCCCAAAATGGTGAAGTGGGTTTATACTTTCTACCCAAAAACTATGAGTACAAAATCCACCATTGCAATTGATTTTTTGAAAAAAGTGTCAATAGTCCTTTACAAAGGGGTTTTCTACCCATGTTTTCTCCAGTATATACCCAACAGGACACAAGTCTGGAGTCTGCTCTGTGGGATTTCTTTACCTGAAGGGAATTCACACTTCACTTTCACCCCATGAAAAAAGGCCCTTGGAAGGCTCTATATGGTTGTTGCATGAGAGTCATGCCATTCTAGTTATCCATATGGAATATAGAATCAGATCATTGGTTACTGAATATTAGTGTTTCTCCAACTTTCACAGTAATTGAACGTAGTCCCCTCATCAGATTGATCACATATAAAACATGCCCACTAAAGCATTAAAAATTATAAGGGAGTGAAATCGCATGTCTGTTGGTACTGTATGCACTATTTCATCCAACAGTCAATGTCACACTAATCAAAGTAACATATGTGCGCACTCTGATCACTCTAGGCCGAATTAATCTCATGATTTAATTTAAAGTGGGTCATTGCCCAGAGAAAGGACTAACAAAAGGGAAACATTGCTACCAACATTGAAATATCAGTGTTACCCAATGAAACAATGACCATCAAGATCACACTGTGAGTAGCCCTCCAACCAAAAGTGGTTAGCCACAAAATCCACTTTTCAGCCGGCATTGTTTGAAGCTGCATTGCTGTTCATTTCATTTCATTATACTAAAAAACCAGATGAAATGCTTTGATGATCAGCTAATCTACTAAACAGCTGAAATTACCACGTAGTCCAATTTTGATTGCACAGTGGGACAGACAATAGATATTGGCAAGTGGTTGGATCTCAACCTTGTCCCTGGATAGCTAAGTGAGTGCTACTATATACCAAAGTAGACTAAAAATTATGTTTTATGATTGATTTTATGTCCACACTCATTAAGGAATGAACTTATGTTAGACATTCCAAGGGGACAATAAAATGAGATATCACTGTCATCACTATTAAAGCTTTGACCCAACCATGTTGGGGTCAATTATATGAATTCTGTTTCTCCCTCAAAATTCATGTTGGAGTTGTTGTTACATAAGTTTTATGCGGCTCATTGAATACAGGGAGTATATGAAGAAAGGGACCATCCACTACCATATAATAAGCACCATCGGACAGGAGACTAATCCAAAGGTGTTGAATGTACTAAAGGTCTAAAGCCATGAAAGTGGAACTCTAAGGGGTAGCTCAGTTGGCTTAGGATCATAGTTTGCACCCGAAGTTTGTAGGTTCGAAACTGCACTGCCCCACCTGGCTTCATTCTGGGCCCGGAGGGATTAGTCTAGCCCAAAGGATTGGAAACCCTCCGATAGCAAAAAAAAAAAAAAAAAAAAAAGCCATGAAAGTGGCCAATAATCTGATAAAAGAGACGAAAAAAAAAATTAAAAATAAAAACTCCAAGCAGTCCCTACATTATGACCTAATAGCAGAAGAGGGCTTGATGGATCATTAATATGAAAAAACAGAGGCAATATATTTGGTGTTAGGAAATGAGGCAAAATGATATGGCATCATTCTCTTATATGAATTTTAAGATGCAAGTCCCAAAATCCCACCATCCATTCTCCATCAAATGAGCTTCATTAGTAATTTTAACAAACTAACCAATAACATTCTATTCCCTGCGTAAGAGATCAATCATATTTCCCATATTTACCTTCATTGTTTCTCTTCGAAAGTAGGGAACAAATTCAACCCTTCTTTCCTTTCAATGCTGCCATTACTTAAATAATAAATGGGCTCCACAGGGTCCTCTCTACCCTTTTTCATCATTTACAATCAAAATCATTCCACCAAATGTTCTAACTTCTAAGAAAAACCTAAAGAAAATAAAAGTCCTAATTATTATTACAAAGTAACCCCCAAAATCCTATCACATTCACCCCCACAAAAAGCTTACAACTCCCCCATCATCTTTAGAAAAATAAAAAATGAAAAAGAAGAGGATTGAGAAAAGTAAAGAAAATGCCAAATCCACCCTTCAACATCAATGCCACTCGGAAGAAGAAGATGAAAGTGGCTTGGAAGTGAATTTTCTCCCACAAAAGTCGCATAAGAGGGAGTAGAATTTTCAATCCACACCATCCATAAAAGAAGACCCCCTTGAATTAAGGTGTCCTCCTAAAACCCCACATAGCTTTCATGTGAGAATTTTGTAGGAGAAAATCTCCCCTACTTGAAGTAGAGGTGTTGAGGTCGATTGAAGTCCAATCACAACATTTTAAGTTAGAGAGGACAAGCAAGGTTGGAGATCAAGGTTAGATTTTGTTCATGTTTATGGATGCATTTGTGTAACAAGAGAAATTCGTGATAAAAGACAATTATTTTAACAAATTTCAAGAAAAAAAGAAAAAATAAGTTAGTTTTCCTAGATACGAAAGGATTTTGATCCTATGTAAATGTTAGTAGGAATATAAATTTCATTATATCCTCGATCCAAATGGAAACCCATAGAAAGCGAAATCCTCTTTCTTTACCAACACCCCAAATGTGTTTGACACTAAAATTAATGACAAGTAGCTCTTTGAAAGTCAGTACTCAATAACCAATTGATATAATCATTCCTGACCTCTTTTCTAATATTAAGCTATAGTTTGGGGAGTAATTTTGAAATTTTCTGGAAAAATAAAAATAAAAAATAAAAACAAGAAAGCATATTTATTTCGTTCATGTCAAACACCAAGAACTCTATATTAATCAAATCATTTGGAAAAACTGAAGGTGGTTAGAAAGGAGAGGACAGGAGGAAGATGCCTCTTAGATGCAGCACTCTAAACCCAATTTTCTACTCTGTGTTTTGGAAATAGAATAACCCACCAAGCATCCAACCCAGCAAGTCCTCATCTGATACAATAGATAGAATATTCTCTCTCAATCTCCTCTTCCTTGAAAGTCTCATTTTCTTGCCATCACAATCATTATCAAAAAATCTTTGATGAATGATGCTGAATGCATGGAAATGGTATCAGAGGTGCCTCGCCCTTCATCCGGTCAAGACCCAGATCATCAGCTCTGGATTTCTTTGGGGAGTGGGAGATGTTGCTGCTCAAGCCATCACCCATTCCACCCTCCACAAACACAACCTTCATAACCCCACAGTAAGTATTGTCGATATCTGCTTCGGTTTTTTTTTTTTTTTGATGTGTAATTGCGATTGGGTTTGAATATTTTGGCAGGATGATTGGGTATCTGTTTGGTTTTGCATTTGGGGTGGCATGATTTTTTTCTTCTTGACTTCGTCTTTCTGATGGAAAACCATCCATTTTGATTGAGTTGAATCGATAATCATCCATTTTGCTGCGATTTTTGATTTGGGGCATATGCAAATCCTTCATTGAGAAATGGGTATCTGGCTTTTCCTCTTGCTGATTGTAGTTTTCTCTTTTTTTCAGGTACTGGGTATCTGATTTCAGGCCTTTTTTTTTTTTATGTTTCATTTTTTTGGGTGCCCTATATTTCTTTTTCCTCCCTTTTTTCCTTTTCTTTTGAATATACCCTTTGTATATACCCTCCTTTGATCTTAAGGACTTCATTGTCTTTGTCCCATTTCATTCCATTAAGTTCTTTCTGCCATTTGAGGGATCTGGTTCATTACTTTGCACCTTTCTTCTCATTCCTTGCATCTTAATAATTTATGCTTGTTCTATATTCTTGATGTAGAGAAGCCATTCCAAGCTCAGGAATGGATGGGTCATCCCTCATGGAGACTTTATATTTGTTTCATCTTGGTTTGTGTATGAATGTTTTCTTTCAGGCTTCAGTGCATATCCTTAGCTCTTTTATTAACTTTATAGTGCTACTTGAGCTTTCAGCTGATTTGGATGCCACATTCAGTGCATTTTTTTAGTGAACTGATCTGTATATTTGGCACAATAGATTTTATGGATTCCCGGAATTTGATTTTGTGAAATCATCATATTTGTGTCTTGTGAGTTATACTATTAGTCATGCTTATGAGATCGCCAACTTGATTCTGGTTGTTGCCCATACAAGTGAAGGTTTCTTTGCAGCAAACTTATGCATCAACTAAAATGATTCCAATTTCTTATTCTCCTGTACTAGCTAGATGCTTTCAGTATGTCCATTTCCATATAAGAGCATTGTCATTATCTGGAAGTTACATATGGGCCTGGTTCCAGTATGCACTGTCTGTTCTGAGCAGGAAAGGGTTCACAAGGTCTGTGCTAACTATAGGGGCCATATAATCATTCTAACCCTGGATTTAAGGCCCTCATGTGCTAAGGACTTTCATCATTTTGACATGTTCAATCAATCCGCGGGGGGGTTTTGGTGGGGGGGTTGGGTTGTTGTCACAAGGATGATGTTTTCTTGTCCAGAATGGCCTGGCTGTTTTGGATAACCCCTGTATTGCACATATCTCAATACTGTTTATAATGTGAGATTCTTGCTCTAAAAGGCATTGTAGGCCTATTGCCCTATTTGTCCACATCTCCATTCTAAGAGATTGTTACCATTGTTCTATATTTAGCTTTTAGCTTTTACCAATTGAATGTTTTTTAATTTTTAATTAACTTTTTGTTTCTTGTCTTTCAAGATTTACTGTTTACTTTTGATGTTTTCTTGTTAGATAGGTTTTTGTCAACTTGTCTCATGAGTAGAACATATTAACCCGCCCAGAAATTTATGGAATAAGGCTAAAATGATGATGATGTTCTCCTGGAAACAAGTTTATTATCAGGGGCTTTTGGGAATGTCATGCGTCCATTTGGCCTTGTATGTTATTCTAGATTTGAAGCAGAATATCATCAAGGAATTTGGCCACTTCTTTCTGATTGATTGATTACATCTTTTAGATGGTATGCTTGCTTGAATAAATCTTGATTTTCACTGTTTAGTTATATTTCTTATTGGCACACTTCTTCTAAATCAGTTACAGGGCATTGTATTATGTAGTGCATCATGAATTATCCAACCCAGAAGTGGTCTCTTCTATATTTCTGCACTTCCTTTTTCAAATTTGTTGTCATTTGCTAAGAATTTAGCAAAAAAAAAAAAAAAAAGTTCATCACTTCATCCAACTAACCAAATGCGAAAGCATGGGAAGTGGAGAATGATTGTACAGTTTTTAAAATGTGATACTGCATGTTATTTTTATTTTTATTTATTTATTATTGGAAATGAAAAACTATACGGAAAAAAGAAGAAAGATTACAGCCAGTCTTGTGGTCTTTGTTTTTCCTCTTCTCTTTTCGTTTTGGCTTTTCGGTATACCTCTCTTTTATTGTTAAGTCTTTTCATCTATTGAATGTTAACATTAAAAAAAAAAAAAGAAAAACGAAAGAAAGAACGAAAGAAAAGAAAAGATTATGGCCAGCCACAGAGTACCCTATCACGAAGATAGAAGAACAAACAATGCTACAAAAGAAATGCACCAAAGAAATACAGAAGACAAAAATTACAATGTGAAAGCAAGGAAAACAGAAGTCCTATCCACCCCTTGTTTCGCCGGGGAATCCGTGAAACTATTAGCAGACTGCCCTACATGCATGTTCAATTGAATCATTAATGAAATCTTATGATTTAATTGATCCCATATTGCTGTGATTCAAACTGTTCAGATGATGGGCACGGACTATTGTGGATGAAAGTTCATCAGAAACTTCTCCACTTAGATGGTCTTGACTATTCTACATTGCCCTTGTTAGATGTGGAACTATGTTGGGGTTAGCTACATGTTGGCCATCAACCTGCAGTGGGGAGATAGTAAGCAGTGGTACATCCCAAAAATGGGTTAGTTAAAATGAATGTTTAGATTCCTGGAAGGTGGGCCCTCCTGTGATGTTGTTGTGCAAAGAAGAAAACGCATTTCTTTTGGTCAAACATTATTTCAACGAAACCTTATACCATCTGCTTGCGTTCAATTTTATGAGTTTTACTTCTTTATTCATCCGTGTTTAGAGCTAAATTCACCGTGTAGGAAAATATAAGGGTTTATATGGTATTTATATGATTATATCATTGTTAGGGCCAGTGTGTAATTTCATTAATATGGAGGGTCCTATATGTAATATTGAGAAAGTATTTCAATAACATAGAAGGGGATACAGTCGACCAACCCTAGGTATGACAGTATCTTTTCCTCTTCTATTCTTCTCCTTTTTTCTCTTCTCTTCATTAAATTTTGAAGTCCCTCAACTAATAACACTTTGAAAAACTACTCTCTGTTTCCTCAGGAATTTAACTTGTTACCAATTCATTCCCATTGTTGGTTGTTTGTTGAAGATACAATGAAAAACAAAGGCTTGCAATGTGTCCTCATGGTCTGAGAAATTTAAAACCTCTAACATGGATGACAGGAATGAGAAGCAAGAAGAAGATAATATTTTATAGAAGAATCTAAGAGAGACAAAGACTTGGTAGGAACTTGATGCAGCAAGGCCATATAGGTTGGCAAGTGCTAGGGGTCAAGTAGAAAAGTAACTGAGAAAGGGAAGAAGAAGAAATCAGAAGATTGGTAAGTATTATAAATTTATAGACTTGCAAGGAATTTGGGAAAGTAGGGAAGCTTTTAAATTGGAAAGTGAAAGGTCCGGGAAAGAAGGATAGGAATCTCTCAATGAGAAAGATGGCAGTATATGAGAAATTGGATTCAATATTCACATGAGAGGCAAAGTTAATGCCAAATGGCTGTATGGTAGATGAAATTAAGGTTGGGAGATATTTTTGGTGGTACTGCCTTCAAGTTATTTCTTATCGATGTTGGGTGATGATTCACAGAAATTGGGGGATGAATATAAGGAGCAATAGCCATTGTCCATTAAATCTAAAAACAATGGATGGTATTTTTATGTGGGTGGCTATAATGTGATCCCAAAGAGGCATTGGAATGATGAAATTTTTCGGATGGATTAAATGGGGAATGGTGTATAGGATGAAAGCTAATGAAGTCCACTTTCAGGATGAGAAAAGAGCTAAGGATGATGAATAAATGCAATAATGGATAGTTTTCTAGCCTAACTCAAGTTGATGGGATTGGACTTTGATGATGATAGAAAGTTACTTGGGTTTCAGAACTTAATTGAATTGATCGATATGATACTTAATGGCGATTAATTTAAAAGCATCAATTCCCATGGTAAAGGTTGGTACCAGTATGATATCGAAATACCTTACCATTTTCAAACAATACCTAGTGCATATCAGCTGATATTTGGGACCATGATTTTCGCATAAATGGAGGGAAAGAAGCGCGGTGTGGCGATTGCTTATTGATGTCTTTCCCTTCCTTTGGTCTAAGTGTCCTTTTTTTTTTTTTGACTAGTTGATTGTTGGAAGGTTGGCTTCCGATGGTTACTGTGGTGATCAACTATTCCCATTTTTTGTGTACTAGTTAATTGTGTAGAACTGAGGCTACTCTGTTGGTGTTAGCTTTTTGTTGGACCATGGTGTTTAATAAAAGTTCTACTCTGAATATTCAATGAACCCATGCCTTTTTTTTTTTTTAATGGTACCTGTAACTGTAACTGTAACTGTAAGCGTCTTATTTTTAATGATTTTATTTTATTCTTGTGGGGTGTGGAGGATGTTCATCACCTTCTCATATACTGTTCATCACAAGATCGGATTGACATTACTTCCTTGGTTTATTTGGAGTAGGCTTGGTTATGCCATAAACAGTGAAATTACTGCTAAAGAGTTGCAGGTTTGGTTCTTATTCTTGCTGCAGTTCCATTTTATAGGGATGCAGAGTTGAAAGAGTACTGAGTTGTCACATGCCATAAAAGAGGTCTTCCAACTTATGGAGTCATTACCAGAGTGGTTTCTCATGGTAATTTCGCACAAGCATGAGTGCTTCTTCAACTCACATGAGAGAGAATCCATAAAAGAGGAAATTTTATTCAATTGTGCGAAAATAACAGTTTAGTTATTTATATAGAACACTTATATATATGCTGTGTGCATGCACACCCTACTATTACAAACTTTTAAAAAGACTAAAATTCATAACTAGATTTCACCCTGTTGATAAATGGGCTATAACTTCTCCAAATCATGTTGAAATCATGTGATCTGGGGCTTTCTGAATAGGTAACTGAAGAATCCACCAAACACGTAATTTCATGTAATTTAGTTGTCATTTAATTCATGAAATCTGCCCATCGAGAAAAGAGACGAGTTTTGACTGTCGAGACCCCTACCATGAAACAAATAAAAATAGAGCTTCTAGTCTACCTTGGTTGACATTTGATTGGTAAGTCAATTTATGAACTAAGCTTTGCATAATTCAAACTTTAATTGATTTGCGGGCCCCTCTCTGAATCTGGATTCTGGACCATGTGTGATGGGCCCATTATGTGAGACATATATAGTCCTGAGCCTGCGTCTTGAGTCAAATTTGAGTTACCTGGGTCTTGGACTGGATCAAGTTTACTGACATTTCAGCTTCATATTTGTGGAGATGTTGGATGAAATGATGCTTTAGACTATATATTTCTTGTGGAGTTTGGTGCCTTTTTGGGCTCTTGACTCATTTTTATTCTATTTTTTTTTCTTTTTCTTTAAATAAAGTTAATATGCCTTAGTAACGAAGTTAGAATGTATAATGGCATGGCATGACTTGCTTAAATGGAATTTTTGACATGCACATTTGGGAAATGGGATTTTGAGAGTGGAGAAAATGAATATCAGAATTATCTCTGTTATGCTTTTCTTGGTGCTGTTGCATGGGTCACCTTCAGAATTACTTACCCCTTCCAGAGGATTGCGCTAAGATGATCAAATATTCCCATTTTTTTTGTACTTTGTTGCGTAAGTCTTGACAAAAATGGGATCATAACGAGGTTTCAGGCAGGAAACGGTAGTTCGAGCATACCAAACAGTTTGCATATGGTATGTTAACTGTGATAACATGGAATTATGGAAGGTAGTGAAGGGTATTTTGAGATGCTTTGAAGCGATATCAAGAGTTAGTGCAAGTTTGAGAAGGGGTTACAGTAGGGGTAAGTGTGGTAGAAGAATCATAAGGCTCTTAGCATAGTCTGGGAATTGCAAGGTGGTTTTCAATGATGATGCACTTAGTGCTACCAATTAGAGCAAACATCTAAATCAAAGCTCTAAGGGTTCCAGTGGCGATGAGGTTTGAGAAGAAGCTGCAAGGTGTAAGAGGAGTTGTTTATCTCAATGTGGGACTGTTGCATTAATTAAGGCAACACTTGAAAAGTGTCCAGCTTACTACCTACCTCCTTCAATAATTTGGAATCAGTGGCACACAAATTGGAAAAGCTCCTGTAGATCCTTCTGTTCTGAAGAGAAATGAAGCAGCCATTACTTCTACATAGCATGATTTGTTTTTCTTGGAATGTGATGGAAGAAGTTTCAAAATGGAAAACCGTAGCCTTCATATAAAACCCAAGTCTCACAAGCCTGGGCCCTCTGAGGACAATGCTTTTTCTTGAATTCTCCATTGACAAGGCAGTTAAAGAATGATTTTGTGAAGAGCCTACCTACTTCTCTTGTTTATTATCTTGTTTTACACTTTCAGTTGTTCCCACTGGGCACTGGCTGCAAAAGGCCATTATAGCTCCCATCTTGTCATCCTTAATCATCAATTCTGCCATTCTTGAAAACCCTAGATTTCCAACTGAGCACCCATCAATATTTGGTTTCCAGGTGCCTCGTGAAGGACACGTCCAAATATCAACATTCTTTGCTACCAAATATGGACACCTAGTTGAATTGTGATGGATCTATTCCTTTGGCTCCAAGGCCCAAGGTATTAGCGATAACATTATCTTTGAAGTAGTAACATTTGGAAAAAGGCAATGTTCCTTTAAAGATTCTTTCACTTCTTTCCTTTATCATGCAGCTGGAAATGGCAATATTCTTTAATGTTTCAGCTGGGTAGTTGGTAGGGCCATTAATAGGAAAAGCTGCAGCATATGCAGTGTATTGATTATGCCATAATGCGGCTCCATTTCTTGAATGTGAGCTGCTTCATGTTTTAAGATTGTTTTATTTGTCAAAAGAGTTCCGTGATTGATAAAATGGTGATATCTTTCTTGTTTAGGATGGAGTTGAAGAGTTCAAGATCAATTGGAAAAGGGTAGCTGTCACAAGCATGTTTGGGTTTGGATTTGTTGGACCTGTCGGCCATTTCTGGTTAGTGTTTCTACCCTAGTGGGATATGCCTAAAGATATGCTCTTACATTATTTAATGCTCTTGCATTATGCATGCACGTGATCAAACACTGATGTCTTATGTGATAACTTGCAAAATTTTGTTGGATGTAATCTGAGTTTCTGCTTTGACATCTTATAGGTATGAAGGGTTGGATCGTTTTGTAAGGCTCCGTCTTCAGCTGCAGGCCAAATCACTGCGGTTCGTAGGTGCCAAAGTGGCCACTGATGCGCTTGTTTTTGGGCCCTTGGATTTGGTTGTGTTTTTCACATACATGGGGCTTTCCTCAGGGAAAAGTGTGTCCCAGGTGAAGGAGGACGTGAAGAGGGATTTCATCCCGGCCTTCGTTTTAGGAGGAGGGGTGTGGCCCATCGTCCAGGTCGCTAATTTCAAGTTTGTACCGGTGCGGTATCAACTTCTCTATGTAAATATATTTTGCTTGCTGGACAGTGCCTTCTTGTCCTGGCTTGAGCAGCAGCAGGATGCTCCTTGGAAGAAGTGGTTTGCATCTTTCCTGGGTTTGGAAGAGAAAGAAAGGCAGGGCTGACTATTGAAATCTCATCAAACCAATCATTTGTATTTCTTACAGCCACATCACCCTTTCATATATATGTGTCTTCTTTCCGCCGCCCCCTGATTGGTTCAAATTGTTGTGGTCAGATATTCATGTATATAAAATGCAAAAGGAAATCTTGGAAGACACTGAAATCCCTACATGGGATTTAAATTTTCCTTTGTTTCAATAAATTCAACAATTTGACTTTTGAAGAGTAGAAGTTTTTACTGGTTAACAGAAAAGAGCAAAGAAAGAATTTCAACATTTTATCAATCCAGATTGTTGTATTCAAATTTCTTTTCCTTTTATGTTGGCTTGAATGAGAGCCCCTTCACTAGTGAGGCGGCAATGATGGAGGAAACTAGAAGGACTTGTATGTAAAGCCCTGGACCTTGCATGCATAGTTCCTCCTTCGGGTAACTTGCTCTTGCCTCTGGTTCTTTGTGTCATCAGTCATCACAGTAGTACTGTGCTTGCCCATTGTATGGTATAAAAGATGGCTGCATTTAAACAGGGGCACGTAAATAAGTCCCTTGCTCTTTTTTGTTGGCTGGTCTGGGCTATGGTGGTGAATGATATATGCAGGGCTCATTTGGGTGAGAGGGTGTTGATTGGATTCCGATTCTGTGAATCTTGAGGCTAGCAGGTAAGGATAAAGGATGGTGATAGTGATGGTGGAGGTAACTTTTGGTGAAAGGTTGCTGGTGTACTAGTGGGCTGTCGTTTGGGTGTGGTTCTTGTTGGACGGATTAGATGGGTTCATGTGCAGTGTGATGGAGAGAGATGGGATGAGGGATGCAGTAAGTAAGATGGGTAGGCTATTTTTGTGGTTGGGCAGCAGGTGTTTGGCTGGCTGGAGTATAAAGCTAGATGGGGAAGAAGATGGTGGTGAATACTAACTGGTGATGTATGTGGGTGTGTAGTTGGGGGATAGACAGATGTTATCTAACATGTTACCACAATTTTTTAGAATCTCGTAGGCCTCTACCGCCAAAAGACCTCTTGTGGTGTTAAAGGAGCATGTCTCACACACACACATGGTTGTGCACTATTGCATATCCAGTCTTTAAGAGTTTCCCTTTCTTTACTCTCCAGGCGGATGCTTGTTGGACCCGATGCCCTTATGAAGGGGGCAACATGCGTGACATACTCCTCCATTGGAAATCAGATCCTCAGCTCTGATACTATGTGTAACGACCAGGGCCTTCTCTCCACATGATGCCTTATGGTGGGTCGAAGTTTACAAAAACCAAAACCATGAGGCATGTGGGCTAAAGCGGACAATATTATGTGGACAGCAGGGGCCGGGTCGTTACAAAAGCTAGCTTTTTGTTCCATATCATTCTCTACCTATTCTCAAACCTAGACCGTCCTATATGCAGAACTAGCTCCAATTCTGGTACCATTTCAGGTCCACCGTGGACCCGGACCAGGACCAGAATTGACCAGTTTACCACCCGACTCATGTGAGGTCTTGGTTGAATGCTATGAGGCTCAGGCGTGTTTACCTGCGAGATGGATGCATTTGGATTAAAGAGAAGTGAAGAATTCCCTTTATTTTTATTTTACCACTGGGGCCCAGGCTAGCTGTGCCTGGGCCTAACCATGTCTTAAAGTACAGCCGATGCCTCGGGCCACAATTGCCAGGCCTAGCCCGTGCCTGACATGGGCCATGCCATGCGGGGCCTGGGGGGCCTGGCCTACTTTTCTTCTCTACCTATGGAGCGAGGATTTCACACCGAGGATTTATATAAAGTAGGATTTCACATCGATATTTGTGTATAGATGAGTTTAGTAGAGAAAATTTAGTATTAACAAAGGGTTTTTTTTATCACATGGATGGCTCACACCATAAGATATTTAAAAATAAGGATTTTTACTCACCAAAATCCGCAAAGATTTAAATTGCCAAACATGGGCTCCACGAAACTATGAAAAGCCAGAAAAAAAAAATCCACGAAATCCCGAAGGATTCGCCATATATGAGGTAAAAGTGTCACGACTCTTGGCCGGTCTCACAGGCAGGGGTGTTCATGGCTCGGGCCAAGGCATGTACAACCCGGTCCGCCTTTAGAACACAAGCCCATATCCGGCCCAAGCGTGACATGAGCCTTAAAGTGTTTGGCCTGAGCCCACACATTTAGAGGATTGCGCTGGGCCGGGCTTTCTATCATTTTTGGGCTTCCTAATTACTTGTTTGGATAAAACTGTCACTATATTACATGTATTACTCATTCGGGTTTGGGCTGAGCAGCCGGGCTTCAGTCTTTTTGTCACTTAATCCAATCACAGCACACACATATTAAATGGGCAAAAAATTTAGATGCAGGCCTGGCCCAAAGTGGGCTCCCCCAGGTGCGGCTCCATCTTGCCCGGTCCAATTGGGTTATGGAACAGGGAATTGATAGGGAAATGCAATGTTTGAATAGTAGGCCCACCAAATGGCAAATCCAATGGGATCAAATACAATACAAATGGAGTTACATCTGCCAGAAGAATCGGGATCCTCTGACTGAGCGTACGCACGGTGACTGTAAATGGACCACTCAGGGTCCGCCACATCCCGCGGTGACGTGGCGGATCATGAATGGTCCACTTATTATCACATTGGGATTTTACCTCACAAGATCCAAGCTCGAAAAAAAAAAAAAAAAAAAAAAAACACCATAAGGGCACGTTTAGTAACCGGAGAGGAATCTGCATGATTTATGATTCTTCTCTTTCAAGAGAGAAGTAAAATTCTTGTCAAGGATTTGCATAGCTAATGATTTTTTTACATTCCACGTTTGGTTGTAAGTGTGGGGACACCGATGATTTCATTAATCCATGTTTTAATAGTAACGGTTGTATGTCTTTTTTCAGGGTGTCTATACTCATAGGTCTTCTTCTTTCTGGATTTTTCTCGACTTGTGAATTTCTAAGTGCTATAAAATGTGTTGTTTATCATTTGGGTAGTTTAAAATCATTTTAAACCGGAATCTTGATATTAAATTTTAATAAATCTTGAGAATTCTCATATTATCTTTTCATTTTTACTTTAATCTCTTATCTTTCTAAACATCCAATTTACAGGAGAGGTCGAAATGGTAGGAAGTGGGGGTGAGATTTTAGCTTTTATACCTACCCATTTTGCATGTAGAATTTCCATATCCGATGGGGGTAGATCGGATCCCAAAATAAAAAAAATCACTAATGATTTTTGGCTGTGAAACTTAGATATAGCATCCAACAGCGGAAAAAGAGAATCTTTTCCCGGCAGATTTGTTGTCAATCTGCATTCCGCGGAAAACTCTCTGTGATATGAACGATGGCAGCGTAAAAGCGTCTTATAACCAAACAAACTCCTAAACCCTTGAACCCTACACCACGACAGTTAGAGGTTGACAACAGACACATTTCGCTTCTTGAAAGTATCAGACAGATTATATATAAATTCACGGCAGATTACAAACCATGAAACAAGAAAAGAATCTCAGAATCTTCTCGATAACTTTTCATCTTCGTGGACGTTAAATTACAGACTCTCTCTAGTTTTCTCAGAGGAGAAGGCTTGCAGAGAACTGAGACAGTTTCTTCCAACTGTTTTGGATATTTGGTGGATATTACGAGGTGGGCTGGTTGAGATTTCTATGATTGAGGTCTGGAATCTGAAAACTTGCTCGAGTTTATCTCTGGGGTTCTGTAGGAAATTGCAATAAATGTCTGTTTTTAGAGATTTCATGCATTCATGGATTATTGGTGTTTGGTCCAGGATTCGTTTAATGGGGAGTTTTCATTCATGGGTTTTGTAGCGAATTGAATTTGGGGTGTGGGTTTTGAAGCTGAAGAGATTTTATTGCTTTTTAAGTGTTATTTTTCTCATTTGAGTTCGAAGAGAATGATGATTCAGTTGAGTTCTTGGATTTGCAGAAATTGTGAAAGTTGAGATTTGGGTCTTCTAGAGAATCGGATTCTTGCCGTTGGATTTGAGTTTGCACTGGTTCTTTTGGATTCTTTCATTCGTTTGCATATGATTCCCCTTATTGGATTCTTGGATAAGTGTTTTGGAGTTGCAGCAACTGCTACTGGTTTTGAGTTGAAAATATTGTTTCATTTCTGAGGCCTCCTTTGCCATTTTTCATTTGTAATGCACTTCCCTGTTGGTGGTGGAAATATGACACAGAGACAAGAACAGGGCTCTTTTTCAGTGAGTGAGGATTTGCAGGAAAATGTCCATACCTCATTTAGAACTTCGCAATCAGAGAAGTGGATTTTGGTGATGCAAGATGTTCTTTGGGTTGCTTCTATTGCATTCATCGTCTACATGGGGGACTGGAATTCCAATTTTATACATGTATTGTGGAAGGATGAGAGGATTAAGAGGTAAAGGGTTTCCCCTAATTTATGTCAGTAGCCATTCCATTCTGTTTTATCTCTGTTTAAATGTTCAGAACTTTTAAAATCTCAGGGCTTTTTTATTTTTTATTTTGCTTAAATCTTGATGGTGAAGATGGATTCTTCAAATAAGTACCCAACTGTTTGAAAAAAATTATGAAGAAATATGCTGCCTAGTTTTTCTTTTCCCTTGTTAGTTTCTTGGTTGCTGTCTTTTGTGGGAATATTTTCAGTAATGAAGAATGACAGCATATTTGAATGCTGAGTATTGATATTTAAAGATCAACCATTTTCTGTTTTGAGATAATTTTGATTAAAGAGCAACAATCTGCTGCACCTTGATAACCACAAAGTGTAGTGTAGACGTTGATTGTGGAGTCCACTTTTGACGAATCCTAATGAGATGAATTCCTCTCCTAGTGAATGGGACATGCCTAAATATCAATATTATCCGTTCATTGATAAAGTGCAGACGACAATGATTAGATGAACACATTAAGCACTTCATCTGCATTGATTTAATCCAACTTCGTGGTGTACGTGTATACATGGGATCATTCTTGATTAAAATACTCTAGAATCTTACTTCTTTTTTCTGTGAATTTCTATAGCATCAAATTGATAATAAATTTCAGCATTGTTTCTAATTTCTTTCAGACTTCATAAAGTAATTTACTCAACAAACATTGTGGAAATTTCAACAAGTTTTATTTACGCATCTTGAATTTTGGAAATTTTTTTCTTTATAATCTGTTCTAATTTTTTTTTTTTCTGAAAAAAAACTGCTCTTGTGCAAGAGTCTTCCCACCATTTTGTGGGCCTCATCTCAGATTACATAGAGTGTATCAGAGATAATGCTTGTATGCGGTGGAATATAGAAACAAAGATTCTGAACATGTTTATGGCAGATGGCAATTTCTTGTCCAGCATACTCTTCTCTTCTCTCTTCCATCCTTGTTATCCTTTGTTTTTTTTTTTAAATATGTTGATCTTAGCAAATTCCTTGGAATTTGGAACAGTTTATGCATGCTTTTCTTTGGAAGAAGTACAATTTTGGGGTTTGAAAATTCACAATTGGTAGAATCTTACCAGATGGGTTATTTGATGGCCATGCCTCTGTTTACTTAAGTCTCTCTCTTTTGGCCTCGCAGGACAGAGTTATACCTTGGACTATTGTGCACTCTCTTGAATGTAGTAGTAATTTTGTTTACTACTACTCTTTTCTCAAGGGACGTCAGGAGAGCTGATGAGGAATCAGAAATACTAACTGCATCTAGTGCTCCAACTATCATGATATTAGGACTTCTGTCTTTTTTCTGGTAAGAAAACATCGTATCTTTATCTTCTCTCTCTCTCTCTCTCTCTATCTGTTTTGAAAGTCCAAATAACAAACCATTATGAATAGCGGAGACTATCCTCTTTCTCAGTTTGATTGAGTTGCTGTTTTACAGGCTGTCTGTTGCATTGTGGCCAATTTGGAGTTTCTTTACTCTTCCTCTTCTGGTACTTCATATGTGCTTTTCTTTTTCCAGCAGAATCATACCCGTATACGTTCATTATTTTATTTTATTGAAATATCATGCTTAGAAGATGTCTAGTTGTAGAGGAGCTTTCCAATTTATTTTGCATTCAACCAGCTATCGTGTGCAGAACTGCAGATGCCAAACCACTGACTAGGGCTATCTGTCTAGTGCATGTAAACGTGTTAATGCATATTAACCAAGTTGATTGAGAAATCCTACTTATGTGATTAACTAATCACTATAGAATCACCATCATAATTTAAGCATTGTGTTCCCTCTTTCTTCTGCTTTTCTTTTATTCTCTCTTTGTAATCTCTTCTCGTTCAATAAAAGTTATTGTTACCGATAAAAAAATGTGTTTTTTTAATCTCAATAATGGTTGTTTGAAAGGTACAGTGGATTCCAACTGCACTAAACTAACAAATTTATGAAGCATAGAAGGATCCCACTGCATTTATCATCAATACCGTTCTTCTGATCCCAACATTCTTCTTGCAGTATGTTTGTGTTCCCGTGCTCTATCTTCTTGTATTTTATTCTTCTTTTTCTCTTGTTTTCTCATTATTCTCCTTTCTTTTTTCAATGAAGTTCTGTTACCCATAAAAAATAAAAAATAAAAACATTCTTCTTGCAGTATGTGTTACATAAGCTAGAGAAGGATCAACATGCAGAAGAAAGCCCTTTTGATTTGTTGTGGCATGATCAAAGGAACCTATGGTCTGTCTAAAGTTATGTAATATAATTAGCATACAGACTCTGCCCAGTGTTCTCTAGTTGATTGCAAATTTTATATATATCTCATGGTAAGGTGAGAGATGCTCTCGTAGAAATATCTTCTATATATATATATATATATATATTGCCTTGACAAGCATTGTTGAGCGCCATTCTAAGATGGATATTTATCTTGTAATCAGCATATGGATAGATACTTATTAACTATATACCTCTGCTACATCTCAATATACGAGCAAAAAACTCGTAAGAGAGACAAAAACTACTGAAATATCATAGAAAGGAACAAAAATCATGTTGTAGAAACTAGAGCTGTTTAAAACGCTCAGTAAGAAGGAAAATATAAAAGAAATGTATTTTTTTTTTTTTTTGGTGTTTTTGTGCCATCATACCAACAATTTGAAAATCACAAATTAGCTTTCTTCTTCCATGTACTGTGCAACTGCATCTGCGTTTGGAGCAAACATTCACCTGGGCATGTTTGGCAATTAACTATTTAAGTTAAAGCAAAGTGAATCCAGACAAGAAATAATAAAGGGTCATATCAAAAGTACATAATTTTAAAATTTCCTCTGAATTTTTCAAAAATAGTAAAAAAAGCAACATCCTTTGTCCACTAAAAAACAAAAAATTCCACTTTTATGTACAAAAAGTAAAAAAGAAATTCATATTAAACAACTAAAAACAAAACACCATCATAACCTTTTATATTTTATGCTCTCTTTATTTGATGCTTCACCTCACCGTACTTTAATTCATCATGCATCCAAACACTTAGAGTTGTTAATATTAGTGTAATAAAAAAAAATTCTTTCTCTTGCAGATCACTCTATTCAGGGCTCCCTTGGTCACATTACCGTACTTGTCAATTCGGAGATTTCACCCTGAAGTTAAAATATATAATCGTACTGATTGAGTTGTCAAGGATATTAAATACTGTCCCATCCTTGCTGATTTGTGGAAAAATGACACACTGCCAACCACATGAAGTTAAAATTTCTTGGTGGGTTTGTATCAGTATTCACCATAGTTTTTTTGCTTTCAATTGTTACTTCTGCTGAATCTGAAAATGACCTGAGGTGAAATTGCTTATTGGTTGAGTGCCAGCAAGAGATATTCCAGAAATGATTTGGGAAACTTTCTTCATGCCATGCTACCTTTCACATCTGGGGTGCATTCTTCTTTCTCAAGATTCTCTTGGAGTACTTTATATGACTGATGAGAAGCTATTCTTTCCTAACTCTCAATTGTCAGCTACATTGAAGAAATGTTTAGCAGCTTTGCGAAGCATGTTTGTGCAGTCTGATTGAAAGACTTGGTTTTTTTTCTTGGACATATTGTAAAACTAAACTCTTTTTGAGTTTTGATCATTTGTGACAAAAGTTTTCAGCCCAAGACAATAAGGGGCATCAAACTGAAGACAGAAATGCTCATGCAACACCTTTAGCTATGGTGATTGCCATCTCATTCACCTTAAACGAACAGAATTTTTAGGCTATAATTGAGTTCTTGGATCTCACTTCTAGATCTTTTAGACCATATGGCAAAAAAAGTGCAATGTCACATTCTTTATGTCGATTTTTCGAGGAATTATTTTCTGGAGTATTTCAGAACCTCATAAGTTCTTCTTGGGCCCAAATGCAGACTAGTATCATCCTTATTGGATGGTCCTAGGCATGGATTATACAGGAATTCAGATACTTTTAAATGGATGGTCAGAAAAAATATCAAACACCAACGCCCGACAGAAGTCCAAGAAGCTATATTGCAATATGCATCTGATAGTTCCAAGTAGTGATGTAAATTTAGGTTGGGTACAGAAGACTGTTGAACAATTTCCTTGCTCATTTTGCTAACTTGATAGCTATTTTAGGTGCATGGAATTGAATACATAGGAAGTCTTGATCTAGGATTTGAATTGCTGGGGTGATGGCACGTTTTTATTTTCCATCTCCCTTCATTCATTTTCCGACAAAGGATGACAAATGATTATTAAAGAGTTCGAAGGACGAACGATATTAGGTGAAGCAGTAGATGGGACGTTGACTTCCCTAGGATTTAAATTGTTGGAGGTGATGGTATTCATTTTTCATCTCCACTTGATTCACTTTCCATCAAAGTGGAGATCATTTGATGGTCATTTTTTAGATATTCATCTTTGCTTTCATTTGTTGTGTTGTTATTTATTTCTAACCACTTTGAGGACAGAGAAGATAAATGGACGAAGCTAACCCTTTAGAAATCGATAAATAAATAGATGCCATGAACAGTTAGGATTGGATCCACAATGTCTTGATTTGAAACCATAACCATTAAGATGGTAAAATAAGACCGCTTCACCAATGATCAAATTCCATTTGTATTTAAAATTTAAAAATCCATGAAAAATGAATTCCCACTTACAATGACAATTACTAGATAAAGCTTTTCTTGAAAAATCATTTTTCTATGAAAATGGTGTGCAGCCAAAGGCACCCCAACAGTCTTCTCAACCTACCTGGACCTTAACACTGCATATGATCAAAGCCTTATGGATAGCGTTGCAAATCGGACGGTTCCGGACTGAAACCATAGTGGACCCGGTCCTGTTTTAAAATAATGGTTCCGGTTCCGGATCCGATTTCGAATCGGAACCTGTTTTATTGGGTTTGGACCCAGTTACAATAGGAAAGCTCAGATTCGGTTATGAAACCAGATTCACCTAGAAGACTCGAATCTCGTTCCCAAATCGATTCTATTTTCTCTTTATTCTTCATTTTTGCTTAAAATAAGCATATCATTCAACTTCTAACCGTGCATCAAGTCTACTACATCCAGCATTAATACATAAGAATGCCAAAAAAGAGTTGGTTTTAAAGTAAAATTTGAAATATCAAAGACTCATATGCCGGGTCCCGGGTCCATAGGTTAGAACCTATATGGACCTGGAACCAGACCTGTTTATCGATCGGAACCTAAATTAGGTTTCGAACTCGGACCCATTTATGAATCGAGACCTAAAATAGGTTCTAGACCCGATTTTTTGCAGCTTGAAACTTCTGAGTAATCAGAGAGTCGGATACTCGCTTGGAACCCTATATGGATTGATGCACACCATAGGACTCACACCTAAACAACAATAACTGAAAGATCAAAGTCCACCATGTGCTGCTTAATTTGTTAAAATGGCCTTAAATCATTCCAATCATCTATCAAGGGCCCAAGTTTCCAATTGGCATTGTTGTTGGACCTTTGTCCATCAATGTTCCCATCAGATGGATGGCTCGGATTGTCTGACCATGATACCATAGAGGTACTCGACCAACAAGAGACTGGAGAAACATGAGACTGGATTCCAACAGGTGTGGTGTTCATCCTATTCCCAACACTTGGTGGTGCTTGAATACAATTCATGCAAAACAACCTCAAACCATTGAACTTTGTGCTCCAATCCGTACATTTAAAAGGAAAAAAAATGAAACTATACTCTCCTACATCAGAGATACAAATGAGAGAGAGAGAGAGAGAGAGCTCTACCAAAAAAGAGTGTTTCTATTTTCTCAACAAGAAGAAAATATTCATAAACCGAAGCACATCTAATTAGAGTTACCATAAATACAGCCACTTTACCTTATTTCCTAGAGCCCTTCTTTGACGGTTTTTTAAGAGATTTCTTATTGGGTTTCAACTTGCTTGAAGTTGAAGAGGATGTCCCAGGCGCCTTCCTTTGTTTCTTCTCTCCCTTTACATTGAACACAGTAACAGCCTGTTTCACACACAAGACTAACAGATTAGATTAACCCAACTACAAAGGTCAAAACCAAGAAAGAACACTCCAAGAGAAGGATGAAAGTTTTTGAATGTACACAAGTTGCAAGCAGTTCAAATATTTCTGCAAAGTGTATTGGTGAGAAGGCAATTGAAGATCTCATTAGGTGAGAGACTGCTTATATGCATTTCCAACCAAAATCAACATCAAACAATTATTGACATTGATTTTGAATGTAAAAGCCAGGTCCTGGGGAAAAACAAGATTCCAAATAATGTGATCTCCTATGTGCTAATGTTCCCAATTCCCATCACATGGCAGAACAATTTATCTGTCTGCGGTTATATAAAAAAGGCTTACGAATTTTTCATACATCCATAACCACCCATAAAAAGATTGTAGGCTTGCCTTGTTGACGTCAAGTATCTCATGGGAGTTCTTGGACATGAGCTTGTTCAGAATCTTTTCTGTTTGCTGCTGCTCTTGTGTTCCCACGCCTTTTCCTTCTACTACGGGAAGGAACTATATAGAGAGGATAAAGTAATGAATTAGCTTGGTATTGATGCTGCAATTGAGAGGAAATATGTCCAAGTAGTTCTCATGATAGGAGTGCTGTGAGTATTCAAACCTTGCGATACTTTCCAGTATGCTTTGCGGGCTTCTCTCCTGGCAACTTCTTGTCGAATTTCCCTCCACTAGCAGTTGCAGTTGCTGCCAACCCGGCTACATTCTCTAGTTCATCCTTGCTAGCCTTTTTTGGTGCTTTTGAGGTTCCTGTTATGGGCAAAGCTGTTGCGGCAAGTTGCACATGGCTGCCAGAAAGCATTTTTGTAAGATGATTTAATGATTGATGCCAAAAGTTTTCCAATTCCTATATAACTTAGTCAGAAATAGGGTGTGTTACCAGATATAGAAACCATGAAATCTTACAGTAATATGATAATAATGAAGAATATATATTATCTATATAAAAGAAATAGAACATAAAAACACAGGAAATAGAAACAGATGTTATCTAGAAAATAAAAAGTGATAAATAAAACAAACCCAAAAAAAGAAGAAAAAATTCCAAATTTTCTGATCCCTTAAAAATCAGGTCGATGTGTTTCACATGGAAATCCTCAACAATGAAGAGAGCTTAAATTGGAGAGGAATAAATCAGAAAAAAATTACACAACAAAGATGCATTTAGATATCAGTTCACGAATGAAATTTTTTTTCCAGACAGAGAATGGGATTTTATTAAAGAAAAATTAAAATAACATATGGAGAACAAGAATAGGCCACAAAAAGAAGGCCCACAAGCAGTAAGGGCCTTTGCACAAAGCAAAGAAACTTGCGCACATGGCCGCTAATAGTTACAGTACCACTACATAAATAGGAATAGAAAAAAAAAAAAAAAAAACACCTAATGATTAAAATGAATTGGAAATCAACCGGACTGCAACCATTCACTTTAGTAGTTGTGTTTTTTTACATTGCAGTGCAAAATAAATAAATAAATAATAATAATAATAATAACAATAATAATAAAGTAACAGATGCAAACCAACTCAGAGGATTAAAAGATAACCTTGGCAAGGCACCGACTTTTGCAGCTAGTTTCAGATTCTGCAGTCGGTTCTTTTCTTGCTTTTCTACTCTATTCTTCTTTTCTTTTAACCTCTTACCAAAAGGATCTTCTCCTGGCTCTACAAGAATGGCAAAACAGACTTATGAGTAAAGGGTTTTAAAAGAAAAGGCAGATCAGATGGAGTTAAGTTGAGGAAGTATTGACATTAGTAAGGAAGTAAAGCATCCAAAAGGCGGCAGGCACAATAGACAATGCATGTGGCCAACTTTTAGAGGTGCCTAAAAAGCAGCACATTCTGGCTGGTACAATTCCTATTCTCATTACAAGGTGCTTTCAGAGATTTCTGAAAAGATCAGCTAGTCGGTTGCCCTTCCAACTACTTAACCTTCATCACTAAAATTTTTACCACCATATTGAGACTCACCGCAACCTTATAAAATTTTGCCCTTATATGCAATCAGTCATTTCTAAATGCAAGAATTATTTATTTCTATAAGCAAAACTTAGGAATACGTTTTCTTTTAACCTTCTGCTTTTTTTTGGGAATTGATGAGAATGAGTTTGTTGGTATGGCCTATGCCAAATGAATAAAGAGGCAAACCTTGATGGAACTAGATACATTCCAGGTCCATCTTTGAAAAATGATTGACTTTGAAACTTTAAAGAGAAAAGGAGGTTGACGCTAGAACCATTACCATCAGACATTTTGGCTTCAATGATTGGTACATCTTTATCATCATTTACACGATCATAGCCATGGCGACGCTTCCAGCTACCCGTCTGTTCGTCATATACAATCTTATCCTTTTTGCGATTCTTTATTCCTGTGAGAATTTTGAAGCAGTATAACCAAGTATATCACATTCCAAGAGTCACTCAAATACTCAATAACACAGTAATGCTGTAATTTTTAGAAAGTAATACATTAAAAATATTTTATTATTCTATTCAACAATGCAAAATATCAGATGCAACCAACCTTTCTTCTTGGCAAACAACTCCCACTTTGTAGGAGGTTTAGGCTTTGGCAGCTGTAGAAAGGTCAGAACTAGCAGTTACAAATTTATATAGGTGCATTGTAAACCAAAAAAGAACTAACTGAATACAGTTAAAACCAAGTAAATGCTGGCAATAAATGAACAGTACATGGTTCTAGATAAAATTAGAAAGAAACAAAACCAAGGCTAATTGTTTTAGTCCAAAA
This sequence comes from Camphora micrantha, assembly GCA_003546025.1. Classification (NCBI taxonomy): domain Eukaryota; kingdom Viridiplantae; phylum Streptophyta; class Magnoliopsida; order Laurales; family Lauraceae; genus Camphora; species Camphora micrantha. The sequence continues at coordinate 25,972,432 of QPKB01000004.1, read as the reverse complement.
AGCTCAAATACAGTGTACAGAATCTAATTAGTGAAGAAAGTCTTATCTTTCCTTTTCTTTTCTGATATGTGGTTAAAAGAAACAATGAATCAAAAACTTGAGACAGCCAATTTTTCATTGACTTGGAGCTTGAAAGATCAAAACTAATCTTAAATCTGAGTTTCTGAACATCGGTTCTAAATTAATCTTTCAAAGACAGCGATTGGCATTTGGGAACACAGAGAATCCAATACCATAAGAAGACATTAATCTTTGAAAGAAAACAATGGGCATTTGGGAACACAGAGAATCCAATACCACACAACAACACATTCTATCACTCATTTCCCAAATTTCAGAGACACTTAAAAACTTACAGCAAAGATAATACTGTAGTGTGGAATTGTGAAATTATCACTTGCAGAAGTACGAAGACACAGAACAACTTAAAATACTATAAAAACTATCGTTTTTTTGGTAACTATCGTTGAGAAGCGAAAACATAAAATAGATTTATGGAAAAGTAGTATAGGCTCCTCTGCTTGACAAAATTAATTACAATGAGGAATTGACCGTTTTATTGATCTCCTAAGTTTACCAGAAAAGATTTTTCCATTAAAATATGAAAGGGATTATTGTTTTTGGTGCCTCACTCAAGAGATATTTTCTCTATTGAAAATTTCTTCTATGAAATGTTTTCATCTGCTTTTCTGTAGATGAAGCATCCTACTTTTAGATTGTTAAGGTTCCTCCTTAGGAGGTGGGGTTGCAGTTTGGACAAAATCTTGACAGTTGATATCTTCGAGGCAGTGGTATAATACAGTTAGCTGTCTTCTGTGCCACCTGGACGCAGAAAAAATGAATCACCTTTTCATCCATTGCAATTTTGCTTACTTTTTTTTTTCAATGTTAATTTTGCTTACAGGGTTTGGACCGATGTCTTACAATTGTTTCATATTTATTGGGTTATGGATTCTTTGCATTAACATATTCAGTCTTGGCATACGGGGATATTTTCAAGGCTATTACTTTATGGTGCCAGATTTTAGTAGCAATTCTTTAGACTATGAAGAGGGAAATAATTGTACCTTTCAAAAGAAAGGAGATTCAGTAGGACTGGTGTGAGATCCTACCTGCCTGGGCTTGATTAACTTGTTTGATTGTTTGTTTCCCGAGGGGCCTTAGACTACACTAAGTCCCACATCATAAACATCTAAGTCCCGACCTTGGGCATATGTGTGCGGCTTGGCCTTAACTCCACATGACACGTTTTAAAGCCGTGAGACTTTGGTCAAACCAGACAATATCATGTGGATAGTGGGCTTGGCAAGGAATGGTATCAGAGCCGAGTTTGACTCTATTTCTGGTAGGGGAGAGTGGGAGATCCTACTTACTTGGGCTTGATTATCTTATTTGATTGTTTGTCTCTCAGGGTGCTTTGGACTACACTAAGTCCCACATTGGAAACATAAGTCCTAACCCTGAGCATATATGTGCGGCCTGACCTTAACTCCACATGACGCATATTAAGTCATGAAACTCCAGTCAAAGCAGATAATATCATGTGGATAGTGGGCCAGAATCGTCAAAGAATGGTATCAGAGCCGAGGGTAGCTCTATTTTTGGTGGGGGAGAGTGTGAGATCCTACTTGCCTGGGCTTGACTATATTGTTTGATTGTTTGTCTCCCAAGCGGCTTCTGTCATCACAATTGGTTATGAAGGCTCGCCAGAAAATTATCATTGGGGTTAAAATTTAATTTAAGGGGATTGTGATGGGCTTAATGCATTCTTGGGTGGACTACTTTTGAGCTTCAATTATCTATCCATCACAATAGTTCATTGGTCTCATCTTCCATGAGGGCAGCTGAAGCTCAATTTTTTTTACGGAAATGAGATTTAGGGATTGAGAACGGATAGCATTGAAGGTCTTATTGGAAATTGTGAAGGGTCTATGTCAAGAATCATTGCAATGTAGGAGTTATAATGAAGTAAAGATTTTCTATTTGATTTCTAGGTGTAAGGAGCAATGGGGTTCATGAGCATAGTCTTTACATGCAGTACTAAGGGCTTCTAGTGATTATAATTGGCCAAGGCATATGAAGCTCAGTTGGCCTAGGACCACGGTTTGCTCATGGAGGTTGAGGGTTCGAAACTGCGTTACCACACTAGGGCAAGGGGATTTACTCAGCTCCCCCTGGGAGCGAAGGGATTAGTCTGGCCCAAAGGGCTGGGGCACCCTCCGTTATAAAAAAAAAAAAAGCATATGATTGATAGGATAGATTATATTTGCCAGATGGCAGTCGCAGGTGGCTTTTCTTTTTCTTCTTTTCGGTCAGGAAATTCAAGCGATATCAATTAGAAAAACAAATGCTTCCTTGAATCTTTCTTGTTTTATGTTTGAGTTGTCTATCTTGCCTGATTTCAAGTTTGTTCTTGTGTCTTTGGCTCTTTGCTTTGATAAATAAATTTAGAAAAGCATAAAAGGTCCAAACAGTACAATTCTAATTTCTACATGTTAAATCATCAATGGTATGCATCTAAATTTCCTTCATTTACTAATAACAAAAAATATCACAATTCACAGTAAGGGCGTAAGGCATATATAAAATTTACAGAGGGATCAAGACGGCAACAGGGGCAGGTTAAGTAGTACGTTTAAATGGGTTCAAGGCAGGTGTGGGTTTACAGACACCCCAAGTCAAGTTTGGGTTTCGGCCAGTCTATTCTATTCGCACAAAAAACTAGATCATTCTCTTAAGATGTTTAACCATCTCTGCCACACCAAAGAGAGCAAGGTACAAGCAAACCCTTACCAATCAGAAGGTGGGTTTGGTATCACATATCCTAAAACCGTCATGGAACAAGGCAGGTGTGAGTAGTGTTAGGTTTGAGTTTACTACTAGTTGGCATTCCTACATATATGATTAATTTAGGATGTTGGATGCTGCTGCCTTCACAATGATTCACCAAAATTAGGGCTGTCATTCAAATAAGCAATTAGAGCTAATGGAGAAGGCAAACTTTCTCCCGGGACCCTAATTTCAACATGCTCTCTTCCAATTAAGTGTGTAAAAGGACATTTTTTTAGGGGTAAAGGGAGTAAAAAAAAAAAAAAAAAAGACCCTATTGATGGGATGATGAACTCTTGGAGTGATAGAGATGCATAACAGAAAAGGCCAAGTAAAAGGCAACATTCTGTGACTTGAGAAATTCTAAATTCAAGAAAGATCATTTTCCACAATGTTTTGGTCTCGCAAGTTGCAACACACTTGATTAAATTATTTAGTCACCTTCCACCACCATCAACATGTTGAAGTAGCATGAAGCATAGAGGGGCCACCCAAAAACATCAAAGTTCCACCTCAACTCCATCTACCATGAAGCATAGAAACTCAAGTAGATTTCCCCTTTTCATTAAATAATGAATCTGCCAATCACGATACCATCTTTGTTTCCTTGCAATCATTAGCATAGACTATGATACAAGAAAGAAAATTTAGGCAAAAAAACTACCCAAAAGAGAACATTGCAAGAAGGAAAGAGCTAGACACACACACACACACATACACACTCACATCCCTTTTCTTTTATCTATCAGTAGGAAAACTTACATGCTTCTCTCTTGGTAACTTTGTTTTCGGCTGAGGTAATTTAACAAGGGGACCATCTGGGTCAGCAATTGATGGCAAGGTAAAAAGGCTATCAGCGATTGCTTGAACGAGCTCAGTCCCCTTTTGTAGGCACTCCTTCAGCAGCTCATCCCTAAATAAACCCACAAAGATCACAATAAACTCCCCCATAAAGTATGAACTAATTATACAATCTTTCAATCACAATAAACTCCCGGACAAAGTATGAACTAATCATATAATCTTTCAAAAACACTCCAGAACAACCTAACCTCCCAACTGATGCCAACTTTAAATCTCATAATCTTACCCTCCAATCATGACAGATAACCAAACCACCACACATATCCCAAACATTATTCTAAAAATAAATCAATTTCTAAACAGCCCAGTAATAGAAATCCCAGAAACATAAAAATACATTGATAAAACATTAGCACTACCCAAAAAACGACTTCCTTTCAGAAAGGGAGGAGGATAAAAGCTAAAGCCCCCACAAGGAAAAAACAAAGTTTTGGAGCAGTCAATACATGCAGAAGCTCAAGTACACAAAAGGAAGAGAAGAACAAAAGCATGATAAGAAGAAATCAATAGAATAATGGGGGTGAGGGAGATTTGAAACCTTTTTGGGAGAGTAGAAGGGAAATGGTGATTTGGGTCGAAAGCCGTTAGATTCCCCAGATCGACCTCGTACTTTCCACTTTCCATCTCTCTGTGTATTGTGTGCGAATGGAAGAGGAAGGGAGGTAGCAGGAGGAAGTGAGAGGGATGAGAAGCTTACAAGTAGGTCTTGAAAAGTTTTTTTTTGTAAGAGACGGCTCCTGCTAAAGTGCGCTGGTTAACCTAATTTGAAGAGGCATAGGTGATGGTGATGGACTGATGCCAGGGGTGTTCATGGGAAGGGGTAGGGTAGGGCTAAGTAATCCGAGCTCAGTTAGGTCTTGGGCCAATCTTGTCCATGAGCACCCTTAGTGATAGGTCAAATACCTAAAAATGTAAGTTGTATATTTTTACTCTACCTGCTCTTATTTCTGAAAATAGATTATATATATATATATATATATATATATATTAATTCATTGCTACGTATGAATATTTGATTTGTATTGTATGGACATATTTGTTCTCTATGCTAGTCTATGGTTAACAGACAATGTTCTCCTATTATAGAGTAGCCTGCATATTATTATTATATATATACAAAGCAGCTTTTTCACGGGAGAGCGACATGTGGTACACCAAAAATATCGCAATGTAAATTTAAAATATTCTTGAAATAATATACTTATCTATTTCCTAAGACATAACATGCAGTGATAACTTCTCTTTAGTTATGAAATCTAATTCTTCTTTATTTCCAAATTCACAGTTTACGGGGTCCATTTTTTTTTTTTTACCAACACGCTAAGAGCTTTTTTTATACTAGAGTACGGGCCACTTTCATAGGCTATATTATACTACTTTTTTCTCCTTATTTTCCTTTTAATATTTAGTAAGATTAATCTGTGGGGCCCATTATGGACATTTTTCTCCTTATTTTTCTTTGGGTATTTGGTAGGATTAATTAATCTGCGGAGCCCATTATGGAAGCCAATTAATTCCAAAATCCACGTACCTAAAATTTATTTAATGAGTTTCCATCTTTTTTAAGAATTATATATTAATATTTATTTATGATTTATTTAAATATTTAGATATATTTCTAATAATTTCTTAATTATGACGCAGGCTTATTACACTAGTGTATATATATATATATATATATTAAAGCAAATGATGAGGTAGGCTCTGAGGGGTGCTACGTCATCAGTTGAGTTCTCCTTTAAGAAAAATACTTATAAAAACACATAAAGCTTTGGGTTTAATGTGGGCCACTTTCGCCTAAAATCTCTCTTTTCCTAACTATTCTATTTTATCTTCTTATGTTAATCCTCAAATCACTCTCTAATCTTCATCCATCCTAAAATCTGTCTAACCAATCCTCTTATCATTATGATTTTAGTATTAACTTTGTAAACCGTTGAATTCACCCATGTGATGGATTCTCATGCATATTACATACTGCTATGCTATTTATTACTTGACAAAATGAGCTCAGATTAGGGCTCATTATGATGCACGCTTGCATTCACTAGGAGCATATGGACCATACATGTGATTGAGATCCACAAGGTGGGCCCTACATAATTATTGGTATGCAATTGTTGTTAGTTTTCACGCCTTTTGGTTTCTAATTGGCTACACGACTTACACTACAGGCCCCACATGTGAGACTGCTACTTCACAAAGGCATGAAGCCTAATTGAAGTGGCTCACCATATGCTATTAATCACATAAAAAAACTCATAATCTAATGATTTGCATGAAGCTTTGAGATTTTCACCGATGAAAATCTTATAATAATCCCTAAGCCCCACATGAGAGATTTTACTTCACAAAGGCTTGAAGTATACTTGAAGTAGCCCACCATATGCCATTGATCTATAGAAATTAATCTTGATTTAAGGAGGACCAATGGAGTTGGATGATCAATGGGGAAATAGATAGGCCCAAAAAGAAAATAATATGTATTTGCGAATGCATATTATTGATCATGCTAATTTCTTCTTTGAGGCATCGTTAGGATTTGGAGTTATATATATTAAATTCCAAATGTCATCGATAATCATTAATGTTTGGTGGAAAAAACTTCATTAGTTATGTTTTTTTTTCTTTTTTTTTTCCACGAATAAGAGGATTAAAAAAGGTTTTTTCTTCTTTAAAAGAATTTTTCATAGATGAATAATATATCTAAAACTCAATATATTGATTTTGCTTGATACATTTGCCATTGTGTTTTCTTAAGGTTCATTTATTGATTTTTAGTGATTCAACCTCAAGAAATGAGCACGTGAATGGATAATATATGTTATTTATTATTATTTTTATTTTTCTTATCAGTTCATGTTACACGTTATTTTAGGTTATTAAGAAAAGATTTTCTTTATTCATTTCTCCCTTGCCTTTTCTCCTAATTAAATAGGTATTGTTGGGATGACCCAAGCCATTTTTTGAAATAATATATTTATATATTTATTTTATTTATCAATAATATTCTAAAGAAAAATATTAAATTAAAAAAATATTTTTATTTTTTCGGCCAGGGCTTAGCATGGGCATGTGTTATTAGTTACTAAAATACAGTCAAGCACGTGGGATCCACTTATATACTTGTCTATTAATCGGAGAATGGTAGAAGCAAAGTTTTACTTGTCGATGAGTGATAGGGATGTAAATAGGTCGGTTCCAGAGGATCTGGACCCGAAGCCTTTAATAAGAAGATGGAACTAGACTCGGTCCCAATCCCGGTTTCCTGATTCCAGACCCGGAACCATTAATGAGAAGATCGAACCGAAACTAGTTCCATATATGGGATGAGATCAGATATGGGTCTAGATAGATGATGATATGGAAAAACCCTAATTTTTGAAAATTAAGGCAATATGTCGGATTCCGAGTGCATGGTTGTAACCGAGGTGAAATCAAACCCGGACTTGTTTAGGCCACGGTATCAAAAATAGGACTCAAATCCAGACTTTTTTTACTCATCAATTCTAAATAAGGACCCAAATCCGGTTTTTCTGTTTTTAACTAGTCCGTGTAATTGGAGAATCGGAGACCCATTTATATTTTTAGAAAGTAGGAGCTAAAAACTTAGGCCCATCAAATTAACAATTTTATCGTCCTTAAAGTCTTGATGACATTTTAATTGTTTAATTTTTTAATATTTAATCCAACAGTGAGTAAAAATTGGACGAATATGAAATTAAACTTAATTCCACACAGCTGGGGATTAGAAGAGTATGAGAGTGGTTGGAGCGACCGAAGGTGGGTCCCATAGTGTTGAACAGCAAATGCAGTCCGCTCGTAGCATTGTCCAATAAAAGAGCGAGCAGGCCTCAACACGTCAAAGTGCGAAACGTCAGCTTGGATTATAATACACGAGACAACACTTTCCACGGAGCTTCCCTGTTTTTTCGCGCACGCTTCCTCCCCCCAAAAACCCTAATTAAATCGATCGCGAGAGGAAGGAGGCAGAAGCGGAATCGGACTTGAAAATCCGATAACCCAAAGATCAAACGCCAAAAACTCAGAAATCTAGGGTTTCTTTCTTCAGTTCCCCCTTTCAAATCTGATCATTTCAGACATCAGTTTTCATCCTCCGATCCCCAATTCAAACGCTCGAATTTGGAAATCCAGGGCTTCTTTGTTGGATTTCTTCGTGCTGCAACCTGCAACTCAAATCAGCAATCAGAATTCTCTGATCTTCCAATTCAGGTATTAGATTTCTTCATCATCTCTAATCTTCCAATTCTATCAGAATTCTGGGTAATCCGATGAGAAAGATCTGATTTTTACCGATTTCGTCGTCTCCTGTTACGAAAACTTTCTAGAGTTTTTATTTTCCCCATCTATTCATCTTAGCAGCGATGGACGGGAACAAAGACGAGGCACTGAAATGTCTGAAAATCGGAAAACAAGCCCTAGAAACCGGTGACCGAACCCGCGCTTTGAAATTCCTCAGCAAGGCTGGTCGTCTCGATCCTACCCTCCCTATCGAAGATCTTATCTCCAACGCCAACGAACAATCCTCCCCTGACAGTCCTCCTCCGCCATCGGACCCCGCCCGTGATGAATCGCCCGTTTCTAACAAAGCCCCAGGCGCCACCTCTGCTAGGGTTAGGGTTTCTGCGAACGGTCCGCCCTCCCCGTCGTCATGTTCTTCATCGAATTCCTACACCGAGGAGCAGATCTCAACTGTCCGGCAGATCAAGAAGCAGAAGGATTACTATGCAATTCTGGGGTTAGAGAAGGGTTCCTCTGTGGATGAGGTGCGAAAGGCGTATCGAAAGCTCTCTTTGAAAGTTCACCCTGATAAGAACAAGGCTCCTGGCGCAGAGGAGGCGTTTAAAGCCGTCTCGAAGGCTTTCCAGTGCCTAAGTGATGACGAGAGTCGAAAAAGATACGATCTTGTTGGGTCTGAGGAGGAATTAGTTCAACAGAATCGATCATATCGCACAGCTCAACAGGGTTTTAATGGGTTTTATGAAGCTGAATTCGACCCTGATGAGATATTCAGGAATTTCTTCTTTGGCAATAGTGGGATGGCTCCCACAGCAGCCTCGTTCCAAGGATTTAGGTTTGGAAATGGTCATGCCCATGCGTCTGGTAATGCCCATGGGTCTGGTAATGCCAATATCCGGGTGCTGATTCAGTTATTGCCTTTGTTTCTCTTCCTGCTCCTGAACTTTATCCCTTCATCTGAACCCATCTATTCGCTGTCGCGGCAAAACCCTTATCGGCACCAATTTGTCACTGAAAGGGGTGTGCATTTTTACGTGAAGACCTCCAAATTTGAAGAGGAGTACCCTATTGACAGCAATGAGCGCATTGTGCTTGAACGACAAGTAGAGAGGGAATATATCGGGCTTCTATCACAGCATTGCCGGGTTGAGATGCAGCGTCGGCAGTGGGGCTTGGCGCAGCAGACACCTTACTGTGACAGGCTTAGACAGTTGGAGGAAGCAGCTTGATGTTTTGAATCAAGGTCTGATCTTGCTTTCTTGTTTATTTGCTTATTTGTTTAATGACGTTATGGTACTCATAGTTATCAGAATCCTACGATTCGTATCCCGAATCTTAAGGAAAACGATTCGTATCTATGTAATGAATCCCATTTACAAATGAATTTTAGGATTCGGGTGTGAATCCTACGATTTGATACTCGTTTCATTGAATCTTACAATTCAAGCGATTCGGTTAGGCGATGATGGCTATAGTCAATAAGCTAATATTGATAATATTTTACCTTTTTTCTTTCTTTATTCTCTCTTTTTTTTTATTGATTGTATTTTTAAAATGTTATTTAGTAGTTAACGAAACCTCGTAAGAATTTTTTACGGCTTTGATAAGGTTTTAAAGATGAATAAAGAACACGCATTTAACTAAAGTATTCCACTGTAAGTATGGTGCTTGTTTATATCTTCTACTTTTTTTAATCTATATTGATTTTTTTTCTTCATGAATACTTTTTTTAACTTTAAGAGATATACTACCATGTAAGATTGATGGTTTGGATTTTTTTTTTTTTATATTTTGATTTAAAGATAATAAAATATATATATTGATACTTTGAACTTATTTAACTATTTACACATCATTTATTTCATATATATAATAATAATAATAATAAATGTCATGATGTTCTTGATATGATTGTATGATAGACTTATTTATTATTATATTTATACTTCTATAAATGGAAAAATGGATGATTATGAATAATTACTTTTTTTCCTTTTCTTTTAATTTTTAATTTTTTTTCTTTTTTATTAGAAAAATAAAAAATCCTACGATTCACGATACGATTTGAGATTCGATTCGATTCATTGGTATGAACGATTTGCGATAAGATTTCGATTTTGAAAACTATGATGGTACTTTCTTGTGAAGGATTTTGTACCACTTCTCTATTGCATGGATGATATTGGATTTTGCGGTACACCTTAATCCTTATTTTCCTTTTTTCTGCAAAATGGTAGTTTGTGCCACTAGATTTTGTAAGCTTTTATATGCTTTCACTCATTCTAGTTACACATTTATTCATTGTGCTTTTTATATTTGCAACATAGTCATTTGTATGCTAATTAGACAATGAAACTTTGGATAATCTATGGAAGAGTTGTCAAATACTCTTTCATTTCTCTTCTGGCACAAGGGTGCATAAGCATCTCCTTCCAATCCAGTCACAAGAAGGGACAAATTTCTGTTCTTTCCAGCAAGTATCACCTCCTCCTGGGGAGAAGTGCCACATGGTGCCCCTTCTTCACTCTCTTAGTTCTTCATTTCCGTACTAAGGAAAAAAAAAAAAAAAATACTGTCATGCTCGTATTAACTAGTTCTTGCACCATTACCTTCTTCCTTTTTTGGAAAGTAGTTTTCATGCTTATTTGATGTACAGTACGAATATTAAGTGGTGACCCATTCTGATGAGTCACATTCTTTGTATACTTGCTTTACAAGAGGATGAAACCTGAATTCTTAGCATGTGTTCTGCCATTAATTGATTTTATATGATCATTCCAAAAAAAAAAAAAAAAAAAGGGTTTTATATGGCCCAAGGTCTTGGCGGTAGATAAGATGTATGTTTCCGCTTTAACAATCATAAAAACAGGACTACATGAAGTATGTCACTGGTCCTGGTCAAGAAAAGCTTTAGTCTTAGATTGACAAATAACACCAGACCCTTACAATTTTTGCAGTCCACTATCACTGATCAAAACATAGAGCTTTGATTTGTTCCATGACTTGCATTGTATCAGGCAGCAGAGAAGATGGGAGCAATATTACCTGGACAACAAGGAGCCTATTGGGGGAGGGGAGTCATGATCAGTAGGAGTAATGGTTGGCACTTGGTGTTCATGTGCGATGAGAAAGGGGATGCAAAGGTTGGCCTTGCCTCACAGTATGATTCAAAAGAGTATGGTCAATGAACATTAACTCTAATTTAAATAAGTGCGAACGTATAGTCGTATACCACTATGAGTTTGTCATTTGCTTCGTAAACAAATTGACCATGTGATAGTAACTTCATATCTCCACTCTACTGCAGCTTTCCTTCTCTCCTCTCTTCCTGCTAAATCATTTCTTTCTTTAATCCCATGTGATGGGCATTGCCTTTTGCTTGGAAATGCTGAATGGAGGACATCTGAATCTCTATAATGTGCGTGGCTGTTGCAAACCCATGACTTAACTATTTGCAGGATGATGATCATGGCTTATTTCCATGGAAGCCAACATACATGACACCAAATAGGATTAACACACTAACTTACGCCCACTTAATGCACTCTCCAAATTTAGGTTATCATAACTTTAGGTCAGGCCTTGTCTCCATCATCTTTGAAGTGTTTAGTCATTGTCAACACACATATGGCTGAGTGGTGTTGGCACTTGGTTCAACACACAAGCCTAGGGTGGATCCATTAGAATTTTCATATAATTAAGTAGATGCAACGACAACATCAATGCCATGGCCATGGAAGCATATAGAGGAGGCAAAATGATTACATTAAAATCTTTTTATTTTATATAGAAATAAAATATATTTGTACAGTTCCCACTTTCTTAGCCCAAGCAAGGAACTTTGGGTATGCAGTTGCTGCAAGTTCCATGGACGTTTTGGCAATAGGCTCCTACTTTATTTCCTGGATCTGCAGAGGTTATATTAACATCATTCAGAGTGATGTTGGTGCACCCTTCTGGCCCAGTGCATTTCAGAACTATCGCAGTAGGCAAAGTTGCAGTCCCATGAACTCCAATGAAACTCACGTTGCTCACTTGAATGCTTTGGCCGTCCTTCACAGTACATGTCAATCAAGTTGTAGAGAATACACTTTAAATCAGCTAATACTACAAATTGATTATATGAAACTATAAAAAAAAATGACCCAAGTTGTAAGAATTTTAATATATATATATATATATATATACACACACACTTGAATAATTTCAGCTAGAATTGTCAGAGACACACAACATATAACTTACCTCTTTTATTGAGTTTGAGTTGGGATAGAACTGATCGATATCAATGGGGATTTTTACTTTGTCCAAAACAATGTCCTTGAAAGAGATTTCTCTCACATACCCAGACCCTCCCTGTTCACAAATGGAAATAAAAAAGTCTTTATCAATTGCAAGGAAATAAGGCAAATTGCAGTTTGGTATACAAATATATGTGTGTATATGTAAATAAAACCCACAAAGCAAAACCTCAGTCACCTGCCATGTTTTTATCCTTGCTCCGGTCAAAGTTCCAAAGAAACTAGAATGGGAGACATGAATCTTTTCCACAATTCCAACCGTTCCATCCCATCCCAAGCTTCCAATGCTACGGGAGTGAAATAAAATGAGTAAAATGGTTTGGAAAAAAATTAGATGGGTTGAGATCATGAGAACAGTTTTCTAATCGAACTGCAAATTGCTTTTGTGTCTTCTACTCACCTAATACCATGACCAGGGCCACATGTGATGTAGCTAATATTAATATTTGAGGTGCCATTGAGAAAAGAAATGCAGTCATCTCCTGTGGTGTATTGATAAAGAATAGAATCAGCCGCCCCACAAGCTAAAATGAGTAAATTGATTAGAGAATGCATAGAGACGTGAAATACCTGTTCCTATTGTACAGTTGTAAATTTGAACACCTGTGGATTCTGCTAAATTAATTCCATCAGTGTTAGGGGAGTCTTCTGGAGCTGTAATAGTGAGGTGAGAGATGACAGCTCCATTGCATTGAAGTGTATGGATGTGATTCTTTGGGTTGTCGAAAAGATGAAAGCCACTGAGAACAAGGCCATTGCAGAAAGCAAACGACATAGCCTAAACCCCCCACCCAAGAGGAAAGAATACCATGTAAGAAAGCTTTAATTTGTAACAATTCTTTTGCCTCTTATAATCAATGGTTGCATCTCATTTTCTACTTTGAGATGGCCATAACACAAGTCTAGATTACATCTTTACCGACGTTAAGAGAAAAAAAAAAAAAAAATCAGAGCTGACGTGACTGTTATGGTGCATTTTGATAGATATATATATAAAGCTGTTTTTTCTGATGCAAGCAATTTGATGATCTCGACTCACACAAGTTTTACATATTTCTTGTTGGGTCATCATAGACCTCGGGGATACCCATAACATAAAAAAAAATGTTTTACATATTTCCTCATCAAATTTACATTTATAATTGGTTGTAGGGGGGTGTATGTGTAAAGTTACTTACAGTTGGTGCTTCACTTGGACAATTCTGGAAAAAAAAGGGAAAAGAGGGGTCAAATACTAATTTAATAAAAATGATCTATAAACGGAAAACTGATCAAAGGGGATTAAGAACAAGGCGATATAGTATGACTTACTCTTATATATCATTTGCCAATTCACTTGTAGGACAAGTGGTGAGGCATTTTTCTTTCCACAAGTACAATTAGGGGTTTCTGGATCAGTTGGATAGGGACTTGAATAACATGAATACCGACCAAGTGAATTGGCCAATGTATGTACTCAAGAGGAAAAAAATAAATAAAATCTTATACATCGTATGTGACCAATGTAAGAGTCACAGTGGGTTGGATTTGATTCTGGTTTAGCAGAATAGTGGCTTAATTGAACCAATGACAGGGGCTTATATAGTTTTCAAGATAGGTTCTTTGTTCTGCAAAGTATTGAACAGAAAATATGTGATGAAGGAAACAGAAGAGGGAGGTTGGTTACTTACAAGTTTACGATTTGTTTTGCAAGGCCACCAAATGCTTCCCTGGCCACCAATACGACCTGTTCCGTTGATGGTGAGGTTATCCACATAGTGGAAATCCAGCCATGCAGGAGCCTTATTCCATTCAGGGATAGTGCTGGGCCCAGCCACATCCCCTGACACCTGCATATAAGTAACGTAGTTGGACCTATAATACAAGGAGAACAGAGTCACCCTGAAAATTTGGTTGTTCATGGGTTTCAAAGGAGAGGCCAATGCTTGTACAAGCCCGACCTATTTCGTTTTTGGGCATAAATTTCAGATGCGAATCTTAATCATGGGCCTGAAAATTTGGCAGAGGCCCACTTATTTCTAAATATATAGACTTACTTTGTATTAAATATGTTGGGTTGGGACTAGCCTTTTAGAATATATGGGCCGAGGCCTTAAAAATTTAACTATTGTGTCAAAAAATATGGGCCAAGTTCATTCGAAGGGCCTAAAAAATAACCCAAATCCAAACCAATGCAAATCAGGGTGGCCTGGCCCATTGCAACCTTCCCAAGAAAGCACTTGCTAAGTAATAGCAGGAAGTTAATCAAAGAGAAAAAGAGGAAACTTTGAGAAACTTCCTGTTCTGTCTAATCTATGAATTAGCGGTTATTAGAGGTTTTTACTCATTATAAACTCATGACATACTATAACACAAATGACTCCACATGGACATGAGAGAGAGAGAGAGAGAGAGAGAGAGAGGGACTCCACATCACATGAGAGAGAGCATTGATTAGCTTAGCTATTCCAAAAAGAAAAAAAAAAGAAGAAGAAGAAGAAGAACAGGGATTTAGTTTCCTTGATTACCTGAATATGAATGCTGGGAGACTTGCAGGGCCCTTTGAAAGTGATGGGCTTCAATAGAAATGTCTTCCCTTGAGGGAGGAGTAAGGTGGGAGTGTCCCCAGCAGCAGAGCATGTCGCATTCCACGCTTTTGTAAAAGCCTATGGACCCAACTCGTAACCATTAGCATTATGAAAAAAATGGTGTTAACCCTCAGCCACTGTGAGCAGTAGTAGTAAAAAACAAGGTTTGAAGTTTGAAACGTGTTTTTTTATGTTTAAAAAAAAAAAAAAGAGTCCATAAATCTCAAAATAAGAGTTCATCCCACTATTAGATTGACTGATGAGTGAGTTCATTTTGAGTGGCATGGATTTTCAATAAATGGCCCACACTATGGAATTCCAATTGATTGTGGGTCCTGATTGGATAAAGTTCCAGCACCTTCTGACAAAATATGGACTGATATATTTGCACTTGAGATTTACCATTACATACATACTTTTATTGGTCATCGATCTAATAGAGTTCAATGTAGAAAATAATAGAATCAATGAAGGTAGAGGGAGAGATGAGTCTATGGACAGAATTCCTCCCAGTGTCGAGCATGGGCGAGCAATTTACTTCTTATTAACATAATTATTAATTCAGAACAAGAAAATAAAACTAGTTTTGAAAATATATCATAATGAAGTTAAGAGTTACCAAATAAATACCAGCAAGTGAGACGAGGAAACATCTTTGTAAAAATAGAGATTAATATGCTGAGTGAATTGTGGAGAAACAACAAGTATAAATCCAGATCCTCTAGGCTTCGACTTAGAGAGAAATCCTGACTTGAATGAGTCGAACTTAAAAAATGAACGCCCTTTAAGCATACGGGGGATCCTCAAAATTTTCCCCCAAAGGTAAAATTGACCTCTTGATGGAAAACATGATAATGAATAATACATAGATTAATGGTTTTTCGCCCCTTGTTAATAAAGATGATGATAGGGTCTAAGCTCAATGCGTAGCTTATTTTGAGCAGTAGCCAAGTGTTCGAACCTAACTAAAGCAAAGCTCGTGTTTGACCCATCAGGCTCAAGCCCAACTTAAGTCATGCCAGTGGTCTATCAAGCTGAACTCTCAAGGCCAACTAGTTTTGTTCCATTTCGAGCTCAATCTTGGCTAAGCTTTAGTCGTTTACAAGTGAATGGTTTGACTACATGCACATAGTCTCATCTTATTTTGGACTCCCACAGAAATGGGTGTACACATGCATCACTCATCAACTCTCACAAATATGAAGGCACATACACAAGCACACATGATCACGAGTTAGCGGTTTTTGTTTTTTTGAATATCAATGACATTTTAGTGCAAGAAGAAATATACTTGAGAATCATCTGTTTTGCCGTCTCCCACTGCTCCAAAGTCAATAACATTGAAAGTGGACTTTGATTGTCCAGACACCAGGGAAGTTGAGCAAAAGAAAAAGAAAAAGGCCAAAATCACCTACAATATAAAAGAAAGCAAATGAAACAATTAGTATTATTGGAGGGGAGAGGGAGAGGGAGAGGGAGAGGGAGAGGGAGAGACCATGGCTGTATTATGAGTTATAACACACAAAAAAAAAACAATTGGGCTTAAGGTTGTCACTCTTTCTTGTCTTATTTATAGCCTAACCTTTTAAAATTTCTGTGTGCTCTATTAATGTAGATGTAGACACTTGCATTCGACCAAACATGGACAAAATATATGAATGATATAATCTTTAGTTTTGATTTCTGAACATGGACAGAATACTTGCATAATATGATTTTTAGGTTCTTTTTCATTAAACAGCTTATCTTATCTTACGTCCGCAAATAGTATTAGAAAAGATACAGTCTTTTTATAGTGTTCCAAAGATTTCCTCATATCTACATCAGATACCAACCGGTGCTATCTCTTACTAAAACAAAAGAACAATTATATATGTAATAAAAGACACCAGTTGAATTTGTGGGGGAGCGACACGTGGCGACATGAGATTTTCTTGGAGAGGGACACATGGCAGCCTACAATGGTATTCCGCAGATCTTAATTACCTACTCAATGCCTTTCAAATCACCATAAGATCTTATTGAAATTTGAAATTATATTATATAATAAAAGACAACAGGTGAATTCATGGGAGAGCGACACATGGCGGCATAAGACTTTCTTGGAAAGGGACACGTGGCAGCCTACAACGGTGTTTTGCATATCTTATTTACATACTCAATGCCTTTCAAATCACCAAAAGATCTTATTAAAATTTGAAATTATATATATTAAATCAAAGGGGGAGGATGGGCTGTGAAGGGTGCCACCTCATTCCTAAAAAGTCTCTCCTTTCAAAGAAATATACACAAAAAACCCACATTATTTTAAGGTGCCATCTCACTTTGGGCTACTCTTTCTCTCCTAAAACCCATCTCATAAGATATTTTTATGAACGTTTGAATTTGAGTCCTATTTCCTGCCATTATCCAAATTATAAGCAAATATTTAGGCCACTCGATTTGTGTGGCAGTGGGTCCAACCAAAAGTCCAACAGTAGACCATGCAAATTGCATGATGAGCCCTCATATAGATGTAGGCCAAAGCTTTTCATGGGCCATGATGGTTTAAACATGACTCACGAGGCTTTAATTGAGACTTGAGCCTACGTCGAGACATCTGGCCCGTTTCATCATCTGATGGTTCATAGCCATTAAGGTTTCATGGGCCATGATGGTTTAAACATGACTCGCGAGGCTTTAATTAAGACTTGGGCCTACATCGAAATATCTGGCCCGTTACATCATCTGATGGTTCATAGCCGACAACACCAATTATTTTAGGTACAAGGATTGCACACTTGTACATGCTGACCACCTTTAAAAAATACAAGAGACCCACCTTTAAATACAACATGACACACCTTTAGGAATTAGGATATGAGGCCTACCTTTAGAACATATCCTACCTTTAGAATTTACATCATGTGAACAAACCCCCCCCCAACAACAACAACAAGGCACCTCAGAATGCCACGTCAACAAGGGCTCACTATCTCACTATCCAATTAGACACGCCTTTAGGATTTAGGATATGAAGCCCACCTTTAGATGTTACATCATATAACCTGCCCTAGGCACCTCGGAACGCCGCTTCAGCAAGGGCCCACTATTCCACTAAACATTTAATCAAGTCCTATTAATCTCATTTAATTTAAGAATTCTCTTATATTACATCATTGTATATAATATATGTGTGCAAGTGTAGTTGTGCCCCGTGTCTCTATACTCTCATCATTTCTATTAAATAATAAGATAAAATTTGAAATATTGATTCTTATTACAGGGCCCGGGTTAAGCACGGGCTTTTGTTGCTAGTTATATAATAAAAGATAGCAGGAGAATTCGTGGGGAAGCGACACGTGGCGGCAATGAACTTTCTTGGAGAGGGACACATGGCAGCCTATAATAGTGTTCTGTAGATCTTAATTACCTACTCAATGCCTTTCAAATCACCACAAGAACTTATTAAACTTTGAAATTAAATGTCTCTGAATTCTCTCTTTAAATCCCTTATAATACGCATCCTTATCTCAATACACAACCTTTTCAAACTCTTTCCTTTTTATCTCCTCTTAAAACTCACGTTTGACATATGTGAAGGTATAATTCTCGCTAAAGCCTTCAATGTAAATCAAAACTCAAAAAATTGGTCCAATCAAATCCCTAAAACCTATCTACTCATCTTAAATTACATATCTCTACCTATGTCTCTGTCAACACGAAAAAGATCAAACTTGTGAAAATGGTTGATCATCTCTCATTTAATACATCATTAATACCTCTCCCTATTGAAATATCTCTTTTTTAACGTGCCCCTCTCTCTATCTTCTCTCTTTCACAAAGAATTATATAATAAAAGACAGCAGGTGAATTTGTGAGGGAGCGACATGTGGCGGTATGAGACTTTCTTGGAGAGGGACATGTGGCAGCCTATAATGGTGTTCTACATATTTTAATTACCTACTCAATGCCTTTCAAATAACAATAAGATCCTATTAAAATTTGAAATTAAATGTCTCTGAATCCTCTCTCTTTAAATCCCTTATAATACGCATCCTTATCTCAATACACAACCTTTTTAAATTTAAACTCTTTCCTTTTTATGTCCTCTTAAAACTCATGTTTGACATGTGAAGGTATAATTCTCACCAAAGCGTTCAACGTAAATCAAAACTCAAAAAATTGGTCTAACCAAATCCCTAAAATCTATCTACTCATCTTAAATTACCTATCTCTACCTATGTCTCTGTCAACCCGAAAAAGATCAAACGTGTGAAAATGGTTGATCATCTCTCATTTAATACATCATTAATACCTCTCCCTATTGAAATATTTCTTTTTTAATGTGCCCCTCTCTCTATCTTCTCTCTTTCACAAAGAATTATATAATAAAAGACAACAGGTGAATTCGTGGAGGAGCGACATGTGGCGGCATTGGACTTTCTCAGAGAGGGACACGTGGCAGCCTATAATGGTGTTTTGCATATCTTAATTACCGACTCAATGCCTTTCAAATCACCATAATATCTTATTAAAATTTGAAATTAAATGTCTCTAAATTCTCTCTCTTTAAATCCCTTTAAATACTCATCCTTATCTTAATACAAACCTTTTCAAATTTAAACTCTTTCCTTTTTATCTCCTCTTAAAACTTACATTTGACATGTGAAGGTATAATTCTCACCAAAGCCTTCAATGTAAATCAAAACTCAAAAAATTGGTCCAACCAAATCCCTAAAATCTATCTACTCATCTTAAATTACAGATCTCTATCTATGGTAATGTTTGGATCGTCTTAAGTTTGGGTCTTAATGTCTTGTGTCTTAAGCGCTAAGACAAAAAAACTAAATAAGATTGTTTGGTACGCAATAACAACATGTCTTAAGCGCTAAGACGACTTGTTATTTAAGACGAGATTTATCTTAATTCTAGGAGCTCGAAATCCAGCTCCTGGAATTAAGACCCCAACATCTTAAGCGGTAAGACAGCTCAGGACTTTAAAATAATTTTAAAATTCCCGTAATAACCCTCACCAATGTCAACGATTGCAACCCTAATCTCTCTATCTCTTTCGTTGCTCCTGCGTCTAAAACGAAGCTCTTCCCTGTGCGACAAGCAACATCGATCTCCTTCTTCTTGTCTTGGATCCAAAAGCAAAAGGTAAATTCTTTCCTCATCTTCCTTCCCTTCTCATCCCCTTTCTTTTCTTGGTCTCCTCATCTTAGGTTACAAAACACATTTTTCTCCACCACTATACCATATGTTGATGTTTTCAACGTGAAGATGAAAAAAATATAAAAAAATAAAATAAAATAAAAACCGCTGTTCTTAGATCATGCTACAAATTGATGGTTAAATTCCTGTCCAAGTCTAAAACTTCCTCCATCACGTACATCAAATTCCAAAGGGTAGTAGAACAACCTGAATCCCATCTGAGTAGCACACTTGGAGTCACCGTCCACCATAATGATGTGGAGATTAGACGAATAGCTTCTTACCTACACATCCGTAGTGCAAGCAACATTGCCTTACTCACCAAGCAAACACCAATAGGACCGAAATAATGGAGAACTTGGGAAGATTTCCAGTCTCAAACGGGCTCCCCCGATACTATTTAATTAGAAGCTACCTAGGGGGAGGGGACCAAGAGATTAAAATTGCAGACATAGGATTTCCTTACAAGATGCCCAGGATCTGACAAGAAATTTCACCTATCCACCAGAAATTCAATAGCATCAGAAAAACATTCAAACAACAGAGGTTTCTTTGTTTTCACAGAATCCACAGTATGGAAATATTTAACTGAATGCCCCCATTAGTGGTGCCTACCTATATGATCAACCCAATGCGTCGATCTCATCCTTGCTCCCTTGTCTGTCCAATCATTATACATGCCAGAGAAGGGCCAAATAATAGATTTTTAGAACCTTCCAATCTTTAAGGCTCTCAGAATAGCCTATTTGCAGCACGGCATACAGATAAATGATCTTAGCAAATGGTTTCATTTTTACAGAATATGTGCAATAGGACACTACACAAACAAATTAGAACCCCATAGTTCCCCTTTTACCACTACTATAGAACCCATTTAAAGAAATTTAACTTACCACATAGCATCTTATCAAGAAACAAGTGCAGCATGTCCCCATTACAAAGCCAACCTAACAAAGAATTGGGTTCAAGCATCAGAATTCTGCAGTTATAAACTATAAACAATCAATTGATAGATTTGCTCGGCAGCCACTTGAGATACTATTTACAGGAACTGGAATTAACAGACAGTCCAGCACATGTGAGATTAGAAACATATTTGATACAAACAATGACTACTTCATATAAGTTATCTTCAACACTAGTACATGATGGTAACTCAAGAGCTGGAACCAATGCATATGAAGCAATAAGAATTTCTACATAAATTGCTAGCGTAGGCTCTATATATGCATTTGAGCATGTTTTAATTTAATGCAAAAATGCTGTCAAGTAGCCTCTTTTTATTCTTCTCTCTGTTGTTGCTGCTGCTGCTGCTGTTGTTTCTTTTTTTTTTTGTTGTTGAGGGAGGGGGGGGGGGGGGGGGGGGGGGTGGGGCTTGTTTATAACTTCATTGACTGAATTTTTCCCAAACATTCGAATCATAAACAAATCTACTCTACTCTTTATGTAAATTTACCTATTATTCATGTCAATGACAGAAAAAAAATCTTTTTTTTTTTCATATACAATACTCTACAGACTAAAAGATTTTGTAATAACTACTATTGTATGCATTTGGGAGTGTATGGATTCTCAAGGGCCCCTATGTGTGATAGGACCGGATACCTGTGCCTAACCCCCCTGTGTCTGTGTTACACGAGTAAAAAAAAATTAGAATAAGTCCTCAAACTAGAAAGAGAAATATCTTCAGAAGATTTAAATGGTTGACTTAGTTTCTGCATTAAATAATTTAATGTTGCTTCAATTAGAAAGAAACCCAAAAATGCCTGCTGCTCTCTAGATTTGCTAAAATAGGAAAGGATGCACTTATGTTGAACACTTCCAAAATTTTAGATGGCACTCAGTCAAAAATAAAATTAGATAGATCAGTGCTTGGATGGCTTGTTTTAAATAAAAACAGGAATTTCCACAGGTGATATGAAATATAATTACAGTCAATATAATAATGCTATGATACACTTGTCCATGGCAATGAGCAGTCATAATTAGGCTTTACTGTTTTGTTCACAAAGAATTTAGACTTATGACTACGACATTGAGGATTGATGCATTGCGAGCTTAAGATTTGAGCAAATAAATTTTATTGTTATTCAATGTTGTTATTGAATGTTACAGAATGTCAGAAAAAGCGAGGACTAAGGATCAAAAGAGAGAAAAGGCTCCTAGAGCTATATGGTCTGATACCATGAAAAAGGTGCTTGTGGACTTATGTGTTGAGCAGGTGGATCTCAGTGGCAAACCAGGAACTAATTTTCGAAATTCAGTTTGGAATGAAATACTAAAGAAATTTGCAGCTAAGACGGGGCTTGCTTATAACCAAAAGCAACTAAGGAACGGCTTGGACCAAATGAAAAAGTCATACACTGTGTATCTTGAACTATGCAGCCAGACTGGCATTGGGATCAATGAAGAGACTCACACTGTGACAATGTATAATGAACGATGGGATGATTACATAGAGGTAATATATAATTTTTAATATAAATATATCACTTAAATCTTTCTACATACTTACGTATTTTATATTAATATGGCAGAAACACCCAGATGCAAAAATATTCAAAACAAAACCGTTGCCTTTTCCTGAAGAAATGAAAAAGCTATTTGGCGGTTCTTCTGCTACTTGTGAGGATAAATGGTCTCCATTTACTGGAGAATTGCCAAGTGGAATAGAAGATAATCAAGTAGAATCAACAGTTGATTTAACGATTGATGATGACGAGTCGAAAGGTGGTGCTATCGATGAGACCGTTGAGGCGAAGACTGAAAGCATCATCAAACAGGCTAGGTCCAAAGTAAAAGGAAAGGTCTTAAAAGGTAGAAGGAGCTCAACTTCCTCTAGTTTTGACCCTCAAATTGATCGTATGATGGAATTGATTGAGGAAGAGAGTAGAAATAAAAAAGCAAGGCAACAAGAATCTATCAATGAAGAAAAACCAACTCTTGAAGAATGCATCAAAGTCCTTCGAGCGATGGATGGAATGTTTGTTTTTTTTATCATTTCGGTGGTCGTTATAGTGATGTGTCTTTAGTCCTTTTTTAAGCAAACTATTATTAAAGTTTATGTAATAATGTTGGTGATTATGACGTGGAGCATGCATTGTGATAGTTAAAACATGATTTTTTTCTTCACTTTAAAAAAACGAGTATAGAGTGTACTGGGCATTGTCTGAGTTTAAAAAGAAACAAATTTGAAGTGTTGCAGATGTAGTTCAGGCTTAAAACCATTTTTTTTTTAAATGACATAAATTACCCTTAACTTAAGACATGGATAAGATGCATTACCAAACAGTCTTATTCAATTCAGATCTCATAGCGTATTCAATTCAGATCTCATAACGTTCGGGTGTTGCCATACGATCTTATTATAGAACAACTAATTAGATCTTAAACTCGCAGCTCTAATAAGATCTTAAACTCACAGATCTTTTTCAGACAGATTAAGACGTCAAAAAAATAAGACAATCCAATCTCTACCTATGTCTCTGTCAACCCGAAAAAGATCAAACCTGTGAAAATGGTTGATCATCTCTCATTTAATACATCATTAATACCTCTCCGAAAGGAAATGTTTCTTTTTTAACGTGGCCCTCTCTCTATCTTCTCTCTTTCACAAAGAATCTATGATTTTGTTTTTATGTTGATAATCTAATTTCTTCAATGTTGAACAACAGGCTTTGCAATATGGACATTCTCTCACAACATGGTTCATCTCAATTTGTTGGGTATCACATTTTCTCTTCAGGTAAATTTTTTGTATTAAATTTGTATTGTTATTTGCAAAACTGAAAAATAGGCCCTGACGTTCTCTTGGCAGTTTGACGTGTACGCTGATCTGCATGTGTCATCCATCTTCACAAGTGCATATACATGTTTGTCTTTTATTATGATTTCCTTATTTCATTGCATAGGTGGGTTAATTTATTTTATTACTTTATATTCTTGATCAATGTCATTTCATTGTAGTCTCTTAAGGAAGTGATTTTGGGCATTTGCATTGGAATATGTAATGTGCTAAATTGATTCTTGCATGGATGTGAAATGTATCATTTTTGGGATATCTAAATGGATTTTTAATAAAAATTGAGCATTATTCATGTATTTTCTTTACAGAAGCAGGAGAACTAGAACCGGTAAAACCAAGAAGATGCCTCAAATATTGATCGTTTTATCTAGATGTGTTCTTTTTTCTTTCTTTTTTATCTTTTTTTTTTATGAATGGTTTCTCAAGTTGGATCAACTTTATTCTCAGTTTCAAGCAAGGAAGAAGACTGCTATTGCATTATTTTAGATTATGAAAAAGAAGCTTCCCAAGTAATTTTGGGATTCTATTTGGGATTCTATTTCTTGCTTATTTGTAAAAGATTCTAGATATGAAGATTTTGTTATTTTTTTTTCTTTGGACATTTGATATGGAGGAATGATGTTTGTATGATGTCCTCTATTATTTGTTCCATTGTTTTCTTTTCTAAGTAGAAAGTTAGTTTTTTTTAATAAAGTCTTCCGGGCTTAATAGTAGAGTCAAACTACATGATTTTTTTTTCAAATTCTTTTTTAATTTTATTGAAATAAAATCTTAAATCATCATTCCTTTCTGTCATTCTTCTATATCTATTTCAAAGCTAAATAACATTAGTATTTCAATCTAATTCTTTATAAATTAATTAGTTTTCTGAATAATATATTTATCTATTTCTAATTCAGCCAGTTTTTTAGTAAATGTACATAAGATTATCTTCAATTTGTAGACAGGTTTCATGTCAGTACTTCACTTTTCATTTCTATTTTGCGTTGGGTAAGGCTACAAATGGGTCGGGTTTTACAGGCTTATTCAATTATAATTAAACTGTTCTGGACCCAAATCCAAATTTTAGGATTCCTGTACTTAGACATAACATTGTTTAATTGGGTCACGGTCCAACAGTCTTCAATTTAAAAAATAAATAATTTTAATTACTCATATAAATTTGTTTTAGCCCATCTTTGATTCCAAATTGAAATTTTTTCCCACATTATCCAGTGATATTTTAGTTTGAGATGCAACTTGGGTTTCACCATGATCAGTCCTCTCCCCTCTATCTACCTCACAAGTGCACGAGTTGAAACATTAGTTGGAGAGAAAACATTAGTATGATTCGAATGATGGAGTTTTTAAAACTTTATTTCCATCATTTTTATTAATTGACTCTTCATACCGTAATACTTTTATATGTTTCCTTCTTCATAAATATCCTACACCTTTTCCATCATCCAACTACAAAATAATGTTCATTTTGGTTATTTAATCCTTAAAATAGTTGCTTTTAAATTATTTATTTTAACTATGATTGTGTAATGAATCATATGTTAATAGTCATTTACATTTACATTTCATTTAAATGAAATGAATACTACTATTTAAAATTTTAATAACTCTTTAAACAAGGCCGGCCGCGTTGGGTGTGGCGCTTAGTACTTCCTCTGAATAATCCTAAAATCTCTCAATTAGATCCCTATTACATTATCCTAAAATCTCTTAGGGAAAATTACTTCTTTTTGAATTATCCTAAAATCTCTCAATGAGATCCCTATTACAACTTCCAAAATGAACACTATCTTTACACCAAGATTCATCCTTCTAAATTTCTCAAAGTTAGAGATATCCTACCAGGTATGCACCAGGCACAACAACAGCCGCACCAGGACACACCAATGACCAACCCCTAGGCACAGCCAGCCCACGTCAAACCAAACCAGGACACAACTTGGGATGGTTGGTCCATATCCAAATGGGCATTATCTCCGTGTTTTAAATGGGTACAAGATGATGATAAATTCAGACTTGTTGTAGATCTTCTCAAACAGAATATTTAAATGATGTATATTTTGAGTACAATGGGGGATTAAGGTGCTGTGTTTAACTAATGTATATTTAAATGATGTCTTACTAATATTTGACGTATAGATGATAAAAGTAATCTCTCTCTTAAAATAACTCTCTAAAAAATTGGAGAGAGAAAGATTTGCCTTGCAAGATTTTGGATATGAATCTAGGTCTGAAGTTGGGTTTGGGTTCAGATGGATCCATCGAAGTTGAAGTCTGATCCTGTATAATAGATTCATATCCAGTACATTAAAAGGTCACCAAGGCTGGATCTGTATTCCTATTTACAAAAAGAGGAGCAGCAAACACATCATCTTCACAGAATAAGGTAATCTATTCTCCTACTTCATGCTAGAATTTCATAATATCAGAATATGAGATGAGGCATTGGTTTTTTATTTTTTTGATTTCCAAATCTACTATTAACTATGATGCCCTCCGGAAGGAGAGAAAAGACCGGTCTTATTAAAAAAAAATAGTTGATTTGAGCAGAAATCTCATAACTTATTTTTTACATTCATTCTTTTTTTTTTTTTTATTAATATCAGAATACAAGATGAGGCATTCTTTTTTTATTTTTTTGTTTATTTTTTACATTCATTCCATTTTTATTAATATTATTTATTTTTGTCATGTAGTTTTACTTTTATTATTATATTTTGATGA
This sequence comes from Camphora micrantha, assembly GCA_003546025.1. Taxonomy (NCBI): domain Eukaryota; kingdom Viridiplantae; phylum Streptophyta; class Magnoliopsida; order Laurales; family Lauraceae; genus Camphora; species Camphora micrantha. The sequence continues at coordinate 25,945,886 of QPKB01000004.1, read as the reverse complement.
AGAGGCTGGTTTATTTAGATTTATGTTTTTTTTTTTTTTTTTTTTTGTTTATTTTTTTTTCATTCATTCCTTTTTTATTAATATTATTTATTTTTGTCATGTAGTTCTATTATTATTATTAATATAATTTTTTGAGGATGAGGCCGGTTTATTTAGATTTATGTTTTTTTATTTTTTCTGTTTATTTTTTACATTCATTCCTTTTTTATTAATATTATTTATTTTTGTCATGTAGTTCTATTATTATTATTATTATTATTATTATTCTTTGATGATTTTCAAAGAGTATAAGTTTTATGTTGACTTTAGGTGATTGAGTGCTTTTATTTTGATGGGTCATTTTCACTCAACTTGCTGTAACATCTTTAATCAAAACATCTTTAATCAAATCATCCTACCCATTGATCTATGACAGTTTAGCATCTGTGTTAAATAGACCTGGAATAAAAGTTACTATGTTCACTCAGTGGTTTGAAACAAATCGTCAATATCATGATGCAAGAGATTTATGATATGTTGACTTTCCAACAAAATGAACTTGGAACTAGTTTGTTTGTTTACTTGGTGTCTACTTTCAATTTAAATTGAGTTTTCCTTTAATGAATTAAAAGCTAGCGTTGGACGAGGGCCCTGAAGTGCTGTATCAACTAAAGCAATTTCAACTAGGATCGTACCTCTCTCAACATATTTTTCAAGAACTTATTAAATGATAATCTAGAATGCAAAAGTAAAATCCTTCACTATATGTTGGTTTATTGGTGTAGGTTCATGGTCCCACCAGACAATCCCTTTAATAGGGATTTATCAAGTCAACCCCTTTGGATATTTATACACCTGTTGCTATATAAGGTGATAATAAAAACTCTTTATCCAATTCCATTTTAGCCATCTATTTAATCGTGCTAAACTAAATGACTGGATGTTTAATTAGGCGTGATAAACTTCAGGTGCTGAGTGTCTTCAATGGTCTTGATTGTCTGAAAGACAATTTTAGCTTATAAAATCGAGGGGGCCACTATGAGGGACTGATTGAGGCTCGGATTTGATTCTGTTTAAGCGGGCATGGAAGTTGATCTAACATTGATGGGCCGGAACTGGAACCATGTTTAGTGTCTTAAACCACAAGCTGGATCTGGGCCTACGCTCACAAGTCCAATGGACTCTTATTAGATGTCTTTCACACCCTCAATTCCGGGTTTCGAAAACTATGCAGAAATTCGAATGTGACAGCAGACATCCATGATCTTAGTCCGCAGTAAGATTCAATTTAAAACTTTGACGAACAATTAATATGGCCATTTAGGCAAAAGCATACAATAGAAAATCAGTTGAAGCAATGTGAATCTAGATCCATCCATCGATATCATTCACACATGTAGCAAATGTAAATGTGCAAGTCATAGCTACAAGTTCCATATGAAATAAAGTGGGGGCATCTCAAACATAAAGACATCTAAGTCATCACTCCAAACTCAGACCCTTCTAGTTCACAAATTTGACATTCGATCCAACGGTCCAATCCATTTAGATTAGTGAAAAATTAGTTGATCCATTGTAATTTAGGGGCCCCCATGTGTGTGGACGATTTGGATGAATCATAAAGTGACCCATTATGTTGTCCCTCACCATAATGTGGTAAGGGATAGATGCACATGAATATTTCTCATATACACACACACACATATTGGAGTTGTCACATGCGATCGGTGCACATGTTGTGCACTCCTAGTTGGGCCCACCTTTGGGTCCATCTGAATAGACAAAACCCTCTATAGTTCACACCCCCTCTAGGTTTGGATCTATTGAAATGGATTGGACCGTTGGATCTATTTAGATAATTGGTTGGACTGAATTTGTGAGCCCTGGATGATCGGGTTAAAATGGTTGAATAGAGCAATACTTTTAGAGAGTAGGTGCCCAGGCAAACCTTCAAATCTCCCAGATCCCATCCTTAGGTGGGCTAGCAGGTGGGCCCTACAGCATGGCGAGCACAGACAGCACAGTGAATGCATGCTGCTTGCACTACATAGGTTAAAGGGGTTTTGACACATCGGTGCCCCTTGATACGAGATGTTCCAATTTCATGATTAAACTTCAAGTAATGTCACCAGAGTCATTTGACTCTGGTCAACTTCTTCTTTTTTTTTTTTATAACTTTTTTGCTCTGGATCCCATTATATCACGGCTTTTATGTAACATTTTAGAGAGATTTTTTTCAAATGATTAAAATCTGAAAAATGGTGATCAAATGTGTATTTACTTTTCACAAAATGTCAGAATTTTTTTTACAAAAAATGAATTTGTTCACCAGCTGCAAAAAATATGTGAAACAAAAATTGATAAAAACCTACGATATCATGGGACTATCCCATGATATCATGGGAGATGGAGAAAAAAAAGTTAAAAAATAGTGTTGACTAGAGTCAAACGACTCCGGTGATATTATGTAAATTTGAGTCATGAAATTAGAAAAATAAAATTTGAGGTGAACCAATATGTCAAAATCCCTGGGTTTAAAACTCAAACATTTCACAAACGGCCTTATCCAATGAGAGAGAGAGGGAGAGAGCGAGGAGAGCAATAACTCTTTTATTCAAGTTTGGCAAGTTTGGGTAATGCTTCATGAAGTTTCAGGATGGTCCCACTTCACACTCGATGAAGAGAAATTATAGTCCAGCTCCCAGGCAAGTAACTTTGGGCGTGCAGTTCTCGCAAGGAGGTCCATGGGCGTTTTGGCAATAGGCTGAAACATTCACTCCTTGAATTGCAGAGGTTATATTAATATCTCTCATAACGACGTCGGTGCATCCTTCTGTGCCAGTGCATATCAGCGATATAGCATCAGGTTTAGTTGCAGTCCCATGAAATCCAATGAAACTCACGTCGCTCACTTGGATGTTTGGCCCCTGCACGATCAATATCAATCCATAAGTTGTAAAGAAAGACAGTTTAAATAAGATGGTAGTAGAAAAAAAACACAGGATTTATTTCTTCAAGTTTTTCTTAGGTTACTAAATGCACAAGATTCATTTATTTAGAAAATGAAAAATTATATTACATAAAATATTATTTTTTTGTGTATCCAAACAGGCCCAAACGATGACGTGAAAATATCTATAGGTTTTATAAGAAGCTTCTTGTGTTCTCTCTCTCTCTCTCTCTCTCTCTCTCTCATTCTAACTTTTGTTGTTGTGGCTATGAATGCTCATAACAAATTTTCTCTTATAGTGTGTTTGTGTACCGAGGGGATCATACACTGTATGAATTTATATTTTTTTTAGGAGAGAGGAATCTGCATTTCCTACCCCTCCTATTGGAAATTGAAAGGGGAAAATCAATTCAATTTTTTTCTTGTATCAAATAATGGAATAGTGGGCTGCACCAAAAGGAAGAATAATTCCGTTTTCCATCACATATTCTCTCATCACACAAATAAACCGTTAACGTCCATTTTACATGCATGGATAATTTGAAGAATTGAGATTGGAAGAGTTAAAAATATCATAAATAAAGTTATATCGAATTCTTAAACCAGAAATTTGCAAATGCCAGTAGCCCTCATGAGCATTCCAATTTTTAATGTGTGAGGACCGTGACAGAGAGAAATTATTTAGTAGAGATTTATGGATCACTTGAATTTTGCACAAACTAGCCCTAAAATCCAGAGGGGTCTAAATGGTTTCGAGAATTTGAGAGGGGAGGGGGTGGATGTGGTTTGGGGTCTGAAAATATTCCAAATTTCGAAGGGACACAAGGAAACTCAATTTTGTCTCGATCCATGTTATCTAACGGAACTGGTGATCTGGGTCAAGCCCAAGGTTCATGCCCAAAATATTTAATCCACTTGGACTCGACTGAGCAAATAGCTTACAGGACTGCCCTTAAATACACATTTTCTTGAATAGGCCTATCAGACCCAATTCACAAAAATCAAGACCCGGAAAAAGGTTGGACCAGCCCGAGCCCCCCGAGCTGAAACAAAAGTTAGTTTGCATGCACAAGAAATGCCCATGTACTTGAATTGAACCAGCATTGTGAACACAGGAAACAAACGTATTGTTACTTGAAGGAGATTAGGATTGGACCATCTTACTACGTATGAGGGATCGTATTCCTGATCAATAGTAATGGCACTATCGACTCCGTGCAAAACAATGTCCTGGAAATAGATTCCTCTCACATACCCTGTCCCTCCCTGTTCACAAATGAAAAGGAGTACTCTTATCAGTTGGAAGGAAACATGGCAAATTGCAGTTTGTTTTATGTAAATGAAACCCACAAAGCAAAACCTCAATTATATACCTGCCATGTTTTGATCCTTGCTCCACACACAGTTCCAGTGAAATTGGATTGGGAGACATGAATCTGTTCCACAATTCCAAACGTTTGATTGTCTCCTAAGCTTCCAACACTGAGAGAGTGAAACCAAATGAGTTGTAAAGCCGCAGCCCTTTGAATTAAGTAAAATGGTTTGAGACATATTTTCATGCTTCATTGTTAATGATAGTAGTTTTCAAATGGAACTGTGAATTGTTTGAAGCGAAATAGATAAATATAAGCATTGAAATGATGATGGGCCTCTTCCACTTACCTGATACCATGGCCAGGTCCGCATGTGATGTACGTGACATTAACGTTTGAGGTACCATTGGCAAAGGCAATGCAGTCGTCTCCTGTGATGTTTTGATAAAAGATAGAAATAATTAGCCCCATCAATCCAAGGATAATTCTCACCTTGCATCTGGAACCTCGGCGCACCATGCATAGGAGAGTATTTTTTTATCCATCCAATACAAGGAGTAAAATTTATTATTTATTCATTTATTGTTACATTTGGGCTGGTCAGGTTTGATACTTAAACCTTGAATACCAAGGTATTGATCCCTGTGCATGTGTGTTATACTTTAATTTCTAACACCGCTCAACCATGAGTGTGATGGCAATACAATTGGAGTAGAATTGACTACTAGCATTAGTTAGAGAATCCATATATAGAGATGTGAAATACCTGTTCCTATTGTAGAGCTGAAAATTTGAACATCTTTGGAGGCTCCTATGTCAATTCCATCTGTGTTTGGGGAGTCTCCCGGAGCTGTAATAGTGAGGTGAGAGAATACAGCACCATTGCATTGAAACGCTTGGATGTTATTCCTTGGGTTGTCGAAAAGATGCAGACCACTAACAAGAAGGCCATTGCAGAATGAAAAGGACAGAGCCTAAATCGCCCAGTCCACAAGAAAAGGAATATTATGTAAGAATGCTTTAGTTTTTAAGAATATCATGTCAGCACATTTTAGTTTCTAACAATTTTGTACTTGTTTGATGGAATTACAGAAAAAAGAAGAAGAAAGGATAAAAATTTATAGGTTTTTTTTTTTAATACAAAACACATGGCTCCTGAGGCCTATTTTGATAGAAAGCTAGTGCTTTTTAGTGATTACAGCAATTTGGTGTTCTGGACTCGCACAAGTTCTACATATTTCCTCATTGGATGTTCTTGGAGAACGGGAATTTTCATTCTAAGTAGGTTGTAAAAATGTATGAGTAAAATTACTTACAGTAGGCGCTTCGCTTGGACATTTCTGAAAAGAAAAGGGAAAAGAATGGTCAAATGTACAGAAGAACAATGAACTATATATAAACTGAGAACAGATCAAAATTCAAAGGGAATTAATAAAAGGCAATACATATATATATATATATATATATATATATTACTTAGCCCTTTTTAAAATCATCTGTGACCAATGTAGGAGTGGCAAACTGGCAATGGGTTGGATTTGATTGGGGTTGAGCATATGTGTTGGCTTTATTGAACCAATGATATGGCATTATAGTTTCAAGATAGGTTCTTTGTTCTAAAAAGTACTGAAAAGAAACACTGTGATGAGGGAAAACAGAGAGGGAGTTTGGAGTTTGGATACTTACAACGTTAGAATCTTTTTTGCAAGGCCACCAAATGCTTCCCTGGCCACCAATACGACCTGTTCCATCGATGGTGAGGTTATCCACATAGTGGAATTTAAGCCACGTAGGGGCATCATTCCACTCAGGAATAGTGCTGGGCCCAACCACATCCCCTAACACCTGCTCATAATACTCTAGTTAGACCTATATAACACAAAGGACATATAAAAATTTCATTCATGGGCATAAATTTCTGGTGCGAATCTAACTCATGGGCCTGAAAGTCAGGAATAGGCCCGTCCTATTTCTAAATATATGAACTTCTTGGTGTTAAATATGTCAGGTTTGGCCTTGCCTCCAAGAATTTATGGGCCAAGGCCTTGAACATTTAACTATCGATTGGGTCATATTTAGGACCCACTTTCTTTCCAAGGCCTTAGGAACATAGCCCAAATCCAACCCAATGAAAATCGGGGTGGCCTGGCCCCATATGTATTCCTACTAAAAAACACCTGCAAATTTGTAATAATAATAGGAAATCAATGAAATAGAAAAGAGGAAGCTTTGAGAGAATTCCTGCTCTCTCTAATCTATGAATTAGAGCTCATTACTCATTATCATGCTCTAACATATTATACTACAAATGACAAGCATATTACATTTACATTTACATTTACATGAGAGAGAGAGAGAGAGAGAGAGAATTGATTACCTCAGCTATGGAAAAAAAAAAAAAGAGGAATTCTGTTTCTTTAATTACCTGAATATGAATGCTGGGCGAATTGCAGGGCCCTTCGAAAACAACGGGCTTGAATAGAAATGTCTTCTCTTCAGGGATGATTAAGGTGGGAGCTCCCCCACCAGTAGTGCATGTAGCATTCCACGCTTTTGTGAACGCCTATTACACAAATCATACCCATTAGCATTACTATTAATGGTTTCAACAGTCAAACCACTGCAAGCATTAGTAGTAAAGCATCACAGCTCGGTCATTATAGGGATTGAAACCCTATAATTAGATTGAAGGAAGAAAACGTTTACTAATTACGAAAATTTGTTAACCACTGTGCATGATCTTGCAAGTTTAGCAGGCTTGAGATTGTGAGCTAATCCTGTGGACTTTAGCTTATCTCAATTACCCGTCGTAAACTCAAGTAAGGTCATGCTCAGCTTTGCTTCATAAGTGTGTTTTGTTCCCGTAAATACTCACCCACCACAGCACACACACTACCTTGGCCATCAGCCTCCTGGTTTGTTTCAGGAAAGGATAAGTTCCCCACCATGCCAGTGAGATTCTATCGGTCATCCATCTAATAGAGTTAATCCATAAAGATTCATCTAGGCAGGGGAGAGAGATGGTCTAAGGACTGAAAGTTCTCTCATTTGAGTCTGGGTAATTAATTCATTATAACCATAACTATTAATTCAATTTATTAAATCAAGGATGGGAAAAACTAGTATTGAAAATAAAACTTGATGAAATTAAGGGTTGCCAGATAAATACCAAGGAAGTTATGTAGAAAGAAGTGATACACAAATGGAGGAGTGAGAATACGAAATATAATTGAAAAATTAACATAAATTTATGTAGTGAACTGTGGATAATCCCATTAGTTCGGGTCTTGTTAGGCTTTGACTCAGGAAAATCCCGAGTTGAAGGGAGTAGGACTTTACCAAGAGGTTCACTAAATAAAAAATCTGTGTTGCTCAAAATAAACGCCCATTCTCGCGTATAGGTTATTCACAAATTTTCCCCGTTAGGAACTAGTCCTACTATAATAGTGAGCGTTTGATTAGAAATATGATAATCAATAATGCATAAGGCTGCTGTCACCCTTTTGAATAAAGCTGAAAACGAGCTCAAGTATAGCTTATTCTGACCATGAGTCAAGTGCACGAACCCAACTAAAGCAGAGGTCGAGCTGCCAAGGATCTATCAAGCTGAACTAAGTTTACGACCTCGAGCTTTGCTAAGCTTTGGGCATTTACAAGCCAATGATTTGAATATATATATGCACGTAAGCAGTTATAGACACCCACAATATTCACGCATGGGTGCACACACAAGCGCGTACGTACGATATATTTAACATGTTAGTGTTAGTTCTCTTAAGAAGGAAATATACATGAGAATCATCTGTTTTGCCATCTCCAACTGCCCCAAAGTCAATAACATTAAAACTGGAGTCGGATTGAGCAGACACAAAAGAAGTTGAGCACAAGAAAAAGAAAAAAGCCAAAATGATCACCTACAATATGAAACCGCCAAAGAAACAATTAGTATTATTTTAGAGAGAGAGAGAGAGAGAGAGAGAGAGAGAGAGAGAGAGAGAGAGACACCATGGCTGTATTGCTAGTGATAAGACAATAAAAAAACAGGTGGGTCTTAAGATTGCTATTCTTTCTTCTCTTATTTATAGCCCGAGCCTTAGAAATTTCTGTGTGCTCTATAAAGTACATTGAACACTTGGTTTTGACTGACCATGGAAAGAATACATGCAAAATATATCTTCTGTGATATCCATTCACATAAACGGCTTCACTTTAGTTCCTTTGACTTGATCAAACAGACATTGTTCTTTTCTCTCTCTTTTCTTTTCTTCTTTTTAAAAGGATCTCGTCATATTAATTTAGGGAAAATGACAATATTTAGATACCCAGAATTTGAGTATAAATCTTTCTAAAATTAAAGTGAGAAATCGAGAATGCTGATTTAAGTAAGAAAATATCCTCACCATGATATAACGCATGCATTCTCTGTTACCAAGAAAGAGAATATCCTCCCCATGATACTATGGAATCAAGCTAATCATATCTCAATGGATACTGAATCCAAGCCAGCACATACCCAAGAGGGATTGAGACAATTGAGGGTCAACATACTGACGAGGCGGCATGATATACTTTCCATTCAAAGTTGATAAAATCTCTTAAGTTTGTAAGGTGTGTAAGTGCCAGCCATAGAGATTCTGTAAATATGTAATCTTGAGATTCTACCCATTTGTAATATAATATTATATATATACAAACATAAGAAACCACCATAATCAATACGGTGGAATACTTCAAATGTTATATGGTATCAGAGCTATGATAGACTCACGTCTAATTTTCTGATCAAATGACCTCTGTCTCCACCAACGCTTCTTCTTCAACCATCATCCAAACACTCAACATTCAACACTTTATTTCAGTAAAGCTCGACCGCCAAAATTATCTCCTATGGCGCACTCAATTCATACCTTTGCTAAAAGGATATGAACTTTTGAAGGATATATTGATGAGTCACTGCCTTATCCCCCTCGTATTTTCACCAATGATAAAACCAATGATGAGTTAAATCCAGCATACACTGCATGGCAAAAGCAAGATCAAATACTCCTAGGGTGCCTTCTTTCTTCCCTATCGGAGACATCTCTAGCGCAAGTTGTTGGTCTCTCTACATCACGAGACGTTTGGCTGGCTCTTGAGAACCAATACGCATCACGATCTCGTGCCTGGCTTATGCAGATCCGCCGTGACCTTCAAACTATGCGCAAAGGAAACCTATCGATGGATGATTACCTCCAGTGCGCTAAGCAACTCTTTGACACTCTTGTAGCATCCGAACATCCAATGGCCGAGAAATATCTTCAACAAGTGATCTTAAATGGGCTTGACACATCATATGATGCTATTGTTACTTCTTTAACCACTACCCTTGTTGATACTAAAATGGAAGATTTTCAAGCTCATTTGCTTGCGTTTGAGTCACGCCTACAAACTCAAAATCAGGTAGACCAGCTGACACCCTCTATTAATATTGCTACAAAAACATCTCAAGGACATGGTTGTGGCTTCTCTCCTTCATCATCAAACCGCGGCAGAAGTTCCACTAATCGTGGTAGAGGCACAGGGCGCACAACTCCTTGCTCTGGACCATGATCAAATGCTGGACCCTGTCAATTGTGCGGTCGGAAGAACCACACGGCTGGGTCATGTTGGTATAAATTTGATCGGCAATACATTCCTGATGGTCAATACCCATCCTCTAATGCTTTTGTCGCTACCTCTTCACAATTTACTGATCAGAATTGGTATCTAGATAGCGGTGCCACCAATCATCTGACATCTGATTTGAGGAATCTCAGCATTAGATCTGAGTACCACGGGCTTGATCAACTTCGAATCGGTAATGGTGTTGGCCTCCCAATATCTCATGTTGGTATGTCTTCCTTTTCTGTTGGTTCCCGCACATTTAAACTTAAACACATTTTCCACATTCTAAATATATCAAAGAACCTTTTATCAGTTTCAAAATTCACCCATGACAATGATGTGAATTTTGAGTTTCACCCTGGTTTCTTTTTTGTTAAGGACCGTCGCACGGAAAAAGTAGTTCTACAAGGGCCGAATAAACAAGGGCTCTATTGTTTGAAGAAAAGATCTCATGTCAACCTTTCATCTCCCTCCGCCTACATAGGGGAGCGTGCGTGTATGAATCTTTGGCATCAACGTCTTGGCCATCCCATGATGTGTACTCTTAAAGTAGTTGTTGCGGCTCATTCCCTTCCAATCTAGAATAAGAAGCTTGCTTTTTGTCGTTTTTGTCATATGAATAAGAGTCATCGCCTACCTTTTTCTTATAGTTCTACTAGCTACAATTTCCCATTAGATCTCATTGTATTAGACATATGGGGCCCTGCTCGAGTGCTTTCTAATAATGGTTTCAAATATTATATCATTTTCAATGATGCTTTTAGCCGCTACACCTGGCTCTTCCCGATTGCCAAAAAGTCTGATGCTTTGCCTACTTTTATTTCTTTCAAAAATAAAATTGAGCGACTTCTTGATCGTAAGATAAAAACTTTTCAATCCGATAATGGCGGTGAATACCTAAAATTTAAATTATTTTTAGAATCCCAGCACATCTCACATCGTTTCTCATGTCCTCACATGCCGCAACAGAATGGTTTGGCTGAACGGCGTCATCGCCATATTGTTGATGCTGGCCTAACATTAATGACTTGTGCTTCTGTTCCATCATCTTATTGGATGACGCCTTCCAAACTGCATGTTATCTGGTGAATCGACTGCCTACCCCTACCCTTGATCATAAATCTCCTATTGAAATCCTTTTTTATACACCCCTAGATTACACCCATCTGAGTGTTTTTGGGAGCGAATGTTACCCCTATCTCCATCCATATAATAATAATAAACTTTTACCGAGGTCTCTTTCTTTTATTTTTCTTGGTCACAGTCCATCTCACAAAGGTTACAAGTGTCTTCATCTTCCAACCAATTGCCTCTGCATTTCTCACCATGCCATTTTTAATGGAGGCTCCTTCCCATTTGCAGAAAATTCAACCCATTCTCCACTGCTTGTGCAACAATTTGTGTCTTGGGTTCATAGTCCCCCTCCTACTGTATTTTCTTCGTGCCCATCTTATCACAACAACACTCCATGCACATTTCCATACTCCACTACCCATAGCTGATGTGCCCAATCCCATTTCGCCATGCCAGCTACCAAACCCAGGCACTCCAAACCCAACTGCACCAGACTCAAGTACTCAGCCCCACCCGATTGCTCTCAATCAGAATGCTAGTAATGAGGTTCCATATGGCATTGATTCAACAGTCACTAAAGATGGGCTCGCTTCAAGTATTACACATGTTGATAATCATGCACATGGTGCTTCTTCAAACCATACACATGGTGAGGATGCTAATGATCATGATATATACAACCCCGCTTCAGATGAGCTCACACATGCCTTGCATGTACAAAGACATGGTTTCTGACCATGCTGTAGTCCAACAAGGTACCACAGACCGTCAGATGACTCGGTCCACATTGGTGGCCCACCATATGGTTACCAAATCTAAAAATGGTATTTTTAAGCCCAAAGTTCTGTTGGCCACAAAACACCCACTTACAGGTGAAGACGTTGCTGAGCCAACTTGTTTTTCTCAAGCTAACAAAGACTCCAATTGGAGAAATGCCATGTGTCAAGAAATAAATGCCCTTTTTCGCAAGACTTGGACTCTTGTTGCTCCTCAGCCTCACATGAATATTATCGGCTGCAAGTGGGTTTTTAGGATCAAAAGAAAAGCAGATGGGTCAATTGATCGTTACAAGGCTCGTTTAGTTGCAAAAGGTTTTAATCAATAAGAGGGTATAGATTATGGAGAGACATTTAGCCCTGTGATTAAACCTTGCACAATTCGTACTGTGCTCAGTCTTGCCTTCTCATTAAATTGGCCTATCCATCAGCTTGATGTCCAAAATGCTTTCCTCCATGGAATACTTGAGGAAGAAGTCTACATGACACAACCTCCAGGCTTCACAGATCCAAAATTTCCAACGCATGTTTGTTGATTGCACAAATCTTTATATGGGCTTAAACAGGCCCCTCGGGCTTGGTACCATCGACTCAACACATTTCTTATTCATATCGGTTTCGTGGCATCCAAAGCAGACACATCTCTCTTCATCAAAAGAAACCATGAATTCATAGTGTATATACTTATTTATGTTGATGATATCATCATCACTGGATCAAGAATGGGTTGCATTCAAGAAATCATCAATCGCCTGAACTCCACTTTTGCAATCAAGGACCTTGGTGCACTAAATTTCTTTTTAGGAATTGAAGCTATTCGGTCATCTCATGGCCTCTTTCTCTCATAAAGGCGCTACATCATTTATTTACTTAGAAGAACCCACATGGATGGTTCTAAACCATAGAAGAATCCAATCTGCATTCAATCCAAGCTCTTCAAGTATGTTGGGTTCCCCTTTAATGATCCAACTCTATATCGTATTGTTGTTGGGGCTTTACAATACTTGACGCTCACGCGTCCTGATATTTCATTTGCCGTCAACAAAGTGTGTCAATTCATGCAGAACCCCATAGATGATCATTGGGCTGTCGTAAAAAGAATTCTACGATATTTGAAGTCTACTATTTACCATGGCATTCTCCTTCAGTCGTCTTCCTCTTTTATTTTAAGTACATTTTCTGGTGCAGATTGGGCAGGTTGTCCAGATGTCTGACGTTCTACAAGCGGATACCGCATATATCTTGGGCCCAACCTAATTTCCTGGAGTTCACGGAAACAACATACTGTGTCTCGTTCAAGCTCAGAGTCTGAGTATCGCGGATTAGCAAATGCTACTGCAAAAGTAGTATGGATTCAATCTCTCCTTCGTGAATTAGGATATCACCCAAAGTCTCCTCCTATTCTTTGGTGCTATAATCTTGGAGCAACTTATCTCTTACGGTGAATCCAGTTTTCCATGCACGAACGAAGCACATTGAGATTGATTTTCATTTTGTTCGCAAAAAAGTGGCAACAAAGACTCTTTTTGTTCAATTTATTTCTTCAAAATATCAGATTGCTGTCATTTTCACCAAGGCATTAAGCTCACAACAATTTCAAATTCTTCGAGACAAGTTAATCATTCAACAAGGGTACCGCTTAACTTGAGAGGGCGTATGAAATCAAGCTAATCATATCTCAATGGATACTGAATCCAAGCCAAGCACATACTCAAGAGGGATTGAGACAATTGAGGGTCAACATACTGATGAGGCAGCATGATATACTTTCCATTCAAAGTTGATAAAATCTCTTAAGTTTGTAAGGTGTGTAAGTGCCAGCCATAGAGATTCTGTAAATATGTAATCTTGAGATTCTACCCATTTGTAATATAATATTATATATATACAAACATAAGAAACCACCATAATCAATACGGTGGAATACTTCAAATTAATTCATTTTGTTATAGATACAAACTCAGGCATTTTCAAATGGTCGTATTTGTCTCAAAACTATATAAATGGCAAAGCAAATAAATAAGCTAAAATTGAGTATGGATCATAGTTTCGGACCTCATTTCACTCTGGCCTGTAAAATGAAAAGTTTCGGCCGATTCGGGATTTCGGCGAAACTTTTCGGAATTACATTTCAGGAAAAATATAACATAATATATATACATATATATGTAAAAAATTAAAAGAAGTAATAAATATAGATTTAATCCATTGTAGTAATTTTTTCGGAATTATATTTTGGAAAAATATAAGAAATACAAAATATATATGTGTAAAAAATTTAATTATGTAAAATTTCATTTCGGCCAAAAAGTCACATTTCGGCCGAAATCCCAAATTTCGGCCGAGATTGGCTGAAATTCAAACTGAAAAGTTTTGGCCACTTGATCGAAACGAAAAATTTCGACCATTTCGGCCGAAATGGTACGAATTTAATAACTATGGTCAGAATCCCCTGTTTCGTCCAAACAGGGAAACCCTGTGTGGACGAATCAGGGGGCGACACGCAGACTCAAATGCCGACAATCCAACCCATCTCTCCTTCTCTTTATTTCCACCTCAGCATTTGAGTCCGTGTGTCACCCCTTGTTTCGCTAAAATTTGTGAATTCCATCAATGTGCCTTTTTGGTGTCACGAAGAAATCCCAAAATTCATAATATCAAGTCTATTGGACATTTAGGGCCTGTTTGGCATTGTTTTCGTGTTGTTCTCAATTTTGTGCTGGGACCAGGTTGTGCCGAGATAGGGTTGTGCTAATACTATACTCTCTGGAGCTTTTTTGGAAATAATATATTAAATTAGTCTATAGAGAATATGTTGTTCGAAACTTAGTTTGTAACATTATAAAAGTTTTGCTATAAGGAGTTGATACAAAACTTTAATGTAGGACCCACCTTTTATTGTTTGTGGCACTCTATTATTATGGGGCATTTGGCGGCAGGTCCCTCAGGGCCTCAACATTACGTTTTATACCCTGGGGTCAAAGGCATTTTCTCATAGAGGGAGTGGTCTTCTTTTAACAATGAATGAGTCAAAAAGACAAAAACACCATCTCTTTACATACTCTATACGTCACCAAACACGCTCCGCTTAAAAACATAGAGACCGTCATACACTCCGAAACCTATGCAAAATCAAGATTTCGAAAGCGAAGACGAAGGAAACTACGGAAAGAAGCAAAATCAACTCATCGATGACCTTAAGCTATCGAATCATCTTGATTTGAACTTAATTGAGTTTGACATAAATTTATCTAATTTTTGGTTTGAATTTATCTGAGTTTGATATGAAGTTATTTGACTTCGACATGTATTTATCTAAGCTTGTTATGAAGTTATTTTAGTCTGTGATCAATTAAACCGGACTTTAAATGAATTTATATGTATATTCCATGATTTTATTTGAGTTTGATTTCAATTTAACTACGTTTGTTATCAATTAAACAGGGTTTCAAATGAATTTTTAACACGATTTTATCTAAGTTTTTTCTAAATTTATCTGAGTTTCCTATGAAATAATATGAGTTTGGTATGAAATTAACTGGATTTTACAGGATTTTATTTGACTATTCAACTTGGTTTTAAATGAGTTTTTTCTGAGTTTACTGTGAATTTATCTAAGTTTTGTATGTGTTATCTAACTTTGGCATGGAGTTATTTGACTTTGATATAAATTTATCTGTGTTTGGTATGAATTTATCTAAGTTTGATATGAATTTATCTGTGTTTTTTTTTGAATTAATCTGAGAGTGATATGAATTAAAATGGATTGAATTGAATTTATCTAAGTTTTCTATGAATTTATCTGACTTTGATATGAACTTATCTGACTTTGACGTGAGTTTGTATGAGTTTATATGAATTTATCTGTGTTTAAAATCATAACTAGTTTGAAAACAAGTTATGTCACTTCGATATGAATTTATCTGTATTTGATATAAAATTATCTGACTAAATTTGGTTTGAATTTATTTAGCTTTGATAAAAATTTATCTGAATCTAATATGAAATTATATGTGTTTGAAGTGAATTTAAATGAATTTGTTATGATTTTATCTGACTTGGTTATGATTTTATTTGACTTTGCTTTGAACTGGGATGAGTTTGATGTCAATTTATCTGAGTAGTAAATGTGTGTAGACAGCCAAAAGCACCCAAAGGAGGGACGATGACATAAAAACGCAACATCAAGCAAGTCATACTAGGCAAAATTCCATCAATCGCCGTTCCCTCCAATTTAAAATTTAAAATCTGATAAAAAACTCATCTTACTACATTTAAATTGGAAAATAATCCGGGAAAGACGATGAGTTGGAGTTAAAAATTAGGATTAAATTGCATGACACCCATTCAAACGGTTAGAAGGGCAAATCAGTAATAAAAAAAATCTAATGTGGCATACTCAGGGATTACCGCCTGAATTAATCCCATGCGCAAGGGACTCTAGGCCTTAAACAATAATGCTGTGTACTAGATACTTTATAACACGTTACTAAGGGATCTCTCGCTAATTTATCGTACATGGGGCCCACTTATAGAAATTACAATGTGTTACCCACCTTTAAAAATTAGAACATGGAATTCATATTCATAGGATTTACAATGTGTGCCCACTTTTATAAAAATTATAATTTGAGGCTACCTTTTTGTAAATGTAAATATGAGGCCCACCTTTAGAAATTACAGTATGGCACCACCTATAGAAATTAGAATATGGGGCTCATATTCATAGGATTTACATTTATGATGGTGA
The DNA here is from genome assembly GCA_003546025.1 of Camphora micrantha. Lineage (NCBI taxonomy): Eukaryota > Viridiplantae > Streptophyta > Magnoliopsida > Laurales > Lauraceae > Camphora > Camphora micrantha. Next base: position 25,929,401 of record QPKB01000004.1, on the reverse strand, counting down.
CCATACGACCAGCATTTATGAATTACAAAGTAGATTCCCACCTTTAAAAACTACAATGTGGTGCCCTACCTTTAGAAATTAGAACATGAGTGCAGTGCATTCATATGATTTACAGTGTGGGTTAGGAATTATAATGTGGGCCAGCTTTTTTTGTTAATTGTGAACTAGGGACCTACTTTTAAAAAATAACAGCGTGGTACCCACATTTATAAATTCGAACATGGGTTCACATTCATAGGAGTCACAATGTGGGCCCATATTTATAGGATTTACAATGTGGCTCCACCTTTTGTGAGTGTGACCTTATGACCCACTTTTAAGAATTATAAAGTGGAGCCACCTTTTCAGTGATTGTGGACATGGAACCCACCTTTATAAATTACAACGTCATTCTCACCTTTATAAATTATAAGATAGGCCCACATTCATGAGATTTATAATGTGATCCCACCATTATAATTTTATAATATGGGCCTACCTTTTGTGATTGTGACCATGTGACACACCTTTAGAAATTAGCACTTGATGCCCACCTTTAGAAATTGAAATATGAGGCCCACATCCAAAAAATTTATAATGCGGTATAGTAATTATAATATGGGCCCCACCTTTTGTGATTGTGACCATATCACTCACCTTTAGGAATTACCAAGTGGGCCCACTTTATTTGAGATAAGCGAAAAAATTTGAAATCTTTAAATGTCATTCTTTAAAACCAAGAGATAAGTATGAAACAATTGTGCTAGTGGGTTGATTCTTAACAAGTATGAAACAATTGTGCTAGTGTGAACGAAATTGTGCTAGTATGTCATTTTCGTTCCAACTTTCCTATGCCAGCGGGTTAATATTTTGAGATTCCTTCAAGGGATATTAAATTTCGGAACAATGATTTACACATATCAAACATGTTTTATACAACCTTATCTCGTGGGAAAATGGGAACATCCGAATGGCACGATGCCAAATGCACTCTTATATACCAGTTGCTAATTAGGTGATATATTTTTACCAAAAAAGACAAAAGAAAAAAAAATGTAGTGATAATATGAACTCTTTGAAGACTAAATATGGCTGGAAATGTCCAAGTCATGATAGAATTCAGGTGTTGATTGCATCCAAATTTATATGGGTTGGGTCGTTGACCTGTGGAGCTACATGATGAAAGTGTACGTAGTAGCCCTTTGATTGTCTAGCTCAAAACTGGGGGTGAAAAAGAAATCGATCGCATCAATGTGTACGTCTCAGTGTTGAAAGGCATGCTTAGGTGTGTAAAATTAGGCACCTGGCGCACCAGAGAATTCTTCTTGTAGGGGCCCCTATGAAAAGCAAAATCTCTGAGGGGTCCTGAATCTGGCTCAGATTTGATTCTGTTTAAAGGGGCATGGACATGGATCTACATCTGATGGGCTGGACCTCGAACCATGTTTAGGGTCTTAAACCATGGGCTGGATCTGGGCGTATTTTTACATGTTCATTGGACTCTTGTTATGTCCCTTTGATATGTATATGCTCTACGGAGGACGTACAACTTGCATGTGAAATAATACTCAAAGTCCTTTGTGAGACCCGAGTGGTTGTATTCCAATCATAGGAGGATCGTGTGATGAAAAGGTCTATTTGTGAATGTGATTTTGGGTCAAAAACCAACTGAATTAAATAATCTCAACCATTAATTTAGGGGCCTTAATGTTTAATGGTTTCTTAAAAGTATACTTTCAGTGAATTTCATTTTGACATCGAATTTAATTTGGATTATAACACTGCAAAAAAGTGAGAATTAGCTGCGGATTTTTTTTTTCCTGGGGGCGGATTTTCTTCCTCCACTAATGCTATATTTTTTCTGCAATGGAAGATTTATTCTGTTGCTAATTTAGTAGCTAAAGCTTAGATGGTACATGAGGACACTATTACGACACTTTTTGCAGGGGAAAAATACTTCCTCTGTAAGAAAAAAGGCATGAGCGGTAAAAAAAAACCACCCCTAAGGCCAAGTTTGTCCACCTATAATTATCACTTTTTTTTTTTTTTAGTGTAATTATTGTCAAATTAGGTGAGTGTGGTAAATTAACCATGAGCACTTGTTGTGGCTCCTGCTTGGGCCATACCAATCATGGGAAGGTGGGAGATGGAAAGATCTATCTGAGAGTTAGGGATGTACAAAATATCAACCCCATTAGAGTACGCACTTATATCTATCACCCTTAGCTTTAGTGATTTTAGCATTCACTATTATTTTCTTTAATTTTGATCCAATAGTGAATAACATTAGACAAGTGTCAAATTTGTGCTTGTGGCAATTCATAGAGGGTAGTGAGTGTGGAGGGTTGGATTCATCATGGCATTGGCCCCCCACATGCTAGTAAAAGTAGTTATGCAATGAAGGTGGTTACAAGATGCTGCTCATTTGAATCTATGGCCAGTTGACAACCTATTAATTTATCTTGAATTTTCACCTTATGTAATAATATTTTACTGCAGTTATTTGATGTCATCTGCTCAGGGGTGAATTTTATTTTAGTATTAAATGCATTAACAACAATAATGGACCCCACCAATTGGGCGGTTTATATCGAAATGGATGAATACAGCTAGGAAACATCACCAGAGGGTCCCCTACCTCACTCAAGGTTTACTTCCTCACCCAAAGGGCTCCTCTCGAGAGGGCTAGGGCTAGGGGCCCCGGCCCCCGTAAGCTGGGATAAAAGAAAAGAAACAAAAACCTAGGAAACATCGGACCCTATATGATATCTGCAATAAGGAAACCTCGAACTCTGTATGGTATCTGGAACAAGAAAACATTAAAACTTTATATCATATCAGATTATAGTGGGCATACAATGGTCGTTTCGTGATATAATATGAAATGGAATTGTCGCCCAAGTAGAAGAGGAAAAAGGTAGTCTACATGGCCCATTAGATTGACAGTGCATGGCCAGCCCAGTCTGAATCAGAAAAGGGCAAAATGCATTTAGTTGAAGGCTCGCTTTCCTGATTTGAATGCCATAGGTGAGTGTGCCTTTGATACATCGAAGTACCCGTTTCAAAGCAATGAAATGAGCCTCAGCAGGAGAATGCATATGCTGGCAAGCATGATTAACAGCAAATGAGAGATCAGGTCATGTCAAGGTCAAGTACTGGGGAGCCCCTGCAATACTCCTGTAGAGTGTAGACATGAGAATGGAGTTGTCAATAGATGTGGAACTTCTGTAGTTGCATGGAGAAATATATGGTTTACAGTCAAGCATGGAATTCTTCTGTAATAGATCTTTAGCATACTTGGACTGAGACAAAAACTATCCATGTGGCGTTCGAGTGACCTCAATTCCCAGAAAGTGATGAAGAGGTCCAAGATTCTTCATCTCAGACACCATCCCAAGCTGAAGTATAAGTGTAGAGATATATTTGGAGTTATTACCAGTTATGATCAGGTCATCAACATAGAGCAGAACTACAGTGAGAGAGCCGTTGCAACATCTTATAAAGAGTGACGGGTCAGCATAAATTGAAGAAAAACCCAATCCAAAAAGGTAGTTAGAAAAACTGTCAAACCAGGCCCTGGGCGCCTGTTTAAGGCCATACAAGGATTTGTGCAGTTTGCATAAATGGTGAGGATAAGAAGGATCAGTGAAGCCTTGGGGTTGAGTCAGGTAAATGTCTTCCTGATGTATCCCATGAAGAAAGGCATTGGTAACATCTAATTTATGCAAGGACCAGTTAAAATGAACTGCTGAGGCTAATACCACTCGAATTGTAGCTTGTTTAACAACTAGGCTAAAAGTTTGTGTAATCTATCCCGTGTTCTTGATGAAAGTCTTTGGCAACGAGCCTTGCCTTGTGACGAGCCACTGAACCATCTTGGTTATGTTTAATTTTGTAGACCCACTTGCAACGAACTACATGTTTGTTGGGCGAAGGAGGAACTAAAGACCATGTTCCTTGACGTTGAAGAGTAGAAAATTCTCCACCCATTGCTTGTAGCAGCTAGGTTCAACACTATCAAAATACGAATTTGTAGGAAGTTGAGCAGGGTGTTCGGTAGCAGAAAGGACCTTATTTTCACTAATCCCAGACTTTGCCCTGGTAACCATGGGATGGGCATTAAAGGAAGATGGTAAGGAAGGAGCTGATTGGACATGCAAACTAGTTGTAGGCAAAGGTGATGCTGTGGCAACAGTAGAAGCATGGGTAGGAGGACATTGAGGTGCATTGGACTTTTCAAAAGGTAATATAGCTTCAGTCGTAGCATGTGGTGGAGGACATGGGGATGAGGTGAACTGGTCAATGGGTAAAGAAGTAGCGGTAGTAGGTGATCGAGGTGTAGACAGAGTGGAATGTGTATGTGTAGTAGGCAATAAGTTTGGGGCACTGGTTGGGGTTGTAAAAGTGGTAGGTGGGAAATGGGTTAAAGGAATAGGGCCTGAAATAGATGTTGTCTTGGGATTAGAATTGAGAGTTGGAATGGGACCAAGAATGGATGAAGAGTGGCAAACTGAGGAGAGCCATAGAGAAGGTGTAAAGGAGGAGTGGGACGACTCTGGTGTGGAGGATGAAGAAGAAGACTGCGTAGCCTGCTAAAATGGGAAAAATTCTTCATTGAAGAAAACATGTCGAGATATATAAATCCGCCCTGTAGTGGTGTCTAAGCATTGATAGCCTTTATGATTAGGAGTGTATGTATCCAAGAAATACACATCTTTTGGATCGAGTGTCTAGTTTGTGAGGTGTGTAAGGTAGTAACCAGGGATAGCATGCACAACCAAATACCCGTAAAGAGGAGTAAGCAGGAGGATGCTTGAAAAGCTTTTGCCAAGGGGAAGTGAACTGTAACTGCTTATTAGGATGTTTGTTGATGAGGTAAGTGGCAGTAGCAAAGGCATTGGCCCAATACTTGAGTGGCATGCTGGCATTGAATAAAAGTGTAAGATCTGTCTCAACCAGATGCCTGTGTTTCCTTTTAGCACAACCATTTTGTTCAGGGGTATATGGACAAGAAATTTGATGCATGATACCACTGGTTTTAAGTACACTTTGAAATCATAAACTCATGTATTCACCACCACCATCTGGCCGAAAGCATTTTATTTTTAACGAAAGCATATTTTCAAAATGTAATTTGAAAGAAAGACAGAAAACATCAGACTTACACATTAAAGTTAAAAACCAGGTATATTTTGTAAAGTCATCAATGAACAAGATGTAATAATTGAAACCACCCTCTGCCATAACGGGGGCAGGTCCTCATACATCACTATGAATCAATTCAAGAGGTTTATGTGAAACAGTAGATGAAGAAGAGAAATGTAATTTGCTTTGGCAAACTGACAGTATTCACAACAGGAAATTGTAATTGTCACGCCCCCAAAAGTGAAACCGGGGTTACACGTGAGATTAGGGCCAATTAAAAATTTCTTGACATTACTAAACAAACACAACCTGGCCCCAATCATGTCCCATAGGATCGAAGTCCGCGGTGAGGTATAAATATTTCCTCAATAACCACAAAACACAGCGGAACATCATAATCAAACGAATGGTACAATATAATATTTCAGAGTATGCACATCTTTCTTTCCTATAATTGAAGTTTAGCAAAAGATAACAAAAGTGTATTAATTAAGGGCTTCTAACAAAACCTAAACCAAAAGAGAATAAATACAAACTAACCCCAGTATGAAGACACTCATGTGCTGGTCACGACGACAATACCGTCGACACACAACTCGTACTCACCATCAGGCTAAATTGCCTGAAGCGACGCCTCCATTCTCCCAAAGGTAGATGTACCCGGTACCTATGCACCAAGTGCAGCATCAGACACGACGGTCGGCAAGTAGATATAATATAAACATCAACATATATGCAGAACGAATCAGAGTAAACAAATAGGCAAAATCATAGGAAATGCATAGCATTTGAATCAATATCAAACTATCAAAGTAGGCGATCCACATTTGTTTCCAACGCACCCACGTCCATGAGTGAGCGTCAAAACCCAATGTACAATACCAATCGCGATTCCAACGCACCCACGTCCATGAGTGAGCGTCAAAACCCGATGTACAATAACAATAACAATTCTGACGCACCCACGTCCATGAGTGAGCGTCAAAACCCAATGTACAATAACAATAACGATTCCAACGCACCCCACGTCCATGAGTGAGCGTCAAAACCCGATGTACAATAACAATAACGATTCTGACGCACCCACGTCCATGAGTGAGCGTCAAAACCCAATGTACAATAACAATAACGATTCTGACGCACCCACGTCCATGAGTGAGCGTCAAAAACCGATGTACAATACCAATCGCGATTCCAACGCACCCACGTCCATGAGTGAGCGCGCCAAAACCCGATATACAATACCAATCGCGATTCCAACGCACCCACGTCCATGAGTGAGCGCCAAAACCCGATATACAATAACAATAACGATTTTGACGCACCCACGACCATGAGTGAGCGCCAAAACCCGATATACAATAACAATAACGATTCTGACGCACCCACGACCATGAGTGAGCGTCAAAACCCAATGTACAATAACAATAACGATTCTGACGCACCCACGTCCATGAGTGAGCGTCAAAACCCGATGTACAATACCAATCGCGATTCCAACGCACCCACGTCCATGAGTGAGCGCCAAAACCCGATGTACAATAACAATCATCTCTTGGCTCATGTGGCTCGAGCCCCGTGGGCTTTGGCCCAATCTTGCCTCAAGGCTATAAGTTTCAAAATCCTCACACATAGTCAAATGAGTCCAAAAAGGGTAACCGAGGTTCCACCTAAGTCCGTACAAGATAGGGTCTAAAAGGCCCTTTCCAAAAGGTGCCACAGTTCATTTGGTCAACCTAGCCCTTGGCCGGTCGACATCCCACACAGAGTACCCGGTCGACCCGACCCAGTCCGGTCGACCAAAAGTTGTAAACAAATGATGTGCATAGTGTGCTACATCAGGCTCCAGAGAGCCTGACTGTGTGTGGCCGGTCGACCTGGTCCCCTTGGCCGATCGACCGTATACACTACAGTTACAAAACCTCAGTTCTGTAACTGAAGTGAAATGGGTGGGAACCCCTTTCCAAAATCCCTGAACAAGTAATCAGTCAATATGAAGGGCCTGGCCCTTCCATTCTAATCCTGCAAACAAAGAAAATAGGGCCTTGCCCTCTCCACATACATCCATACCCCTCTTATCAAGTCCATCATCTAATATCCATCCAACCAATCTAACCATCCAAGTAAGAATCCATTTCATTAAATAATTAAACATAATTATCATGTTTTCCAAAATCATGGACATCAATGAGCATGTGGTCATCTAAATCATCATTAAATCATCGAATCAAAGGAGAGACAAACATATCTAAGCATATATATAAATATCTACTTGCCTTTCGTCGAAATTGCACAAATCCACAAATCCTAGCTCCATAGCCCAACAAACCAAACCTAAGGGTAATTAGCAAAATAAAACTAATTAAAATATAAACCAAAAGAAAAGGAAGCTCTAAGCGATCTAACACACTACTACACCCAAAGTACATTAACCCAAACCTAAGGGGAAGAAGAGCTTACCAAAGAGATGGGTGGATGGAGTGGTGGCTTGCAAATTGAGGATGAGATGTTTGCGGGGTCCACGTGTAGATAATGGTGACCAACGGAGGTTGTGGGGCCCACTAGATTGGTGGCCCACTATTAGTGGTGATGGAGGGTCATGGTGGTGGTCCATTGACAAGGAAAAGGAAGGAGACAAAACAAAGAAAGAATGGAGAAAGAAAGAGAGAATAAAGAGAGAATGAACTAGAGAGAGAAAGAGATGATGACATGGTGAGATGGGTGGGAGAAAAAGTCAACTGATGTTGACAATGAGTGGAGTGAGGTGAGGGAAAATGAAATGGATGTGGGTGGTATTACTCACGTGGATGATGAGTGGAGTGAGTGAGAGAAAGAAAGAAAGTAAGAGATAGAATGAGATAGGTGAGATGGGTGAGTTAGAGAGAGAGAGAGTGAAAGAAATGGTGAGATGGGTGGGGGAGCTCAATCACGTGGCAGCAAGGAGGGTGGAGGAGAGATGAGTGAAGAAGGAAGAAAACATAGAAGGAAAGCAAGAAACAGGGAAAGAAAGAAATGAATAGTGGAGGGGAAAAATGGGGGAAAAACAGAGAGAATGAGAGAGAGAAACAGGGAATGAAATGAAGGAAGGAAAAATGGAGAAATAGGGAGAGATGTGCAGGTGGGTTCGCCGGTGGCTGGTGGCCGACGGCGACAGTGGTGATGCCGGGACGGTGGGGGCAGTGAGGTGCTGGGAAGAGGGAGAGATGAGTGAGAGAAATGAGAGGATGAGAGGGAGGGGGCTGCTGCTATTATTATGAAAGGGGGAAAAATGAGGGAGATGGAATGAGAAGAGAGGGAGATGGGTTTTGACCTAAATGAGAAAGGGATGGGGCTGCACGTGGGATAAGGGGGGTGGGGCATGATGGGATGAGGTGATGAGGTGGGGTTTACATGGGATTATGTTAGGTGGAGGTGGGGTTTGACTTTTAGGGAATTAATAAAATAAGTTTAGGTGGGTTCGGGTTAGGTCAGGTTTTGGGTCGGGTTCGAGGGTCCGGATCGAGATGCAACAAAAGGGTAAAGTCCGGAAAATTAGGTAATCTACCCGATGGTGCCAAAATCTCGAAAAACGGAAAATACTAAAAAGCCCTCGGAACTTTCCGGAAATAACGACACACACCCCTACTGTACCCAAATGGGCTCGGATCTAAACCCAACTTCGCACGCGCGATCCTAATAATTAATCGGACCTGTTTGGCTTATAAACGAGCTTAATTATCTAAAAACACAATTAACTAAGCTAATTACAACCTTGGAATTTCGGGATGTTACATCCTTCCCTCCTTAGAACATTTGGTCCTCCAAATGACTAAATCTATCACAGGTAAAAGATTTGGTTACTCTAGCTAAACTCTATCTCTGAAGTCTGAAGGTGGCAAGTTGCGGTGAAACTCTGGATAGTGCTCAAGCTGCTTGCAATCTGACCCACAATCTGCTCAACTTGCAAACTGACCCACAATCTGCTTACAACTTCGTAACTCTGTCTGACATAACAAACATCGAACACAAACCCTGCCATCTCTGTCTTCATGCTATCCCACCAGTAGTAACTCCGTATGTCATCGTACATCTGACACACAAATTGCCCTGACAAAACAAGATACCCTCCACGAGTCTGAACTCTGGTCTGCTTGGAATCTTCTCTATCATTTTGACCAACTCTGTCATTTCTCTGACCATCCTTGATTCTGCCCAAAATGTCTATACTCTCCTCGTAACATGCTATCAAGCACCCACTAGCTGATATCTCTGCTCCATGCATCTGCCTCTGCTGGCTCAAGTTTAAATCCCCCATGGAAATAGGTACTGAAGATTTCCATGTTCTGAGTTCAAATCTCGCCAATTACAGTTAGTGCATCTACATCTCTAGAGCTAAAACAATTTCTGCAATCCCCAAGTCATGATCAATGTATCTCTTTTCGTGCTCTTTCAGCTGTTTGGACACGTAGGTCATTACCTTTCCTCCTTGCATGAGTACGCATCTCAATCCAATGCCTGAAGCATCTGTAAAAATCACAAAATCTCCATTCCCCGTAGGTAACATAAGAATAGGGGCTGTGGTCAATCTGGTCTTCAGCTCCTGAAAATTAGCCACACTGCTCTATCCACACAAAAAGGAACATCCTTCCTTGTCAATTTAGTCAATGTGGTTGCAATACTGGCGAATCCCTTCACAAATCTTCTGTAACAACCTGCCAAACCGAGAAAATTCCTGATATCTAACACTGACTTCAGGCTCTGCCAACTGACTACTGCTTCAATCTTCGCTGGATCCACTAATAAACCTTCCTTAGAGATGATGTGTCCAAGAAAAGACACTTGCTCAAGCCAAAACTCACACTTACTAAGCTTGGCATAGAGCTGATTTCTCTCTCAAAATCTGCAATGAACTCATCAAATGCTCTGCATGCTCATCTCTGGACCTCGAATAGACTAGAACATCATCTATGAATACGACTGTGAACTTGTCTAAGCATGGTGCAAAGACTCTGTTCATCAAAGCCATAAACACACCCGGTGCGTTGGTCAACCCAAATGGCATAACCAAGAACTCATAATGTCCATATCTGGTCCTAAAGGCTGTCTTCTGCACATCTCGATCTCTGCCTCGTATCTGATAGTACCCTGATCTAAAATCAATCTTCGAGAAATACTACGCTCCTTGCTGCCGATCAAACAACTCATCTATCCTGGGTAAAAAGGGTACTTGTTCTTGATTGTAACCTGATTCAGCTGCCTGTAGTCTATGCACATACGCATCGAACCATCCTTCTTCTTCACGAATGGAACTGGTGCACCCCATGGTGATGCACTCGGTCTAACAAATCCTCTGTCCAAGAGTTCCTGTAATTGAGCTTCCAATTTTTTCTGACTCTGCTGGAGCCTTACGATACACGGTCTTGGATATCAATGTCATCCCTGACACAAGCTCAATAGTGAAGTCAGTCTTTCTAACTGGCGATAAATCTAGTATCTCCTCCTGATAGACATCTGGAAATTTACATATCATAGGTATATCATAAACTTCACACCCACTTCAAATCAACATGTCTGATCTCAAAGCTGAAATAACTCTGGTACATAGGCTTCTTCTGTCCCACAAACTGAACATCGGCCACTTGCAACTATACAAATCTCAATCCAACTCTAGAAACATCACAAAACTATCGGTAATATCTAAAGTCAATCTCCTCCTCAAAACTAATCTCACACTTGTCTAACCACACAAAAGTACAACTTACCTGATCAACTCTGCCAACGAATCTGCAATCGAAATAAAACTCTGAACAAATCATCTACTGTAGTCTGCTAATCTGAGAAAACTCTGAATCTCTGACACTAACATAGAACTGAACATCGAGAACAACTCTAAACTTCAACAAGATCTGCTGCAAAACCCTCTTCAACGAACTGGAAAAGTCTCGACACGGTTGCAACTCCTCAAACAAACCTAAGAAAGAACTAACTAAATCTAAGAAACTCTTATTCTAGCACAACTGCGGTACTGAAACCACAAACAGTGGGTAATGAGACATTAAATTCTCTCCCCACTAACAAGGAATTTGGTCCCCAAATTCATTTATATAAGAGAAATTACTAAAGACCTATGTGCTAACAAACAATACTATAGGATCCATACATACATAGTATAGATGCCAACTACCGAATCGAATTCCTCACACGCGTCCTCTTGTTTCTAGTAGATTTTATTTCTAAAAACGTGCCCGCTCTGATACCAACTTGTCACGCCCCCAAAAGTGAAACCGGGGTTACACGTGAGATTAGGGCCAATTAAAAATTTCTTGACATTACTAAACAAACACAACCTGGCCCCAATCATGTCCCATAGGATCGAAGTCCGCGGTGAGGTATAAATATTTCCTCAATAACCACAAAACACAGCGGAACATCATAATCAAACGAATGGTACAATATAATATTTCAGAGTATGCACATCTTTCTTTCCTATAATTGAAGTTTAGCAAAAGATAACAAAAGTGTATTAATTAAGGGCTTCTAACAAAAACCTAAACCAAAAGAGAATAAATACAAACTAACCCCAGTATGAAGACACTCATGTGCTGGTCACGACGACAATACCGTCGACACACAACTCGTACTCACCATCAGGCTAAATTGCCTGAAGCGACGCCTCCATTCTCCCAAAGGTAGATGTACCCGGTACCTATGCACCAAGTGCAGCATCAGACACGACGGTCGGCAAGTAGATATAAATATAAAACATCAACATATATGCAGAACGAATCAGAGTAAACAAATAGGCAAAATCATAGGAAATGCATAGCATTTGAATCAATATCAAACTATCAAAGTAGGCGATCCACATTTGTTTCCAACGCACCCACGTCCATGAGTGAGCGTCAAAACCCAATGTACAATACCAATCGCGATTCCAACGCACCCACGTCCATGAGTGAGCGTCAAAACCCGATGTACAATAACAATAACAATTCTGACGCACCCACGTCCATGAGTGAGCGTCAAAAACCCAATGTACAATAACAATAACGATTCCAACGCACCCACGTCCATGAGTGAGCGTCAAAACCCGATGTACAATAACAATAACGATTCTGACGCACCCACGTCCATGAGTGAGCGTCAAAACCCAATGTACAATAACAATAACGATTCTGACGCACCCACGTCCATGAGTGAGCGTCAAAAACCGATGTACAATACCAATCGCGATTCCAACGCACCCACGTCCATGAGTGAGCGCCAAAACCCGATATACAATACCAATCGCGATTCCAACGCACCCACGTCCATGAGTGAGCGCCAAAACCCGATATACAATAACAATAACGATTTTGACGCACCCACGACCATGAGTGAGCGCCAAAACCCGATATACAATAACAATATCGATTCTGACGCACCCACGACCATGAGTGAGCGTCAAAACCCAATGTACAATAACAATAACGATTCTGACGCACCCACGTCCATGAGTGAGCGTCAAAACCCGATGTACAATACCAATCTCGATTCCTACGCACCCACGTCCATGAGTGAGCGCCAAAACCCGATGTACAATAACAATCATCTCTTGGCTCATGTGGCTCGAGCCCCGTGGGCTTTGGCCCAATCTTGCCTCAAGGCTATAAGTTCAAAATCCTCACACATAGTCAAATGAGTCCAAAAAAGGGTAACCGAGGTTCCACCTAAGTCCGTACAAGATAGGGTCTAAAAGGCCCTTTCCAAAAAGGTGCCACAGTTCATTTGGTCAACCTAGCCCTTGGCCGGTCGACATCCCACACAGAGTACCCGGTCGACCCGACCCAGTCCGGTCGACCAAAAGTTGTAAACAAATGATGTGCATAGTGTGCTACATCAGGCTCCAGAGAGCCTGACTGTGTGTGGCCGGTCGACCTGGTCCCCTTGGCCGATCGACCGTATACACTACAGTTACAAAACCTCAGTTCTGTAACTGAAGTGAAATGGGTGGGAACCCCTTTCCAAAATCCCTGAACAAGTAATCAGTCAATATGAAGGGCCTGGCCCTTCCATTCTAATCCTGCAAACAAAGAAAATAGGGCCTTGCCCTCTCCACATACATCCATACCCCCTCTTATCAAGTCCATCATCTAATATCCATCCAACCAATCTAACCATCCAAGTAAGAATCCATTTCATTAAATAATTAAACATAATTATCATGTTTTCCAAAATCATGGACATCAATGAGCATGTGGTCATCTAAATCATCATTAAATCATCGAATCAAAGGAGAGACAAACATATCTAAGCATATATATAAAATATCTACTTGCCTTTCGTCGAAATTGCACAAATCCACAAATCCTAGCTCCATAGCCCAACAAACCAAACCTAAGGGTAATTAGCAAAATAAAACTAATTAAAATATAAACCAAAAGAAAAGGAAGCTCTAAGCGATCTAACACACTACTACACCCAAAGTACATTAACCCAAACCTAAGGGGAAGAAGAGAGCTTACCAAAAGAGATGGGTGGATGGAGTGGTGGCTTGCAAATTGAGGATGAGATGTTTGCGGGGTCCACGTGTAGATAATGGTGACCAACGGAGGTTGTGGGGCCCACTAGATTGGTGGCCCACTATTAGTGGTGATGGAGGGTCATGGTGGTGGTCCATTGACAAGGAAAAGGAAGGAGACAAAACAAAGAAAGAATGGAGAAAGAAAGAGAGAATAAAGAGAGAATGAACTAGAGAGAGAAAGAGATGATGACATGGTGAGATGGGTGGGAGAAAAAGTCAACTGATGTTGACAATGAGTGGAGTGAGGTGAGGGAAAATGAAATGGATGTGGGTGGTATTACTCACGTGGATGATGAGTGGAGTGAGTGAGAGAAAGAAAGAAAGTAAGAGATAGAATGAGATAGGTGAGATGGGTGAGTTAGAGAGAGAGAGAGTGAAAGAAATGGTGAGATGGGTGGGGGAGCTCAATCACGTGGCAGCAAGGAGGGTGGAGGAGAGATGAGTGAAGAAGGAAGAAAACATAGAAGGAAAGCAAGAAACAGGGAAAGAAAGAAATGAATAGTGGAGGGGAAAAATGGGGGAAAAACAGAGAGAATGAGAGAGAGAAACAGGGAATGAAATGAAGGAAGGAAAAATGGAGAAATAGGGAGAGATGTGCAGGTGGGTTCGCCGGTGGCTGGTGGCCGGCGGTGATGATGGTGATGCCGGGACGGTGGGGCAGTGAGGTGCTGGGAAGAGGGAGAGATGAGTGAGAGAAATGAGAGGATGAGAGGAGGGGGCTGCTGCTATTATGAAAGGGGGAAAAATGAGGGAGATGGAATGAGAAGAGAGGGAGATGGGTTTTTGACCTAAATGAGAAAGGGATGGGGCTGCACGTGGGATAAGGGGGGTGGGGCATGATGGGATGAGGTGATGAGGTGGGGTTTACATGGGATTATGTTAGGTGGAGGTGGGGTTTGACTTTTAGGGAATTAATAAAATAAGTTTAGGTGGGTTCGGGTTAGGTCAGGTTTTGGGTCGGGTTCGAGGGTCCGGATCGAGATGCAACAAAAGGGTAAAGTCCGGAAAATTAGGTAATCTACCCGATGGTGCCAAAATCTCGAAAAACGGAAAATACTAAAAAGCCCTCGGAACTTTCCGGAAATAACGACACACACCCCTACTGTACCCAAATGGGCTCGGATCTAAACCCAACTTCGCACGCGCGATCCTAATAATTAATCGGACCTGTTTGGCTTATAAACGAGCTTAATTATCTAAAAACACAATTAACTAAGCTAATTACAACCTTGGAATTTCGGGATGTTACAGTAATTGATCCATGTAAAGGAAGAGCAGGAAGTAGACTCTTAAGCGTGGAAACTGAGGGATGGCCAAGACGTTTGTGCCAGACTGTAGATGATGTTTGTTCGCCAACAAATGCAGCAGGAGGTGAAATGTCAGAAGCAGGATAAGAGACTCGAAATGGGTAGAGACCATTTTTACTCAAGCTGCGGAAAAGAATCTTCCCCGACTGACGATCCTGAATAGAAAAACCATCAGAATCAAAGACAAATACACAGTTATTATCTTTTGTAAACTGATGTACTGATAAGAGATTTGATGAATTGGAGGGAACATGAAGTATTTTATCAAGGTGAAAGGAACCAGATGTGGTGTTAATCATAGAAGAACCAGTGTTCATAATGTGCAAACCTTGTCCATTTCCTACCAACACCTTGTCTTTGCCTTGGTAGTTTGAATGAATATAGAGATTCTGCTAGTCATTGGTTATATGGTTGGTGGACCTGAATCAGCATACCAGTTCTGTTCAGAGACTGGATTGTAAGAAGTGGCCATTGCTGCGAGTTGAGATGTAGGATTTTTGCCCTGGTAGGAGTAGCCCATCCTGTGGTAGCAATCTAAGGCATTGTGACCTGTTTTGTTGCATCTCTGACACCATGGTCTGTTGTAGGATGCTTGAGAAGATGACCTAGGAGAACCACGACCACCATTGTTATTATAGTGTCGTCCTCGATTGCGTCCTCCTCTATTGTTGTTGTTGGAGCGTCCATTTCCACGCCCATTACCACTTTCAGTAGAGGAATCAAGTCGTCCAGTACCACCAGATTTAGAAGACACAAATGCTGTAGCAGCATAATCAGTACTTGCAGATTGTGCGCTCGCAATGCTCAATTCCTCACAAAGTAGAAGCACATGTAATTCTTCGATTAATATCAGAGATGATCGAGTCCGAATTGAAGTCTTGAAAGGACCAAATTCTGATGGCAATCCATTTAAAGTATACAGAATAAGATCTTCATCATCGATCGGATTGGACACAGCTGCAAGACTATCTGAAATATGCTTAATTCGTCGTATGTACTTAGAGACGGTTTGAGAACCTTTCTTAATTGACTGTAATTGAGTCTTCAACTATATTATATGAGATCCAGAGAGAGACTTAAATCTGCGTTCTAAGGCAGTCCAAACAGCACGAGTAGAGCCGAGACCGACCACATGAGCCAAAACATTTTCAGAAAGTGTAGCATTAATCTAGCATATGACATTTTGATCCTGTTGGATCCAGGCAGAGAACTGAGGATTGACCTCATTTGTGATTTTCCCATCAGAATCAATCACAAATTCGGATGGACAAGGATAAGATCCATCAATGAAACCTAGTAAACCACTTGCTCTCAAGACAGTAATAAACTGAGACTTCCATAAGAGATAGTTATGATTTTCCAGTTTAACAGATATGAGACTACTGATATTAGTGATCAGAAACGTGGGAGTATGAGTTGAAGAAGAAGAACTAGGCATAGCAGATGTCATGTTGAAAGCAAAGAAAAGTGTAGATCTGAGAATGTAGAATCAAGATCTGAAACTAATTGATAACAGAGTAAGATAGGGAAGATAAACTTAGCAATAACAAGAAGTTGTGAGAAGATTGCAGAGAACTTCACAAAACCAAAGAATAGGACACGTCTTGGCAGTATTCACGAATCCTGAAGAATCTTGGCGGTATTTGATGAATCTTGGCGGTATTTGATGGAGACTTGGATCGTGCACAATGTCGGTTGACGAGGGCTCTGATACCAAGTTGAAGAGAACAAGAAGAGAGAGAAACAGAAAGAGAAAGATAAAAAGAGGCTTATCAATTTCACTGTTTTCAGATAGCTTATATTTACATCAGCTTTTCTATTTATAGGCTCAGCTAGAACCTTCTCATAGAAGCCAGGCTGTCTAATGACAGCTGTCTACAGCTGAACTCTAAACATGACACAGCTGGGTTGTTATAACTCAGTGAGTTTGAGTTTCTGACTAGATGTGCTATTATCCTCCACATATACTTGTAATGAAGAGTTAGGTGTAGCGTTTATTCCAAATGTTTTTTTTTTTTCTTTGGTAAAAGAGTTAGGTGTAGGGTTTATTGTGCCACTAAATTTTGTAAGCTATCGTATGCTTTCACTCATTTTAGTTGCGCATTTATTTATTGTGCCTTTTACATTTGCATCTATGATACTTGGATTCTTTTACGAGTCTAAAATAATCATATCGGAGTGATACGATGCTTCTATTGATATCTGACACTGTACCGATATTTTTAGGGAACAAGGTTAGGATATCCTACTTATAAAGTTCATTATTTAATATAGTTTTTTTAATATTTTTACTTCTCACCCTAAGAAATATTTAAAAGGGATGAAAATAATAATAATTTCATTGATTTAAAAGTGATCTAAAAAATAAATTAAGACACCTATATCCGTATTCGTGTCTTAAATTCACAATAAACATGGAGTCGTATCCTCAACCCCGTATCAATGTCCGCATTTATATCCATACCTGTGCATCATAGATTTGCATAGCCATTTATGTGCTAATTAGATAATGAAGCTTTGGATAATCTTGGTAAGAGTTGTCAAATACTCTTTCATTTCTCCTGTCACAAGAGTGCATAAGCATCTCCTTCCAATCCAGTCACTTTTAAGGGACAAATTTCAGTTTCTTTCCAGCACGTATCACCTCATCCTGGATAGAAGTGCCACATGGTGCCCCTTCTTCACTCTCTTTGTTCTTTATCTCTGTACAAAGGAAAAAACCCCACTATCATGCTCGTATCAACTAGTACTTGCACCATTACCTTCTTCCTTTCATGGAAAGTAGTTTTCATGCTTAATTGCGGTACAGTGCGAATATTAAGAGGTGACCAATTCCTTTTGTACTTGCTTGACAAGAGGCACCAACCAAACATGTGTCAATCACCCACGCACAGATAAGAATACACGATGTACGTGGAATATTTGATTTCAGAAAAAAAACCACGGATCCTAAAATCCGGTTCAGGAAAACAACCAAGTACGGTTCAAAAGAAGAATATTACAAGATTCCCTTACAATCCTTCCACAGTTACATCTCAATCAAAGGGAATGTAGATACTCTCGCCGGCCACTTGCTGCTCACCTTCATCCGTGCTTGAATTAGCGCCTACCATCACCAAACCACTTTGAGACCAACCCATGAAATGCAAGATAATGTTTGAATCTCTAGAGGTAGAAACTTCAGCCCTTCGATGGAGGAGGCTCTAGAGGAGATGGCAATTTCTCTCTTCTAATCTTTTAGGAATGTTGGTGCCTAAGAGAATACCATAGGGCTAAGAAAAGAATGAATTTATATGCCCTATTTCGTGGGTCACAGCTAGAGTTTTGAGATTGAGAAAGTTTTAAACAAGCGGTCCATTCGAATGGGGCTAGGGTCCATTCGAATGTCCAAGACCTGACTCTAGCTGGAGTGCGTTTGAATGTTGAAGCTCTCTAGATTCTTGACTGGGGAAGTTGAAGAGGTCATTTCGAACGTATATGTCCTCTGTTCGAATGTGCATGCTCTTTGGTTTTTGGGTTGAGACGATGTATAGATCCGTTCGAACGGGGATGAGGTCCGCTCAAAGGTAGAGCCTCTGAGTTTTGTCTTGCAGCACAATACATCACCGTTCAAACGAGCAAACCCCATGTGAACTTTCTTGGCTTTTTAGGCTTCCATTCCTCTTCAAAATATGTTGTGGACTTCACTCCTTGAAAAGGATTCTATAGTCCATTATATAAAAATAGAAAATTACAATGATGTCAAACCCATGTTATGTCCAATCCCATGAATATGCCAATACTCTAAAAACCTTACAAATGGTAAGTTGAAATGGATAAAAAGATTGTATGTTTTATAGAAAAAGAACAAGAATGGTAGGAAAAGAGAAGCAAATTAATGGGTGTCTGCAACAATTATCACACGATAGCTTTTTAAGCCAAAATAGAGACGTTTACTCAATTATCTGTACTTTTTGCGAAACAACGAAACAAACATGCTTGAATTTATGTTCTTTGTATGTGTGCTTGGAGTTGTCTCTACTATTGCTCCGTTACGGGAATAAAATTAAATAAATGGTTTAATCACATATTTTGTTGAGATTCAATTCAATCGGGAGTGAGGGTTTAAAAGAGACTAATGACCAGTCATGGCATGAAAAGAGTATCAAAGAGGCCTCCTTGATGAATGGTGGGTTCTAGCAGGCCCCACATTATAGGATTGCACTTATAATTACATCTGTCAAAGGGCCGGGTTAGGCTCGGCATGAGGTCGTCCTTACCTTACTTTTATATATGATGGTTGTCCCTAGACTAGCCAAAGCCCTCAAAGGGCCTGCTTTGCCTAGACCCTTACCCTACCTTCGAGGGTTGGGCCAAGGCAGGGCTTATTAAGCCCTTTCATAAGAATCTCAACATTCCAAATCATCACACCAGGGTCTTATTTTTAAGAAATTTAAGCCATTTACTTTCACCTAGCTTTTATGAATTGACGTTATTTCTAATTTAGTATTGATCTGCCTGTTAAGCATTCTTGGGTTTCAGCCACAAAAATAAATGTACAAAAAACTCGCTATTAACTTAGAATTTAAAAAATTGATATTTATAATTATCTAATCAAAAGAATATTTGGAGCGCCCTTTATCATTGATGTTTTATACAATAACAAACTACCTTTATAAAATAGTTAGAATCCCAAGTCACTATACAGAGGAAAAAGTGTATTGTTATTTAATAGGAGTACAACCTGTTTGCACTGCCAAGAACATAACAAAATTCTAAATAAGAAGTAACAAAATTAGAAGAAAGGGATTAGAAGCAACCATACAATACTTGTTTCTTATGCATTAAGCTTAACACATAACTTAAATAATTAAATAGAGATGAAATGAACCAAGTATGTGTGTATGGATTTTTATGGCATTTTGTAATGAATATAGAGGTATGAAATTGCCTTCATGATATCTCTATGTTATTACTACTAAGTGACTGACTATTATAAGGGCACTTTTGTGTGTGTATAAAACCTAAAATAAAGAAAAAGAGGATGGCTAGAGTGGGCTTAATAGGCTAGAGTCGGCTTAATAGGCATGATTACTGTCCAAGCATGACCCTTAAATTTCGGGACCTATAAAAAATTATCCAAGTCCGGCTCTAAGGCTTTTCCTTAGAAATAAAAGACCTTAGTTTAAGTGCTTTTTGAGGGACAGCCCGAACACCCTTGTCTCATAGCCAGATTGACAGGCTTACATTTAGTTGCTCGTAGGATAACATTTTCCATCGTTCTATTATGACATGTCTGCATCCTTGAACGTTTTTCTCTTCTAAAGCTTGTCTGGCTTGCAGGTTTTCCCCATAGTGATTAATATACTTTTACTTACCTCAAAATAAAAACTAAACAACAATATTAACATAAAACATGTATAACTCATATAAAATGTAGACTTTCAAATTCTCTCATATATATGTAAAATCGTCTTAAAATTTGGATGTGGAATTTGATCAAGTCACAGGCTATAAATAGAAAGTAACCTCTTACCTCACTGGTAAGAGGCAAAACCCAGGGCATGCCACCTTCCCTTACCAGAAGGTTTTGTCATTTCACCCGGGATCTTCTTCCCTCACTTGATGTCTACTACCTTCACCCGAGCGAGTTCCAGCCCTCTATAGCTGGGGTACTAAAAAAAAAAAAAAAAAATCCCCCTTAAATGGGCAGACTCGTGCCCGTCCATTCGAAAACGATTGGTCTCATGTGTCATCCCTAGATAACCTATTAATGTTGTATGTATATAATTAATCATGGTTGAATAATGTTCAAATGATAGACACCGTTCCATTAATTTAAATGTGAGTTTGAGCTCATCTGCTAAGCGAGAATTTTCATATAATTAAGTACTTGCAACGACAGCAACAATGGGTAGCAGCAATCGGGCGGTTGAAATTGGAATGTATGAAAGCAACAAGTGGCTGTGGACATGGAAGCATATACTGGAGACAAAATGACTACATTAAAATCTTTTTATTTTACCTAGAGAAGGAAACTTCTTTTTTACTTAACATCATTCTTCCTCTTTAAAGCTGAATAGTGGTTAGAAAGCAGTTACACAAAAAAAGCTCAAATCTCTATTTCCTTGAGCCACATCAGCAATTGGGCCCCATTTATTACTTCAAAAGACAGGCCCAAAGGACATGCTAACTTTTATCTCTCTTTGAATCAATGGTTGCATTTCTTGAAGAAATGAAACACTCCTTTCATATTTTTAAACCATTTTTCCATTAAAACTCTCCATCAGACCACCCACCTCTCTCTCTCTTCCTTTATTCTAACTCAAAGAAGGATTGATAAAACCTAAATAAGGCAAATGCCTAGTAAAATCTATATAAGGCACGAGATCATAATATGTTTACAATAAGACAACAAAGGTGAGAAAGAGACAACTTTGTTTTATGTGCTCCATATAAATGGATTTATATGAAAGAAATATTAGTTTTTATATCGCACAGGTCCTTCATGCTAGTGATACATGATACATGAATAAAAATCATCATCCAAATGAATGATGGATGCATCCTAGGATCCTAGCTAGCTCCCATTTTTCTCAGCCCAGGCAAGGAACTTTGGGTGTGCAGTTGGTGGAAGCTCCATGGACCTCTTGGCAATAGGCTTCTACATTCTTTCCTGGATCTGCAGAGGTTATATTAACATCATTCAGAGTGATGTTGGTGCACCCTTCTGGCCTAGTGCATTTGAGAACTATCGCAGTAGGCGAAGTTGCAGTCCCATGAACTCCAATGAAACTCACGTCGCTCACTTGAATGTGCTGGTCGTCCTTCACAGTCCATGTCAATCAAGTTGTAGAGAATACACTTTAAATCAGCTAATACTACAATTTGATCATATAAAACTATAAAAAAATGACCCAAGTTGTAAGAATTTTTAATATATATATATATATACGCTTGAATTATTTCAGCTAGCATTGCAAAGACACACAACATATATATAACTTACTTGATTTATTAAGTTGGGATAGAACTGATCGATATCAATGGGGATTTTTACTTTGTCCAAAATAATGTCCTTGAAAGAGATTTCTCTCACATACCCAGACCCTCCCTGTTCACAAATGGAAATAAAAAAGTCTCTATCAATTGGAAGGAAATAAGGAAAATTGCAGTTTGGTATACAAATATATATATATATATATATAGGGAAATATATATGTGCATATACGTAAATGAAACCCACAAAAGCAAAACCTTAATCACCTGCCATGTTTTTATCCTTGCTCCAGTCATAGTTCCAATGAAACTAGAATAGGAGACGTGAATCTGTTCCACAATAATTCCAACCGTTCCATCCCTTCCCAAGCTTCCAACGCTACGGGAGTGAAATAAAATGAGTAAAATGGTTTGAAAAAAAATTAGATGGGTTGAGATCATGAGAACAGTTTTCTAATCGAACTGCAAATTGTTTTTGTGTCTTCTACTCACCTAATACCATGACCAGGCCCACATGTGATGTAACTAATATTAACATTTGAGGTGCCATTGAGAAGAGAAATGCAGTCATCTCCTGTGGTGTATTGATAAAGAATAGAATTAGCTGCCCCAACAGATAAATATAAGTAAATTAATTACTAAAATTGATTAGAGAATGCATAGAGATGCGAAATACCTGTTCCTATTGTACAGTTGTAAATCTGAACACCTGTGGATTCTGCTATATTGATTCCATCAGTGTTAGGGGATTCTTTTGGGGCTGTAATAGTGAGGTGAGAGATGACAGCTCCATCGCATTTAAACGTATGGATGTGTTTCTTTGGATTGTCGAAAAGTTGAAAGCCACTAAGAACAAGGCCATTGCAGAAAGCAAACGACAT
Source organism: Camphora micrantha (assembly GCA_003546025.1). Classification (NCBI taxonomy): domain Eukaryota; kingdom Viridiplantae; phylum Streptophyta; class Magnoliopsida; order Laurales; family Lauraceae; genus Camphora; species Camphora micrantha. The sequence continues at coordinate 25,906,569 of QPKB01000004.1, read as the reverse complement.
AGCCTAAAACCCCACTCCCAAAAGAAAAGAATACCATGTAAGAAAATTTTAATTTGTAACAATTCTTTTGCTTCTTCTATTCAATGGCTGCATCTCATTTTCTACTTTGAGGTGGCCATCACTCAAGTTGAGTCTAAATTACTTCTTTGTTGACGTGAAAAAAAAAAAAAAAAAGAAAAGAAAAAAAAAAACCCAGAGCAGACGTGATTGTTGTGGTGCATATTGATCAACCATTAAAGCTTTTTTTTCTTTGATGCAAGCAATTTGGTGATCTCGACTCACACAAGGTTTTACATATTTCCTATTGGATCAGAGACCTTTAGGGATACCCACGTCATAAGAAAAAAAAGTCTTTCATATTTCCTCATCCAATTTACATTTATAATTGATTGTAGGGGTATATGTGTAAAATTACTTACAGTTGGGGCTATGCTTGGACATTTCTGAAAAAAAGAGGTTAAAGAGGGGTCAAATATTATTTTAACAACAATGATCTATAAATGGAGAAGAGATAAAAGGGAATTAAGAATAAAGCCATATTGTATTACTTACTCTTATAAATTATCTGCCAATCCACTTGGAGCACAAGTGGTGAGGCATTTCTCCCTTTCTACAAATACAACTAGGGATCCCTGGATCTATTAGATAGGGGCTTGAGTAGCATGAGTTGGTCAGTGTGTGTACTAGAGGAAAAAAGATCTTATAAATCATCTGTGACCAATGTAGGAGTGGCAGTGGGTTGGATTTGATTCTGGTTTAGCAGAACAGTGGCTTAATTGAACCAATGATAGGGGCTTATATAGTTTTCAAGATAGGTCCTTTGTTCTGCAAAGTATTGAACAGAAAATTTGTGATGAAGGAAACAGAAGAGTGGGGTTGGTTACTTACAGGATCACGATTTGTATGGCAATCCCACCAAATGCTTCCCTGGCCACCAATACGACCTGTTCCATCGATGGTGAGGTTATCCACATAGTGGAAATCGAGCCACACAGCAGCCTGATTCCATTCAAGGAGATTGCTGGGCCCAGCCACATCCCCTGACACCTGCATATAAATAACATAGTTGGACCTATAATACAAGGAGAACAGAGAAACCCTGAACATTTGGTTGTTCATGGGCTACAAAGGAGAGGCCAATGCTTGTCCAAGCCTGGCCTATTTCGTTTTTGGGCATAAATTTCAGACGCGAATCTTCTGAAACTTTTGCAGAGGCCCACCTATTTCTAAATATATAGACTCACTTTGTATTAAATATGTTGGGTTGGCACTTGCCTTTTAGAATATATGGGCCGAGGCCTTAAAAATTTAACTATTGTGTCAAAACATATGGGCCAAGTGTAAAGCTATTATTAATATGAACCCTAAGATCTTGAACATCATGATAATCACGTGTAGGATTTAATCTTAAATAAATAGAAGAGTACCTCCAGCCATCCTGATGCAGAGAGGTTTCCGATCCTGCTGTCTGGTGCTGATTGATATTGAGATCCGTCGAAGAAGAGACTGGGTGGATGATTCCGGTATCTCTCTCCTTGCCTATAAACCCTTAATGTGTTGAGTTTTGTGTGTAGCCTTTGTGATGGACAAAAGGCTTTATTTATAGGTGGAGAGAGGACCGAATTTCCAATTTAGGGTTTCCTTAAACTTAATCTCAACCGTCCATCAAGGTAGAGATAAATATGGAATATATCTCATTGAGAAACCTTATCTCATTGAAAAACCTATTTTGAATAGCATATATCCTATGAAAACAGAATTCCTATAATGACCACAATTCGGGAAAAGTAAGGACTTGTGGTCCAAGTAAAAGACCTAAAAGGAGTTTCCTTACACCAAGTTCATTCGAAGGGCCTAAAAAATAACCCAACTCCAAACCAATGTAAATCAGGGTGGCCTGGCCCATTGCAACCTTGCCAAGAAAGCACTTGCAAAGTAATAGCATGAAGTTAATAAAAGAGAAAAAGTGGAAACTTTGAGAAACTTCCTGTTCTGTCTAATCTATGAATTAGAGGTTATTACTCATTATAAACTCATAACATACTATAACACAAATGACTCCACATGACATGAGAGAGAGAGAGAGAGAGAGAGAGAGAGAGAGAGAGAGACTCCACATCACATGAGAGAGAGCATTGATTAGCTTAGCTATTAAAAAAGAAGAAAAAAGAAGAGGGATTCAGTTTCCTTGATTACCTGAATATGAATGCTGGGAGACTTGCAGGGCCCTTTGAAAGTGATGGGCTTCAATAGAAATGTCTTCCCTTGAGGGAGGAGTAAGGTGGGATTGTCCCCAGCAGCCGAGCATGTCGCATTCCACGCTTCTTTAAAAGCCTATGGACCCAAATAATAATCATTAGCACTACAAAAAAAATGGTGTTAACCCTCAGCCACTACAAGCAGTAGTAGTAAAAAACAGGGTTTTTAAGTTTGAACCCTGTTTGTATGTTGAAAACAAAGGGTCCATTAATGTCAAATTAGTATCAACCATCAAATTATGTTGTTCTAAACAGGTGAACTTTGATGCCTAAAAATCTCAAAACAACCTATAATGTGTCAAAACGTTTATCATTGAGCTATGACTTTGATGAGGCAAGTCTAAAGTCTAACAGCTGGCTGCACCTTACGGGTGGGCTCCAAGTGGGGCCAAGGTGGAACCTGAGGATGATCAACCCCAAAATGCTGAGAGATGTAAGTGATGTGTGATATAATTTCAAGCTGAGTTCGGATCCTCTGATTTGCTGACTAAAGAATCCTGAGTGAAAAACAGTGAAGAGTGAAAACACACGTATCTCATATGGATGGTTACAGATCTCAACATCTCTTGTGCTTCATGTTAGTCCACAAAATCTTTATCGTTTTTGTAACAGCCGTACCTTTCGTACAGGGGTGGACTCATAGACTAGCAAGCAAGTGTGGTGGCACCGACGAGATTCGAGAAAGCCCTTGTATAAGATATTAAAAAATTTAATTTTATTATTTAACTTTTTTAATTTATCATTGCCCACACCACCCAAACGAAAATTTTAAGTCCGCTATTGCATTCATAAATACGTACTTCCACAATTGTGTCTAAGACTTACATGAAACAAGATATTCTTATTGGGGTACTAGCCAATGTGACTCAGGTAAAGACATTAACGTGACGACCATATTGAGTTAATGAAATAAGAATTATTTTAGAAAGAGAGAAAATTTAAATTCATAGGTAATTAAAAAATAAAATATAGAATTGTAAATCTAACAAAAAAAATGGTTAAGAAAAAAAAATATACAAAAAAAAGTTAGAAGCCTAAGTAAAAGAATTTATATTTTTTATCAACATAAGTAGAGGAATGGATAAAAAAAACTTGGTGCAAAAAATAAAAATACCGGATCTATAGTGGTCAAGGAGAACAAAAAAAATATTAAAGGGGAAAACCAACAAGTGTAAATTGACAAAGAATATTTGAAAAATCATGAAGTTTTACAAATCATTGTGTTGTTTTAGGTTGAGATCACTTCAATTCTTGGTTTATTTTAGATATAAAAACTAGATCGAGTTGAGAACGACTCGTTATTCGAGTGGTAAGGAGCGTCAGTTCTTACCTGCCTGCTCGGGGTTTGAACCTCAGGCATGCCACCTCTTTCCGCTTATGTGGGCTTTTTTCCCGCTTATGGGGGCTTTCTTTCTACTTGAGTGAGCGACCTTCCCGTGTCTTTAAAGGCTCTCTCTTGGGTTAAAAAAAAAAAGATGGACCATTTAGGATAAGTTACAGCATGAGCAGTGGAAGTTTCAGTGGATCACAGATTAATTTGGTTCCGGCAACTTAGTGAATGCTTACTGTATTAGATTCGAGATAATACAGGACACCACTCCATTTAAACATACAAAGAATAGAAACATAAAAAATGGTTTTCAATAGGAGAAGATACTTAAGTGAGGTAGAAAGCAATACAATTGAAGAACACATGCGGGCCGGTTATAAACTTTTCTCATGGATAATTAACAGATGCCATAAGGAATTCCAACTGATTGTGGGTCATATATGGTTCGATAAAGTTCCAGCACCTTCTGACAAAATATGGACTAATATATTTGCAGTACTTGAATACCACCAAGTACTTTTATTGGTCGTCGATGTAATAGAGTCAATGTAGAAAGATTCATCTCAGTTTTGGGCATGGCCAATTTACTTCTTGTTAACAAAATTACTAATTCAGAGGAAGAAAATAAAATTAGTATTGAAAATATATCTTAATAAAGCGAGAAGAGGAAACATCTTTGTAAAATAGAGATTAATACGCACAGAGTGAATTATGGAGAAACAATCAGTATTCAGATCCTCTATGCTTCGGCTTAGAGAGAAATCCTAACTTGAATGAGTGGAACTTAGAAAATGAACGCCCTTTAAGCATATTGGGTATCTTCAAATTTCCCCCCATTAATGGTAAAACTGACCTTTTGATGGAGAATGTGATGATGAATATAATGCATGGATTAATAGTTTCGCCCCTTCTTAATAAAGATGATGATACGGGCTAAGCTCAAAGCCTAGCTTATTTTGAGTAGTAGCCAAGTGCTTGAACCTAACTAAAGCAAAGCTCGTGTTTGACCCATCAAGCTCTAGTCCAACTTAAGTCATGCCAGTGGTCTATCAAGCTGAACTCTCAAGGCCAACTGGTTATGCTCCATGTCGAGCTCAATCTTGGCTAAGCTTTGGTCATTTACAAGTGAATGGTTTGACTACATGCACGTAGTCTCATCTTAGTATGGACTCCTACAGGTTTGCAAGCACACATGCATCCCTCATCAACTCTCACAAATATGAAGGCACAAATTTTTATTTTTTATTTTTTTAAATATCGATCAATGACATTTTAGTGCAAGAAGAAATATACTTGAGAATCATCTGTTTTGCCGTCTCCAACTGCTCCAAAGTTAATAACATTAAAAATGGAGCCTGATTGTACAGACACCAAGGAAGTTGAGCACAAGAGAAAGAAAAAGACCATAATCACCTACAATATGGAAGAAAGCAAAAGAATCAATTAGTATTATTGAGAAAGAGAGAGAGAGAGAGAGAGAGAGAGAGAGAGAGAGAGAGACCATGGCTGTATTATGAGTGATAACACAGAAAACACAAGTGGGCTTAAGCTTGTCACTCTTTCTTGTCTTATTTATAGCGCAACCTTAAGGTCTGACCACGGACAAAATACATGCATAATATAATTTTTAGGTCCCTTACTCATTAAATAGCTTATCTTACGTTACTTTGGAAGTAGATATTGATTTTCTTCAAAGAATTTGTCTTATCAATTTGGGAAAAATGATTGGATTTAGAAATCGAGAAGTCTTTTTTTTTTTTTCCCCTTCTAAAAAAAATGCTGATTACAGTAAAAGAATATCCACATCAGATATCAATTGGTGTGTTCTCTTACAAAAATAGAAGAACAATATATATGTTTGTGTGGAAAACATTCATGCACATCCTTCCCTCACCATATCATGGCGAGGAAGAACATAATAGGGTTGACTTCAGATATTAAAACAATACGATATGTTTTGCCATGTAGGCATGATGCATCCTCATAGTGCCATATCAGCACCCTATTTTGTAAAAAACATCTTTTTCTAAAGCCACGTCATTTCCCAATAGGGCCCATAGTTTGTTCAACCTCCCTTAAAATTTCTCCCCATAAGTTGTTGGATAACTATTGGTAAGGGCGCTTTAAAAATCTTTCCAGAATCAAAAGACCCAACCACTGTTGTTGGATAACTATTGATAAGGGTGCTTTAAAAATCTTTCCAGAATCAAAAGACCTAACCACTCCCTTAACTTATAACTTTTGATATGGGCGCTTTAAGAATCTTTCCATATTCAAAAGACCCAACCATTCACTTAAACTTATCTAAATTCAAATAACTAAAAGTATTCTTATCTCTCTTGATTTGGTTTCCAAATAGAGTTCGACTCTATTCAAATTAGGGCCATCAAAATGCCACACGACCAGTTACAACGACATGAACCCACACGATATTAACGGGTTCGGGTTCGGGTGGCCTCTTAACGGGTTTGTGTCGTTAATGGGTCGAACCTGTTTACACATTAAATTAGCAGGTCGTTAACGAATAAAATCGGTAACCCATTAACAACTCGATATAACCCGCTAATGATTAATGACATAAATTATAAAATGCATGAGGGGTATTTTGGTGATTTTGAAAAGGTTGAAGTAAAACCCTAAAACCCATATATAAAAGATCATTTTCTAACTCCTTTACTCTCCTTTTATCAGCAAAAGAGTATGTGTTAATTGACATGGTTCGAAATGAACACGATTATTTAACGGGTTAACGGGTCGTGTCGTGTAACCCGATAAATTGTTGTGTCGTGTTCGTGTTTGATTTTTGGATCTATTTATTGAATAGGTTGTGTACGAGTTGAGGTGATTCTAACATGAATTCGTTAATCCGCAACCTGAATTCGTTAACAGCCCTAATTCAAACTATCATTATATCTTATGAAAAGAATCAAATCTCTTAAACTAGTGTGATTTCAACAATACTCCTTTCGATGAAACAACTTCCCTTCTCAAACCCATTACTTTTCTAATTAGGAGCGAAAGACGTCTCAACCAAAGCGAAGAATCGTGTGCTAACGAAGTTGATGAAGCTAAAACCTCTTCGACACTCTCCGAGGGAAGTGTTGGTGGTCCGAAGCTGTGGAGTGAACATAGTACAATCCATAAAGGACGACGGATTTGACTCTTTCTATTACTAGGGTTTTTTTTTTTCTTGTGTTTGGGTTGGAATTTTGTTGTTTAAAAATTACATGGTTAAAGGAAATGTGAAAAATCCACCTTTGAGAATCAGTAGGGCTTTTGTTTTGAAAACCGCAGGATGAATGTATGTAGAAATTATATGTTGTTTGGGGGTGGACTCTATTCTTTCCATGGAAGATTGAACATGGGGATTTGACATATTGACCCCTCTTAAAAATTGTTTTCCCAAAGACATGGCTGATGATAGGATAATGTCACCAGAGTCGTTTGACTCTGGTCCTCCCTTGTTTTTTTACGTTTTTGCCCAGGATCCCATGCCATCATGGGATCTAGATGTAAAAAGTCAAAAGAAAATTTATAAAAGAAACCAAGCACTCTCCTCTCGCCCGAGACAGAAGTGGGTCTCGCTTTAGCGAGGAACTCTCCTCTAGCGAGACCCACTTCTGGATTTTTGGATCCAAGGGCATTTTCGTCCCCCCAAAAGGTCTATTTATTTTGCACCCCCTCTTTCCTACTCACTCTAGCCCTCATCTCTTACTCTCAAAATTTGTTCTTTCAATTCCTGCTCTCATCTCTCAGGTATAATTCTCCTCTTATGTATTATCATTTTTCTTACATTTTCGATTTTCTTGTGTTCTTGTATCTATCCCATGCTCTCATATTTTCAGGTATAATCCTTCTCTTATGCATTATTATTTTTTTCTTATATTTTTGATATTATTTTTGATAATCCTTCTCTAAATAAAAATACGTATGTACTTATAAAAATTCCTGTAGTTAGCCCATGATATCATGGGATAATCCCATGATAGCATGGCTTTTCTGCAATAAATTTGAAAAAAATGTTGGTTAAAAAAAGGATGCTCATGTGGCCTTTTGTTTTTGTGGTCATATGTCAATTTCACACGCTATATCATTATTGATCTCTAAATAAAAATTCGTATGTGCTTACAACAATTAGACAGTTAGTAACTGATAATCCTATGATAGCATGGCTTTTCTGCAATACATTTGGGGAAAATATTGGTTAAAAAAAGGAATGAAGTGGCCTTTTCTCTTTGTGATCATGTGTTAATTTCACACGCTATATTGATCTCTAAATAAAAATACTTATGTACTTAAAAAAAATTTCTGTAGTTAACAACTGATAATCTCATGATATCATGGGATAATCCCATGATAGCATGGCTTCTCTGCAACACATTTGAGAAAAAATGTTGGTTAAAAAAAGGATTCTCATGTGGCCTTTTGTCTTTGTGGTCATGTGTTAATTTCACACGCTATATCATTATTCATCTCTAAATAAAAATACGTATGTACTTACAAAAATTTTTGTAGTTAGCAACTGATAATCCCATGATATCATGGGATAATCCCATGATAGCATGGCTTTTCTGCAATACATTTGAGAAAAATGTTGGTTAAAAAAAGGGAAAAAGAGAAAAATGATAGCATGGCTTCTCTCATTATCCCTAAACATAAAACCCATTTCCCAAACATCAACACAAAAGGGAAAAACTCCTAGAAAAATAATCCAATTACAGAAAAAGAAATTTTACATTAACAAATAGTGCCTCCTTTCTCTGATAGATGAAAAGAGAAATGAGAGTCTTCTTGTTTCTTGCTGTAGCCAAAGAAGGAAAGAAAAAACCCCCAAAAGGGTTGCTGCCAGTTAGAGATGAGAAAGACGAACCAAACTGCTTCCGCCATTTTCGTCAACGCCAAATCTGTTGACCGGAGAAGAATGACCCATTTCGGTTATAGTTGCAGTTCGTTGCAGAAGCAGGGTCTAGACTCCTGGAACAACTGAAGAAGGAATGGGAAAGGGAAAGGTGAAAAAGGGTATAGAGATAAAAAAAGGGCTTGGTTTCTTTTAGGGATTTTCTTTTGAATTTTTACATCCAGATCCCATGATGGCATGGGATCTTGGGAAAAAACGTAAAAAAAAAAAAGGGAGGACCAGAGTCAAACGACTCTGGTGACATTATCCTATCCTCAGCCATGTCTTTGGGAAAACAATTTTTAAGAGGGGCCAATATGTCAAATCCCCTTGTAACATTTTATGAGAATTGTATATAAAGATTCTCATTATTATAACAGATGCGTATCACCCACATCAAAGTCTTGAAATATAGGTGACTTTTATGGCCAATATAAAAGTCTGCTTGGTCTTTTTTAAGGATTTTGGATTACAAGAATTTGTGGATATGTAAACTTCTAATCGTTTGCCAAACAAAAATCCGAATATTTATCTCTATAGTGGGTCACAAGCAGATGAAACCATAGAATTTGCTAACGATTAGTTTGAATTAGATTGTCCCAATTAGATAGGTTTTAGGAGCTTTTCTTGTCTTTGTGGAGCCCATGTAAAACGAGAAATTGATCCTAACCTCTCTTGATTTTCCTCTCCTAAAAAGCTCTCCTAAATCCAAGTAATTTTGAGAATTTAAAAGTCAGACTTTCCAAGCACCATCTATTGTTTTTCTCAATCCTTTGTATATAAAGTGGCGTCAAAATGAAGGTAGGTGTGTTGTAACATCAATGCCATGCAATCTTACTATGGTTTTGAATTGAAAGAAGTTAAATGTCATACCTCCTCCTCATGGCTCCCGACCCTTGTCCAACCCTAAATCCTTCTCCTCAAAATCCTCCGCATGCAGCTCCTTCGCATCCCAACAGCAATGTCATCCCACCCATTCAGCACCTAAGACCATCCTTTTAGCCCCCAGAACCTCTCACAAGTTCCTTAACTTTTCAAATAACTAAGTCTCTTGACCTCCATCTAGCGAGATTTTCTCGCCAAATCCTGTCTCTGCTCCCTCAGCAAATCCATTAGACCAAAACTCTTAACAGACCCTGCCCCATTGTTCCTTCTCCAAAATCCTTCTGGATCAAAAGCCCCTCTTCTCTCTACCCCAAATCTGGTTCCTCTGTCACCAAATATAGCTCTCCTTCTAGTTCCTCGGCTCAGGCAAAGACTATTTCCCTGGAACCAACCTCAAAGCCCCTACCTGGCTTCCCCCAAAATGGGGCACCTGCTACTCCGGTACCATCTCCTTTACTTACAGCTATTTGGGACCCTGCTCAGCTACAACTCCTTCATTATCACCTAGAAAGCCTTCTTTAACCTTCCCATGGTCAGCCTCCTAAAGACTCCTCCTATGCTCAAAAGCAAGCTGCTTCCAAATCTTATGCTAGTTGTTTCACCCCTATGACCATTCCTCCCCCTCCAGTATTACCCCCTCCGGCCTGAAAGGATGGTAAGCTAACTCTTATAAGGATCCCTCAACAGATGGTCACCAATAGCAAAGAATCATTTACCTTCTCTGCAATTGGTAAATTCGTGGGTAGACGTCCCTCTCTGGAAGGGCTGGAGCATTGGGTACCTCTTGGCGACTCTCTAGGCCATGCCTAATTTCTCTCACTGAGAAAGGGAACTTCCTATTCAGATTCAACTCTAAAGAAGATAGAGATTGTCTGGTTAGCCAAAGTCCCCTTCTTATGGACAAGAAAAGGGTCGTTCTTCTTCCATGGTGTTTAGGACAGGATGAAAGCTCCTAGCCAACGGTCACGCCACTATGGATTCGCCTTAAAGGAATTCCCTATCACTGTTTGGAGCGACGATATCCTTCTTTCTATAGCTCGTTCAATTGGTAAGCTTCTCAGCCTCGATGACACAACTGCTTTACAGAGAATGCTATCCTATGATAAAGTGCTGGTAACCTGAATGTGGCACCAGATCTCTTACCGTCGAACTGGAAAGAGATGCAATAGTGGAGGTCGAAGTGCAATATGAAAATATTCCTTGTTCAGAATGTCTCTCTCCAGGTCATCTTTCCAACAAGTGCCCTTTTAGAGTTAAGCCTTCCCTATTGAAGACTCTCGTCGAAGCAGCTTTGTTGAAAACTCCTCCCACTTCAACAATTTCAGGCACAGTTTTAGAACCTGAAGCTGGTGGAAAGGGTTCTCAGCCCCCAGTGGCAATTTCAGTCTCAGAGATTTCTGGCTCCTTAGCTTCAGTCTTATCTTCTCCAGCTGCAGTTCCTTACTCCAGTGGTAAAACTTTATATTCCTTGTCTCCTATTTGCTCTCCTATCTTACCCCCTTTAATCAATAGTTCTCACTCCCTTGGCCTCAGCTCTGCAAATGATCTTCAACATGACAGCCCAATTATGGCTCTCCCCTCGTATCTAGTCTATGAAATCTTAGAAAAATTCGCAGCTCCTATATTAGACTGTTCCAACCCCTTTTCCATTTTAGAGTACTGTACTTCTGCAGAACCAACCTCCTTGACTTCCAAATCCAAGAATCTTATCAGTGCCCAATCTTATATTGAAGAAACAATCCCAGGACCCCAAGCTTTGGTGATTGCCTCAGTCCCATCTTCTAAGCCTGATAATTTAACTTCTACCTTAACAGAAACCAGCTGCTCTCCATCAGACCTCCTTGTCCACGTTACTCCTTAGGTAGCCTCCCTGGTGGTAGATTTATCTCCTTTCAAGGTCAAAGGCAATAGGAAATCCAAGAACAGAGGATCCACATCTTTTGCTCCCAAAACCAGGAGTTCCAAAGGCCCTCCCTTCCCCACTAAAGTTTAATGGTTAAGATCTTTTATTGGAACTATAGAGGCACTTGCAATACCCCTACAAAAACTATGTTACATCATTTAAATGATGTTCATTCTCCAGACCCTTTTTTCCTTTCCGAGCCTAAGGCACATTTCTACTCTTTCAACTCCAAAGGAATCTAGTCTTTTGGCCTTTACTTTTCCTTATCAAATACCAATAGCTCTCTTTGGTGTTTATGTAACTCTAACTCTAAGTAAACTGTCTCTTCTAGATCTTTCAACCCAGCACATTTCAATTAGTATTTCCGATTCCTCTCCTCCCCCGTCTAGCATTATCACAGGAGTTTATGGGTCTACTGATTATAGATTAAGGAGAGCTCTATGGGACTACCTAGTTAACTCCTCATCTACGGTTTTACCCCAATGCGTGATTGGAGATTTTAATGCTATTCTTCTTGCCAAAGAGAAGTTTAGCACTCGCCTTCCTTTTTCCCTCTCAGTCAAGGACTTCAATGATATGGTTATGGCTTCAAGCTTTAAGGATCTAGGCTTTAGAGGAAACAATTTCACCGTGGCCAACAACAGACAAGGACAAGTTTATGTTGTAGCTAGGCTTGATTGTGCTGAAATTTTTTCCACATTAAATTTAGACAACATTGCATTTAATCTTAAGAGGAGTGGGGACTCTTTTACCATTTATATATCAAGTAATGCATTGAACTAAGTACTTTGCATCAATCTCACACCCGTTCAAATAATTTTTTGCTGGCATGAAACAAGTAGACTCTTCATTTGGAGCATACCTATTGATAAGGGGTTTTGGTACGTGATGGATCCAATGTGGAATAGGAGTTGGTTCACTGCCTGGTGATGAAACTAATGGGTTATTATAAGACCCTTTATTTACTAAGGGCTAAGTCTAAGATTGATTATTCTGTCACCTTTAGCACGATAGTAAAGCCGTCCACCACTTGGACCATATTACCTTAGTTTTATGTGGCTAGTGCTAATTTATTCTTTTTTGGCTTGATGGGTAAAGCGGCACAACGGCACAAAATTTTGTGATCCAACGCGCATTGATTAATCCCTAGGCAGCTGTGTGATGAGACACCCTTGCCACTAGGGTGTCTTGAGTTTCTTAGTGCTAATTTATTCAGGGCAGACTCGGCAAAGAGGTTTTACATCATTACCTTGTCATGCCTGCAAGCTTCATAACATGCCCCTCGAACCTGGTTTCACTCAGCTCCTTGTTTGGCTTTGTACTTTTGAGGACCAAAACCACTACATATTTGTCTGCGTCCACGGCCAATTCTAATCCACCTTTTGTTTTTCTTTCTCCAGGGACAACAATATGGCCATCTCTTCATTATTGGATCAATAGGACTACTCACATCATTAATAAGCACATTGTTGGAAGTAGGTGAGCCTCGTAAATAGGATTTGAAAACTTTTGACCCACTTGACTCAGGGATCAAGTACCCATAAGGCCATTAAACCACATTCAGGATGCAATCCCTCATACTCATCTATCATGTACAATAATATCTCCTATCTATAAGATAGAAATCAGCAGCACCTTGCAACAAAATAATCTACAATAAATAAATAAACAGATTATACCTTTGGAGCCCGGTAGTGCTCTAATGGAGAATAAGACAAGCAACTTGATCAAGAACTCTTCTTGAAGCAATTTGAGATCTCCAAGACCTTGTTGTCTTCCACGCTATAACCCACTATTAGATCTCTTTTTTCAAGAAGACTGGTGGAAACTTCAAGAGAAAACCCAACTAGAAACTCTAAGGAACTAGAAGAGAAAGAAAAGAGAGAGATGTGCAACTCTTGCACACAAAAGAGAGGCTGGGCGTGGTTCTCCAATTGCTGGACTTCCAAGGGGAAAAACTCCTCCTTTTATAACCTCTCATGCCTCCTCTTTTCCTAATTGAAATAGAAGTCTCACTTTTACAATAATTAGTAAGCTTACTATTACCACTATTAGAAGTCCTACTTCAAATAGAAATAGTAACTTTCTAATTCCTTCCTCTTAGAGTTCAAGTAGGATTAGTATCTTTCCAATAACTTGGGCTAGCGTGGGGACCACTAGGGATTCCTTAGAAAACTGGCTATAACTGGAACACCGCGACACCACATCTCATGTGCAATTCGGGTCCACAGTTAATTGCAAATAACACCACTATATAAATGCAATTGCACTCTAGTATTAGGAATAAATTACAATGAAGACCCTAAACTTTTCGATTACCACAAGTAGGCCCCTCTATCAATATCCATGAATCAATTGGATCAAGCATGTCTCTTCCAATCCTAGATCCACATCTTATTATCCTAGAGCCTTAATTAATCACAGTGATCATCAGTACCATCCAATTAACTCTTAATCAAGATGAGTGTGCACTTACTAATGACAAATCCATTAATTTGCACAAGGGGATAATGAAGATAGATTTCATCTTGACCATTGGATGTTCCCACAGTCCTACTACCAAGTACCCAAGACACCGAGGTGTTGACTTATAGTTGGCCTCACTCATTGGTGACTCAAAGCAAATGAATAGATAGAAATTTGAGTTCATCAATGTCTCAGAATTGAGAGCCTATTGTTAGGAAATTATGAGAGTAAACCTTAAACTCGAGGCAGTATTCCATAAGGTGCTTCTCATGGTCCTTCAATACATCCAATGTACCAACACCTTGATCCAGAATCTTACATTCTGATGATCGAGACAAATCATATTATCTCATAGTGATCAAAGTGTTGCAACCTTATCAGATGAGATGCCCAGTCTCATCACTGGTTGTGAAGATATTTTAAGTATAAGATTTGTGACACATGTCTCCTGTGTGTGGATCTCATCCATACAAATATATCACATCTAATATACTAATGGAACCCGGTTCATCTCATGAACCATCATGTCATATGTTTTGGTCATGTGCATTAAGTAGTAAAACACTATTCATCCCATGAAAGGAAAGCATAAATTTATTGATAGATAAAGAAATTAATCAATTTATTACATCATCTGATGGATTGAGTTCATACAATCTAACACACATGCATGTAGATGTAATGTATTAAGCAATTGGAAAAAAAAATGATCTAAAAAGAAGAGTTCTTCAGTTACCGGATACAAAAATAAAAAAACAATTACAAAGGTCCGGAAAAAAAAAAAAAAAAAAAAAGAAAAACAACATTCCAGAATAATCACAAGTCCACATTCTTGCAAAGAAATTTTTCTTTTCATCACACCTCATATTTGAATCATTAACAGTTTCTAATTTAACTCGCAATTTGATCTCCCAAGTACTAGAATATAATCTTTTTCATTGGTTTTGTAAGCAGGGATTGAAATTCACATGCATGAATCCAATTACTTATCCAACAGTAGTGATTGCTCACAATTTTGCAAATGGGAGAATCTAGCTTTCCGAGAATCTAGCTTTCCTTTCACACACGCACACAAAAATGAACATTTCTAGCAATCCTGAACGCACTTAGAAATAGATCATAGGTGATGTGCGTTGTATATATATGAATGTGTGTGTGTGTGAGAGAGAGAGAGAGAGAGAAAGAGAGAGAGAAGAAGAGTGAAGTTCTCTATTTATTTGGAAAGTTTGGAAGACATCATAAATACTTGAACAAAAAAAAATACATCATGAGAAAATTGAAGATGCCTCCTTCCACAATTGACGATGACGAACAAATTAGAATTAAGGGCTAGTCTCCACGCAATCTGGAGGTATACAGTTGGTGCAACGAGGTCCATGGGCAAATTGACAAAAGGCTTCAAGTTTCTGTCCAACTGACGAGCTTATATTAACATCCCCCAGAACAACATCCGTGCACCTCTGCGGACCCGGACCACATTTCATCGATATAGCGTCAGATCTGGATGCAGTCCCATGAAATCCAATAAAACTCACGTTGCTCACTACAACCGATCGTTCCTTCGCAATGCAAACAAATCAACTCGTTAACAAGTCAATTCGAACTAGATATTACTAGAAAGGATCATAAAAATTTTTCCATAAGTTGTCTAACAAAAGTCTTCTGTAATAACACATTCTTGATCAGGCCTGAGTATTAGACCCAATTTACGAACAATCTAGACCTTAAAAAAATAAAATAAAATTAGCAATATGCCCTAGTTGAAACCCAAGTTAGTTTGCTTGCACGAGAAATGCCCAGTTGAATTTGAACTAGCATTGTCAAATACACAAAACATAAATACTTGATGGAGTGTAGGATAAAGCCATCTTACGTAGATTCCGTCATCATATTCCTGATTAATAGTAATGGCTCTTTGGACATTGTTCAAAATAATGTCCTTGTAAGAGACTCCTCTCACATACCCAGACCCTCCCTGTTCACAAATGAAAAAAAAAAAAAAAAAAGGCTTATCAATTGGAAGGAATTAAGGCAAGTTGCAGTTTGTCATACGTGTTTGTATATATGTAAATGAAACCCCCATAAGCAAAACCTCAGCTACCTTCCATGTTTTGATCCTTGCAGCCCACTTGGTTTCTGTGAAATTCGAATGGCTGACATGAATATCTTGTACAGCTGCATACGTTCGTCCTCCTCCTAAGCTTCCAATGCTGTGAGATCAGTGAAACCAAATGAAGAATATATATATATATATAAACCAGTAGCTCTTCAAAATTGTGACATTTCACTAATAAGGCATTCCAACTCCGATTAGTTTGTTACGAAAGATTTTCAATTCGATTCACGACACATGTAGGGTTTATATTCTGGTAATGTTCATAAGCTGAGTCCTACAAATCAATCAGTGGGTTAAAAATTTAAGCCGCTCTAACAAATTGCACCTTATCATGTATTAACACTAGTCTACTGTCTATATCTAAGTCCAATAAGAGTTGGCCACACCTTAAAGATTGATTGCCAATAAAACGTGGAAATCTTCTGTCGTTTTTATTTTAACCATGTGTTTTCATTAATGAAGACGACTGATGAGGGATTCTACCTACCTTATGCCATGGCCAGGCCCACATGTGATGTAGCTGATATTAACATTTGATGTGCCGTTGTTTATGGCAATGCAATCATCTCCTGTGATGTATTGATAAAGATTGAGAATCAGTTCCAATAGATACAAGCTGTAGGATTGAATTAGAACTAGAATGCAGATAGATGTGAAATACCTGTTGAGATTATACAGTTGTGAATTTGTATGTTATTTAAGTTTGATATGTCAATTCCATCTGTGTTTGGGGAATCTCCTGGAGCTCTAATGGTCAGGTTAGAGAGGACTGCACTGTTGCACTTGTTCACACTAATGTGATTCCTGGGGTTGTCGTGAAGAGACAGACCACTGAGTTGAAGGCCATTGCAAGCATCGAAGTGCAGAGCCTAAAATCCACCCAAATAAGCATTAAGCAAATATTAGCATGTAAGTATGTTTCATCTAAAACCCACCACGGCCCAATTTATGATGCTTAGGTGTGGCATGGGACATGTGATGGATTTGGTGATTTTATACGTAAAATGTAAAGTATCAAATATGATATTACATGACACATTGCCTATTTTGAATTATCCGAGCATTGCATAGCTTTACCGTAAAACATAAGTAAGCTCAAAAGGCAATGAGTCCCCACTGATTCAAACTTGCCCCAGTATATTCCAAGTTATTAAGTCAAAATTCGGCCAAACTTATAAATAAATGACCAAAGCAGAAACAAGTTCTCATAATTTTATTTTATTTTTTTTTCAAAAAGAGCTCTTGCTTCCAATCTGAAAAATGTATCACATCAGCATATATAGCTAAATATCTTTCTAAAATTTTAAAGGGTATTATTCAGGTGAGAACTAGTTCTCACATATTACATGGAAATTTTTTTGTGGGGCCCAATTGTGGGCCCTATTTGGGGATGGGGCAAGGGGGGATGGAAAGATCTATGTGAGACCACCTCAAGTATCAAGTTTGACCCTAAACTCATGCCCCTAACCCCTTCATCCGTAGCCCATAAGTTTAATGGCTTCATATTTAAGAAAAATAATTAACCCTCGATCCAGCGGTTCAGTCCATTCAAATGTGTGCCAATTCTTGAGATTAGTGACTATCAGGGGGTTCCCTATTGGTTGCTAGGTTTGAATGGGCTGCTAGTTGGGCATCGCAAAAAAGTTCTTATATAATAGGTGAGAATTAGTTCTCACTTGAATATTTTCCAATTTTAAAACTCATTTTTTTTTTTTTTTTTTTAAGTTATATAGTTGACTAACTTGACTCATTTTGACATTGATTGTCTTGACTCACAAGGTTTACATATTTCCTCATTTGCATATGAACGAAGGAGAAAAACACAAGGAGCGGATATGTAATTACTTACAGCTGGAGGTATGCCTGGGCACTTCTGCAAAAGAAGAAAAAACAGGACCAAAAACATATGAGAACAAGTTAAACCAAGGACTCAGAAGACATAATGAGAAATATTTATGAATACAAGTGGTTTATTGTTACACTTTTATATATAAGTCATCCGTGACCAAATTAATTAGGAGTGTCATGGGTTGGCTTTGGGTGGGTTGGGCACTATGGATAATATGGATAATGTCAATGAAGCCTGGCCCATTTATTTATCGATTTGGAAATTAATTTGAAAGCTAAAAGGGTCAATTCAAACCGGTCATCAACAGTTGAGTTTAAGGTGTGGGAATAACAGCAATGAATTTCATCTTATTAATTGGGTCAGAAGTGAAAACATAGGCAAGTCAAAAATACAAATGAGTAAACCCAAGCCCTGAATTACAGGACTGGACTCAGGTTGGAATATTGACACAGTTTGGGTCAAGAATTGCCACCACTAGACTCACTAAGGATCTCCAAAATAATGCATTTAATATGATTATTGGCAGCACCTAAACACTTTACTTTATTAGATTAGTGTAGTTGGTAATTTGTAAAAATGAAAGGTACATAAATGTCAAAAATATAGGTGGTTATCTATAATATATCTGCTGATCAGGACTATCCCAAATTTTGGCTAGTGGAAACCAGAGGGAGGAGGGTTTGGATTGATTATAAGTAGGGCCCACATAGGAAGTGAGAATTTCAAAGATTACATGTGAATCGTCTTAGATTTATTGAAAACTGCAGGGCCTGTTTATAGGGTTCATTAAAATGAATAAGAAAAGCTTAACATCATAATATTTATTTAATATGGTCATAATAATAAGAGATATCTTGATCTAACCTAATTACATTAATTATATACCTAATGATGATAATCTAAAAGATTTGATGGATAATGAAATTCCAAACCCTTTCTTATCTGTATTCTCTATATGAAGTGTGTGCAGTACATCTCCATAAAACTTCATACATGGCATTGTGATTTGTGTGTGCATGTTTTTTTTTTTTTTTGGTACTCGTGAAGTTGGCTTGACCCTTACAAGACCCGGCTAATATGGGAGTGAATCCTAGCACATACAGAAGAGAAAACCACTTGCACATGCAGAAAAAAGAATAGCCTGCAGGCATAGTGGGGCGGACCATCAGATCGGACTAAGCAGCAGATGGGTGAAAACAGGACTCCTAGCCATAGGTTATCCCTTTATTCTCATATTGATTGATATACATATAGACATGCGGACCTGGTTTTGGTGTATAGTTTTTTAAGATGGTATCTGAGTATTAAAAAGCAAATGCGTTGAAGGGAAACATAGAGGGATTGGTTACAAACGCTGGAATTCAGTTTGCAGGGCCACCAAAGGCTTCCTTGGCCACCCACTCTACCCATTCCTTCTACAATGAGGCCATTAATGTGCGAGAAAGAGATCCAAGCTTTAGCCCCATTCCAATCTGCAAAATTGCTGGGCGCTACCAAATCCGCCAACACCTGCTCGTTTGAACAGCAGTCACGATGTAATAATAATGTAAGGTGGACAAACGAGAAAAAATTGATCTGATTCTCTCTGCACTTCACTTATTCATTGTTTAGTGCAACACTTTCATTCTCTCTCTTTTTTTTTTTTGTTTTTTTTCACTCCGCAGAAGAGAGGAAAAAAAATTGACTTATGTTCTTCAACAGAGAGTATTTCGATTACCTATGGAAGGGATAAGAATGAAAAATAACACAAATAAAAATCAGCTGGGTGCAGCTATCAATGTGGAAATCATTATCAATTCTAATATATTTCATATTACAAATGACTCAATATGATGAGTAGAGAAAGAGAGGGAGATTAATTAGCTAGTAAAACGGGGTTTCTGTTTCCTTGAATACCCGAACGCGAACGTTTTTGGAGTTGCAGGGGCCTGTGAAACTGACGGGCTTCAGTAGAAATGTCCTTCTCCAATTGATGAATAAATATGAAGTGCTTCCAAAAGCACTGCATGTAGCATTCCACGCTTTTGCAAAAGCCTACATGCCCAAATGAAAGAAAGAAAAAAAAAAAAAGTTACCCAATTAGAACTACAATTAAGGGTGTCAACCAACTTGAGCTAGCTTGTCATTTTTAATTTGAGCTTGAATTGAGAATATGAGCAAACCAAGCAGAGTCTGGACACACATTAACGTTGATAGATCTCCTAAAATACACACACACACATATATATATATATATATATATATATATATATATGAGTTACGCTATAAAACTTTCTGAGCGTTTTTCACAAAAAAAATAAATTAAAGTGCCCCTCTTTTAACCAATGAAAGTATAACAAGTGTCATGAATACATTCGCTCTCCTAAACATTTTCCTAAAAAGGTGGAATTTTTTTTATTTTTATAAATTCTTTCAAAATACTAACAAATCATTGGCTATTAAATAGGGACAGAAACTCCCCTTTTGAGATAGGGGAGTTTTTGAGAATATGTTTCAAGTGCATCTATCCCTCACCATAAGGTGAGAGATACTTCCATAATTGAAAATTTTTAAGTACAAAAGTTACTTTTCAAGTGCATAGGATGAGGAATAGATGCTTCTCTTCATGTGCAAAAAGGAAGTATCCCTCACCCTATGGTGAGGGATAGATGCACTTGAAACTTCCCCTACACACACACACGTATAAGGGTAGCTCTCATAAGCTAAAGCTTATAATAAAATAAGCTCGAGTGTGTGGTGGGGCCCGCCTAGGGACCCAGACAGGGATGGAGATGGGGGGATCTCAAGGACTCCCTATGACCGTCTTTTGTATAAAAAAATCAGTCCAACCGTGGTTTCTACCATCTCCATATGAGATTAAAAAACTTAATAATCAACAATCCATTTGGATCAATACACAATCGATCCAATGGTCAAGTAAATTTGGATATAGTCGCAAGATGGTGTACGTGGGCAATTCAGGGGGGTCGTATGTTTGGTCAATTTGGAAACACCAAGTGTGGGCCCTACAAGCGTGAGCTGAGCTTTAGCTTAGAAGAGCCTTGCCCATATATATATATATATATATATATATGACATCACATCCATATCCAATGCCAACAACTTAAATGTGAGGCTCTCACCCCTATCTGTTGATAGGTGAAAGGCCTATACAGGTATATTAAGACACGTCAAGCCCATAACTTAGACGATGTAGGATGTGGAACGTCCCAACACAAATAACTCATCAACTCTCACAAGTATGCTAGCACACACAATAACAAGTTAGAGTGTGTTCTCTTAAGAAGAAATATACTTGAGAATCATCTGTTTTGCCATCTCCAACTGCTCCAAACTTAGTAACATAGAAAGTGGAGTATGATTGGGCAGGCACGTAGGAAGTTGAGCACAAGAGAAAGAAGAATGCCAAAATCACCTACAATATGAAACAAAACAAAGGAAACAATTAGTATCATTTTGAGAGGGAGGGAGGGAGGGAGGGAGGGAGAGGGAGAGAGAGAGAGAGACCATGGCTGTAATATGAGTTGTAACACAGAAGAAACAGATGGGAGATGCTACTCTTTCTTCTCTAATTTATAGCCTAACCTTTAGAAGTTTCTGTGTTCGCACACTTGATTTTTGCTGGGTCACGTTTTCAGAATAGAGGAACACTTGACTTTTTGTATCTTTCTCATTAAATAGCCTCTCTTGTATTACATTGAATTTCGTTATATGTATTCGAGCAAACGGTTTGATTTAGACACTTTCAAGCTAAAGAGAAATTGCTTCTTTTGGAACCATATTACCATTACCACAGAAATGCAACCTCAAGCAATTACAACCTGGATTCGATCTGTCTCTAGAATCTACCCCTAATCATGAAATGATCTTCTCTGAAAAATGCAAATAGATTTTCCAAGGTTTTGAAATGTATAACATGCAGATTTTTAGTGTGTCGGACGCCAAAAATAAAAACCTTTGTGCCTAAGGTGATGCAAGAAACTTCACGATTGATTTCATTTCGGATAACATTTTCATAAATGCTCGAATCACTGAAAATGTCCAAGTAGTTTTGACCTTAGGTAGAGAGTCCAGACGCTTTGGTTGCTTGAATCACTTTGAGATTTAGTGTTGATCTTCATGGATCCCCACTTTCATGCGGTCTCACCAAATTTTAATCCAAAAGAGTTGTAGTGGCCGTCATCAAATTTCATTTTGCTTTCTACGTGATTTATACTTGAGGGCTGAACTACCTACCATATATGCAGCGTCGCTGCAGCCTCCATGGTAGTACGGTGCAACACCCATGTTAAAGTGAAAGTCTACTTGTCCCGGGACTTTTGTCCCGGGACGTGGCACGGCTCCCATGGGGAGCCGTGTCACTGTCCGGGCCAAAAATCGGGACAAGTAGCACGGCTCCATGTTAAATACATGTGTGGGCCCACCTTTGGTAAATTCAAATATCATATTAGCCCTAGTACCCATTGTATTGATCAAATAATAAATTATTATTCAAATTAATGAGATGACCACGGTTGGATTAACTAATTAATCGAAAATCTGTGATTAACTTTCTTTACTTTCCTCTATTTAATAGTGGGCATAAATGGACAGAGTCTCTCATGTGTGAAATCTGGTGATGAATCCATTAACTAGCCGATATTTTATTAGAGGAAAGAGTTTGTGGATAGAATAGATTTTTAGGAACACAGTTAGTAAATGAGTCTAGATTTATCACTTAAATTGTTGGGTTTTGATTTAGTGGAGTACTTGCTTTGATATATATATATATATATATATATATGATGGGAAGGTGGTTGTAATTTTTTATTTTTTTTGGCTAAAACATAAATTATATTAAAGAGAGGGAAGTGAACAAAGGCTAAAAGCCCCAACAAGGCGAACAGAAGGAAAAAAAAAAACCCAGTTTTACAGCAAAAGAAGAAAAAAAAAAAAACGAAAAATCAAAGTTGACAAGAAGGGAGAGGAATCAGAAAACTGCCCAACAACTAGACATCCATTAATGTAGAAGGAATGGCCATAAAATTTGCAAAAAGTTTGAAGAGGCTTACCAGAAAAGGATTTATCTATCTGTCTAAGAGAGAAAGAGTGTCACGTTTATGCTAAGAAATGCTAATAAGTGAAAAAAATGTACTTAATTATGACCTATTTGGTCATAACCCAAGTGTGGGAAACATGTCTACATAGTGTCGGAATAACCCAACCCGTTCAAAAGTCACATAGGTTTTGTGTTTTATCATGACTAATAGAATGTATATAGTCATAGAGTTATAGATTTGCTATGTATGTCGCCGAGCCCTCATTTATTTATTTATTATTTTGCTAGATGGGCGAGTGGTACACAATTTGCGATCAACGTACTTGCTCAGGGATCAAACACTGGTCTGCCTAGTGGGATGGGACGCCCTTGCCACTAGAGCTCTTGTGTTTAGATGACTTCATTTACTTTCATCTTTGCCAAAATTAGTTACACTTAACAAGGACCAAAACAAAGCCTGGTCTGGTTGTGAATTCAGAACCAAGGCTACTACTTGTAATTGGTTATGGAAAAAACTCAAGTGCAATTGGTCCCAAATGACCACATATAGGTCTCGCTTGATTCAAGGTTACAAATGTCTGATGTTTTAAATTTGTTACTGCGAAGTCTTTGCTAGTATATCTAATCATGTAATTGGAAAATATTTATGTGCATTCATCTCTCACCATGTTATGGTGAGGGACAACATAGTAGGGTTGACTTCACAAAACATCCGAACCATCCACACACATGAAACCCCCTTAAGTGCACAAGACGCATTGAATTTTCACTTATCCAAGTGGATTGGACCGGTGGATCGATCGTCAATTTTTTTCCTTTAAGATAAAGTCATTAAATTTGTGGGCCACCGATAAAGGGGTTAGAGGCATGGGATTGTTCTTAAATTTGATATATGGTCTCATCCAAGGTGTCTCTTCCCATCTACCACAAGTCTCATGATCAATGGGTTCCTAGGTGGGCCCCATTAAGTGTGTCCCTCACCGTATGGTATGAGGGAAGGATGCATAAGAATATCCAATCAATTTCATTTACTTCTCCTGGAATCTCTCTTTCTACACACAATTTCTCTTAATTAATCCTCAAAAATTCTCCCTCTACCCCTAAAATCTCTACCTTATCACATGATTTCTCTCCTTATACACACGTTACATTCAATGGGTCCCACAAATTACTAAACAAACAAAAAGAGAAAAAATAAGAAGAAAGGTTATTTGGGTTTGATAGTGGGCCCTACAAATTGATGAGAAATATAGAGATCAAGTTGGTAATGACTTTTATGATAGGTGGATATGTATGTATTAAATTTTAATTTAGATCAATTTGGGGGACCCTCATACCAGATCTAAGGCCCACTTATAGATCATAGTTGACTTCATCTTTATTGTTTTTTATTAATCTATGGTGCCCATTGTCAAAGCCAATTTTTTTTATTTTTATTTTTATTTTTTTTCAAAGTTTGAATAATATATGGGTCCCATTGTGAAAGCTATATTTTCTTCCTTTCCAAACTAACAATTAACAGGGCCACTTTCATAAGTTGTCATTTCTACATTTTTCTCCTTATTTTCATCGGTATGATTAATATATATGGGGCCCATTATGGAAGCCAATGGATTTCAAAATCCACATTTAATATTGACACTCTATTCATGCCTAAGCACAAATATAATCAAATCAAGCTTCTAAAATATCTGTTATTTACTTGATATTCCCCTAAAATCTCACGAGTTTCCATCTTTATCAGAATTTATTTGTTATCATAATTATATTTACTAAATTAACTAAATAAATCTAAGGGCCGTATTGTTAATGCCGATTTTTCTCTTTCCAAACTCACAATTAAAGGGGCCCACTTTCATAGTCTATATTTACTACTTTTTTTCTCCTTATTCTCCTTTCAATATTCGGTATGAGTAATTTGTAGGGCCCATTATGGAAGCCGATTGGTTTCAAAGTTCACATTTAGGTCATTTTAAATACTTATAAATATTTTTAATTAATTAATTAGAACTTTAATTATTTTTTTTATCATGGCCTACATTCGACAGAGGCCTGCTACACTAATATATATTATAACAGCAACCCTCTTCGCAAAGGAGCAACACGTGGCGCATCCTAAATTTTTTGCAACACTACATTCCGGAATTACCCTTCTAATCTTTCCTAAAGTCCCTTAATTAAAATCTCCCCTAATTTCTCTCTATTTTTTAATTTCATCTTTAACTTTTTATTTATTTTAGTTTTTTCTTGATGATCCATGGAAAGGAATGGTTATAGTAAGGTGCGCTGGTCGCGGGTCTTAAAAATTGTATGAACCGGACACAAATTCATCCGATGGATGGGATTTGACCCGTTGATCTTGCATCATTTGTATTATCTGGGCGGGCTCACAGTCAAAACCGTCGCCTGCCGGCTTATTACCGCTTGCATGGGTATCCTGGGCCCCCTCGTGCTAGGCGCCACCGTCGTCTTTATCTGGTTATCCATGCGCCCCATGCTCCCCCAATTCTCCGTCTCCTCTCCCTTCAACCTCTCCTCCACCCACCACCTCTCCGGAAATTGGGACCTCGTCTTCTCCGTCCGGAGGGAATGCGAGGTCCATATGTGACTCTGATAGTATTTCTTCTACTTTTGTTTGACACCGTTGATTTTACTACAAATGATATGAATTCTTTTTCCCTTTTTAGTTTGAGATAGTTGGGTGCATGCCATGGTGGTCTGGTCTATAAATGCTTCTGCATTTTTCGTGTAGTTGTGGTGGATATATAGCTATGTGTTATATTAGATACATGTGGGGTTGAACTTGAAGGGGATGCTTTCTCTCTCCTTTTTCCTGGGTTTCTTTTCTGTTGTATTGGGCAAAAGATTTAGTCCATGGACTAGTTCATAATTAAAAGAGTTGGTGTGATGTTTTATTTATTTTATTTATTAAAATATCTTTCAGGAGAGATTCCAAAATGAGATAAGGATGGATTATAAGATTTTAGGGATAGTTTTAGTTTGTAGAGACTATAGAGGGTTTGATTAGAAACTTGAATTCATGAATCGCCCTCACCTATCAACAGAGAGGTGATGTGGCTGATTTTTTAGGGATTGAAAGTTGCTTTTCCACATGGATTAAATTCAAATATTTCTTATTTTGAATATGCCATGTCACATGTCCTCCGTGAGAGCCCTTATGTGGCACCGTGATATTGGAGAGTGCTGACGTGGCACAATCTAGAGGAATATATAATAGTGTGAAAGGACCGGTCTAATATAAAAGCAATACCCGGCCATATCAAAGAAGACTTAAAACAATATTCAAATATGAATTAAAAGACATGCCAAGAGGAAGTAAGATGAGGGAAGGAGCAAGGAAAGGATAAAATTTTAGACTGGTTAGGTGGGCCAACAATGATATAGTGTTCAAACCCAAGTTATAGTAATAATAATAATTATTATTATTATTATTATTATCCCATCTATATGCCTAAAAATATAGTATCTTACTGCTGCTAATGGTGGTGGTGGTGGTGGTGATAATGATATAGTGATTGCTGAGTAGGCCCTTGCTTATCCTGGACCAAAAAAAAAAAAGAGTATATCTTACACATGTCACATTATGGTCCTTCAATATTATAAGATAGAGGTCTATTAACACCTTTATATAAATAACCCTCCAATATTTCAATGATTGTACACTTACTCAAGATCAAAGTATCCCTTCATGTGGGTCAATCGATGAGGACCATCTGACCCTAAATCAGACAAATCTATTCTTAGAGGGCGCAATGGAGATTGCAATATTATATTTATATAATGCTAAAAAATATAATATAAATTGGCGTGCCAACTATTATTGATATTAACATATACTATCGAATTATTTATTTTAACATTCCTATTGGACCAAGTGTTTTTATTAAGATTTAGAGTTATTCTAGGCACAAATTAATAACCGTGCATCAAAGGTATGAAAGAGAGTGGGGGATAATTGATAAGTAGAGTTAAATTAGGAGACAAGGTTAGTTTAAAATCTAAATCCCTAAATAATACATTCCAATTTGACTTAAATAATTACTTAGAGAATTAAAGAGTAACTTATTCCAAAATAGAGAAATTCTAGGGATGGGGATGGAGAATGTTGGAAAGGATAAGAGACTTTTTTTTTTTTGAAGGGATGAGATGGTGTGCAGATGTCATTGCAAAACCTTAAAAGGAAGCGCCATGTGTCGCTCTCTAACGAAGAAGGCTGCTGCTTTAGTATATAAAATATAATAATTCTATTCTATACCTTAAAGTGGAGTTGCCATTAAAAAAAAGAAAAAAAAACCTCCAAAAAGTCCTCACTTTGAACCCTCCTTGAGCCACATCCACATAAGCATCTTACTCCACAAGCTATTCTCTTTCCTTTTGAGTTGATAATTTTGTAATCGTGCGTTACCATAAATCTCATCCGACCTCCCTTCTCTCAACCCAGTAAGGCACACTCTGCTCTCTCAACCATTAAGGCCTGCTTTATTCTTTTTATATATATTATATTAAAGTCGAGTGTTTTTGTAACGCCCTAATTCCAAGTACTGATATTACCGCTAAGGTAGCCTAAATTGGTGCACTACTTTCCAAAAAATTCGAGATTTTCCAAGATCATAGTTCCGCAGTGAGGTCCAATTTAAAACCTTTTAACAATTAATCAATGGTTAACTACGGAAACATAAAGAAATATAGCGAAAGCAATATCAGATAATAACTGGAGCAGTAAAGGTATCAACTAAATATGAAGCAAATGTAGCAGGGCACCAGTCTAATATAAATCTCAAAGTGTAATAACAGAGTACATATCAAATGAATAGTCTCACCCTGCTCACTATAAAAGTCACTTGAAACTCAAAAGAAAAATCACTAATGCCCTTGGTACTGGCTCTCAAACCTCCGGCTCGACTACCTAATCGGCCGGTCCCCATCTGTACTTGTCCTCAAGAGGTGCCTCGACGAACACGTCGCCCTTGAGGTCAGGGATAATACCCAAGAACCAAATAATGCTAGGCAATTGAGTAAGATATAATAACAAATGTACAAATGCTAGAGTATATTATATAATAAGAATAACAAATGTACAAATGCTAGACAATTGAGCAAGATATAACGAATAGAACCAATATGAAAGAAACGCATCTAATCTCGTCAACTATCAATGTGGCACATTCATACGAGCTGGACACCGCACGATACTATGCCACGACCCTCCCATACTGTAAACTAGTCGCGGCGGGAAAATAAAGTATAATGCAAGAGATGACAAGCCTCTCCAATAATAATAATAATAATATCAACACTCTATAGACCGAAACCGAAATCCCACCGGCCGTTTAACTATAGCTCATCATAATAGCTCCATCCACAATATATATAGCTCTCATTAAGGATGATCCGGTCCAATGGCTAAGCTTATATCAACTGAGTACGTGAATGTTTAGTACTGACTCAAGGGAACACGTAAAGGTTTGTGTCTGTCTAGGCTTGCCTTGCGCGAGTAAGGCGCTATCATATCTATACAAGGTCAAAGGTACATGTCCAATCCATAAATACAGTCCAAGTCCAAGTCTATTATCAAATCCACAGCCACGACCTACCATGTGATGGTCTTACCCCAATACAGTTCAAGAGCATCATCAATATTAAGTCTAGTAATATTCAGTCCATTTTCCATTTATAAATAGGTTTTAAATCCATAATAACAGTCATCTTCATTCTACGATATCACATTCATCCATTCTTAGGCTATATGATGGCCCGCTTAGCCACAGACAAGGGTCAATAATCTTCAATCCATAAACTCGGGTCACCACTAGGAAATCCTAAGTTCAGGTCTTCCAATTTCCATTCAATTAACATGTATTAATAGTGAGTAATTACAAGAGTAAACATCAATGAATCAAGTATAATAAATCGCAATAACCATGCAAATCAATGGAAGAAGTAACAAAGGTCCAACCTAGGTAATATTCCCCTTTTCAGGTCTAGGTTCATATCAGTCAATTCAATTCTTTAATGAAGTTTCTGATGCCAAGAAAGTGTGTTTTGGTGCTCTTAAAGTTACATGTATATTCGACAACGCAATGATCAAATTGAAACTCAAATAATACACTAGACCATACTTTAGCGGTCCCCATAAGTCAAGGTCAAGCCCAACCCTTAACTCATGCTTGACACATAAATTGAAGTCCAATTGGATGGTCAATGAGCCCCACAACAGATGAAGAGATAAAAAACTGCAAACTAAAAATTCACTGTCTGTAGTGTATCTGATCGACATCCTCCAAGGGTGGTCGACCGGGTACACTAGGATGGTCAGGATTCTGACTCTCATGTTGATGGATATGCTCCACAAAACTGCATCATTAATTCATCATTTCATATGCATTTGTGGACCTAATTAGGATTCATTGCATTGAATTTTATTCTGTCATTCATTTAGGCATACAAGTTGGGATTTAGGTCAAGATCAGCCAAAATTCATTATATTGCATTTATTTTAATGAAATTAGGGTTTTGCACCATCCATTCATCATACCAATTAGCGACCAATAAGGGTTGGGCATCTGAGCCTCCATAAGAAAGGTGGACATCCCAAATGGGCCCATCTATCTTGACATCTTTTGGAAGCATTGATGAAATTAGAGAAGAGTCCAAGATGGAAACTCAGGCAATCAAAAAGAATAATTCAGATTTGGAAAGAACTACATGCTTACCAATTTGAAATTCAAATGCAAACACAGACAGAGAAGAAGCTTTTTCCTTAATCAAGTTTCGAAAATATCATAGTACACGAATACAAATGACAATCGAAATTCATGATGGACAAATCCTCCACCTTTGAGGAGCTAGAGGCCTGAGCTAGCCCAGGCAAGTAACTTTGGGCGTGCAGTTATTGCAAGCTGGCCCTTGGACGTTTTGGCAAATGGCTTGTACTTCCTTTCTTGGCACTGCAGAGGTTATATTAACATCATTCAGAACGACATTGGTGCACCCTTTTGGCCCTGAGCATCTCAGAAATATCGCATTAAGCGCGGTTGATGTCCCACGAACTCCAATAAAACTCACATCGCTAACTCGAATGCTTTGTGTCTACACGGTCCATGCCAATCAAGGTGTAGAGAAGACACTTTAAATCAGCTAATAATACAAATTGATCATATGAGACTATAAAAAAAAAGGACCCAAGTTGTCAAGGAATTTCATAGACTCGGAAGAATTTTTACTGGCATAGTCAAAGACTCCAAACATACAATGGCAGAACCAGAGGGGGGCCGGGCCGGGGTGGCTTTGCAGTAACCCATTTTAAAGTTTTAGTGCCCCCCAAGTAAAGTTTCCTCATTCCACCATTGAAAACATATAATTACTATTTGAAGGAGAGTGAGATTGGGCCATCTTACTACAGACAAGGCGGGATAGAACTGATCAATATCAATGGCGGTCTGGACTTGGTCCAAAATAATGTCCCGGAAAGAGATTCCTCTCACATACCCAGATCCTCCCTGTTCACAAATGAAAAGGTCTAATAAAGTCTTTTATCAATTGGAAGGGAACAAGGAAAATTGCAGTTTTTTATATGCACATATATATATATATATATATATGTATGTAAATGATACCCACAAAGCAGAACCTCAATTACCTGCCATGTTTTGATCCTCACTCCATTCATAGTTCCAGTGAATTTAGAATGGGAGACATGAATCTGTTCCACGATTCCAACCGATCCATCCTTTCCTAAGCTTCCAATGCTGAAATAAGTGAAACCAAATGAGTTGCAAAGACACAGCCCTTTGAATTGAATTGAGTAAAATGGTTTGAAACATATTTACATGGTACCAAGTTTATAAGCTTTCAAAATCAAACTGCAAATTGCTTTTGTCTTCTACTCACCTAATACCATGACCAGGCCCACATGTGATGTAGCTAATATTAACGTTTGAGGTGTGATTGAGAACAGAAATGCAGTCGTCTCCGGTGATGTATTGATAAAGAATAGAATCAGCCCCACCACATACATGGAGTAGAATTGATTACTAAAAATAATTAGAGAATCGCATATAGATGTGAAATACCTGTTCCTATCGTGCAGTTGTAAATCTGAACACCTGTGGATTCTGCTATATTAATTCCATCCGTATTGGGGGCGTCTTTTGGAGCAGTAATAGTGAGGTGAGAGAAGACAGCTCCATTGCATGACAATGTATGGATGTGATTCTTTGGGTTGTCGAAAAGATGAACACCACTGAGAACAAGGCCATTGCAGAAAGCAAACGACATAGCCTAATCCGACCCACAAGAAAAGAAGACCATGTAAGCAAACTTAATTTGAAACTGAATCATCTGAGGATTTCCCCCACGCTGACCGTGAATGGACCAATCAAGGTCCGCCACGTGACCGCAGTCCACCCCTTGCCTGGATGTATAACAGGCTGCCCGCGGTAACGTGGCGAACCTTGATTAGTCCACTCACGGTCACTATGGAGGAAATCCTCATATGATTCGGACTCACTTAATTTCTAACAAATCTTTTGCCTTCGAGATGGACATCACAGAACTTGAGTCTAGATTACTTGTTTACTGGCATCAATATATATAAAGTCGGACTCGACATAATTGCTGTGGCACATTTTGATAGGAAACTAAAGCTTTTCTGTGATGCCAGCAATGTGATGATCTCGATTCACACAGGTTTCACATATTTCCTTGTTCAATGTGCAAGGAGGCGAGGGTCGAGTTTGCCTTGCTAATAGATTGCAGGGGTGTATGTGTAAAATTACTTACAGTTGGCGCTTCACTTGGACATTTCTGAAAAACAAAAAGGGTAAAGAAGGGTCAAATGTCTTAGCAATGGTTATAAACTATAAATTGATCAGGAGATCAAAGGGAATTAAGAAGAAGGCAATATATTATTACTCACTCTAATATATAATCTGCCAATCTACTTATACCCCAAGTGGTGAGGCATCTCCCTATTTAAAAGATACAACAAGGGATCCCTGGATTTGTTGAATAGAGATTTTGATAGCATGTATTTAAGGGTGTTTAGGTATGTATTAGAGCAGAGAGAAAATAAAAATAAAAATCTTATAAATCATCTGTGACCAATGTAGGAGTGTTCAGTGTGTTGGATTTGAGTTTGGTTGAACAGAATAGTGGCTTAATTGAACAATGATAGGGGCTTATAGTTTCAAGATAGGTTCTTTGTTCTACCAAGAAGGAATACAGAGAGGGAAGGGAGGTTGGTTACTTACAGCATTACGATTTGTTTTGCAAGGCCACCAAATGCTTCCCTGGCCACCAATACGACCTGTTCCATCGATGGTGAGGTTATCCACATAGTGGAAATCCAGCCATGTAGGAGCCTTATTCCATTCAGGGATAGTGCTGGGCCCAGCCACATCCCCTAACACCTGCACATGAATACCATAGTTAGACCTCTTACAATATAAGAAGAACAGGCCGGAAACCCTGACCCTAAAAGCTAACTAATGGGTCTGAAAGTCTGGCATAGGCCCACCCCATCTCTAGATTTCTTTGGGTTAAATATGCCGGGTTGGGCCTTGCCTTTAAGAACATATGGTCTGAGGCCTTGAACATATGACTATTGGGTCAAAAAATATGGACCCAGTTCATTCCAAGGGGCTAAAAAATTAGTCCAATCCTGTGCAAGTGCAACCCAACTAAGAAAACACTTGCAAAGTAATAAAAGGAAATATCTTAGCAAATAAAAAAAGGGAGAATAATAAAAGAGAAAAGAGGAACCTTTGAGAGAGTTCATGCTCTCTCTAATCTATGAATTAGAGGTAATTTCACTCATTATCAACTGTTTATTGTACCACAAATGACTCCATATTACATGAGAGAGAGAATATTGATTAGCTTAACTATTATAAAGAAAAGGAGGGATTCTGTAATCTGTTTCCTTGATCACCTGAATATGAATGCTGGGAGACTTGCAGGGCCCTTTGAAAATGATGGGCTTCAATAGAAATGTCTTCCCTCGAGGGAGGAGCAAGGTAGAAGTGCCCCCAACAGCAGAACATGTCGCATTCCATGCTTTTGTAAAAGCCTATGGACCCAAATCATACCCCCATTAGCATTACAAAAAAAACAAAAAAAATTTGGTGTAAACCCTCAACCCACTGTGGGCAGTAGTAGTAAAGCACCACTCCACCTTGGGGGAAGGAGTTTGAACTCTGTTTTTATGTTGAAGGTAGAACTCTGTTTTTATGTTGAAGGTAAAAAAGAGTTTACATAAAAATAATAATAATAATAATAATAAAAAAGATGTACATGTTAACAACTAGGCACGAGATTGCAAGTGTGGTAGGCATGGCTTGAGCCTGAGCTGAGATTAAACGCAAGTGAGGTCCACTCACTTGAGCCTGAGCTGAGCTTCGCCTCATTAGTCAGGGCAATTCAGCCATGTAAGGGTGTCATTAATCATGGCCATGGGGGACATTACACAACCCACTTACGTGGAATCCAACTCCCTTACACTCACTATCTGAAGGAGGAATCAACACCAACCTAAATTTGACGTACATCTAAGTGTTACTCACAGTTGGATTAAAATCCGTAAAATTAATTCCTTTGAATACCTCAAACTTGAGGGCCATATATGAATGGGTTAGGATGATCCATTGGGCTTGGCATTTTATCTAGGTCTCATTGTGATCTTTCTACTCCCATGATTGGCATGGCTCTAAATGAGACTCAAAGAGTTTATATAAGAGTTAACTCTTTTAAGAAGAAATATACTTGAGAATCATCTGTTTTGCCATCTCCAACTGCTCCGAAGTTGATAACGTTAAAAATGGAGCCTGGTTGAGCAGACACGAAGGAAGTTGAGCACAATAAAAAGAAAATGGCCAAAATCACCTACAATACGAAACAAAGCAAAGGAAACAATTAGTATCATGGGAGAGGGAGAGGGAGAGGGAGAGAGAAGGGCAGGGTAGGGAGACCATGGCTGTATTATGAGTGATAACACAAACAAAACCAGATGGGGGCTGTTACTATTTCTTCTCTTACTTATAGCCTAACCTTTGAAATTTCTGTGTGCGCAATTAATGCTCCCTGATCTTTGCTTGATCACTTCAACTTAGTAGAGGCATGCTTCAGATATTTTTGATATCTTTCTCATTAAATAGTTTCTCTTAAGCTTGTAAATACATTGAATTGAAGAAGTTTTTTGTTTTATTATGAAGATTTTGTTATAATATATATATATATATATATATATAAATACACACACACACTAGCAGTAAAACCCCATGCCAAATTTGAAGATATATAAAAATTTAAGAGTTTTTAAATATAATTAATGAAAAGTAAATCTAAAATAATATATTATAAAGAATAGATGAAAGGAATTATATTATCATGGATTATAAAATCCACTAAAAATAATTTCTTTATTTTTTAAAAGAAAATCCATAGAAAGAAAAACCATATGCTAGAGGATTTGGAAAAAAAAACCTAACAAATTAATAAAAATAAGAACTTGCTCTCCTTGGAAAAAAATAATATATATAAAAAACTCAATGAAATTCACAAAATGTGATTATAATCTCTTTGAAAAGCAAAATCCAAAAAATTCAAAGGAATGAAGATGCCCAATATAATGGATAATAATATGATTTTCACATTGTAGAAAAAGAAAAACACTAAAAAAGCCCACAAACATTATTTGAGATCTTACTTACAATCTCAGTCGTATTGTACTCACCTTGGATTGAATTTTGATTCTTACATAATAATTAGTTGTGATGATTTGATTATACTTCTTTGACCCTTAATTTCTACTTATAAATTCAAAATTTGTTCGAATATGCAGTGGCAAACATTTATTGGATTTTATATTAATTAGTGTAGCTTTGCGTGTGTGTTGGTGTGGGTGGCATGGGGGTTATTCGGCATTACCCAACATCTTCATACAAAAGAAAGTATCTAGTTTGTAAATGGGCTGGACGATGGCCTCAGTTTCAGGCCTGTAAACTGTCCTAGGATGAATATTAGGCCCCCACAAACAAAATTAACTGGGCTTAGCCTTAGATATATTCCGGGCCCCACCAGCCCATCCACTCCCCTTCTTTTTCAAGCCATTCTCTATTGAGAGTGGGGTACATAACTTAAGTAGTTTGGATTGTATATAAATATTAACCTGAACTGCACCTTTAGAAGTATGGAAGGTTACTAATTTGGCGACATTGCTTGGTGGGCTCCTCAGTTTGATATCCAATCCAAGTTTCTTGTTTTGATAGCCCCGTTCCTTTTTGTGAGAGCAGACTACACAAAAACCATAGTCTCACAGCTTGCATCAGCATAACGAGTCCGTCCATCACTGGGCCATAAAATTCTAGAAATCAATCCAACGGTTATTGATAGATTTTGGGACTAATGGTTAAAATATATATTTAAAAGAGCCACGGAGTACTTATTCAATCCTATCCACAGGATGATTACCCAAATCGTAGAGATTTTAGGGATAAAGATGATCAAGAGAAAAGTTAGGAAAATATAGACGGAGTGATAAGATTTCACAACTATTGAGATATAGGCCCTATTGACCAGTTATTCAATCCTATTAAGAGGATGTGTGATTTCAGGAAGTATTAGAATGAGAGATTTTAGGAAAGTATTAGAGGGAGAGATTTGGAGTAGCCCACATTAAACCCAAAGCTCTGTGTATTTTTATAAGTATTTTTCTGAAAGGAGAACTCATGTGGGTGATGACGTGGCACCCCTCACAGCCCTCCTCCTCATTTGCTTTAATATATATAATTTGAGTACCAGCACCCAATCTTACATTCTAATGTCGAGACAAATCACACTATCTCATAGTGATCAAAGTGCTCCAACCTTATCAGATGAGATGCTCAATTTCATCATCGGTTGTAAATCAATTTCAGTATAGGATTTGTGATATGTCTCCCGTATGTGGATCTCATCAACACATGTGTCACATCTAATATACTTGTGGGCTCCGGTCCATCTCATAAACCATCATGTCATTCATATTGATTATGTGCAAGAAAATAATAAAACACTATTCATCTCATGAAAGTAAAGCATGATTATATTGATAAATAATGAAATAAATC
The DNA here is from genome assembly GCA_003546025.1 of Camphora micrantha. NCBI lineage: Eukaryota > Viridiplantae > Streptophyta > Magnoliopsida > Laurales > Lauraceae > Camphora > Camphora micrantha. The sequence continues at coordinate 25,870,700 of QPKB01000004.1, read as the reverse complement.
AATTTATTACATCATCCACTAGATTGAGTCTTTATAATCTAACAATCTCCCACTTAGGTTCAATGCCAGTCAGGATTGCATCTTATACCCATCCCGTCTACATGCTGCTCAAAGACTTTTGTGATCAAAGGCTTAGTAAAGGGATCTGCCAAATTGTCCGCATATGTTATCTTGGCGATGGCAATATCACCTCTCTGCACAATCTCTCTAATCAAATGGTACTTCCTCTGTACGTGCTTTTGGCTTCTGTGGCTCTTAGGTTCCTTGGACTGAGCGAATGCCCCGCTGCTGTCACAGTAAACTATGAGTGGTTGTCGCGCCAAAGGTACCACTCCAAGTTCTAGAAGGAATCTTTTAAGTCATAATGCTTCCTTAGCTGCTTCACAAGCCACTACATATTCAGCCTCCGAAGAGGAATTAATAGTACATTCTTGTTTAATACTCCTCTAGCTAATAGCTCTGCCGCCAAGCATAAACACATAACCAGAGGTTGATTTCCTAAAATCCTTATCTGACATGAAGTTAAATTCCGTGTATCCGACTGGAATCAACTCATCACTGTCGTAAATCAACATGTAATCTCTAGTCTTTCTCAAGTATTTGAGAATACATTTCACAGCAGTCCAATGGTCAGGACCTAAGTTAGACTGATATCTGCTGACTAGGCCCACTGCATGACAAATATCTGGTCTAGTACAAAGCATAGCATACATAAGGCTACCAACAGCTGAAGCGTATGGTATCGCTCTCATCTGCTCCTTTTCCTCAGGTGTCTGGGGACACAGATCCTTGAAAAGGTGCACTTTATGCCTAAAAAGTGTAATACCCTTCTTGGAATCTTGCATAGCAAACCGCACCAGTACCTTATCTATGTACGCTGCTTGGGATAAGTCAATCATCATATTTTTTCGATCTCGATGAAGTTTGATCCGTAGGATGTAGCTAGCTTCTCCCAAGTCCTTCATATCAAAAGTCTTGGCTAGCCAAACTTTTACTATTGACAACATTCCTATGTCTTTCCCAAGGAGAAGGATGCCGTCGACATATAAAACCAGAAAAACTACCATTCCTCCTTCACTTTTCATATACACACATAACTCATCCGGATTTTGACAAAAACCAAATGACTTGATTTCCTCGTCAAAACGGATGTTCCAACTTCGGGATGTCTGTTTCAATCCATAAATGGACTTTTGCAGCTTGCAAACTCTTTGCTCTTGGTTTTTAGCTACAAAATCGTCTGACTGCATCATATAGATGTCTTCCTCAGGATGACCGTTGAGAAACGCCGTCTTGACATTCATTTGTCAAATCTCGTAATCGAGATCAGCCGCAATGGATAAGAGTATCCGGATGGACTTGAGCATGGCTACCGGCGAGAATGTTTCATCATAATCGATGCCCTCTTTCTGAGTATACCATTTCACAACAAGTCTGGCCTTAAATGTCTCCACTCTTCCATCTGGTCCTCTTTTTCTCTTGTACACTCACTTGCACCCAATAGGTTTAATATTGGTAGGCAAGTCCACAAGTGTCCAGACCTGATTGGAGTACATAGACTCCATCTCAGCTTTCATTGCATCCCGAGCCTTTGTCATTGATTGCTTCATCATAGTTACAGGGATCTTGTTCATGATCTTCCAGGATTGCCTTGTAAGATTCTCCCAAGAACAAGAACTTGTCAGGAGGCCTGACAATTCTCCCACTACGACGAGGCACTAGTGTAACTACTGAGTCGGGTATGAGTGGATTCTCTACAAGTTCGGTTGTACTTGAATTTGGAATTGATTGCTCTTGAATTTCTTCCAAGATAACATTCTCTAAAGATTTTCGGTCAATCATATAATCTTCCTCCAGAAAAACCGTATTGGTGCTGATAAGCCCTTTCTGCTCTTTAGAATTATAGAATAACCAGCATTTAGTTCCTTTGGATATCCTACAAAAGTGCATACTTCCGACTTCAATTCCAACTTATCCTTCTTAACCTTCAGCACGTGTCGGATCAAATATGTAACTGTTATAAACTAGGCTTTCGCTCGAACCATAACTCCCGGGGAGTCTTAGGTACAGACTTAGATGGTATGAGTAG